>CM038728.1:17245863-17845863 GCA_021613375.1 Megaleporinus macrocephalus
CTGATTTTATTGTAGTTTTAGGAATTGTATCCTTATCTTGCAGCATTTTATCTCCAGTTAGGGAATCCCAAGCTTCTCAATCTATAGTCAGTTAGGTCAGGTACCACCACTTACTCAAAATAGTGTTAGGACTGTAAGTTACAGCCGCTGGTACCAATGTAAAAAAGGTCCAAACGACACTACAGTGCAATAAACTAGAGATTAAGAATATTATGACCACACACACATCTGTTGTCTAAGCAGCGCCTCAGTTTCAGTTTCTGTTTCCAAAGCTTAGCTCCTGTGTTAGCCGTTATTTCTCCTAATTAACAGCCACGTGTTGAACTCTTTCTTTATTATTTACCACCATCAACAACAGTAACACAGAAAGGTGGTAAAACAGTGGAATGGTGGTGTGCGTTATGAAAACAATGGAACAAGAAGGCTTTAATAAGCAACAGTTGCCCAACTTCTTGCTCGTAACGTCTTATTTTTTGTTGAAGAAAAATCTTTGTACTCTGTTCTGACTGCAGAGCTGTTCGGGTTGGAGGGGGTGATAAAAACTCTTACATTCTTGGCAGCAGTTTTTATATGCATGTTTATGTTTAGGCATTATCATTATCATCAAGGTAATTGCCCTTAGCAGCAGGAAACAGTGTCCAAAGTGCATACAGTGAGTACAGAGTAGAGTGTCCTCTGCATATAAAGTGAAGTGTAATGTAGTGCTGCAGTCAGACGCAGGAGACACAGTCAGACTGTTCAGAGTGAATGCAGGTGGTTGGGGTAAAGTACTAGTCTGGTCAGAATGTGTGAAGGATTATTGGCAGATCTGTTCTCAGTACCTGTGACGAGTAACCTCATGGCTTGGATGTTCTATACAGCCTACTTTGAGATGAGGGGTTTTGAACAGTTCATGTGAGAGGTGGGGGGTATCCTTCCTGATACTGCTGGCATTCTTTATATATTGTTCAGTGTAGATGTCCTTGATGGTGGGGCAACTTCATCTGACTGAGGCAGACAGGTAATACCCATACCAGATATTGATGTTCTCTCTATGATGTGGAAGTAGTGGAGGGTGAGTAAGTGTGTGCAGTTTTGTTCAATCTCCTTACAAAGCAGTGGTGCTGACACAGGTCCTCCTGAAAGCAGCAGTGATCTCGTTTGTTTTAAGGACATGAGGAGAGCGAGTGTTGCTGGGCAGGAATTATGGAATGCAGTTACAGATTGAAGAACTCAAGTTAGTGGAGTCGGTATAAGCAAGGGTGGATTAAGGATAGTCTGTTGATAGGCAACGCAATATGTTTTGAGCCAGGGCCAGCCATGGGTATAGGGCTTAAAGGTGTTGAGTTCTGAGCAATAGTCAGTGAACTGCAGTCTGTGGGATGATGTTATGTTATGTACCCTGGAGTAATATTGCCTGTAGGTGTACTAGGGTCTAGTGTAAGTGCAGTGAATGCCATACTGCTCAAGTTCATGAGAGTTGAGGTGAGCGTGCCAGGCTGGGAGTCATTTGAAGGCAGCTTGTGAAGTCATAAGGAAGCTGATGGGTATACTGGACTTGCTGGACATGACCAGGAATATAGTCAGCTCTGAAGGCTTGGTTTGGGTTCCTCCAGAGTAGGGCTCTCCTCATGTCTGCCTGGTCACCAGGGGTCACCGTATTCACTGCTACATTGGTGTTGGATGTTTTAAAATCAGTTACAAAAGTTGTTCAGTGCATCTGGATCAGCAGCGTCCTTGATAGGATCTCAGTGATTGTGCTGCCTGCAGCCAGTGGCAGGTTGAAAACATAGCCACATACAGTGCATACAATCCCTAGGAGTTTTCTTGGTGCCAGTGGTGCGGTCTTAGCTGCACCATCCTGTTACCTGGTCTAAATGCAACATCGTAGGCTTTGAATAGGGAACTACCCTCATCACTCAGTAAGGCTTTCTGTTTGAGTTAGTATAAGATAGTAACATATAGTAAAAGTTCAAAAGATTATAACTTTGTCTACTAACACAGTTCCTTCCGTAACAAATAGCAGACTTTGCATGTTCCTCCAAGTCGTATGGTTTTGTATGTGCTTCTTTTCCACTTTAACAGGGACCTGTTACAAGAATTGTCCTCCTCTTCTTTCTTTCTCTCTCACTCTACCTCTCACACGCTCATACACTTCATATTGCTCTCATTCCTAACCACTATATATCTCTTACTGGCACTCTTACGGATTAGCGGCTAATTACCCCTCATTTAGAAACATGCAGAGGAAACGAGGCTGGAGGAGAAGCGAGGCACCCGTCTCCTGTGTTGTCCTGCTTCTTTGAAAGAGGATTACCAGACGGTGCCTCTAATCCCTCTATTGTAACTCAGGACTGTTCTGTAGCTTCATCTTCAACTACGCCTCGCAACCTCGGTGCTCTTACACCTCTCTGCCTTCACAAAGCTCAACGGACACGCTCAACCCAGCTGGGACCACTAACCGAACACGCACTTTCTCAGAGGCTTTGTAGGTCTTGTGGAGAAAACCTGATTCAGTTGCTATACCTTTAAAACTGATTAGTTCCATTTAATTCCCTTTAACCTTTTTATTGCCATTCTTTCTTATTATTAGAGGTCATTTTTAGAGGGTTGTAATTATTAGAGGTCGTTTTTAACAGTTAAAAGTTAAAAAGTTAAAATCCATTCCTACCTTGTTAAAGAAAACACAAGCAGGGGAGAAAATAAGAGAAAGGGAAGAATCAGTAGAATATGCTGATGTATACACAGCTTATCATAGATGTGGTGACACCACATTTGGAAAGAAAGGAGCAGGTTTTTAACATTTGTAACACTCACCAGTTTTTTTTAACTATCACATCACCTTCATGTGATTTAGTCAGTTTATCTGGCATCCCTGACTCTACAAATAACATCATCAGCATCAGTATATGGATAGACAGATGGACAGATGGATGGATGGACACACACTAGTGAACAGACACACTAGGGGGCAGTGAGCACACTTGCCCGGAGTGGTGGGCAGCCCTATCCACAGCACCTGTGGAACAGTCAGCGGTTAGGTGCCTTGCTCAAGGGCACTTCAGTCATGTCCTGATGGTTCATGGGATCGTACCGGCAAACTTCCGGTCACAAGGCTGGTTCCCTAATCTCCAGCCCATGACTGGCCCGAATCATATAGTTTGAGTTTTTTGAACTCAGTTTTTTAAAAAGTATTTACTGTGATGTTTATAGTGGTAGTCTAGAGGAGCTCTTATGCTTTTCCAGTTTTTTTCCCCTTTCTTTGAGTGTCTTGCAGCTTTTTGTGCATGAAAAAGATCTGCAAAGTTCTAAAACACGGCAGAGAGACAAACTCTCCCCCATCAAAACCGCTTTTCTCAGCTGCCTAAAAGGCTTAGCTGGAATCTCAGGCCTTTTATCACAAGGGGATGTCACCTCTTAAGACAGTTCTAATCACACAGCTCAGAGAGTGAAAACATATTACTCTGAAATGTCTTCTGGCTCCAAGGGATGCAACAGAATGGTGCTTAAGAAAGAGCAGGTGAGCTGACCAATCAGGACGCACTAGGCTCATCGGCAGGTATTTTAGACAGAAGGTGAAAACAGACGTATATTATAGAGAAACACTGAGCACTTCAGTCTATTTTAGAACATTGAAAATGAGCATAACAGGTCCACTTTAAATAATTGAGGGCCAACAAAGAAAAACATACTCATGTGTATTGAAGAAATTTCAAAAACCTAGGTGTCCCCAAAAGCTAGGTGTGTATTTTTAGCAGGGAATATATTTCAGAACAAGAAACCTTATATGTGACCATATATATCAGCACTTTGCACTCCCCAACCTGTCCACCAGAGGTCTTCCTCTCCAGAGTTCTGGGTGATGGTCATAATGACACATCTGTCAATCATGTCACTCTCATTAGTCTGTCTGGGTCTACTCCCCTGTTTTAACTTTAGTTTGGGAAGTATTGCTAGTTCTTGTTGCTGCTTACTAAGTCACTTTGCCTTTATGAGTTTTCTGACTTCTGCCAGGTCCCCTGTTGCTAGATTTTTGGACTGACCTTTTGACTGGTTACCTGTTTTGTTTTAAATTGTTTTAAATTGTTTGTTTTATGTTCCAAAACAGCGGATGAGGTTTTAACAGGAATAGATCTGGGATTTTTTTTAGTTACTAAAGCTGTAATAGACTTTGCAGGGAGAGTTACATTTTTAATGCAACCCTTAAAAGTCTGTCAAATGGATTTCATAAGGTTTTTGTGACAAACTCTGGATAAAATGAATGTCTGTATGGGGACTATATCCGCAGGAGAAGCTTGTATCTCTCTCTAAACACTCTAAAGTGAGAAAATGCATTTGACTGAAATTACAGTTATATTTTAAGTAGCTGTTAAACCCACTCTGACTTGAAACGCTTCACAGCAGCGTTGGATAGAGGCTCACGTAAGACTTCATTTATAAAAGGTTTTGTTTCTGTGTCATAGGTTTGTGTTTAGTGATGCTGTAAGACATTAAAATGTTCTTTCTTTGTTCCCTCTCGTTCTTTTTTCCCTCTTTTTCTCCCCCATCTCTCCAGGTGACCCCAAGAATTGGCAGAACAAATCTCTCCCTGGGGATCCAAACTACCTGGTAGGAGCCAACTGTGTGTCCGTGCTTATCGACCACTTCTGAGGAGCCTGTTACTGAATGTGAACGCCGGGATAAAAGAAAGAAAACACACTTCCCTCTCCAAGACCCCCACACACACACACACACACACACACACACACACACACAAAAACTCGCACGCACTGCCGTTTAGGGAGAGGGACATTGTGGCAGTGATAAATGAAGGACGACTGCGCTTTGATTCTGTTTACTGTACCCATGGAAACTGGAGGGAGGATGACTTTCTCTGAAGTGCTGTTCTTCTTTTTTTCTTCTTCTTGATCTTCTCCTCTTTTTATAAGTGCTTAACTGCTCGAGAGTAAATCAGAAGAATAAACTTTTTTTAATCTTTGATGGACTGCATGCTCCGTGCCACTGAGAATATTCCCACCACACGCCAAGTTCCAGGTTCTCACAGCTCACAGAAATTTGCATTATTTTTCTCCAGGACTTGCCACGATCTTCCACCTAGACTTTTACTAAAGATGATATGAAGCTTTTAGCATATTTTTACTATGTTCAACAGGACGCACACTACAGTATATACTGAGAACCTAATACACAGAGGGTTTTTTGTGGAGTAGCACATTTTATTAGACTTTGCTGTCAGTTGAAGCGGCTACCGCGGCGCTCTAAACATGAGGACTCACACAGTAGGTGCAGAGGGATGAGAGGAAGTGTAGAAGCAGTGCCTAGCAGGGGTGAAGGACTATGACTGAGGTGCTGGAAAGGCGAAGGAAGGAAGGAAAAGCAGGTGAAGGAAGCCCAGACCCATTTCCTGAAGCTACATTCTTTTTTCAACATGAACATATTCAGTATGAATATGGTGCTCCTGTTACCCAATGGCTGGTCTTCTTTAACAGTGACGACTACCTACTGATACATCTACCATGTATACCAAGAGACTGATTGATTGAGTAAAGCTGTTGATGTTTCCAGCGCTGTGGAGATCTATGCATGTCAGACTCAGGTGCCCGGACTCCTGCTCTGTATTCTCTTCTCTTCTTCTCCTCTTAATTCTATGTCTCTTTTATATCCTCCCTCACTTTCGACACCGTCTTTCTCGGTCACCTTCCTGCTCCCACTCCGTCTCTCTGTCTCACACTCCTGCTAAAGCAGTGATGCCTTATTCTGTGGATTTACTCACTTTTTCAAAAGCGAAACCTCCTTTATATTTTTTTTTCTAAGTTATGATGAAGCCTGATTATGGAGGAATAAAATAATGTTGTCATTCTGCCATTTGTCAACCCACTGTATAAACTAAACCCGGGTTAATACACAAGAACAATCAAGGCTTAAAAAAAAGAAAGAAATAAATAATAAAACATGCTCAGTTTACCTGCTATGCACACGGTTCCTGACAAAATGGAAAAAAGAGAAAAAAAAATTGGCTGTACATAAAGCTAGCATATGGCCTTTGTTCTTGGTTTGTAAATGACTTTTTTATGTCTTTATTTTGTAAAAAACAGGTGAGAAAAAAAATTCTTTTGAAAAAAAGAAGAAACGAATGCAAAGGAAAAGGTTATCTTTGTATTCTGGTTATACCCTTGAGCCTTGGAACTAGTTACTTAGCGTTAATAATTCCACTTTTTCTACCAGTATATCCTCACTAATGTCTAAATATTAGAGTTTTTAACAGTCGCCACAACCTTTTTACGCTTTATTTGAAACAAAGAGGAAAGTGCTTGATTTAAACGCTCTCAGAAGATTTTTTTCTGGACAAGGGTGTGTTCTGGTTTTGTCTCACTTATTATTTGTGATACTGGATGCTGTATTATGTGCCCTGAAATGTATTTTTCTACTAATAGATGAATAATTGTCACACCAGTAATATTTTTTTTCTTTTAGATAACACAGCTTCAGTTGAATATTAGATCTTCACATGTGTGACTTTTTTCCCCTTTTCAACACGATTTTAAGTATACCACTGTATTAATTAATAAAATCATTTTTAAAATAAATGGGCTGGTCTTATTTTGTCCATGGTGTCTGTGTTCGGAATTATTTAAAGCCCCCCGGATTATTTATAGTTTTCAGTACAATCGTGTCAGCCTGAAAGTGTAACACTACAGAATGAATGTTTTCCTTGATTGAACACACTTGCATCAATTCATCACTTAAATCTAATCTGAGTGTGCTGGAGGCTGGGAGTAAACAGACAGCAAAGCATGAGTTTGACACTCTTGCCCTGCAGAGAGAATCAAAATGAGCTAATATTGTAGAGTCTGCACTGACTGCAGTATGATGCTTGCCTACCATGGTCATCAGATAATGTGTAATGCAGTTAGAAGCATAAATATTTGAACAGTGACTTAAATGTGGGTGATTCTGTTAAACACATCAAAAAAATGATCAGGTTATGCATCAGAATGTCTAACTTTCAGGTTACGCCAGGTTGACACAATGTCCCCTTATTTGTTGTCCTACATTTGGAAAAATACAGCAGATTGAAGTATTTGGTCAAAGGAGTCTTGGACTAACTTGTAGTGCCAGTTCTAAAGCACTGTTCTTTTCAGTGAAGGCCTAAACGTGATCTGGCTTCTGGAGGCTGGTGCTTAATGTCTTCCCTCTGAGGTGATCAGCCAAGCCTTAAGTATGCCACAATCAGTCTTTTTTTTTTTTTTTTTTTTTTTTTGGAGAAACATTAGATTTCACTCCAATAAACGCAGTGCATGATTGGTTCGTATAAAAACACTAACATGGTCATTTTGCTGCATTAGGATCTTTTGCACAGTAAGTGGGGACATCTTTCTCAACAGGTGCCCGAACAGTATCACCATACCCAATAGGTTTGTTCCAATCTCTGACGGGCCCTATGATTTGATGGATGGGGTACAGGCTGGCTGACAGATTGCCCAGCAACAAGACAGACTACAGTCTCTAATTGTAAAACTACAAGTTGCATCTATACAGTGGGAGTACCTGATAAATGGCAAATGTGTGTAGGTCTACCTCATAAAATCTGGCAATAAGAATCAATATATATATTCCATGGACAGCCATGACGCTGCCTTGTGTGGTTAGCACCATGTACTTAGTGCCAGTGAGGGATTTGCATATATCCAGCTTCGATAAGTGATATGTTCACCCTTATATATATTATATATATGTGTCTGCAACGCTGTTGTTTGAATGTTTTTCTTTTTAGATCTGTTGACCTTTAATGAAGTGCTGGTCCTTCCTGACGCATTCAGCCATCAGTAATTGCTCATTTTTACAGTAGTTACTTTCTTTTTCAAGACAGTTCTGCACACTTAATTTTGCAAAGCCTGATTGCTCTGAAATAGTTCTGACTGCTGTTTGTCATGATTTCATCTTGAGAATAACATGCTTGTCCATCATAACCAATACTGTCATTTTCATTTGAATTGTATTGCCTTTTACATCAAAAACGGACTCTAAAGGTACTACAACCAACCCCATACAAATAGACTTCACTTGCCACCCTGCTGTCTTGATATTTATGCTCAGCTAAAATTGGAAGACTATACACAAAAGATTTCACGCGCATGGGTGAGAAAAACACCTGGTGCTGCCTCAGTGTTTGTCCTTCTCGCTGTATAACCACTGTACAGGTTCTTGTCTTCAGCCCTGCGATTTGATTTCAAGGGTCAAATGAAAATTTTGCTTCAAACCTTTTTGTGATAGTCTGCATCAACCTGGTTATAGACTAATATAAAAGTTAAAACACATAATGAGAGGATTGAACTGAGATGGGAACTGATCCAGCTTTGCCCGTTCAGGTCTTCATTCCTGTGCGGTAAAGATGTTAGACATGCGCTAATGTGTGCATGTGTTTAAGTTAAAGGCACCGTCTGGCTCGCTCGGTGTGCAACATGTATTTGCATATATAAAATGTCATGTTCTATACTGTAGATGGATGTACATAATATTTGTATGCATTTTAATATTTTACCTAGAAAGTCAAATTTTGAGAAATATGACCATACACCTCTTTTTTAATTACCCTAACATACCTGTATAAATATAAATGCTAGTCTTTATATCGTCGCTGTCTAATGAAAATAAGTATCCCGTTTACAGGAGAGAACAAAAACAACAAACTACTTTCAATGTAAGTCAACAGAACCAGATGTTTTCCCAAGCTGTCTTGGAGCGCTTCTATCGGTCCATTCATCATTAAATTTTCAAACAATGTAAATGACCATCATTGTTCAAATGATGTAGAAAACTCTAAATTGTTATATGTGTTTTTCATTGGACAGCGATGATATGTTACTTTATGCTTTAGTAGGAATTAAAACGATGTGGGCTGTGGGTTTTTTTTTAATTCCTAGTTCACTGGATATTTTCTCACCAACCAAAAATCACATTCTGGCTGTGCAGTTACTCGTTCTGGCTTACAGATGGCGCCAACATGCTACTACAGACTTGGGTGATGCACCTGCAACTTTCACAGCCCGCAGAATCATTTTTGGCTTTACCGTTACAATTTGGCATGTGATAGGTCTTATTCATTGTTATGTCTTATTCATTGCCATGTTTGTGTTTAAGAGCTCATATCATGTGAAACCCCTCACTTTTTTTAAATAAAATATTCTGAGGTAATATGTAAGCACTGTTCAAATTATAAAACATACCATGCTCTCCCCAGTCCATACAGCTCATACAGGAAACTAAGCTCTAGTTTCTGAATTCCTTGTTTCTGTGATATCACAGGAATAAACTAACTTACATATATCCATCTATTCAGCCTACAACAGTTTAACACAACCCACTCACATTGTCCTGAGGAATGTTTCCGCTCTGAATGCTTTACTGAATGAGGCAGAATACAGGCAGCCAGTCAAAACAGAGCTCATAAACCTTAGATCAATCTTAAAGTCACAAAACCAGCCTGTTTAAATTCTAAGGAATGAAAAGAGAACGAAAAAAGGTTTAATTAATAGTGGCCATGTTTTGTACATAAAAAAGCAGAAAAAATTAGTAGACAAAATATTTTAAATACAATAAGTACAATAAAAAAAATAAAAATGTAGGATGTTCTCCTTTTAAACATTAAGGTAAAGTAGTTGGATTTAATAGCCTAAAAAATATATATCAAAGCATCATGACGGCAGGTTCAGTTTAAAAATAGCTCTGTCAGTTTCAGTTAATCAAAGGTGTGAGTAGAGATGGACCGATCAGCGTTTTTAAGGCCGATTCCAATTGCGATCACCTTTCAATGCGATCGGCCGATAGCCAATACCATTCGAGGGCGGGGCTATATGCCAAGGCAGGGCTACATGTAGTTATTAGCGCAAGCAAGTCATGAAACATGGTCTAAACTGGTTTATTACCATTTTTAACAAGCTCATGTGAAACAGCATAATATTTTTGGTTCAATGAAACGCTAGCTGGAAATACAGAAATTAAGCTCATTTGTTTAACGCCATCGATCGGCTCTCGGGACTTGGCTAAATTGGAGAAATATCGGCCGATCACATATTTTGATTAAAAATCGTCTGATACCAATACATAGCCGATCGATCTTTCCATCTCTAGGTGTAAGTGATTGATACATTGATATACATATGTTACTGTTGACAGCCCATGTGCAATGACTTGCAACGTTTGGTCAGAGTCTAAATATAAAAAACAAACATAAGTGTTAAAATGTCCTAATTTGTATTCTGTAATCAATGTGATTACATATTAGATTTTAAAAGGGCATCATTTACATTTTATTTTAATTCAGCCTAAAACATTGATGTAAACATTGTGCTAAAATCTCATTAAACACACCTGAATCTATTCACCAGCTAATGAGCATGGCCTACATGACTTAGGAGCTACATCTGAAACCACATGCTATGTTGTATTTGTACGACTGATGGTGGTTTACCATTCAGACACACTATTTAGTGCAGTGTTTTCGACACTGAGCTTTAAAACAAAGACAACATCTCTGCAGGTCTGAAACCAATTCAAAAGAATAATTCATTCTTAATGATTCATGCATCACATACACTCAGTGTGGGTGTTTCAGTCAATATCTTTTATAATAATCTACTATAATGACCCAGACACATGTACATTCAGTGCATTCACCTTGTATCTACACTCATTGCCCATTCTATCAGCTCTGCTTAGTTACAGAGCTACAGACTGTAGTGCAGCCATGTCTGTGTATAATTAGCTAGACCCCTTTTACTCCCCATAGTAAGACCACTGAGCAGGTATTATAAGGGGTGATGCGACATGTTAGTGATATGGTGGTGGGTATGAGTGCCGCATAGGGTGCTGCTGGAGCTTTTAAACACCTCAATGTCACTGCTGGACTGAGAATAGTCAGAGGGTGGCATCCTGTGACCACTGATGAAGGACTAGGCAACACAAGCACTGCAGCAACAGATGATCTATCATCTCTGACTTTATATCTACAAGGATGGACCAGCAAGGTAGGAGTGTCCATAAGAATGGACAGTGAGTGGACACATGCACTCATACGAGTGCAGCACACACTAACACACCAACACCACCACATTAGTGTTAGTGCAGTGCTGAGAATGATCCACCACCCAAATTACAGCTGGTTTGTGGTGGTCCTGTGGGGGCCCTGGCCATTGAAGAACAGGGTAAATGTGGAATGTAGACAGATGGACTACGCCTTTATGATAAGCAGACCTGACAAAAAGGCAATGTCCAGTTTTTTAAACACAAAGGGCCAGTGTGGCTGCAGGTTATCATTCCGATCAACCTCCACTCTGCTTACCTCGCTCTTTAAACCACCGACCACTTGCTCACCTGCTTTGTTGAAATAACCCCCTGCAGCCGCCGCAGCCCTTAGGATGAGACAGCGCTGGTGTGGAGACCAGGTATCTAATAAAGAGTCCAGTGCACAAGCGCTCCCTGTACCTGTTCGTTCCACTAGCGCAGTGTGATCGGTAGAGGGCGCCCGCGTGTCCTCCTCTCACACCCGCTGTGCGCGCGCGTGTGTGTGTTTCGCTCCGGACGAGCGCAGCAGCGCAGCACACACTCCAGCACCTGGCACGGGCGGACACAGCATCCAGCTCCCTGCAACAAACCTGCACTTTCACTCCATCCATCTCTCCGGGCTGAGCTCCTGCTGAGCCCCTCCACCCCGCACCCATCCTCTCTCTCAGCAGCGCGCCTGACTCTACTTCTCTTTAGTGACCGCGACGAGGAGGAGGAGGAGGCGTGATGCCTGGAGACACATTTTGATGGATCACCTCTCGTTTCCTCGAAGTAGGCGACGACGTATCTGCGTGCGGTTCCTCGGCGCGGCTCCTCAGCCGTCTCCATCCTCTGCACTCGCTTGAAAAGACTGCGCTAACCTTCAGCACGGCGAGGAGAGACCGAGAGAGGAGAAGCGCAGAGGACGCGTTTTCCAGCGTGCGTACCCACTAAAGGCAGAGCGCCCTCAGGGATGGTATCAGCCTCCTGTCAGCTCTCTGCCAGCTCGTCTTTATGTCGAGGAGAACCGGGGGCGAAAAACTGAAAGCTAGCCTCCGTCCACTCGCCTCCCAATAACACTGAAGTTTTGGAGTGTGTGCGTTTTTTTTCTTTCTTCTTCTTCTTTTTCTCGTCGTAGTCATGCCGGTGGGGTCTGTGCCCAGGGGTCGCTCTCTGAGCCCCGTGTCTCTGGCCCGTAGCCTCTCCCGCCTGAGGGAGTTCAGGACGCGGACTCGGATCATGCTCTCTCTCGGCGTCGCTCAGATGGTGCTGGGAAGCCTCATACTGGCCGTGAGCTTCGCCGCCTTAGCCCTCACTACCTCCCCCAGAGTCCGGCACTCCTGTCCCTTCTGGGCTGGCTTCTCGGTGAGTTGCACTCGTTTATTTATCAGCCGCTTTAATGTGACCGAGGGGAAGGTGGAGGTGGGTGGGGGGTGATGTTGTTTGCTCCTATTTCTCTCCTCGTGAATGAGCGCTTTGCCCTTTCTCCCGCTTTCTCCGCCTGAGGCTTTCTGCACACTCAGCAGCTCTGACTGAGGGGTTACCGTAAGACTCGCTGTCAGTTTGCTGGATAAGCTCAACTGCTCGCTGTCTTAAGTTAGCTTCTCGTTCAAATTCACCGTTCCACCTTAAACGGCGCAGGCGTTACGTTCTGGCTCCTCAATTAGCGTCTTAATCGAATTATTTATTCCACCTTAAATGATGTAGCATGTACATATAAAGTCGAATAAAAAGCTAATTGAGGCGCCTGGATGTAAGTGCTGCAGCATTTAAGGTGGAACTGGGTATTAAAATAAGAAACTTAACTTCAGCTGCTACGACTGGCTCCAGGTTAACGCTCAATAACGGGGTCTCCTGACTGAGCGCACGTGCTGCTGGAGTTGGCGCCTTTTGACAGTCTACGTTGACACTAGCACACCTCTCCATATTGTTTTTCTAACTGAAACTTTTTGTTTCCATTGTATAAATTGTGTTCCGGACTGATTTAAAGGCTGTCTCTGTCTAGCTGCTATGTTGCTGGACAGTTTACAAGCTTTTCTGATTGTTTCTGACACGCTGTCATTAAATCCTGACATGACAATCACATAAAACGCGAACTGTGCACTGTTTTAGTTTGTGGATATAGACAAACATGGTGTTAGTGCTGTAATTTGTTTGAAGATAATATTGCTGTTGGTTTGTGCGACCAACAATACTTTCTCAGATGCTAGCCTGAGGCAGCCAGTCACTGCTGGAGCTATACTTTATGAGCTAAACACTAAGAAAATACATTCAATCACTTCCAGAAATTTGTCATAGGGCTGTCATTAGCCTCTCGCTGTGTTTGTTGCAGATATTTAACCCATCTCTCTGACTTGACTTTGATTCTGGGTTTGGGTTTCCCACAAAGATGTTCAGACTAAAGTAAATTGCTACTGAGAGCTCCAGTTTAAAGACTTTTTTTTAAAGATTTTTAGTCTACAAAATCACAAAGTAACTATAATTATCAACAGATTGTGGAGAAATAAGCATTCTGATGATATGCCTAAGATGTCTATGTATCTTGTTACAGAGATATCTACTGAAGTTAGCATGCTAACCAGCTAGTCTGGCCTGTCTCTTAATACCACTTGGTACCTCAATGAAACGAAGAGCAGATGCAACAATAGCTGATGCTTTTGGCAAGCAATAACTATAATGATCAACAAAAAAAAAACATAAGAAGTGATATAAATGGAAGCAAAACAAGATTTAAAGTTGGTGTTGCCTTCACTTGGAGATGCTGTTGGTGAGTAAAGTTTGATGCAGAACTCTTGAATTAAATTGATGAGGGAGGGGAGGGACGGTACATTTTCTGTTGGGATGTTGGCCCCAAATGTTTAGAGTATGAATTTGATACCCCAAACAACAAAATATGGTGCCTTAAGCAGAATTTCAGTGAATGATTGTTGATATGATGTGTGATTGTGAATTACTTAATCAAAGTTTGAAGAGCCAGCAGCATGTGGCACAGTGACCTCACAGCAAGAAGGCCCTGGGTTTGATTCCGCTGGGCGGCCATTCTACTCTCTGTGGTGAGCTTGTATGTTTTATCTCTGTTTGTGTATCATCCCATAGTCTAATGACATGCAGTCAGGCAGATTGGAGGTACTGAATTGCCCCCTAGGTGTGTGTGTGTATCTAGCCAGCGATGGACTGGTGGCCTCTCTGGGGTGTTTTCTACCTTCTGCCCAATGAGTGCTGGGACAGGCTTCAGCACGCTGACCCCAGCCCCCCGTGACCCAAAAGTATATGCAGTTGATGAATGCGTGAGTGAGTTTGAAGAACCTCCACATAATGTAAGAACCTCTTAAACTGATTTTGAACCTTCACATTGCTTTAAAACTTGTGGTTATTCCATTGCTGAAGCATTTATGGCAGTGTAGTGGATGGACTACTCCATTAGCCTGTATGAGAACACTGCTGTGTTCTGTTCTAGGTATACTGCTGCTTATAGGCTACTTGTTTAGAACATTTATTTATGACCTGATGGGTTTGAGACTACCCGCGGTGTAGTCACTTTTTCTTATGCCATGACCCAGATCAGCATCTGTTACATCTTGTGGGTGGCTGTGAAGAAACAGAAGGTCAGAAGGCTTGGAAGTGAAGTTTCGTAGAGGTCATTTGAGCATCATTGCAGTGGAACCCCCAGCTTGTGTACAGATAATATGATGATTGTACTCTGTCCAAAAGGCAGTACTGCTTTCAGTGTTCAATCCCGCTCTGGGATATAATGCAGACAACCGATGGAGCTCTTTTTACTGTATTTCTGATTCATCTGTTAGGAGTCATGTACAGCAGTTGAGCAATTATCAGGTATAAACTGGAGAACACTGTTTGTGTCTACCCTTCTCCACTGTCCCACCACATTTAGGAGACGAGTGCTGTTGGCTGCTTGCCTGCGTGGCATCTGGGCCGTCATCCTGCCTTTGGCACACCGCACACTGAGAGAGTCGATGTCGTGGAGGGGCGAGTGGTCCCTGAGCAGCCGCTGGGCTCTGCAAGGATAAAACTGCTATTGGCACCGACTAAGTCTCAGCGTGGCTCGACCAAATCTAATATGATTTGAGGCCCCACTCCATGTGGCCTTATCGATGCCTGAGCCCCAGCACTTAGAGGCTCAAGCCTCTTTCTACCTCCCTCAGCTATTTTTCCCCACTCTTATCTGTCGTTCTCTCTTTTTCACCGTACATTACTGTGAACTGCTTCTCGGTTCACTTGCTCGTATGGAGCGTGTCCTTGTAGTGCCAATCTTTCGACTCTCTTGGCTGTAACAAACAGCCATCATTTTGTAATGGAGGACTTAAAGTCTTCATGTCCTGACAATTGGAATTTTTTTTTCTCTACAGGTGCCTATCTGTAAAATATAAATTTATACTTATCCATACTAACACATGCTAAACTTTAGCTCAAGCCATGGTTGTAGCCTACCAGCATCCAGTCTCTTGAACAATTGAATTCACAATTAATTTTAAATTTAACACTGTCCACCTGATTCTCTCTTTGTTGGCCCCTTTTACATTCCTCAGTGGTCAGGACCCACATAGGAATATCACAGAGCAGGTGTTTTTTAGGTGGTGGGTCATTGTCAGCACTGCCGTCACACTAAGGTGGTGGTGTTGTGTTAGTGTGTGTTGTGCTGGTACGAGTAGATTAGATACAGCAGTGCTGCTGGAGTTTTTGAACACTGTCCACTCACCATTCACTCTATATAAAATAAAAATATTGAATTTTTATTATTTTTATTGTTTATATTGTATATATTGTACTGTTTATTTATTTATTTTTTATACTGAGTGCCTTGCTCTCCCTTTGCTGCTGTAACTGAATTTTCCCACTGCGGGACTAATAAATAAGTAAAAAAATCTAACTGGGAAGGTATTGCACACTATTATTGCACTTGTTTAATGTTAAATGTTAACTAGTGTTATTGCACTTAGTCCGGTTGTGTTATTATCAGTCATTCCTTGGTCTTTGAGGTGTTGAGCTGCAGGTGGTTGCTGTGGCACCAAACAGCAAAGTCCCTCACCAGGCTCCTGTACTCCTCCTCTCGATCATCCCTGATACACCCCACAATAGCTGTGTCGTCAGCAAACCTCTGAATGTGACACAGCTCAGAGTTGTAGCAGAAGTCCGCAGTGTACAGGGTGAAGAGGAGAGGTGCCAACACTGTGCCCTGGGGTGCCCCAATGCTGCTGATCACAGTGTCAGACGTGGTGTCTTTAATAAAGGATTATCCTAATCATTGGACACTCCTACCTTGTTGATCCACCTGGTCCAAAGCCAGAGACGATAGTCCATCTGTGGCTGTACAGTATGTGCTGCTCTAGTCCTTCATTGATTGGATTCTTGAAGAACATGCAGTAATCTAACTAAGCAGTTATTACTTTGTTTACATTTGTGCAAAAACTCTCATTAGGCATATGAAAGAACCATTTCTGGACCATTCCTATTGGTCCACTCGTCATAAAACCTTAACATGATGTAAAGAGAAGTAGCATCAAATGATGAAAATGGTTTTCTCATAATATCTGACCTTGCTTGCATCCAAATGAATGAAACCGAGAGTGATGCTAAAATATTTCTACAAAGCTGTTGTTTATTCTTTATGCACCTGCACCCTGCTGTGTCCCAGTGCGGCCCTGAAAATTCATCTGTACGGTCCGATGCAAAGAGCAGTGGTGCGGGAACTGCGTTTTTTGGGGCTTAAAAATTTCATGATAGTGACAGTAAATATTTATGAGGCAACACTTCCATGATTTTCTGCCGGAGATGGGCGGGACCCAGCATCAATTGCATATGGATGGTGGGACGGGGGGACGGGGGGACGGCTGCGAGTGCATGTCTGTGGGGGAGAGGGATTGGGCATGCTTGTGTGCGTGTATATATGAAGATAAACAGCTTGGGGGTCGGAGGTGAAAGAGCAAGTCTTGTGGCTCACTAATCAGTGTACAGCTGGAACACTCCTGATAACACCACTTGTCCCTCGGAGGAAGCCCACTGCTTTACTGATCTCTGCGATTTGACGTTACATGTGTTTTATAGATTGTCATGCAAAACATGCTTCATGAAGCATGAATGGCTCCTTTTGTGCAGAATTATAGGCAGGATTACTGTTTCAGCTTTGTAGTGGTTCCATGGGCCTGCGTTGCGCAGATCAGCGTACCTCTTTAAAACAGGTGGTGTCTTGAATTTGCTTCATTCAAATAAATATATAACGTCAGCCCAGGTTTGTCTTGCACATGACTCATTCTTGACAATAACAGATGTAAAACTGATGTGTTTTATTAATGCAGATGGAAACGAGGTACACATTTGAATGAATGTAATTCAGTGCTTACGTGTACTAGGCAAAAGGCATTCACAGGGACTGGTTTGCATAAGCAGGCCTGAGGCCAGTGCACTTGTATAATGAACTGGTGACTATAGAAGTCCGTTAGGAGTACAGACACATATACGCACACAAATGTGGTAGTATGCTACGTAGGGCTGTGTGTTGGCAAGAACGTGGCGATACAATACGATTTTTCATATCCTACTATTTAAACACACCACTCAGGTTTACCAATGCTTACAATAGCATTGCGCCCTTGTGCTGCTTATTAATGTTGGAGTGTTAGGGTTAGGGTTAGGTTGGGTTTAAACACAGCACACAATGATTTACTGCCAGGAATCTGTGTATCAATACTGTGTTTTTGAGAATCGATACAGTATCACTAAACATAATATCTTAATATTCGATATTGGATATTTTCATACACCCCTAACGCTACGAGTGTCTGTGATGGTGAGGTGTTTGGAATGAGCTTCTAGTGTGCAGTTTCATTTCACTCAATCATTTATACCAAATTCACAGATCTCGCATGCTGATGTATGTGTGTGTATGTTAGTGAAATGCTCCTCTGTGTTGATGCACAGTGTGTGTGTGTGTGTGTGCGTGACTAGAGGTGGTTCCTCTGAGCATTATACTGGAGCTGAGGGCTTTTCTCCCTCACACTGGAGCTTCACTCCGTTGCTCAGAGCCTGAGGCTGCAGGCCGAATCCATACTCAAAGAGCTGCTAGCCTACAACAAACACATGCTGCTGAGCCACCACCAACTGTGCCCTTGGAGTATAAACAGAAAGAGGAGACAAGTGGAATTTAAAAGAAAGCCATGTAATGTTATGGAAAGGATGGCAGAAGGGTGCAACAGAAAGGAGAGGAAAATAAATGATCAATCTGCAGCTCCAAGAAAAAGAGAAAGAACCCAAAGGGAGCGGGGAAGGAATAGACACAAAGGAAAAGAAACAGTATGGATCATAATGCAACCCGAGGGAAAGATAAGGAAGGACATAAAGAGGAAGAGAAAGGAAAGGAAGAATATAAAGGGAATGGTAGAGGAAGGAGCGTGTATCAACTGACAGAAAAACAGTAAAGAAGCATAACAACTGACAGGAAAGAAAAGGAGTGGAAGGGAAAGAAAAGGAGAAGAGCATACCATCTGGCAGCACAGGAAATGAGCCTAATAACTGACAAGAAAAGAAGAGAAAAGAAATGAGACTAATAACTTACAGGAAAGAAAAGGAGCAAAACAACTGACAGGAAGGAAAAGGAGCAAAACAACTGACAGGAAAAGGAACGAAAAGGAATGTAACAACTAACAGGAATAAAAAAAAGAGAAAAGAAGCATGACTGTCCCATGCGAGGGGCAAAAGGCAGAGATGTAATTTCTGCCTCTTCAGTTTAAGTAGCTGGTAATGAAACAGCTTCTTTTCCCTGAAGCTTGTTACCTGATCCAGTCTCTTTCCCCACAACACAAACATTTAAACATGGTTCTGAAACATAGCACTGTTATTTTGAAGCCACAGATTGGTGTGTGCTGTCACAAGATGTATTTATTGGATTTGAGCCTCATGGCACGCTGTACACGATTTGATTAAAAGGTTAAAACTGGACGCTCCAGCTAGTTTTCTTGCTAAACAGCCATCATCAGCGAGCCCAACTCAGGACGTTCAACACACAAACACGGAGCTGCAGCAATACTGAGGAAAGGTGAGGCAGTTTCTGCTGGTATTCTGTGTAGGAGACAGATACGTTTAGGCTATTTGCATAGGCCAGAGTGGAGCTGTCCCCGATACCGAATGAAGCGGAGTAGTGAAAGATAGAACACATCACTTTGACTCAGCGCTGCATGATTTTTGTGGCTGTCAATGTGGCTTTCCATTGCAGCACATTGCATCCACAGAATGGAAACGACAGGAAAGTGAAGTTTCAGTCAATGAGAGAGCAAGAGAGAGGGAGAGACGGTGAGAAGAGGGGGAGGGGGAGACAGGGAAAGACAGAGCAGGGGGAAGAGAAAGAAAGGGAGAGAGTTAGGGAGAGGGAGAGACAGAGCGGGGGAGAGAAAGAGAGAGGGAGGGGACGAGACAGGTAGTTAGAAGGGGAAACCAGGGAGAGACAGTGCAGGGGAAAGAGAGTGAGAGGTAGAGACAGGGAAGTACAGCTAGGTAGAAGGAGAAACAGAGCAGGAGAGACAGTGAGGGGAAAGACAGGGAGCAACAACTAGGTAGTGGAGAAGACAGGGACAGGCAGAGCAGGAGACAAGAGAGAGGGAGACAGGAAGAGACAGCAGAGGAGAAAAGACAAAGGGGGGGACAGAACTGGCATAGAGAAAGGGAGGAGAGACAGAGCAGCTAGAAGTAGAGGCGGGGGATATAGAGAGACATGAAGAGATAGCTGAGGGAGAGGGAGAGACAGGGAAAGACAGGTAGGGTAAGAGAGAGGGAGAGAGAGGCAGGGAGAGACAGCAGGGTGAAAGAGGTGGGGAAAGAGGGTAGAGAGACATTGAGAGAAAGCTAGGGGGAGAGAGAGACAGGAGAGACAGAGCAGGGGAGAGAGCGGTAGAGAGAGAGCAAGGGGGAGAGAGGTAGAGACAGGAAAGACAGAGCAGGGGGAGAGGTAGGGACAGGGAGAGACAGCTGGGGGGGAGAGGTAGAGACAGGAGAGACGGAGCAGGGGGAAGAGGTAGAGACAGGGAGACACAATGAGAGACAGAGTTGGGGAGAGAAAGAGTTAGAGAGAAAGCAGGGGGAGAGAGAGACAGGAGAGACAGAGAAGGGGGAAGAGGTAGAGACAGGGAGAGACAGGAGAGACAGAGTTGTGGAGAGGGAGAATTAGAGAGAGAGCAGGGGGAGAGAGGTAGAGACAGGAGAGACAGAGTTGTGGAGAGGGAGAATTAGAGAGAGAGCAGGGGGAGAGAGGTAGAGACAGGAGAGACAGAGTTGTGGAGAGGGAGAGTTAGAGAGAGAGCAGGGGGGAAGAGGTAGAGACAGGGAGAGACAGGAGAGACAGAGTTGTGGAGAGAGAGAGAGAGTTAAGAGAAAGAGCAGGGGGAGAGAGGTAGAGACAGGTAGAGACAGAGTTGTGGAGAGAGAGAGAGAGTTAAGAGAAAGAGCAGGGGGAGAGAGGTAGAGACAGGTAGAGACAGAGTTGTGGAGAGGGAGAGTTAGAGAGAGAGCAGGGGGGAAGAGGTAGAGACAGGGAGAGACAGGAGAGACAGAGTTGTGGAGAGAGAGAGAGAGAGTTAAGAGAAAGAGCAGGGGGAGAGAGGTAGAGACAGGTAGAGACAGAGTTGTGGAGAGAGAGAGAGAGTTAAGAGAAAGAGCAGGGGGAGAGAGGTAGAGACAGGTAGAGACAGAGTTGTGGAGAGAGAGAGAGAGTTAGAGAGAGCTGGGGGAGAGAGGTAGAGACAGAGTTGTGGAGAGGGAGAGTTAGAGAGAGAGCAGGGGGGAAGAGGTAGAGACAGGGAGAGACAGGAGAGACAGAGTTGTGGAGAGGGAGAATTAGAGAGAGAGCAGGGGGAGAGAGGTAGAGACAGGAGAGACAGAGTTGTGGAGAGGGAGAGTTAGAGAGAGAGCTGGGGGAGAGCGGTAGAGACAGGTAGAGACAGAGTTGTGGAGAGGGAGAGTTAGAGAGAGAGCAGGGGGAGAGAGGTAGAGACAGTGAGAGACAGAGTTGTGGAGAGAGTTAGAGAAAGAGCAGGGGGGAGAGAGGTAGAGACAGGAGAGACAGAGTTGTGGAGAGAGAGAGAGAGTTAGAGAAAGAGCAGGGGGGAGAGAGGTAGAGACAGGAGAGACAGAGTTGTGGAGAGAGAGAGAGAGTTAGAGAGAGAGCAGGGGGAGAGAGGTAGAGACAGTTATAGAGCGAGTTGTGGAGAGGGAGAGTTAGAGAGAGAGCAGGGGGAGAGAGGTAGAGACAGGAGAGACAGAGTTGTGGAGAGGGAGAGTTGGAGAGAGTGAAAGAGAGTTAGAGAGAGCAGGGGGAGAGAGGTAGATACAGGAGAGACAGAGTTGTGGAGAGAGAGAGAGAGTTAGAGAGAGAGCAGGGGGAGAGAGGTAGAGACAGTTATAGAGCGAGTTGTGGAGAGAGAGAGTTAGAGAGAGAGCAGGGGGGAGAGAGGTAGAGACAGGAGAGACAGAGTTGTGGAGAGGGAGAGTCAGAGAGAGCAGGGGGAGAGAGGTAGAGACAGTGAGAGACAGAGTTGTGGAGAGGGAGAGTTAGAGCAAGAGCAGGGGGAGAGAGGTAGAGACAGGAGAGACAGAGTTGTGGAGAGGGAGAGTTGGAGAGAGTGAAAGAGAGTTAGAGAGAGCAGGGGGAGAGAGGTAGAGAATTCGTGTAGAACGTAGGACTACGATTAGAACGTAGAACAGTTATAGAGAGAGTTGTGGAGAGAGAGAGAGTTAGAGAGAGAGTTGTGGACAGGGAGAGTTAGAGAGAGAGAGAGAGAGAGAGAGCAGGGGGGAGAGAGATAGAGACAGTTATAGAGAGAGGTGTGGAGAGAGAGAGAGAGAGTTAGAGAGAGAGCAGGGGGGAGAGATAGAGACAGTTATAGAGAGAGGTGTGGAGAGAGAGAGAGAGAGAGAGTTAGAGAGAGCAGGGGGGAGAGAGATAGAGACAGTTATAGAGAGAGGTGTGGAGAGAGAGAGAGAGAGTTAGAGAAAAAGCAGGGGGGAGAGAGGTAGAGACAGTTATAGAGAGAGTTGTGGAGAGGGAGAGTTGTGGAGAGAGAGAGAGAGAGAGAGTTAGAGAGAGAGAGAGAGAGTTAGAGAGAGAGAGAGAGAGTTAGAGAGAGAGCAGGGGGGAGAGAGGTAGAGAGAGAGTTAGAGAGAGAGTTGTGGAGAGGGAGAGTTGTGGAGAGAGAGAGAGAGAGAGAGAGAGTTAGAGAGAGAGAGAGAGAGTTAGAGAGAGAGTTGTGGAGAGGGAGAGTTGTGGAGAGAGAGAGAGAGAGAGAGAGTTAGAGAGAGAGAGAGAGAGTTAGAGAGAGAGTTGTGGAGAGGGAGAGTTGTGGAGAGAGAGAGAGAGAGAGTTAGAGAGAGAGTTGTGGAGAGGGAGAGTTGTGGAGAGAGAGAGAGAGAGAGAGTTAGAGAGAGAGAGTTAGAGAGAGAGTTGTGGAGAGGGAGAGTTGTGGAGAGAGAGAGAGAGAGAGTTAGAGAGAGAGAGAGAGTTAGAGAGAGAGTTGTGGAGAGGGAGAGTTGTGGAGAGAGAGAGAGAGAGAGTTAGAGAGAGAGCAGGGGGGAGAGAGGTAGAGAGAGAGTTGTGGAGAGGGAGAGTTGTGGAGAGAGAGAGAGAGAGAGAGAGAGAGAGTTAGAGAGAGAGCAGGGGGGAGAGATAGCGACAGTTATAGAGAGAGGTGTGGAGAGAGAGAGAGAGAGAGTTAGAGAGAGAGAGAGAGAGTTAGAGAGAGAGCAGGGGGGAGAGATAGAGACAGTTATAGAGAGAGGTGTGGAGAGAGAGAGAGAGAGTTAGAGAGAGAGAGAGAGAGTTAGAGAGAGAGAGAGAGAGTTAGAGAGAGAGTTGTGGAGAGGGAGAGTTGTGGAGAGAGAGAGAGAGAGAGAGAGTTAGAGAGAGAGCAGGGGGGAGAGAGGTAGAGAGAGTTAGAGAGAGAGTTGTGGAGAGGGAGAGTTGTGGAGAGAGAGAGAGAGAGTTAGAGAGAGAGCAGGGGGGAGAGAGGTAGAGAGAGTTAGAGAGAGAGTTGTGGAGAGGGAGAGTTGTGGAGAGAGAGAGAGAGAGAGAGAGAGAGTTAGAGAGAGAGCAGGGGGGAGAGATAGAGACAGTTATAGAGAGAGGTGTGGAGAGAGAGAGAGAGAGAGTTAGAGAGAGAGAGAGAGAGTTAGAGAGAGAGAGAGAGTTAGAGAGAGAGTTGTGGAGAGGGAGAGTTGTGGAGAGAGAGAGAGAGAGAGAGTTAGAGAGAGAGCAGGGGGGAGAGAGGTAGAGAGAGTTAGAGAGAGAGTTGTGGAGAGGGAGAGTTGTGGAGAGAGAGAGAGAGAGAGAGAGTTAGAGAGAGAGCAGGGGCAGATCTGGTCATGTTTTACTTAATGACCCGTCGCTGTTGGCTGTTGTTTTGTTGATCTTAGTGGTCGTCTCTGTTTCAGTGGTTAGAATAGATCAGAAATTCTGATTTATTAATTTATTTTGTGTAGACCTTCGTTAAAGTGCTCTGATTAGCTAATTCCTGTGAGGACACTCGAGTTCAGTCCTGCTATGCATTAACCTTATTATCTGATTTTGCTGGAGCAGTGTCCACCATACGGAACAACGCTATGTCACTGTTTGACTGTATAAAAAGATTTACCCCCCACCATTTCAACTGCCCCCTCAGTAACTTCATCCCAGCACCGCGCCTGAAGTACAGGGAAAGGAAAGCCGCACAACAACTGACAGGAAGGGGACAAAAAGACATGTACTGAAAGGAGGATAATGCAGCATAAAGAAACAAGGAAAGGAAAAAAGGAATGCAACACAAAGAAAATAACAGCATAGCGTTTTAATGGAAAAGGATTACAGCAGAAAGGGAAGAGAGAATTCTGTAGGCGGGAAGGGAAGGAAAAGACCGCAGCAGAAAAGAAAGGAGCACAATGTAACAGAAAGGTTCAGCAGTGGCAACTCTCCCTCTCTCCTATACTAAAAGCCACCATCCCTCCATCTCAGCTGGAACATCAGTCAAACATAAAGAAGCTGCACACCATCGCTGTCCACAGCAGGGTACAAATCGAGGAGGCAGGTGTGTGTCTTTGTGTGTGTGTATGTGTGTGTGTTTGGACCCATTTATTAGTATTCATAAGGGACAGGCTGGTGTGTGTGTGTGTGTGTGTGTGTGTGTGTGTGTAGCAGCCATTTTATGTTTGACCATGTTGCCATGAGCCATGAACACACCCTCCATCCATTAAACCCCATAAACTACAGTTCACTTCTCCACTGCCGTAACAGTAAACATGCTAGTGTCATAGGGCTTACAGGACTGTTAACAGTATACGTTATCAGTTATTTGTGACTGACTATTGCCACGAGATAAAAACCAGGACTGTAAAAAAATTAATAATTGTGATTTATTATAAATTATTTTTTGCAGTTAATTGTGACCCTAAATTAGACCCTAAGAAGAGATTTGCTGTGCATTGTGTTAAACATCATCAGAATGTTTGTATTATATGTTTGTATTACTTTTAATAATGCAACCATATATTTGTTCATCGTGTGAATGCAGGGTTCACATGAACCTGAACGTGAATCTCAAGTGAACACAGGATGAACCTGAAAATAGAATCAACACAGATTCTAATTTTCAACGTCAACAGGTTTAAACACCATCTCAGTGTTACTGATTTCTTCTAAAGCCTGACTAGACTTATAAATCAATATAATGATCATTTATTAATCTCAGTGTTACTGAGTTCTGCTAAAGCCTGAGTAGACTTATAAATCAATGTAATGATTATTTATTAATCTCAGTGTTACTGAGTTCTGCTAAAGTCTGAGTAGACTTATAAATCAATGTAATGATTATTTATTAATCTCAGTGTTACTGAGTTCTGCTAAAGTCTGAGTAGACTTATAAATCAATGTAATGATTATTTATTAATCTCAGTTTTACTGAGTTCTGCTAAAGTCTGAGTAGACTGATAAATCAATATAATGATTATTTATTAATCGCAGTGTTACTGAGTTCTGCTAAAGTCTGAGTAGACTGATAAATCAATATAATGATTATTTATTAATCTCAGTGTTACTGAGTTCTGCTAAAGCCTGAGTAGACTGATAAATCAATATAATGATTATTTATTAATCTGAGTGTTACTGAGTTCTGATAAAGTCTGAGTAGACTGATAAATCAATATAATGATTATTTATTAATCGCAGTGTTACTGAGTTCTGCTAAAGCCTGAATAGACTGATAAATCAATATAATGATTATTTATTAATCTGAGTGTTACTGAGTTCTGATAAAGTCTGAGTAGACTGATAAATCAATATAATGATTATTTATTAATCTCAGTTTTACTGAGTTCTGATAAAGTCTGAGTAGACTGATAAATCAATATAATGATTATTTATTAATCGCAGTGTTACTGAGTTCTGATAAAGTCTGAGTAGACTTATAAATCAATATAATGATTATTTATTAATCTCAGTTTTACTGAGTTCTGATAAAGTCTGAGTAGACTGATAAATCAATATAATGATTATTTATTAATCTCAGTGTTACTGAGTTCTGATAAAGTCTGAGTAGACTGATAAATCAATATAATGATTATTTATTAATCTCAGTGTTACTGAGTTCTGATAAAGTCTGAGTAGACTGATAAATCAATATAATGATTATTTATTAATCGCAGTGTTACTGAGTTCTACTAAAGCCTGAGTAGACTGATAAATCAATATAATGATTATTTATTAATCTCAGTGTTACTGAGTTCTGATAAAGTCTGAGTAGACTGATAAATCAATATAATGATTATTTATTAATCGCAGTGTTACTGAGTTCTGATAAAGTCTGAGTAGACTGATAAATCAATATAATGATTATTTATTAATCGCAGTGTTACTGAGTTCTACTAAAGCCTGAATAGACTGATAAATCAATATAATGATTATTTATTAATCGCAGTGTTACTGAGTTCTACTAAAGCCTGAGTAGACTGATAAATCAATATAATGATTATTTATTAATCGCAGTGTTACTGAGTTCTACTAAAGCTTGAGTAGACTGATAAATCAATATAATGATTATTTATTAATCGCAGTGTTACTGAGTTCTACTAAAGCCTGAGTAGACTGATAAATCAATGTAATGATTATTTATTAATCTCAGTTTTACTGAGTTCTGATAAAGTCTGAGTAGACTGATAAATCAATATAATGATTATTTATTAATCGCAGTGTTACTGAGTTCTGCTAAAGCCTGAGTAGACTGATAAATCAATGTAATGATTATTTATTAATCGCAGTGTTACTGAGTTCTACTAAAGCCTGAGTAGACTGATAAATCAATATAATGATTATTTATTAATCGCAGTGTTACTGAGTTCTGCTAAAGCCTGAGTAGACTGATAAATCAATGTAATGATTATTTATTAATCTTAGTGTTACTGAGTTCTGATAAAGCCTGAGTAGACTGATAAATCAGTATAATGATTATTGATTAATCTCATTGTTACTGAGTTCTACTAAAGTCTGAGTAGACTGATAAATCAATGTAGAAATCTAGTTATTAATGTTATTATGGCTGTTACATAAAACATACAGCGAGTAAGCAGCTTGATTTTAGTGTGGAACTACGAAAGGTTCAAAGGTTCAAGTTTTCCACCATTATTGGAACAACATACAGGTCACGCAAAGAACGGTACGAGCAAGCATGTTTTATTACTGTATTTAAAAATAGTCCGATCAAACCAAACCAAAGCTAATTATCAGGAGGTAGTAAAAAGTGTCAGCGGGGGCAGAGAAGTGGCAGTAAGGTGACAGAACGCCTACAGCTCTAAATAGTGAGTGGCAGTCGTGTGTGAAGTGAGTCTACATTTCATTTTTCATTTACACTGTTCTGTGGTGCTCATTAACTCCTTGAGCTTCTATACATGTCCATGTCCTTAGGCTTATTATTCAGTTGCTACATGGAAAACAATGCAAGTGATTAAGTTATTATTAAGTTATAAGACTGAGTAATGGAAGTCCGTGAAGTTTAAATCCTCAAGGAACCTAAATGTGTGATTGCTTTCTAATTAGGTTAATGTTGGTCTTGTGGGCACACCATATGTACTTACAAAGTAGGCCCTGTGAAGAAAAAAAAAAACTTTATTTTTACTCTCTGCATGTACTTCACCAGAATTGGCGTCCTTGTAATGTAAATTGAAGACTTCTTGCTGAAGCTTTTGCCCTCATTAGTCACAAGGTTACAAGCACCACTTGAAATGGGCTTGAAAAGTCTTATTCTTATCAGTCTGTGCATCTGATTAACTTAGAGTGTGCCATCAAATACTGTAATAATTCCTGTGATGGGTCCTAAGTTTTCTGAGAATTATCAGAGTTGAATCTGTTGTTTGTGGATTATATATAATTTTGATGTGCTTAATATTGACTAATGATCCAGTTTGTTTGGACGGTCTGGTGACTTCAGCTAACAGTTACATCAAAACACTGCAGTAAAATGTTCTCATATTTGATATGTGCATAGTGCTGTACACTCCAAAATAAGGCTTGCACAAGCTAGTCAACTCTTCACCTTCCCTGTTTGGCAATGATGCTTTAACTTGATACTGACCAGTCGCTGATTTCAAGATTTAACAGGTGAGAAGTCTGTATCTTTGGTTTCCTGAAGACTAATCCTAGCAGTACTCATCCACAGTGTTTGAAAGATCATATATTAACACAGCTTTCCCAAAGACTACCATAAAAAGTCATGTGCCTTTAGAGAGGGGGCACTCCAACATTAACAAGCAGGGCAAGGGTGCAATGCTATTGTAAACATTGGCAAACCTGTTCATACAGTGGTGTGTTTTAATAGTTATATTTGAAAAATTCTGATATATCACTTAGCTCGCGGTATTGTAGTATATCACGATATATTGAATCATGGCCACTGTATCACGATACTTATTGTATCGCCAAGTTCTTGCCTTAACACAGCCTTAATATACACACACTAGTGAACACACGCTAGGTGGCAGCTCTATCCACAGCGCCATGGAGCAGTTGGGCTTAGGCACTTCAGTCATGTCCTGCCGGTTCATGGGACTGGACAGGCGGCCTTCCAGTCACAAGGCTAACCTCCAGCCCATGACTGCCCACACTTACATATATCTCGAAAGCACAGTAACAAAAGCATTGAAGAGATTGAAGAGTTGAAGAGATGCTGGAAAACCACACAAAGAAGTTTTAATCACTGCAGATAATATTCAAGAGAAAAGTAGGATACGGGCCCTTTAAGCAGACTGCCAACAAACATTCTGAATATTTTATGATGTATTCCTTGAGACTATTGGTTAATAATTCTCTTCTAATAGTGTGTGCCCAATGCAGTGGAGCGTAACTGGTGTTTTGTATGGGGAACGAATGTGTATGTGCGTGCACTCAAGGCTTCTTTGTGACTGGGAGCGGAGAAGCAGGCGGCCTCGTGCTCTTCAGAAGCGTTCACTTAAAGAGGATCGTGCTCAGGAGCCCTTCAGAGCACGCCGGCTCCCCGTAAGCACGCGCGAGGACGGTTGTGTGTGTGTAGTCTGCCAGTTTCCCCTCATTACAGCCTGAGAACTCAGCGCTGTGCTCCTCTTTGAAAAAGAGTTTTATATATATATATATATATATATATATATATATATATATATATATATATATATATATATATATATATATTCACACACACAGACATTACACCCCACTCAAGGATAAACGCTCTCATGGGCATACATGCCGGCATAAATAGCTGGGGTGGCGTTTGTAGTGTGTTTGCACATGCTCACCCACTTCAGTACGTATACACACACTTAGTTTACGTTGTCCTACATTCGAATACTTCATCAAGTAAATTCTTCAGATATTATTCTGATCAGTTTTGGAGTCTGTGTTTGTACTGGGTATACTGGGGTCTGTGGCGTTGGTCCTCTACAGTTGTGTAACGTGTGTGCAGGCACAGACAGGCGAGACGGATATAAGCGCAGGTGTCTTTAGTAATAATCTAACTTGATACAAGGGACACCACAACAAACATAGCGCAACAGGACATACACACGAACAAACCACAAATAACAGCCAACACAGGTTTAAATTTACAATGACAGCAAGGAACAGCTAAAACAAGAGGAACACGGAACAGGTAAGGGGTGGAGACACAAGAAGCACGTAACCAAAACAGATACACGTGGCTAGGGAACGAAAACAACGACAGACGCACGTGGCAAACGTAAACCACATGGGAATAACATGACAATATAAACAGACAAAAAACAGACAGGCAGGAAATAAAGCAGACGAATTGTTGTAGTGCAACACTTTCAGACAAACATTAGATGCAGGGGTGTGTGTGTGTGTCTGTGCTTGCTCTCCGTCCAGTGTACATTTTGTAAATATATAACACATTTTAAATATTAGGGATGGTAAGATTTAGATCCTTCATGATGCATTGAAAAACTTGCAAATACGGGATGCATTGTTTCTAACATGGTTACATCTGGAAAATATAATTTGTTTACATATAGTTATTAGTAGAAGCCCCGTGCCTGAACTATTTATAAATCTGTGACCACTAATCTGTGACCAGTAAGACCAGTAGACTGATTTCTCTAAACTACGCTCTCTCATCTCCACTGCAGTCAGTAGCCGGTTCTCGTCTCGGCCAAGTCTTGTGCGAGTTGGAGGCGTGTCCAAGTGACAGTTTGATAAGATACAGGCTGCTGCTAGAAAGTACACAGGCAGCTCCCAGCGCTGTGGTTTGAGTGCGGAGACGTGACGCCGGCGTCCCCCTCGGATTCAGCTCTGGCTAACCCCAGCACTACACAGAGCGAGAAAACTAGTGAGCAGAGTACTGAGACTTTTGTCTCACTTACTTTAATGCTCACTGGTCCTGTACAGTGTGGACCTGGAGACAGTATTTTGAGCAGAGATAACGAGAGGACCGCACAGTGGCTGTGGGTTACTGAGGTTAGGCTTAATGTTAGTGTTACTGTTAGTGTTAGTTATTTCTTGTAACATAAACGTCAAACATAGGGGACCTAAACAAGGCCCCACGTCCTGTAAACCGAGATGTCTGCAAATTTTCACTCGTTCATCCCTCCTTCCCTCCTGGTTAATTCTCACAGACAGCGGTACCAATTCCCAGTGGAGGAGAAAGACAAAGAGTGAGGGAGATAGAGATGCTACTGAGCAAAGCCTATTTGCATGAGTCCCATCATCTCTTGCTGTCTCTCTCTTTCTCTCTGTCTCTGTCTCTTGCTGTCTCTCTCTCTTTCTTTCTGTCTCTGTCTCTTGCTGTCTCTCTCTTTCTCGCTGTCTCTGTTGTCTCTCTCTCTCTCTCTCACTCTCTCACTTTCTATCCTGCTTTCCTTTCTCTCCTCTTTCTCACATTTAGTTTATTTTTTCTCTCATATTTGTGCTCTCACAATCTGCCTTTCTTTCTTTTTGTCTTTGTCCCCGTCTTTCTTCCTCTCTCTTTGTCTTTCTCTTAATTTCTCTCTGTCTTTATTGTTTTCCTTTCTCTCTCTCATCCTGTATATTTGTTTTTTTTCTTTCTCACATTTAATCTCTTTGTTTTTCTCTCTTCTGTGTTCCTTCCTTTTTTATTCTTCTCTTTGAATTTCTGTTTCTTTGTCTCGATTCTGTTTATTTTTCTATCTGTTTTCTTTTCCCTTTTTACATTTCTTCCTCTCTGTCTTTCTTTTTCTCTCATTCTGTTTATCTTTCTCACTCACACTCTGCCTTTTTCTGTTCTCTCTCTTCCTTCTCTCTTTGTCCCTGTATTTCTTATTCTCTTTCATTCTGTTTATTAATTCATTAATAATTAATTCTGCCTGTCTTTAGTTTTTTTTCGTTCTGTCTATTTCTACATGTACTAGAGAGCAGTATATGCGGTTCAGCAGGTCCCTGTTATCTCAATCAAAGAAGACATCAGAAACCTTGAGCACGTACAGCATTCTTTGAGTTAAAGGATAGCTGCTGGTCAGATATTACACACTGACTGCAGAGTGTGGGCGTGTGTGTGTGTGTGTGTGTGTTTCTTTCTGTGCTATGTGTGGGATTACATGAAAGGGTGATGTGGACCCCCTTTTCTGGAGCTGACATTTGATCATAATGAGTTTACAGGCTTATGATAGATTTAATGTGTATGTGAGATTGTGTGTACATGTAAGGCAATACAATAAGTATAAATCTATTCAAATCTATTTTTAAAGGACAGAGTGTTTTTACAAAATCAAAAGAAACATGTTTAGTTAACCATTTGAAGTCAAAGATTATTAAATTCATTTTTGAAGCTATTTAAATGTTTGTACTAGCCAGTTGTGGCTCTTTGGCTCTTTTTTGTCTATTTTTCCACCCTGTACTTTTCTGCCAGTGCAGGTATCAAATGTAGAAGCTGCCACTGACACGTATGCAGAAACTTGTATAGTCCTGGTCAAATTTTGTGAAAATAAGTTACCACATACTCTATGTAGAAAAATTAGTGGGTTATATTATTCTCAGACATAATTTTCATTTTAAGGTTACTAAAATAGATTTACATGCTTAGATTCTTCTCATAATAAATGTCTATATTCACATTTTGTCTAAAATGCTTGTTAAAAATCCTGTCTTTAAGCCCCGCCTCCCAGTGAGCACAGTGTGCTCTGATTGTTCAACCATCAGGGCTGTGTTCTGTTACAAGCTCTGTCCCCCGCCACCACTGTGGCTGTTCTGTCATATCAGTTTGAGCCAGAGTCAGATCCTGAAAGTCAGGTAGCATGAGTTGGTAGATACTGATCCACCTTAGCAAACTAGTATGTAGCAGGATGTTTGAGAGCAGTAAGATTTTACCTTTTTTAGCTACCTGCGTGTTGTGGGAATGAATGCCACACTGGCTAACAGGCAGGTGAAGATTTGTGTTATGAGATGATGTCACCTTGTAAAACAAACAAAGGTGCTGAAATTCCAGCTGTTTCAGGCGGATGAGAAAGGTGGTTTCTGAGGTAGAGAGTTTCCCCCTCTGGTATATACTTTTGGCTAAAATCTGCACTAAAATCTACATAACACACAGAAAGGGGGATACTGGAAAGGGGGATACTGGAAAAGTATAATGGATCCCCACAAAAGTACGTTCTCTGTAGAGGATGTGTTAACTTATTTTTTACTTCAAAAATCAACAAAACATGCAACCGTAAGCGCACAACCGTAAATAAGCACATTGCAAATTGTCCAGTCTCATTGTGTGATTCGGGCTTGCGTACAGCTTTTTGATTGGATGCACGGATTCCGGAAAATAACAGATTTTTTCTGGAATATTCTCCCATAGACAATTAATAGGATGGAAAAGTGCATGCCGATCTACTACACTTCTGAAAGACACCGTTTCGCATACACTGATTCAGGGCAGACCTCCCAACCACGACTGTAGTGACAGTTCCACCCACACTCGTCTGTTTTTGTTGTTTTTTTTCCCCCTCCTTACATCTCCCCCATAGAATCCCATTCATTTCCGGACACACCCAAACCTCATGGTTTCATTTAACCTACAGCCTCCAAACTGCATGTACACTTTTAAAGCAGACCCCCAAACACTCATCCACAGACATACTGACCTGCACTAATCAATTTCTCGTTTATTTATCCCTCGTTCCTCCCATAGGATCCCATTCATTTTTAGATGAACCCAAACATTACGTTTTCGTTCCACCTGCAGCCTCCAAGCTGCAAGCACTCTCTCAGGGCACATCCCCAAACTCTAATCCACAGACATACCCACACACACTCCACAATTTGGCATTTATGCACAGCCATCCTGCATTACCTTCAGGAAATGCACTTTTCCAGTTACATATTGAAATGCTTGTATGAATTATGCAATGAATAAGATTTGCTATATTGGCAGATTTGAGTGGTTATTTGTTTCAAAGTCAAGAAATGACAGACATGACAAAAATCCCAAATCAATTTTAATCACCTTCAGTTCAGACCCTCTTCAGCTCATGAACGCAAATACGGTACGTGGTTTCAGAAATATTTTGTATAGTATAGTAATGCAAATATGTGTCTGCATGTGCATACATGTATGTGTATGGGGTTTTTTTTTTGGGAGGGGGGGGTGTGATGTGTTGAGGAAATGAGTAGAGCAGTGATTAACTCGTGGTCTCCAGATGAAACAGATGCTCCCTCAGACCTCTAATCCCTCACAGCTTTTTTCCCACCAGTGCCCTCCACATTAAACATGTTTCTTCACACCCTGCTAAATAAAACACTATCACCCCTCCTACAGTGCTCACTCCCCCACTAAAAACATCCATTCCTCCTCTTTAATCAGACGGCTCCACTGTGGTCGCTCAAGTTTACAGTACACATAACCCCTTGTAGTCTTTATAGGAGGCTAATATTTTGAAGTGCTGTCATGCATTAACATGCTATCACTGGCTCGGATTAAGTACCAGTGTTGTTGATAATGTCTTTCATACAGAGCAGTGAGGTCTTTGAAGGCCAGCTTGTTTGTAGTGTCTCTTGGTCTCAGTGTCGTCCAGAATGCAGGATGTGGCTCTTTTGTTGAGCTTTGAAACCGTCTCTCCTGTCACACTACTCCTGTTGGTTTCTTTGTGCGAGGGGGGCTGATGGGTAACGGAGTCATTGTGTGCAGACTGGCTGCTTTTGATTGGCTAAGGGGCGTGAGCTAAACCTCATGGGACTGGAGGAACCAGGCCAAAGACAGATAGAGAGGGAAAAAGAGATGTGGAATGAAAGCAAGTCATGACTGAATTGGATGGGTCAGCTGGCTGGACTCGAGAGAAATGATTCTCCACACCTCTAATGGATGCCACAGCCTCAGACTGCCTTATGCCTTGAACTGGGAAAATAATTCAAATGTCATTCAAATATTTGCTTTTAACAGAGCCCCAAGTAAAGGATGGCACTAGTGGCAGACTTGAACCATCGCTTTGATCATAATAGAATGTAAATGGATTATTTTGTTGCTTCAGTCTGAGGTTGTATGTGTTGACCTGAATCTTTTGCCTCGCCTCGTTCTTTACTTTTTTTTCCAGTTTTTAATTCTGCCAGAGAAGATCTTGACCTGCTGAAAAACACAGAACAACGAGCAAAGCAAATTGCAAGTCGCACCCCCCGCATCCCCAGCCCGAACTGGATGTTATTACCTGCGTGTTCTCTGCCAAGGTGAAGAATTTAGCGGGTCTAATCTTGGTGCAGGTGCAGGCTAATTGAATATGGCGTCCTCCGAATGACTGAAGTGGGTTTCAGTGAGAGAAATGAGAAAAACGGCGTTCTAATTGAGCCCCTCAATCCATTGTCAATTTTTTTGAGAGCAATCAGAGCTTGGCAGTTCTGGACCGCCGAAAAGCCGAGGGCCTATTATATAAAGCAAGAAACACTTGAACATTCGCAGGAACTTCAAACACATGAGCTTTGCCGCACCAGTCACTTTCTCACTGTTGTTCCGATACGGTTATGCTAATGCTAACAAGCTGTGGACGCCTTTCAGTATAGATTCATTCAGCGGCGTCTAAACTTTGATTAGTGATTTATCGTCCTGGGGTGGAAATGTGAGCTGAAAAGCACCTGTAGTGGTTTGGGGGATGTATCTGTGCAAATTAAGATCGCTTTGCATGCTAATTGGTGAATGAGAGGGTTGCCTGAGAGAGTAGGCCGTGATGGGAGTTGCTCATTTCCTGTGTTGCGTAAATTGCCTTTTACATGCGCTGAAGATAGAATGTGATTAAAGATGGAGGAGTGTGGAGGGTTGGGGCACTTTTTAATAATAGTTCTGCCAATATCTAGAAATGGACAAATGTTCGGAAATAGATGGGCGGCTGGATCTTGTGCAGTCGAGTGCTTAAAGGGATCTTTCAGTAAGACATACACAGTGGTGTCTAAAAGTCTGTATTTCTGCATAAATATAACTTTAAACATCACCAGATTTTCACACATCTCCTAAAACTAGATAAAGAGAACGCAGTTAAATCAATAAGACAAATACAAAAAAAGACTAGGTCATTTATTCTTTAGGGAAAATGATCATATTTGTTTGTGTGTATATATATATATATATATATATATATATATATATATATATATATATATATATATATCGTCGCTGTCTCTATTTTTGTCGATTTTTAGTTTTCTACATCATTTGGACATGCCAGTGGTTGTTTATATTGTTAAAAAATTTCATGATGAATGGATCAATAGAAGTGCTCCAAAACAGCTTGGAAAAAATTCTGGTTCCTTTGACTTCCATTGAAAGTAAAGTATGTTTTTGGTCTCTCCTGTGAAGTTGCAATTTTGGAGACACTTGTTTTTCATTGGACAGCGATATATATTGTCTATGATGATATCTTAATTGCCGTGTTAATGATGCGTGAGCTAATGTTATGGAGTACACCACTGACTGGAAAAAAACAACAATCCAAACGCCTCGACTCTGTACGCAGGTCTGGATCTGAAAAGACTGATGTTGCTTAGGAGACAGCAGTTTGCAGACTTTTTAAGAAAGCAGCCAGTAAAGATCTCTCCATAGCTTACCTGTTCCATCATCTCCCAACAAACCAGCACTGAGTAGGAAGCACTTCAGGAGCCGTCCAAGACAGACTTAAATCAGGTGTTATATACAGTCAGGACTAGGACTTGGTAATTCCAAAACATTAACTTTATTCTTCTTTCGGTGGAACGACTTGTCTGCTTATGGCAGTTGCCTTGCATGACCCACATTCATGGTCAGTTTTCCTGAATTTGTTGGTTTAATTCATTATGTTCCATGAATGATGGCAAGCCATCCTGGCCAAGATGCAGCAAAACAGGCCCAAAGCATAATATAATATAATACTACCACCACCATGTTTCACAGATGGTATACAGTTCTTATGCTCAGATGCAGTGTTGTCCTTTCTGAAGACTTCTCATCTAAACCAGAATGTTTTTTTATAATATTTTAATGACTTATATGTTGATATCTTAATAATATTATGGTGTTTTTTTTGAATAGCAGATTTCCCTTTTGGTTTATATGTCATCTTTTAAACACTTTTTTTAAGCTGTAGTTTTCACAGTGAGGGCTTCTTTTAAAAAATACATGCATTAAACAGTTCAAATATCTTTTTCTGGTGTTATCTCACAACAGAAAGAGTAGAGCTGGTATCTACAGGATGTGCTGAAAGGTTCAGTGCAGCTTTTTCTTCTTGTAACTGAAGCTCAGTGGACAGTATTTCATGACCACATTGAATAGATGAATGAATGTTTTTGAAAGAACAGTTTAAACCCCTATATTTTAGCACTCCCAGACATGTCCCCTCCCTGTAACCCCATAACCCCATCTGTCCTATGATGCTGTTTGTTCAGGGAGGCTGTTTTCTGGTAAAGATTTCAGGGTTTTTTGAGTAAGAGAAGAGTAGTGCATTTTACAATAGAAGGTTTTCACAGATATTTCGGGGAAGTGGAGTATTGGATCTTGCTCTGAAGCTTCTGACAATTATAGTAAATCTTTCTGCTGTCAGTGGTGCAGTTGTGCTATGCTGGTTGAAGCATTTCTTGACAGTACCTAGCCTAGATTTACAGGCATGCAGCGCTAATATTGCCTGGGGCTCAAGCACCGTTGCTCAAATCAGTCTTTCCTTTTAGGGAAAGTTTGTAAGTTTATTTTGTCTTTCTTTCTGTGCAATCACAGTAATACAGTCAAGCAGACACCTATCTTCTGTGCATGGGACATGGATTCAGTCAGAGACCACCCCACTCGCAGTGAAATTACATTAGATCCGGTCACCACTGGGGAGCTTAAGTGAGTCAGGAGAAGTAGTCGATGTTGGGACGTGTAAGGCCAGGATGGAAACCTTGGGTAGTTGAAATTCTTATCATTTAACAGAAAGCCAACAATTAGCTTTGCCAGTTTTTCTATGATTTTTTTTTTCTTCCTAAAATAACACAAAGGCGTTTAACACCTGACTCGGGCATTAATCTTTTATGCCGTGCCCTCGTTTTTGTGAGCTTCCAGAAATCGCTGCATGTTACAATCTCCCTGGTGATCCCACAAGCTGTTCAGGTGTCTGCAGTCAGCAGTAATGCACCCGTATTGTGCAGTTCTTCATTATAAGCGGCTCATTTTTCCTATTATTTTAGTTGGCCTTCTCAAGGGAGTCTGAGTCTTCAAGCTAAGCTAACGTTCCTTCTCTCAGAATCATACTGTTATAATAAAAGGGGCTGTGAGGAACACTCAGATAGTGGGAACTGGGACAGCTTTAATTCACTAATGCATTCTGTGAGGTTATGAAAGTAAGAGTAAGTAGAGTTGAGATAGATGAATTGCCGATGTTGACATTTCGGACAAAAACATCCCAGATCTGGAACAAAGAGGTCCAATTAGCCTGCACATAAACGTACAGACAAAACTCAGGCTTCAAGCTGTTTTAGCTATGCAGCTCATATATATTTTTAGGGCAACATAAGCCTGTTAATCAGGTTGCCTTTAACTGTTCTCTTAGTCTCTTAGTTAAATAAAAAAAAAAAACAGAATAAAGCCACAGTTCAGTAATATTTTGGATTGTAGTGTCTGTTTCTAAAAAGGTTGGGACACTGTGCAGAATATAATTGAAATGAAGAGCAATTAGTTTAAACCATGTATTTAATTAAAAATAGTACAAAAACAACATTTCAAAGCTGAGAAATTGTATTGTTTTCTAAAAAATACGTCTCCAGGGCTAACAAAACACTGGTAAAGTTGCGTAATGCTAAACAAAGTTAATTGCCAAAAGGTCAGCATAACATCATTCAGCATCATCCAGAAAGGCTAACTCTTGGGGAGAGGTGAAAGACTGCACAGTGAATTCAAGAATAACGTAGAACGGCCAAAAATCCAAAATTCGATAGCCGTGCCCTTTGGGCCTTCAAGTGGCACTGCATTAAAAGCAAACGCACTTCTGTGGTGGAAATGATTTCAGAAAACCATCTTCTCTAAACACTGTTTGTCGCTGCATCCAGATATGTAAGTAAAAAAACTCTACCATGTAAAGAATAAACCAGATATAAACAGATCCAGTAGCACCGCTGCCTTCTCTGGGCCTGAGCTCAGTGAAGATAGACTGAGGTGAGATGGAAAAGTGTTGTGTTGTCCAACAAAATTTGAAATAGTTTTCGGAAATAATGGATGCCTCTTCCTAATTCCAGTATAACTATAACCTTTCCCTTTCAAAACTACAGCAGTCGTTCTCATCAGTTCCCAAACCCTTATAGAGTATTGTTAAAAAGAGAAGTGATTCAACACAGGGATAAACATTACCCTGTCCCAATCTTTTTCAAACATGATTCTCACATCAGACTCAAAATGTGCACATATTTCTCAGAAAACAACACAATTTGTTAGTTTCAACATTTCATACATTTCGTATGTTGTGTTTGTACTGTTTTAAATTAAATATACAGTTTAAGGGATTTCCACATCCTAGTATTCTGTTTTTATTTTCATTTCCTAGAGCATCTCAACTTTTTTGGAACTGGGTTGTATATTGTCTCCTTTGATTTTGCCACAAAAGCCAAACAAACGTTACTGTCTGAGAGCTTGTGGTCACTTAGCTTAGCCTGATGCCTTCTTATCCAAAGCCATCATGTTTGACAGTGCCTGTTTTGCCTGATCCACGTTTTATTTGACTTGATTTTACAAGGTTATTAGTTTTTCTTAAGACACATGGTCTGATACCTGATGCTGTGGTCTGAGCATGTCCTCAGATGTGCACCTTATCAAGAAAGCAAGAGAGCAGTCTTAACGTAGATGTTGTTTCACCAGCCCAGGCGCACTTGGCGTGTTTACATTTCAGTTATGTTTACTTGTGGGAGACTGCTTTCTTGCTGTGGTTTGCATGAAGTAAATCAATAAATATTTTTTTTTAAACCAGCAGTAAACAAGAATGTACCATCACTGGGGAATGTTACTGCAGTACTTTGGTTAACCATCACTTGGCACAGACCTAGTGTATCAAACTCCATTAGAGTAAATCTATTTTAGATAACTTAACAACTCAACACAGTTTGAAGCAAATGTGTTGAAGCGGGTTGAGCGATGCCGATTGGTCGGAGGTAATGTTGCATTCATGATCATGTGGGAACGGGGAAGTTTCGGACCTCATGTCGGGAAAAATCCATTTGAATGTTATCCAACTTCAGCAATTCCCAGAGCTTCTTAAGCAACTCTCGGTGTTGCCATTTGTGACACCACTGTAGCATGTTCTGTTCGCACATAGAGCAAGAACAGTGTGTTTTAAGCTTTTTAGACAGCTTTTTGTGTTATAATATATATTTGTGTATGATATTCTACTTCTGTTTGACGCAGATGGATCATTTCAAGCTGGAGACATTCTCTACAAGATTTTCAATCAACCTGTGAATTTTTAGTGCTGTATTAAAATTGGCTGTAGCCGCTATTAAAATACATGAAGTACTATTCAAACAACTCTTCATCTGTGGGGTAAACAATTTTAAGAGGCTGTTATTCACCCACAGCAGCCAAATGAGTGTTATGAGTGTGGCCCTGTGAGCGTCCCCACCTCAAACAGAGTTCACAGTTCATGAATGCAACATGCGCTTCCATTACTTGCTGGATATACTAGCATTTTAGCTCCAGCGCAAAACTGCAGCAGACCTGTCTTCATTGATTAACTACGTTTGAGGTGAAGGGAACATTGTCATATGAATTATGTTTTTTTTTTACTCTACTCTATCCTGCCTCATCCAGAGACATCTGAAAATTACAGCCAGGTGTTCCTGATCACATTACCTCTGTTCATGCCTGCCACTCACAATATTACTCTTTGTTATTTACAAGCGTTAGACAAAGACAGAGCTTCCCCCAGTAAAACAGCGTCCCTCGTGCCGTGTATAGAATACTCCCCATATAAAAGGCTCTGAGCAAATAATCAGACTTTTATGTGCATAACCCCTTGCAGTTACAGCAGGATTAGGAGTTTTACAAGCTTCCCCTTCTCACAGCAGCCAGTATTTTATGAATAATGACAGCAAATCAGAGATATATTCTAATATATACCGGAGCATGGCAGAACGCCCAGCGCATAAATATGAGCCTAACCAGCTTCAGACAAAAAAAGAAAAAAAAGACGAGGGCTTCAGGCTCGCTAGAGCTGAGCAGCGGGGCTGTAATCAGACCAGCCAGAGCGGTTAACCGCACTCACACCGTATTAGCCGCCATTATACAAACTGTCCGTCACGGCTTTCAGTGAAGCCGATGTGCTGACACTCTGCTTTGGCCCACGTGAGTAGTGTGAGAATGGCTGCAGTGCAGATACTGCAGTACTGATGTCTCAGAGTTGTAGGTTTGGGCAGTTGGATAATAATATTGATCGTGTGCTCATTTTAAGTATCAGAAATTTATCCCCACAGAAGCATACAGCAGCAACACATTCAACTTCACATGTCGCATTCAGAACTGGTGCAGACTTAACTCTCCGTCCTTCACCCGCAAGTGTTTCATGGCTGCATGTTCCATATTCAGTCTTTTCCATTTTACCTATGCAACAAGCTGCAACAAACATAATGCTTAGGCATGTTGATTGATATATGAGGTTAAGAAATTTAAAAAATTGTATGCGCCTTCAAACTTAAAAACCTAATGATTGAAGAGTACACTTTGCCTATGTAAATTTAAAAAAAGATGATGTAATTGTTATTAATTTCAATAACCCCTTAATTACTTTAGCATTACACTGTTTTGTGTTTTGTGAAAAGCTTTAGTACAACTTTAAATCAAAGCTGACAAAAGTACTTGGAAATAGGTATAAGTGATAATACTAATATGATTAGGGAATTACAGTATAAGCCAATCAGAAATAAGCAAGCACATATCTTCACGCTGCACTTTACAATGTGTTTTTGTGGTTGCTTCAGAGATAATTGAAATGGTTTGCATTGAAAAATTTGGGGTGGCAGTGTCCCCCTCATTCCCTGAGTCATATCAATTTGTACTCAGTCACTCCCTCAAATCCTTAGTCTTTATAGATGTGGTTCTCAAAATAGAGGCCATAATCTTCTTGTTAACATTTAAGGATGCACTTAATTTTTGACCAAACAGAGGCACTATTTTTGACCATGATCAGTGGGCAAAGGTTTGGTTCATAACTAATTACAAATGATAAGACTGGGCTTTGTATTTTGAGAAACACAGCTATTAAGTCTAGGGTTTAAACCAGATGCATTTGAAGTGTAACCCACATCTGTTTTTATCACATAGGCAAAGATCCAATAGCCCCACAATGAAGTAATAACATAGCAATGGCATTGACAAGTAATGATCTAAAACTGTTTGTTTCATTTTGTCCTGTGCCAATCATGGCAGACGCCTTCAAGCAGTTAAAACAGCTGCATAGAAACTGTGAAAACGACAGCCGTGTGGAACCATTTCACAGTTTCGTCATGGGACATCACTTAAATGATTTGAAGTGATTGTTCATTCTAAGTATTTAGGGAGGATACAGTGCCCAGTGACTTCTCTACTGCAGGTTTGACGTATTTGGAAACCACTCGACGCACAGAATGCAGCCAAGTAACACCAACTGACAAACATCCCTGCCAACACACCAATGACATCTATAGCCTTAGTTTTTGAAATTGTGAAGAAAAATGACCATCAATAGCCAATGCGCAAAAACTAACTTAACAGAAAGGAAGTCCTTACCATGGACAAACAGGCATTCTCAGTTGTCGAGGAAGTTGGATTTCATGGCGCATACTGAAGCCTAAGCACTCACACTGTTTTATTGTATGTAAACTGTTTTTATTTACTGAGTGTCTTTACATACATTTGATAATCTTAAACATAAGTCAGACAGTCTTCACATTTCTGCTTTGCAACCTGCCTTTAAACTTACAGAGGATGTGGAGTAATATAACATAAAATTTTTATATGATGTATTTCTTTGAACACCAACATGTACTGTGGCATACTGAAGCAGAGCATGATCCCCTCCCTTCAGAAACTGGACCTCAGGGCAGTATTCCAACATAATAATGACCCCAAACACACCTCCAAGATGATCACTGCCTTGCTAAAGAAACTGAGGATAAAGGTAGTGGACTGGCCAGACATTGAGCATCTGTGGGGTATCCTTAAACGGAAGGTGGAGGAGCGCAAGGTCTCTAACATCCACCAGGAGTGGAAGAGGATTCCAGCGGCAACCTGTAAGCTCTGGTGAACTCCACGCCCAAGAGAGTTAAGGCAGTGCTGGAAAATAGTGGTGGCCACACAAAATATTGACACTTTTGGCTAGGGGTGGGCAATATGGTCCTACAGTAATATCACTATATTTCATAGTATTTTTGCGATAACAATACTTTTTGGCGGTATGACAAAACATTGAATTAAAAAATGAATACACTATTTCAAGAATACACTAATGCAACAAATTGAAAATTAAATTTTATTATTGCATACAATATGATATGGCACACTTTCATCAGATTGTTACAGAAGTCAATGATCCAGAATGTCACGATACTAAATAATGCACTCCAAATATCTCCATATATCCAGGACTGAAGTAAAGTGAATGATACTGGACAGATAAAATCTGTCTCTAGTAGATATATAATGGGAAATGAGAAAAGTGTGAATTTTTATTTTTTCTAAAAACAGTAAAAAGTAGTACTCTGATGTGATAATTAGAGATGGGTGATATGGCACGATATTTCAGGATATATTATCATTCACGAAATTCAAAAATGTTGGTGATATTATTGTGTACGATACGACATGGCACACCCTACTTGGGCAGAATTTGGCCATTTTCACTGAGTAGTGTACTCACTTGTGTTGTCAGTGGTTTAGACATTAATGGCTGTGTTAAGTTATTTAACAGCAACTTTACACTGTTATACAAGCTGTAGATTTTCTACCTTACGTTGTATCAAGGTGTCATATCTTCAGTATTGTTCCATAAAAAGATATTATACAATATTTACAAACATGTGAGGGGTGTACTCTCTTCTGTGAGATACTGTATGTGTGCTTACAGTGTGTTTGCTTTGAATCGGCATATGTTCATGTTTCTGGCCTAATGGTGTGAAAGAATTCAAGTACATTCTAATAATAATAGAAGGTCTGCACAGATACAACACATACCACTGCAAGAGTTTTAGATGGAAATACAAAAGCATTGATGAGATCATTGGCTTAGGGATTCAAACTATTATTTATATTTAAGCCTAGCATGTTGGACTGTGAGCAGGCACTGCAGGACACTTCAATACCACTGTCTGGACAAATGACATACAATGAAAGCCAAATGAGCAGTAATTTCTGTCGGGATGAAGAAAACTATTTAAAAGGTGAATGTCGTCTGACCCCACTGTGTGGAAACGCTGTCTGTACTGTGATCTGAGGCAGGGCTTTGTGCTAAAAAGTCGACTGTCTGTCTGCTCCCTGGGGGCCAGACATCATTAGGCCATGGGCCGGCGCGGACCTGCAACCAGGTTCTGCTGATCAAACACAACACAGCTCATACACACACGTAATCCATGGCTTTGAAGAGTGATTTGGTAAAGAGACACCGAGTTAGGTGGTGGTTACTGTTCTGAACACACACAGAACGTTAGTACACTGTAAACAGTATTTAATAAAAGTGTAAAACTGCTTTACATCGCAGTTTTTGGTATTTTAAATAAAATAAGAACTTGTAAACTTTTGTAGACTTTTCATTTAAACATTACAAACTAAGTATTTTTAGATTTATGTTTAATATTCAGTAAATAAGACATTATATAATGGTAAATTATGGTATGGTAAATTCTTCTTCTTCTTCTTCTTCTTCTTCTTCTTCTTATTATTATTATTATTATTATTAAATTGTAAATTAAAAAAATAAATTATTTATGTATATTTATATTTGGTAATTTATCTGCCTTGAGATTTTATCATCTTCACTTTGAAATGTAGTGTCAATTTTATAATAACTTCTCACTCATATTAGAATCTTCTCCAGTTAGCATTGCAGACATGTCAAACTTTTCTTCCTTTTTATTTCCAGCTTAGGGTCCTACTTATCATTAGGACTGGGGACTCACTGAAGGTCCCATGATGCAATATTATTGCAATACAAATGTTATGATATAATATTGTTGTGATTTTGCATATTCTGAGTATTGTGATAACATATTGTAATATATTGTGATTTTTATAACTGCATTGTCTCCAGAGGGAAACTTTGCACTATTATAATCACATAGAAGTCCAATGCCCTTGACGGCAACGCATCAGAAGTCTAATACCAAAAGTTTAATTTGCATTTGCGAGTCATATAATAAAGTATAAATAATTATCAGGGAGTCAGCACAATATGGCCACAAAAATATCATTATGAATTACTGCTTTGATTTTTCCTGCAAAGCAGCACAGGACTATTAGAATCCTTTAATACACCTTTTTTGTTGGTAGTGGTTGATATAGTGGTTCATCTGTTGCCTTAACATTTTTATCAGTAAGCCATAGACGAGCACAGAAAACACGACATACAAACAGTCCAAAATACTTTACCAAAATACTCATTTAGCAGGGATGTTCCAGCAATCACCCACAGTGTAGTCAGACAACTAATGTCAAGTATGTTATTTAAAAAAAACACATTTCTGAGAGTTATATGGAAACAACAGCTGATCTCTAGTTATTAACTCGTAGCTTAGCATGGAACCAGCTTACACAGCTTATAAGTAGGAGAAATAGAATTTGACATTTGTATTATTTGTTATTATTATCTGATACCTGCTTTGACTACTCAGTACTTCAATAAGCTAAATCAAGATTGCTTAAATTTAATAAACTCATACAGTGTCTGGGGCGTCCAGGAGAAATCTGAATCTAAACTTTGTTCATAAGGATATTACCTACATCTTTTAAAAGAAGAAATTCATACAAAATTGGTTTCTCATCATTGAAAATCATTGAAAAAGTAGTTCCAAACTTTCAAATGGTAGTACATATACAGCAAATAGTTAGTATATGATATGTTATAAAAACTGGAATGGAATATGAAAAATAATAATATGAGCATGGAAAATCTTTTCAGTCTCTGCCTTCTCCCTAAGCTGCAGAAGCAATAATAGCTGGAGCTGGAGCATTAAAACAGCTGTCCTCTATGATTATTAGCTCCAAGGGACGATTCCGAATCACACTGAGCAGGATGTTTAGGAATAGCCTGGGGTAGAGAAGCTTTGGGGGGATAAGATGTGCAGCTCAGAGACTGTAAAGCTAGATTCTCTGTTAGTACACACACACACACACACACACACACGACCCTCGCTTTGCAAACCCTGCACAGGCAGACAGACCACCCAGATTCTCAATCAGTCTTCCTCCACTTGTGTGTGTCTATGAGGATGTCCAGATGATTTTCCAATCAATTGTTTTATCCTGATCCAAGTCATTTAATGTTTGGTATAGACTGATACTGAGTCTGATCTGATTTTTGTAGATAATGCAGCCACGTTCTGCACCACTTTAATACTTTAAACATGCCCAGATGCAGGTGTACACGCCCATTTGCCAGCCTATAAATTTGTCCTAACGTTTTCTCTTTTTTGCTGAGCTCATGAATGGTTATCTGGATTACAGCAAACGCTAGCCAGTAGACATCCCAACACTTCACATCACAACACAAACTAGATTAACGTTGTTGTTCACTACAAAACATTCAGATTAAGAAGATGACAGAAAGTGCCAAAAGTTCCGCAGCATGGCTGCTATTTATAGGTGGTGGTTGTAATGCTAATAAAGGTAGAGCTGCTCCTCTCTGCAGTGAAGCTGGTCTGTGTTGTCCAAGGTTTGAGAAACTGTGCAGCGAAAACTAATAACTTGAAGAAAAACAGAAAGTTGTTAAAGATGTGGAGCTAAAAATGACTTCCTGTTCATTGATCTGTTTTGCAAATTTTCCATTCCACCTCAAGTAGTGCTGCAGTAAGGTTCTGGTAAAACTGTAGCATTTAAGGTGGAATGAAGCCATCAGTTAAGAAGCTGGCGAATAGGACGCTAAGTTCAGTCTTGTTTAAAGATGTACATCAGCCCTGCTGACAGTACGATTCCTTGGAAAGGGTTTGAAAAGGGTCCTTTACAGCCAGGACCAGAAGATTTCCTCACAAAGTCCACCTTTTTTATTGCTACATTTGTCAAATTGGGGGCTCATAAATATTAATGAGTCAGAACCGTTACAGTCTGGGATTTTGGAATCAGCTCGTTTTCCTGCCATCTTTTGTAAATGCAGGATTAGGGCTGAGGCGACGTGTCGATGTAATCGATTACGAAATTACGTCAATTAGCATAGCGTGCGTCGATGAGTCACAAAGATGGCCACGCCTACTGATAGCATGGATTTATCTGTGTGCATCTAAAGTTGTGGGAATATTTCACACAGAAACACAGATTTTACAATTATTAACATGTAGCGGCTGATTTATACTCCGTCTGTGTGCGTTTGAAGCGATATAGCGTCACTGCCCTCAGACTTCTCTGTGTCAGCTACGTTTACATGGTTGCTGAGCAACATGTCCAGTATAGGGCAGTTCGGAGTAAATCAAACATGGCGACGGTGGAGGAGCTCATAGTTCTTTATTTACTTTTAAAAAAACGAGGAAAAACGACTGTTTGTTGAGAAGGTATTTTGGGAAATTTCTAATTAACTCGCACAACCTCTCTTCAGAAAGTCCCGCCGTTTCTTCTTCGTCGTGTCCGTATGACCCCACGGTCTCCAGCAGTATTGCTCCATCCCGTCTGTATCCGTAACTTTCAGAAAATGAACGTATGTATGAATGAATGCAGAGTACGGACAGAAGGCTCCATGCAGATCCGTATTTAACGTTGAGCATAAATGAGCCTTTAACATGTTTCTTTTAGTAGTAGTCACTTGACTACGCATTGCTAACCGTTTAATCGTCCAGTGTAGATACCTGAGACTGTTCTCGATACCGCTGGAGCTTTAAAACACATGTAGCTGCTTCTCAAACGACTCTCTGCCAAAATATATAGTCCACATACTGTCCGACTTCTTGTGCGTGAGGCGTGTAGGCTACGTGTCATTTGTGCCTCTAAACGTCCAGTCAGAGCGTAGACTTCTAGTCTTTAATCATTTATAGATCCCGTGTGTTTGAGGTACCCTTTAATACATTATGTCTTGAATGGCCATGCATTTTCCTCATAATATATATATATACACACACACACACACACACACACACACACATCCATTGGTTACAAATATAACAAGTAAATCCATTAATAAGTAAAAAAAACTTAACGCACTCAGAGTAATCTAAAAATTAGCCATTAGATTAATTAACTAATTTAAAAAAAGTCGTTAGATTAATTGATGATGAAAGAATCGTTAGGTGCAGCCCTATGCAGGATTTGTATTTGATGGTGTAACAACAGTGTTTGTGGTTCACAGTATGTCAGTTCATGTACTGAGTTCTTCTTATTGATCTGTGCCACCCTAAAACATCTAAAAGGGATTTTAATTTAATAGGTGTGCTGTTCTCAGCTGTATTTGATGAATCTTTTCCTGTTCTAGTCTTTGGGTGATGCAGCTGTGTAGACAAACAGTCTGCCTGGACCGCAGTCCAGCTCTTTTGGGTGCAGCTATGATCAGTTGTTTGACCTGTTGTTTAAACAAATGTAATCAGGTGTGCTTCTGCTTGTTTGGAACGGAAGCCTGCTGTCCCACCAGCTCTTTGCGAATAAGTCTGTTCAATCATCATTTGCATAGTACAGCCCTTTTGCAAAGGCTGGTATTCTTACCCAGCGCTATGTCTCGGTGTTAACTTTAGAAAACATGTTCATTAACGTCAGCTCCCTGACAGCACCGCAGGTAAAATACCCGTAACAAAGGATTTGGCTTAATGCTGATAATGATCTGTGAAAAAATGCCTGCATCGACATCCCAAGAGCCCATGTCTATTCTTACCATTCATTTATATTCAGTTATATTCTATTTAATTCCCTCTTTCCCTTTACATGTAACACAAATCCCTCAACACACACATACTAGCATCTAGTTTGAACTTCATAAATATTCCTCTTTTCATCAGTTGGATCAAGGCGCTTCTCCATGTGAGACCTCTGTCTCTGGAGCGCGGGTGACAACACCTTCTCCGTAAAAGGTCTGAATAGCCTCAATTCTGTTTCACGCCCGGACTACAGGGAGAGGCCCATTCACTCCCATTCCGGGGACAAAGCCCGCTTTCACAGCGCTCTGTCAGACAACATGTGCCGCATGTACACACGCCACGCGCACTTGTCTGTTAGGTTTTGGGTGATCCTGATACACCCTTTTGTGGGCAGGCATGAATGGAGAGTCTGAGCTGAAAGGGGAAGCGGAGCTCTCTGGAGTTTGACGCGGTTAGCGGATGCTGGTTTTTTGTTAAGTTTTAATGGAGATTGAAATCACATGTCAAAGTGCTTTCACACATAATTAATTCTCGCATGTGGGCAAGAACGTGTCATTAACTATCGTAATGAGGCCGTTCAAGTTGGAGACAGCGTCTTTCAGTGGAAGTCTCTACATTTTAGAAGTTAGATTATTCCCTTCCTGCTACAAAGCTGACTTGCATTTCAACAGCAGGAGCAAGCAGTTGTGCTGGGAGTTGTATGTAATTGTCTGTGCGTGTGTGTTCGCATGTGTACACGTAGAGTAGCGGGTCAGTACAATCACATCTTCTCACAGAATGGCTTTGCTCCATTTACATTTCACATAAGTTTACAAATAATAGTGAAGACAATAAAACTAATATATAATATATAATATATTGTTAATGGGTTTTACATTTTTAATAGTGTCATCACACAGAATTATTTTACAGTGTACAGTATATACATTAGTACATGCTAATAAGCAAACTTTTTCTATACACAGTTTATAAATATTTATGCATCGTGCAGCAATAATAATAATATTTTTTTGCATTAACAGTGTTGAAAGGAAACATCCATGTTTTGTTGTTTTCATGTTTTTACAACATTTAAAAGCTCCAGCTGGACTTTTACTGGGACTTTTACAAATACTGGGACCCAACAAGACAACATTTAAACAGTATGAACAGTTAACCCTGAATGCCTTTATTTATATTGAATTGATGAGGTTGTAATTAGATTGTAATTGACCAAATTTCAATTAGCTTGTAAGCTTAGAGGATAAAAATGAGTAAATAATGTTTTTTTACATCTTGTCCGTGTTGTCAAAGTAGTGACCAACCCTAACACACCACCCCCAACACAAATAACTTCCCCAACACAGATTAACACATACGATGTGTACAGATAACAACAGCACTAAACCACCTAAACAGTGTCTTTGTTGCAGGGCGTGTGCCTACCATGGCCATAGCCACACCTCCAGAGTTTTTCAGAGCCAGCACCAGCCTGTAGCTGCAGTATTTCACTGTAACACATTGACAGTCATTGAAGTTTTTCTTTTAACGTGTGTAATAAAACATTTTGTTCTTTATGTAAAAGTAAATAGAATTAACAGAAAAACAAACTCATTTATTCCAAAAAATACAGGGGGAAAAAGAATATTATTAATGAGAAGCATATATGTGGAAACCCGCTGGTAATTAGTTTAGGATAAATGAATTTCACAAACGTTTTGCCATATAGACATGTGAACTATTAAATATGACCAATTAAATTATATGAACAATGTTTATTTGCACGATGTCAATTAGGGGTGTAAGAAAATATCGCAAAATTATGTTTCGTGATACTGTATCGATTCTCAAATACACAGTATCAGTTATTAATCAACAGTTCAATAACAGTGAATCATTGTGTGTTGTGTTTAAACCTCTGACCACTAGATGCCAGTGTTGTAATCCATTTTCAGCTCCACTCCAACATAAACAAGCGGCACAAGGGTGCAATGCTATTGGAAACAATGGCAAATATAGTAAGGTTTTAATAATTGTATTGAATTAAAATGTGTATTACGATATGTATTGTATCGCCAGGTTCTTGCCAATATACAGCCAATATAATTTCACAATGAGTGGACAAATCTGATCTGAAGAATAGTTTTAAATCGAGTTGCATTGAAAGCTAAGAATGTTTATTCCTGATCCTGAAAAGTTATCACTACAGAGATGGGAGACTTTCATATGGCATATTTCTGTGTATTTGTATATAAGAATTTTATTAAGCACCTCTGTAAGTTTACTGCACTGCAAAGCCCATATACCATAAACAAAAGAAAAGCTGCTTAAAATAAACACTGTCAAAACGTCTGGGTCCAGACCTGGGCTGTGATCCACCTATTACTTATGGGTTCTTCTCATCCATAGCCTGGTGTCACATGAGTTATTTCATGGTTGAGGTTGCAATGCTAAAATACGCAATGATCCGAGAAGCGTTAAACAATGACCTCATGTTTTAGATTCTTCAGAGTAGCCTCCCTGTGCCTCGATGCAGCTTTGCACACTCTGGATGTTCTCTCAGTGAGCCGCATTGGAAGCCCCCTGAGATGCTTTTACAATAATAATTGTGAAAAAATGCACACAAAGCCTCAAATTTATCAAATTCATGATTTAAATGGGATTAAAATGTGTTTAAAGTGATAGAAAGCAGACAATCAATCCAGGGCATACAACTTTTGCCTGGTCTATTGTATCTGTGTGTGTCTGTGCGTGTGTTTGTGTGTGTAGTTTTAATACCAAAGCCCCATAACAAACAACACAGGGTCACACTACATCCTGCATTCATCTCAGTCCAGTTTCCAATCTGACGTGCTGCGTGCACTCCAGCAGCATGCTGTCACTCAACCTGCCTCCCACACAAAGACCCATTGTGCTGCCAGCCACGGCCTTTTACAATGCCAGATCAACGGGAGTCCAGGCGTGTGGCCCTCTTTTGAGCTATGATTAGCGAAGTGGGCGACCAGGCAAAGAGTTTGACCCACGAACTGAATGAGGCTGCCGACACTGGCGCAGAGGCTCGAGGCTGACCCGAGACAGTGCAGTTAGGAAATGGTGTTTGGATAGGCTGAGGTCATGAGTGGGGTCACCAGAGGCCACCAAAATAGCATAAATGCTATATGAGCTAAGGTCCTGACAGTTAAAGGGTGTCATATAGATAGCTTAGAGACTTAGATATCATTAGCATTAGTTTAGAATGGCCCAGGGTAATTAGTTTGAGAAGAAAGAAAACGTAATTTCTAGTTTTTGGAACTAAACCCCTCAAACTACATGTTCAGTCTCACTAATATTAATCTTAAGACAATTTTGAATCTAATAAGGAGCTATGAAATAATGAACTTTTGTAGAGCCACACTTACAACTTTTTATCTTTACAGTCTGACTATTGTCATATTTACCATCACTGACCAAGGTATGGCACGCTGCTGTCAAGTAGGGCTGTGTATTGGCAAGAACCTGGCGATACAGTATGTATCATGATATAGCCGTCATGATTCAATATACTGTAACAATTTGCGATATTGCAAAGACAGTGATATATTGCGATTTTTCAAATCCTACTATTAAAACACACACCACTATATGAACAGGTTTGCCAACACTTACAATAGGATTGCGCCCTTGTGCTGCTTGTTAATGTTGGAGTGGAGCTGAAAATGGATTACAGCACTGACATCTGCCAGGAATCTGTGTATCAGTGTTTTTGAGAATTGATACAGTATCACAAAACATAATATATCCTGATATATGATATTTTCTTAAACCCCTACCGTCAAGGGGTTAGGACTGCGCAGTTGTTTTCACAGTGTGTCACAATATGCAGTATGCAATGAGCTGCATTTAGTTAGATTTAAGGCTCATTTATTCTCCCTCTACGTGCGGAAATGTCTGTGTGTGTTTCAAGCGATATAACCGTCACTGCCCACGTACTTCCCGTGTCAGCTCCGTTTACATGGTTGTTGAGTAACACTTCCAGTAGAGGGCAGTTTGGAGTAAATTAAACATGGTGGCGGTGGAGGAGCTCGTAGTTCTATATTTACTGCGAAAACAACGAAAAACAACATTTTGACTTAAGTTCAAGTTCATGGTTAAAATTTTTAACCAACTCGCACAACCAATCTTCAAAAAGTCCCACCGTTTCTTCTTCGTCATGTCTGTTTAGAAGTGGTGGCGTCTTGCACTGCCCCCACGCTCTGCAGCTGTATTGCTACATCACGTCAGCAAACATGCAAATTATGTATGAAATGAACGCAGAGTACGGACAGAAAGCTCCATGCGGTGTGTGACTCACTATATGAAAAGGTTGAATACAAATCATTGTATTCATAGTTTGTAAATGTATTTTTTAAAATCAGCACTAATTGATCTATTTCGACTTACCAAATATCAGAAAATATGTACATTTTGATATATTATGAAGTTGAAATGCATCATAATTTAATCTTTTGTGACATTATATTTTGGCCACATTGCACACTTCTATAAAGTGACCTTATAGCCTAAAGGAAGCTCATATCTGTGTTTTCTTAAAAAATAGATTAATCTTGTTTTTGCAAGCAATTATATAAAACTACATAGTAAACATGTAGTAAATATACTTTTTGAATAATTTTCCAGTTACTGATAAATGACTGATATATTTCACGCCGCTGGATGGAAACTAGGCAGTCCTAATCTTGGGTAACATTTCTGTAAGTGTTTGCTAATTTAATGGTGACAAACATGTGGGAGGTGGATACACTTGCATATGTCTTTTTATAAAGTCCATGATGGAAATGAACAGAAATTAACATACATAGGAGCAAAGAAACAAAAGAAACAGACTGACTAGATAAATGAGTACACAAAAACAGGAAATATAGACTTACTATGACCAACTGGAAACATCTAGACTAACTGGATAACATGACTACACGACTAGAGTAGTGTATAATAATGAAGGTGAAAACGCAACAAGGACAGGTAGCAAACAAAGAGTGTATATATAGGACACATAACAAGCAACACCTGGGCACACTAGGAGGAGATATGGACTCGAAACAGGTGAGGGGCGGAGACAAGGGCGGACACGTGACCAAAACAAACAGACACACATGGAAATGACGGGGCAACGTAAATAACAATGTAGGCAGACAGAACGAGACAGGGCATGACACCTAATCTATCAGAAGGCTGGCATCTTCGATAATTTGTCTGTTCCTTCATTCGAATTCTGTTATGTCTGTCCATCCGTCTACACGTCTGTCTGTTTGTTTCTTTGGCATTGCTTCTTCAGTTTGTATGTTTCTTTGTCCGTCAGTCCATCTGTCTGCACATCTTTTCGTCCATGGCTTATATGATCCAGTTTCGTCGTGTATGTCCTGGATATTGATTTTGTTTGGATAAGTGGCAAAGCGGGTTAGGAGTAATGAGCAGAGAGCTGCCAATCAAGCTGCTCATTAGCCACGCCCATTCAAGATTCACTGGAATGTAAAATAACTCTAAATTGTATCATACACTGAGACTTTCAAACAGAACCTGGCCAGATCTTCAGACAGCTGTCTATCCAAGACTTGGGAGGTTAGATGTGCACCAACATTTAATTTCAAATTACATTTATTTACAACAACCCAGAACAGTGGAGTGCAGCTCAGTATCATAGAATTTTAAACTGTGAACTCAACATTGTATAACTGCTGTACACAAAGATAGCTAAAATTTATCATTATGTTTTTTCCAGTGTACTGTAAAGCTTGTGTAGCCTCGCAACAGTTGCTACGACAGCTTTGTGTGCGAAGCATGAACGTGGGACGATAATGAATTTATCATTAACGTTTTTATGTCTTTATTCGGCTCACTGTAAAATGCCGGCAGCATGAGGCGTGCGAGTTCCCCTCTCCTCTGTGCTTCTTTGTTGTGTGTCTCAAATGGAAACGTGGGTTCAAAGTCGTTCAGAGGGATCCACCGTCAGAGAGCATAGGAAGAAGATTATGGAGATGATATGCAAACAAATGAACCGAGAGCTTTTACAGTGGAGAATGAGGGCTCGTCTGGCTGCCCGCACTCGTAATGGTCACTCGGGATTGGAAAACAGCCTTTTATACTGAAATTCTTGCAGCAGGTCAAAAGACAAGGGCAGACCTGCAGCAAGAAAACCCTACACTGAATTAACACGTACAGTGTTCTGCATCCGGCTTAGAAATGACTCCTGTAGGGGTTAATATTTATGTTGGCTATATTTCAACCCAGACCTTATTCCTTTAGTACTTGTAACTGTGCATAGCTCAACCTCAACAGTAGTTTAAGTACTCTGTAATTTACCACTCTGCTGGGCATAACAACACAGGTCTAATAGGGGCAATCTTTCAAAATACGTGAAAAATCTCCTTTTCAAACACCGGCAACCATAAAGTAACAAAACATCAAACATCATGTCTGCAATTTTCACTGCATGTCTCAACTGTAACCTTTTTACTAGATTTCTAGAGAGCTGTTACAAATGATGGCAAACAAACAAATATGTACAGGCAATCTCACTCTTATTTCTATGCAGTTCATTTCATTTGTCAGCTCATCAGGTAAACGGCAAATATCTGGATGGAGCTGGAACTGAAAAAGAGCAGCCAAAGACGCAAACCTGACTTTTCACTGAGAACTAATACTGTACGATCTTGAAAGGCTGATGCTGTGTTTGTATTCTACATTAACTTTTATATATTTTAGGAACATTTTAATTCTCTTTTTAAGTTAGTCATGGCCAATTCCGCCCACTTCTCAGTTTACCTGTATTAGACGATGCTGCCAAGTGGGGAGGATGATCACTGTAATCACTGTAATCTTTTCAAACTGCCGCTTACACAGTATCATTGGATGGCGCAACTTGCTTGGAGGAAAACACTAACTATGTTCTGTTATGTTAGCTAACAGACGCCCATGGTGGATAGCATGGTGGTGAGCAATGGGAAGAAGGAAGGCCTACTCCCACTCTGAGAGAGCAAGACCATTTTTGCTCTCTTGGAATCCTGACCATAGATGGCTGAGGAATGGATGGTTGGGGATTTAACTCATAATATCTTGACAATAGGGTGTAGACAACTGGACTAGGAGTTGAAAACCACTGATCTGAGAGACATAAAAAATGGCCATATAGTCGTTAGGGGTGTGCTATATCGTATCGTACAATAATATCGCCAACATTTTGTAATATTGTGAGTGATATTATACCCTGAAATATCGTGCCATATCACCCATCCCTAATTATCACATCAGGTACTACAGGGTACTACTAAATTCACAGTTTACTCATTTCCCATTATATATCTACTAGAGACAGATTTTATCTGTTCAGTATCATTCACTTTACTTCAGTCCTGGATATATGGAGATATTTGGAGTTCATTATTTAGTATCATGACATTCTGGATCATTGACTTCTGTTACAATCTGATGAAAATTATTGTATTTTTTAATATCTCAGTCATATCATATTGTATGCAATAATCCAATTTAATTTTCATTTTGTTGCAGTAGTGTATTCTTGAAATATTTTTTTTTATTTAATGTTTTGTCATAAAGCCAAGAGTATCGTTATCGCAAAAATATCATGAAATATTGTGATATTATTGTAGGGCCATATCGCCCACCCCTAATAGTCGTTCCAGCTGTCCAAAAACGATGGGCTCCAAAGTGGTTATCCATTTGTACTCTATATCTTGGCTGCTTGACTGCATTTGGGGTAAAAGAAAATCAATTTTTTTGCTTTGACTGTAGTTGCATGCAAAGTAATGGTTTATGTATGTCGACTTATAAATGATGGCAAATGGTTTTAATAAAGCCAGATCATAGCAGATCCTCTGCTTTAATTCAGCTCGGCAGGTGTTGAATGGTATTGTAATGGGTGGTGTTTTGGTAGGAGGGTGCGAGAAAGGCATATGGGGAAAGAAGCACTGATTGCGCTTGGGTATGCATTGCAGTCCAGTCAATACGTTGTGTGTGGGGGTCGTGGGGTCAACCGCTTTAGAGATTAATGGGGAACAGCAGGTCAGCTCAGACAATGAGCCCTCAGCATGGAAACGCACCCTTTGCCGTTGACTGCATTGGCACAAAGAAAAATATTCAAATTCATGCGAAAAGCTTTATCTCCTGTTATTTTCGTTCCTGTCCAAATCACAAAAAGATTGTCTCGCATGCAGCGCTCTGAGTTTTCAGTTGAATATTCAGCGGAGCTCCCATGTAAACAGCAATAAGAATGACTTGTTTCACAAAGCAGAGCCATAACAAGATTAAGAGCCATTATCCACAATGTAATGCTAATTGAAAGCTTGTAAATGTATGGCCACTGTCCAAGGTAATTGAAAAGCCAAGAGCAATGGCACTCGTCACCCAAAAGATCAGACCTAACCTGATTGTATTGTGTGGTTATGTTCAGTTGAGTAATAAATGCATCAGCAGTTCACACTTTTACAGATAAAGGTGTTAAAAAGGGTTCTCTTTTCTAGAAGAACCTTTAACCTTTGTTAGAGTGTAAGGAACCTTTTTAATGTATAAGGAAACTGGCTGTAAATGTAGGTGTTCTGTATTGTTTTGATGGGTTGTCGTAGCCTGGCTTTTATTTTTAAGACTTTTAAGATTCCTTTTGTTCAGAACAAAGAAAGTGTTCACAAACGAGAAGAAACCTGTGTTTAGTTAGCCACGGTAGCACTCAGCTGGCAGGGAACGGGAGCGGAACGGATTGATGTGACAGGCCAGGAAGGATGTCCATTAAACGGTCAGTGTGCCTCCTAATGTGGAGACAAGCAGCAAACACGATGCAATAGGCGCATTATCCTCTGCAGGGGGGCGGAGGAAAGGTCGTCAGAGATCCCTCGGAACAAGCTCCATCATTCAGCTTGATCGCCGTCCTTTCTTCAGCCACTCTGTCTTCTGCGCTGCCTTTCATTTCATCCTTCGCTCGAAGGTGAAGCCAGTAATAGCGTCCTGTTTGAGAGAGCGCTAGTTTGGAATCGTATTAGCGCGTAATGAAGCTGACTGATGTGTTATTAACAGCGTGTTTCATCGCGGCCGGCCCCTCCACGCAAACACATTACAGCGGGTTTTCATCATTCATACGCGCAAATCAAAGAGGCATTATGTTGATGCCGGGGCCCTTTCACAGCTCAAACACCGCTACTGCAACGGCATGCAGTATCAGAGGTAGAGGAGAATTTACCACGGAGTCTTCTGAATTCATTTGCTGTGGTCAGCTCAGGTCACACACATTCATACGATGTTCGGATGGCCTACGCCGTTAGCCCTTGATGACTATTGTCTAATTAGAGCCAAATGCCTCCATTTTCATCCTGTTTTTCTCAACAGCAACGTCCAGCCGTGCTGCCTTCCAGAGAGAGCGGGAGAAGAGAGAGGCGGAGGAGGGCTCAGCAGTTCAGGAGGAAGCACGAAAGCCAGAACAAGAAAATCCTGGGGTTTCTTTTCTTGCATGACAGGAGTTGTAAACATAATGAGATCACTCCACAGCTAGCGTCAGCGCTAAATTCTCCCCCCCTCTCCTCTCTCTGAGCCCATGACATATATTTCACCCCGTCCTCCGCAAGCCACAGACAGGTCAGTTCCTGTCGTTCTCTCTCCGCAGGGCATATTCTGTCTCTCTCCGTTTGCTTCGGTTAGACTCCTTGTCAGGTTTGCGAGTCGCGTGTCCCTGTCACCTGCTGTTTACATCCTGGGGATAAAGAGTATTAACTCAGTCCTCCCTGCACTCGCCTTCAGTTCAGTGGTCGACAAGGTGAGCGAGCAGACAGTCGGGCGAGGCTTGCTGCTGTTGCTGTGGTATACAGCCGACTACAGGGAAGCTGCTGGACCAGACAGGCTTTTTTCTTAACCTGGTGAAAAAACTATAGTGAACGTTTATAGTGTATTGGGTATTCAAAGAGGTGTAGTGGTCGCCTCACAGGCCAGACGATCTGTAGGTATAAGTGTGTGTGTAAGTGTGTGTTGGCCATGTGATGGACTGATGACCTGTCCGTGGTGTTGGTGTACCCCACCTTCGCTCAATGACACTGGAATTGGCTCCTGTGACCCCCGACTAGCAGGATAAAGCCGATGATAATGGATGGTTACTCAAAGAAGGCTTGTATGGTTTGCAATAAAAAAAAATTAATATTAAAATTATATTGTTGCTGTAAAAAGAAAATGAAACTACATTTTTATGTATTTTTATTTATCTGCATCTTTTGAACACTGCATATATTGTTTTCAAATTTCATAAAGAATGGACCAATAGAAACGTTCCAAAATCACTTGGGAAAAATTCTGTTTCCATTGACTTTCCAAGACAGTTTTAGACCTTTCCTCCAATGTTGGTATTTTGGAGATACCTTTTTTGTCTAGGTCAAAATCTGACAATGTCTAACAATGCTGTTTCTTTTCTTCCTTACACAAAACAAAGTGTTCAACCACTTCAAACAGCAGCAGAAAAAAACACAGCAGATATGGTCCTCTGGAGCAGCGTGCTATACAGTCTTCAGCTTACATGCTTTGAATGATTGAAATCCTTTCAAGGAAATCACATAAATAATTCAGAATTGTCGTTTGATCTCAAGATAATTCAAACTGTTTACTTAAGGTCACAACGTATCTTGAGATCACAAATCAAATAAGTTGTGATCTCAAGATAACTGTCCAGAAAATGATCCGTAGTACTATTTCCAGAGTATTTCTTGTTTTGAAAGTTGTTGCTGCAAAACTCGTGCATCAGTAAGATTCCACCAACTGAAGCTTCTGGCTTTTTCTCCCATTAAAGACAAACACAAAAGTAACTGCTGTGCTAAATAACACCTGCTGGAGAAACTTCAGACTGCTAGGTGGGAGTTCCAAAAGCCCTGACCACATGCTTCACATATTAAAAACCATTTTCCATCTGTAGCAGAGCTGCTCTCGACTTCAGTGAATGACAGCCTTTCATATTTAATATGGGTAATAATGAAGTTTAAAATGAAAGTAATCCTCACACAGGGATTATCACATTTGAAGCATCGTCAGTATTATTATGTTAATGTAAAAGCATCTCCGTCTCAAATTCTATATTAAAGAAGACTTGCTTTTGGCTTTTGTCTAAATGAATTGATATAAAGCTTCACTGGACATAAAATACTTAGATGGCAGCCCAAGAGTAACATATCTGTGGAAAACACTGCAGTCGTCACAGAAAGACCCACTTTTACAGACTAGTTCCTCCTCTGATATCTTTTTTCCAAACAGCTTGCCTTATTTTTGGCGAAGTGTAGAAGCAGCATTCGAAGGCAGCACATGTACGTTTCTGGCTCACGTTATTTAAGTCATAAAATCACGACACAGATGGGCTCGAATCAAAACCACAGCTACATTTGCTGATTGCTTGTTAGGAGCCAAAACCGGCCAATTCTGATCATGCATGCTCTTCACTGCGTGTTGCTCTATGGATTTGGTCTGGAGTTATTTATCTGTCTGTTTTTTCAGTTGGAGCAGCCTGAACGAGAGCAAATGAAGAATGCCCAAAATTGAACTGCTCATCATAATAATGGCCAGCTCTGTAAAATGGCATGTTATATGCAAAAATGCTTAAAAAAAAGCAGACAGCGTCTAGTGTGCTGAACAAGGTTGAACTCAGACTATGGACTGTTTGTACCAGGTTATATTGCCTTTGATGAATAAAGCAATGGACTGAACTGAACTGTGTTGCTTACAGAAATAAGGCAAAGAATAATAGCATCATTATTGGTAGCAGTACTTCATTCAGTAGAGTTGTAAATGTTGCTTTTTGGAATTGTTGCACACCCTCTGGTGCACTCCAATCTTTTTCCTAATGCTGTGCTTGTGTGGGATTAAAGAATGATTCAGTCCATTCTAAATGTCTTCTAAGAGGTTCGATCGATAAAGAAAAAAGTTAGTGTTGAGGAGCAAAGTGGAACATGCATAGCATAAATTGTCTGGACTAAAATGAAGTCAAACCTCTACTACTAGCAGGACTAAATGATATTTCTAATGTTTGTGTGATGTTATTATCTTTACCAGGTCAAACAGAGAGACAAAAGCCCACTGCTTGGCAAATCCCCTTTCTTGCAGGGAAAAAGACAAGATTTAGCTCTGCCTGTAAAGCTGATGTTTCTTTGTGAAGATGGCGTCACATGCGAGATTCAGCTGGGGATGTATAGTATAGTAGTTTATATGGCTTTGTTATATGGCTCTGTTTGTCTTTGTGTCACTGTAGAAGGTCAGTGCTAGAATGACAAGTAGTGTAGCAACACACTGCAGGCTGGCACTGGCCTCTGGAGGCTTGGGAGGTGTGGCATGCTGAAGGCCATGGGGGGCGTGCACCTTTTGGAAAAAGGATGTTTTATATTGTTAATGTTGTTGTTTATCAAATAAAAGATTTGCATTAAGTGGTGTTTGTGTTGTGCTATGTTGGCTTGCATGCAACATTTCTGAATTATGACAGAATCATATCCTCCTCTGTGTCTTACTCTATGCCAATGCTAGGATATACTGCTTCATCTTTCCCCCTTAAGTAGCTTTGATGTTAGCACTAGCCTTCTGAATCTGGCAAGACATAAAAGTGTAATTTACTGACCACTACATAATAATTCTGATTAGGTCACTCTTAACTAGGAAGATACAGTTGGCTGAACATAGCCATTGCTTCTTATAAATGATTGAATACTTCTAGATTTGCTGGAATTACTGTGACTTAGGGCAAGGAAGTAATGCTTCCCATTTTTTTCCTTTCCTTTAGTGTGTTTTGTGGCTTTTTGTGTATATAAACGTCTATGGAGCCCAAAGTACAGGCCAGAGGGAGAAACTCTCTCCCACAAAACCCCTTTTCTCAGCTATTTGAAACAGCACTTTGCAGGTGACATCATCTCGTAACATTGTCCTTATTGCCCACCTGCCAGCAAGCTTGGCACACCCTTACACATCCTTACAGAACGCACAATTAGAGCTAAAACAGCACTCTAAGTGACTTCTGCAACCTGAGATGAATATATATATATATATATATATATATATATATATATGTGTGTGTGTGTGTGTGTGTGTGTGTGTGTGTGTGTGTGTGTGTGTGTGTGTGCGTGTGTGTGTGTGTGTGTGTGTGTGTGTGTGTGTGTTTTGGGGTAAGGAAGTAAATGCACTTGTTTGCTGCAGCCTATATACTATAAACTAAACACTAGATGTTGGAATATTGCTATGAGAATTTGGAATTTGATTGCATTAACACAGAAGCATTGGTAATGTCACTTACTGATGTTCGATGATTAGTTCTGGACCAGTAAAGCTCATCCCAAAGATATTGGAGATGCTCCTGCTAAGAACACAGTTACAAAGCTCTGCAGTCCTATTGACTTCTCTGCCATCGAACATGATGACCTTAGACTTGGGTCTGCGAGTCTGCTCCAGTGTGTCTTATTGGTAGTACTTTTCTGTGGAGATTATACGAGCTGTGTTTCTGTGCCCCATAAAGTATAGTACCAGTAATATTCTGTCGAATGTTCATGTTCTGGACTTTCCTCCATGTTGCTGGACAGGTTACAGATTGCTTAGCTAAGGTGAAAGCCATTTCCCTGTGTACTCCCTCCGTCACCCCTCGTGGCTAAGATGAAATGGATGATGCCATTAAGAAGGCCAGCCGAGTGTGAATGTTTAGACATTATCAATTTAGCCTGTCAGAGTGCTCTTTTATACACAGCGTCGCAGATTAGCTGACACTGAAAGACAGGCTGCATCAGTCAGTCAGGCTTACAGGATCACAGGCAAAGTAAAAGCAAAGCACTGTCTAATAAACTCAGCTGTTCCGCTGGTCTTTTAAATCACGCTACAGAACTTTGCTCCTTCATACCTTCTTGCATGTGATGGTGGGAAGACTTTGCCTGTCTGATCTCTGTGTAATCTTTTTGTACCTAAAAAGAAACCCACAAAAGATGTCAAAAGATGTTGGGGAAGCAGGGACCCCCCCCTGGTGTGCAGTCCCCCAAATCAGAGCATTTGCTGTGAGGTTATTTAATTATTGTGCTGTGGGGAGCCGTTGCCGTTGGATGCGTTTGACTCTGGCTAACGCCAGCCTAATTGGGATTCCCTTAAAGAGGACGCGGTTCTGTCTGTCATCCCCGCCTCGCATTTGACACTCGCTCATTTCTGCGGCGCTCCCCGGAGGGGCTCCTTTTTTTCTGGTTTGAAGATGTGGAAAACGTCTGGGCTCGCTGCGGAGGAGGGTAAGAAGAAACCCTGTGGCTGGGAACAAGACAGGCAGCTGCGAAATACGAGACTAAATGCGTCGCAATGGAGGAGAGGGGTGCGCGCAAGGAGCAGGTGAGGAGAGGAGGAGTCTTACAGAAAAGCAGTTACATACACAGGCATGCGCACACATACATCACACACCACACGCATACACCACACACACACACACGCACACGGACACAATGCGCACACACCATGCACACATACACCACGCACACACACACGCACACACCACACGCACATGGACACACATGGACACAGCTGCTGCTTCCCAGCGCTAATGATTTTCCACATGCTATCACCTCCTCCTCATTAGGACTGATGTTGACACCATAAACAGCCCAGTGACGGCTCTAATCTGCTTCTGTGGACAGCGAGGGATATTTCTGTTATGGGTTTTTTTTATGCCTCCATGAATAAAACTGAGGAAAAATGATCAGCTTTCTGATTTCTAATTAAAAATCCACTCCTTGCAGATGTTGTTTAGTATTAGAGGAATGCTCCAAATTTCATCGATCAGTCAAGACGTTTAAGAGGTTTCTTCAGTTCTGCACTAGAATTAAGATGCTAATTTAAAGCTCATGCCTTCCCATATAGGCCTGTCACAATTTGCATAATCAGCTGACAAACATATTTACTAGGACTATGATTTTTCGGACTAATATTACGACTCTGAATTTAGTTGCGATTATTTTCTAGGTTTTTTTCCCAAGAAGACTAGAAGGATGCCTGAATGTAGTGTGATAGACAGCCAGTTGTCTTCAATTGGTCATCATCTACAGACAGCTCACAAAATCTTATTTTTTAGCTTCTGTTTCCCCTCTTATAAACGTAAGACATTTTTGACAACGTATGCTATAGTTAAAAACAAATGCAGCTCTTGTGAAAATTGCGATTTCTATATGAATGTGATTATTGTTTATGCCATGATGGGTTAAATTCTTCAAAGAGAACTCAAGGTAACAAATGCACTAACGTGTCAACAACAGTTTTCTTTCGCAAGTTATTGTTACATTCCGTGCGAATGTTATATATATATATATATATATATATATATATATATATATATATATATATATATATATATATATTGGTCAATATAAATGGTCAATATAAATGAACATGTCACAGGATAAACAAAACATTCTGAAAAAAGTTATCATCTTACAAATGCTCCTTTAAGTTAATGTGTTTTAGATTATTTTTGTAAATTGGAGAAAATGAAGGTTGTCAGATTATTCCTATAAATGAATAACGTCGCTGTCCAATGAAAAACATGTTCAAGATGAATGGACCAATAGAAATGCTGCAAAACAACAAATAATGGTTCCATTGATTTCCATTGAAAGTAAACTATGTTTTTGGCCTCTCCTGTAAAGTTGCAATTTTGTGGATGCTTGTTTTTCATTGGACACATTTATATCAAACGTAGTCGACCAGGCAAGCCATGTTTAGTATTTGAACTTTGCATCTTTAGCTTTACACTAGAGCTATGAAGCTGATGCAGCTAACAGATGTTTATTGAGTGACATAAATAAGTTATCTCATCCGCTACAATCTTCACATTTAACATAAACAACATAAGACATTGGTGTCCTGTGCAAGTCAGAGCACCTTTTATATTTTGTTATATATTATGTTATGCTATATTTTTCAATACATAGAAATTGTGCACTAAAATTAGCAGGAAAAATTCACATACACGTGTGTTCTGTGTAGAGGATGTGTTAACCTATTATCACTTAGATAATCAATCAAATGTAAAGTGTCCAGGAGCAAACTTCTGCATCCCACTATATAGATTTATAAAATATCTGCATGAGATAAGAAACAATGCTGCAGAAACAAACCAATTACAGCATATTCTCTCTCTCTCTCTCTCTCTCTCTCTCTCTCTCTCTCTGTCACTCGCTTGCTCTCTCTCTTACTCTGTTCACTAAGGTATCTCTGTCTGTCTCGTTTAATTCACAAACCTTGTCGGTGGGGGGGGTTGCCGTGTAAGCTGTCTTCGGGAACGCAGTGGCACTGATCAAATCCGCTGCTGCTGCGTTTGAAGTGAGACACATGGCATCAGAACACATCAAAGGAGTCCTTGAAGCGTCTTTTGAAGGGACGCCGTACACACGGCTGATTCCGACCTGCCAAGAGGGGCGGGTGGGGGGTTGCCTTTGATGGGGTCACCTAAAGCAATTTATGTTAAGGCACGAGGAAAAGGCAAGGTTTTGTTGTGCTCAGGACACGGTGCCCGGCCAGGAGAGCGAGAGCGTGCGAGAGAGAGAGAGCGAGAGACATAGAGAAAGAAAGAGCAGGACGTGTGCTGTGGAGGTCTGCGGTGATGGATAACTCATTATTGTACCTCTGCTACTGTCTGCATCCATTTTCCTGTCAGGTTTTCCTTTCTGGGGAACAAATAGACGTATTCCAGTGACCTTGTGACTCTCTCTCTCTCAGTCTCTCTCCACTGGCCCTTCTCTCTGGAGGTTTGGCTCTTATGTCATTGTATGGTTGGGACACTAATTAGTTCTATCTGAAAGGGAACTGACACATCCATTAAAAAATAAAAATAAATAAAAAACTCTATTATGTGCCTGTAACCCGCTCTTATACAGAAAAAACTTTAGAATACATAAACATATAAAATGATGGATTATACCAAATACAGCCGCCTTCAACAACACCCAGATTTGACTGACATCAGTAAACCCCGCCCCTCTTTACCACTCTGGTGATTTGATTGGCTGGAATAGGTTGCCTATTTCAGTATCGGCTGAGATTTTGTTTGTGGTTAAAATAAGTTAATCGTCGAATATGATTGTCAGATTGTCAAACTCAAAGTCTTGTTCAATCCCAGTTTGTTTCTAGCCTTGATAGTATGTGACTAATGTGACTGGCTCTTATATTGGCCGAAATAGATATACACCCACTGAGCACTTCATTACGTACACCTCTGTGTTTATACACTCACTGCACACTATATCAGCTCCGGTTATCATTTAGGTGTACTTTGTAGTTCTGCAGTTCTGCACACTGTAGTCCGTCTCAGCCCATTTATCAATGTTTCTTCAAAGGTCAGGACCCCCAGAGCAGACATTATTTGGGTGTTGGATTATTCTCAGCACTGCAGTAACATTAATGGTGGTGTGTCAGTGTGTGTTGCACTGATACAAGTGGATCAGACTCAGCAGTTGCTGAAGTTAGTGTTTGTCTTTTATTGTGTTATGCAGTTTCTTTAAATATATATTAGGGGTGTAAGAAAATATCGAAATATTGAATATCAGAATATTATGTTTAGTGATACTGTATCGATTCTCAAAAACACAGTATCGATACACAGATTCCTGGCAGACAGTAAATCAGTGTGTGTTGTGTTTAAACCTCTGACCACTAGATGGCAGTGTTGTAATCCAGTTTCAGATCCACTCCAATATTAGCAAGCAGCACAAGGGCGAAATTCTATAGTAAGCATTGACAAACCTGTTCATATAGTGGTGTGTTTTAATAGTAAGATCTGAAAAATCTCAGTATATCACTTTGGTGGGAATATCGCATTATATCGTGATATATTGAATGGTGACCTCTGTATCATGTATTAGACGTATTGTATCACTAGGTTCTTGCCAATACACAGCCCTAGTATATAAACGTTTGAAGCATAAAGCTCAAAGTACACGGCAGAGGGAGAAACTAGAAACCACGTTTCTCACCTGTCTGAAACGAAACTTCTAAAGGTGACGTCATCTAGTAACTCCGGTAAATCCTTATTGCCCACCTGTCAGCAAGCTTGGCACACCCTCACACAACCACAACACACAACGAGAGCTAAAAAAGCACTCTAAACCTCTGCCAGTTGACAAGGCAGCACATGGTAGTTGAGCTAACCACACAGGGCTGATTGGGAGGCGGGGCTTAATGACACAGGAGCTTAAAATGAACGTTTCAGACAGTGGATGAAATGCGTTCTGGGAAAATTGAGACAGCACTTTGTTGAATGTAGCTTTTCAGGTAGCTTCTCTGTCGCTATGCGGTTTGTGTTGATCACCCTCGAGTCCTTCATCAGTGGTCAGCAGACTCAGCTGCCTGGATATTTTTGCTTGGTGGATGATTCTCAGTCCAGCAGTGACACTAATACACCACCATCATATCACATCACTGCGGTGCTGAGAATGATTCACCACCCAAATAATACCTGCTCTGTGGTGGTCCTATGGGGGTCTTGACCAGTAAAGGACTCCAGCCATAATTTCAGGATTAACACTCCTGGCTGGTGTGAACCACATATCAGGCAGTTTGCTGTGTTTGTTGAGTTGACAGTGTTTCTGGACTTTTTTCTAGTGGCTCCAGCGTGATCGAACTCTGTTTCAGTGATGGAGGTAAACTGTCTTTACTGGAAAGATTGATGGGGAGAGAGCAGAGCTCACACTCTCTCTCTCTTTCTCTCTCTCTCTCTCTCTCTCTCTCTCCCTCTTTATCTTTATCCATCAAGCATTCTCCACTCATTCTCTCTCTGTCTCCCACTGTTTCTATCACTCTCTCCACTCTTTTTCTCTCCCTCTTTCTCTTTCTCACTCTGTCTCTCTATCATGCTGCTTCTTGACCCCCCTCCCTCCCTCCACTGCCAAATGTACACACACTCACTGTGTTCTCTCCTGACTAAGATGGATGAGAGTGTGTCAGGTCCTCCCTCAGGGCTGTAGACGGGTTAGAGGTTTGCGCTGGTGAGACGGCGTGTGCCTCTTTTGTTTCTGATGGAAAGCGGTATCTCGGCTCCCCAGGGTCACGATTTCAGCTCTGGGCCGTTTTCGTACCCCACGACACTCTCGACCTGCCACGTCTGCGGCCAAACACCCTTCCGAGCAGATCTGCCTTCGGGGCCGAACCCAGTAACAGCCTTATCTTTGAGTGTTTTCTAACTTTCACATTAAGAGCCCACCAAGGTCCTAGTGCCCTCCAAGCTGGATACGCTTGATGTGGCAAACAGAGACAGTGACAGACAGGTAGATAGCCACGCCCCTGGGCACCCCTGGTCACATTACATGGTTTATTGAGTTGAGTAATTAACACATTCTCCACAGAGAACACACTTCTGCTCACGTTAATGCTCTATTAGGTTACGTTCATGTGGCAGGTAAAAATGGCCCGAAGTAATTTTTATTTATTTATTTTTTTTTACCAAATCTGATTTTTTGGCAGCGGCACGGTGATCTAGTGGTTAGCACTGTCGTCTCACAGCAAGACGATCCAGGTTGGATTCCCGGTCCAGGCCGTTCTGTGTGGAGTGTGCATGTTCTCCCCGTGCTTGAGTGGGCTTCCTCCGGGTACTCCGGTTGATGGGCCACTCTAGATTGTAGGTGTGAGTGTGAATGTTGGCCATGCAATGGACTGGTGATCTGTCCATGGTGTACCCCGCCTTAGCCCAATGACGCTGGGATTGTGCAACATTAGCCTGAACAGATAAACAGACATAAAAAAGGGCGAGATTTATTCACCAATGTCTTCCTAAGTTTTTTCTTAAATTTAGACAAAGTTCTGGAGGAAAGGTCTACATCAGATTCATTATGTTTTCTTAAACTGCTGAATTGTTCGCACATCAGCAAAGAAAACATTAATGAATGTCAGAATCTTCTTCATCAGATTTCTAGGCCTTACTCTGATCTAAGAAATCAGATTTTGTGAATAATCCCATTATCATTAGATTATTATGGTTTGTTTGTGGACTATATGAATAGGGTAAAACACACGTTTTACAGTAAACCAGGCACATTTACAGCCATATTTGTAGCCACTTCTTATATCATAGCTTCACAGCTTCACAGCCCTTAGAGGCTTTTTTTATTATCACCCCTTTCTATCACCACTGCTGTGATAAATCCTGACTGTGTTCCTGTACAACCTACAAACATTTCACATCAAACTGCTCTGAATTACGTTGTTTACATCTTAGCTGTAAAAGCGCTCCACCCACCTTTATACAGACCATCTGTACGCTAAGATGGCCACAATTAGTTCGACTCAGAAGTGGTTATTCACGCGTCCATGTGTATGCATTTCTGTGTGGCGGGTTTTATCTGTTTGATGACAAACTAAATGCTGACTAATTTAATAATCAGTCTTACATAGCAGGAAACAGTCCCTGGCTCAAAAATAAAGTGAGTGACATCCTGTTTTAATTGGTGCTTTATTTATTTCTGGCAGACAAACCACATTGTTTCCTGTGGGTCTGTTTTTCTTGTAGCGCGAAAGGAAAGGTTTATGATTAGTAACTTGTCTCGGACTGCCAGTTCTGGGCTGCGCTCAGTGACAAAAGAGTCCGGGCCAAATGAAGAGTATATCGTCTCTGTCCAATAAAAAACATGAATCGATTTTGTGTTTTATACTTTATTTGAACACGCCAATGGTCGTTTACATTGTGTGAAAATTTCATGATGAATGGACCAATAGAAGTGCTATAAAACAGCTTGGAAAAAATTCTGGTTCCATTGACTTCCATTGAAAGTAAAGTATGTTTTGGTTCTCTCCTGTAAAGTTGCAATATTGTAGATCCTTATTTTTCATTGGACAGCGACGATATGGAATGTGTATCACCTGTTGTTTGGTTTGGGACAAACAAGGACAGATTATGTTTTTCTCTGCTCTGATACTTTTGTGAGTGCAGCTGTATAAGGGAAATAGCAGACACTACTTGAAGTGCATTCATAAATTGATGTGATTTTGCAGCACATTGTAGGCAAAAGAACAAACACAACCTCCTCTTTCCTTCTTTAAAAGGTTCCTGATAGATACGGAACGCTCCTCAGCATAAAGAATTGCAATGCAAAGGTGGTGGGCTCTTTCTTTATCTAATGCAGAGGCAGTGTGGAACAGCTGCTGGGTGATGATTGATGGCTCTGACTGCTCGTGCGGGTTTTGGAGACGTAGGTTGAATCATTATAGCGCTGTTGTTTGGCAACTGACACAACAGAAGACCGCAGGCGCTCGAGAGGGAACGAGACTGCTGTCACTTTTTTTGCCGGTCCGGTGGAAAACGTGTCTGTGCCCTGTGGACACTCCTAACTGTCCCCAGCCATCATCATATGATCAGAGGTTCTGAAAAAGACTTGTCCAATAACCAAAACTCAACATATATTATACAACATGTATACATTGAGGCTGTACCAAAGACTGTATGCTAACCCTGCTGTGTCACACATTACTGTCAGCAGTGTCATTTATTTATTTCTCACCGAAACAAGCAAAATCCTGTAGGAAATGTACATTCCAAACTTTCTATTCTAATAGTAAGACGAGGAATTTTATTAAGATTTGACTTTGATTAAAATAAGTTGCAGGGTGTACAATCCACAGTTGCAGAACAAACTAAAAACAGCTTTTTCTATGCATTTGCCAGACAAGTGAAGTAGTAGTCATAAGCAAAAACCGTAATAACAATATACATCCTCCCAATTTTCAGACATGCTCAAAACCCCACCCATATCTTCTTCTTCTTCTTTCGTCTTAGTCCCTTCTACAGGGGTCGCTACAGCGAGTCAGCTCGCATACTAGATTTGGCTGAGTGTTTTACCTTGGATGCCACTCACCCAGACTTGGGACAGCAACACTCATGCTCACACTCGCACCTACAGGCAATTTAGAGTGACCAATCAGCCTAACATGCATGTGATTGGACTGTGGGAGGAAACTGGAGTACCTAGAGGAAACCCACTTAAGCACAGGGAGAACATACACACTCCACAAACGACAGCCCGGACTGGGAATAAAACCCGGATTGTCTTGCTGTGAGGCGACTGTAGTGCTAACCACTACACCACCATGCCGCCCAAAACCCCACCCATATACTGATGTAAAATTATAAATGAAAAGATTCCACTCACTAGCTTTGCGGAATGTTGCTATCTATCAGTGTTGACATGAGCTGTTAATGAGACACTCTGTATTTCTACACTGTACCTTCATACCAGCACTTCAGTAAAGTCTTTATAACATCTTGGACTTGCATGAGAAGGTAACATTGATACAGCGTTTTGTGTTGGAACTGTAATGGTGCTAACAAATACTGCTTTGCTAAGTGTGTGAGTAATTGTATGAATTAAAACAAACATTTTTGGTGTAAATGTGAGGATTTGCGAGTGCTAATCAATCCAGTGATCATGGTTACGTTACCTGGAAAGTTAGGAACACAGAAAAAGAGCTTCAGAGAAAAAGAATGTAGAGAGCAGTAGGACATTACACATTACTAGTGTAATGATGGAACAGTGCAGTAGTAAGAGAGATGATCAGTGTTTCTTGATGTAATAATTGCCAATCAGATCAGAAATGTTTAAGGATCATTTCTGGAGCATCATGGCAAGAAATACAAGTTGTATATCGATAATCTTTCTTATTAACTCTGGTATCTTAAGAGAGAGAGTATGAGGACGCTGACAGTGACAGCAGGTGGAATGAAAGAGAGTGAGAAAAGGATTGTTAACACATGTTAATAATGAAATTACAGTGGTCTAATATTAATGTACGGACTCCTGCAGGTTAAAATAGAGGCCCGGAGGAGAGGAGGAGAGAGGGCTTGAGAGGAGAGGGCTGGAAATGAGAGGACAGCAGTGTGGAGCAGGTGTCCCTGCTGCCCACCTAAGTGCACATGCTCATGATATCGGCACTCGTCTTCATATATCAAAGCGTATATGTCTGTTTAGATAATTATGGTGCATAGTCGGACCCCACCCCCCAGGTAGATTTGGTCCCCCGCCCGAGTGTGCAATTCATGGCTACGACTTTGGCTTTGAGTGATGACTCGAACCTGACAATACAAAATGTAAACGTACTGTAAGTGTAGTTTGTTGCACAGCGATGAAAGTATGATGTAATTGTGCAGTAACACTGGAAATAAAACCAGCAAATTGACAGTAACGTATCTCTATACACGGGGAGTAATCAGCCTCTGTGTAATGTTTGATCTCGCTGCAGTATATCTCCGCAGGACGCAGGAAAAAGAAGCACTGTTTTATTTGAGAGTTCGTCTGATGCAAGGAAGTCTAGCATTTAGCTGTAATGGTGCGACTCAGCAAGCGAGTGCTGTAATAAATCACAGAAACTTCCACTGACTGTGGTCAACATGCTGACCAAAGATATTCCCGTTGCATGCTGTGTAAGCGTACTGACAAATCAGGGGTTTTTTTTGTCACCCAAAGGAAAAAAAACACAATTATGTTTTTCCATTTTTGAAACCAACTACTAATTGTAAACGAAATAGCAGCGGTTAGTATTTGTCATTTGTAATGGCTACCTATAATGCGTTTCTGCTTTTTTCTTTCCTTTAGTGGGTTTTTTGTGCAGGTAAACAGTCTGCAAAATTATAAAGCTCAAAGTACATCCCAGAGGGAAAAGCTCTCTCCCACAAGAACTACTTTTCTCAGAAGCCTGAGACGCCTTGTTGGTGAGATTTCATAAAAAAAGAGTCCTTATTGCCGGCAAGCTTGGCACGCTGGTATCACGACAGATCTAAACAAGTAAGAACTTTAGTTTAACTGGTGAACAGGTGTACCAGACTCAGGCTCTAACTGAGACAGCAGGACTGATGCCATTTTGAGAATGGCCACAGTGGTGTGGAGGTGGAACTGAGCTGACCAATCAGAGCACACTGGGTTGTTGGGAGGTGGGGCTTAAAGACACAGGAGCTCTACGAGAGTGTTTTAGACAGAGGCTGAATTCTAGGGCTGGACTTAATGCCATTTTTTGGGGGCTCTGGAGATTCACCACTGTTCAGAAGCTTTGTTGTGGGTTGGAGTGTAGGGGTCATGCCACTTATTTAATATGTATTCTCTTGTTAAGCCATGAAGTATCATCCTTCACATCCATATATACTCAATTATTATTGTAGTGTGTTTCTTGTGATGAGTAGAGGAAATGGCTGCAGTTGATAATACTTAATTTAATTGTTTTTGATCATAACAATCCTTGCTTAAGTTTTATTTTATTTACTTTTTTTGATTGAGAAAATTGTATCACCTCTAACTTCTAACGCACAACACTCTTATTTCACCCGTATGTATTCACTATAGAATTTGACAGGATTATGGCATTTAATAATACAAGGTTATTTATTTTTCAGTCATGGTCATTTGAAACAACTAAAGCAATCTATTATACATTAAATTAATGATGAAAGTTACTGTTGCACCAACATTTATTTGAACAAGGAGAAGAAAACAATACTTTTATATCTATAGCATGTTTTTGTTCGTTTTTTATAGTATCAACCCCCAAAAAAATTATAGGCAGACTAAATGTTTTTAATCCTGAATCTAATATACTATATTTTGTGATATGTTATTTAAAAACATTTTATTAATAGAGCAGAATGACATAATTGCTAAACTTCTAGAGATGAATGCAAATAAATGCTACATAAATAAGCATAAACAGCTTCTAATGTTATATTATCTAAACCATCTAATCACTGCTGCTGCCTTTTTCCCTCTTTCCTTTGTCCATTTTTACCTGTTTCCTGGAGTGTGGACGCAAAATTTAGCTGTGTAGAGTGTGAGTGGAAGTGAGCTGCACCCTCCTCTGATCTGTGAAATTAGGGGTCGCATGTCCAACCAAAGGAAATGAGGTCAGGTTCGCAAAAACGGCCGTTGCAAGGTTTTTTTTCATGCAGTCAGCTGGAAAGGTAGATTTGTGACACACCACTGGGTTCACCTTGTGGTCTGTTCGACTGTGTGTGTGCCTCCGTATGTACAGAAAGGATATACATGCTATTTTTTAGTATGACTCAGGGCTGTCCGCGTGAGGCTATTTATTGTTTGTCCTTCATAAACCTACATTCCATGCACTATATTGTGGAATTATGATCCACATAGTGCAAGTTTATAAATCAAGCAGACAAGGTCCAAAGAAACCAAACCACTGGACTTTAGGGGCTGTAGCTCAGGGGCTGCCTAGCAGGATGCCCAGAGAGCGGAATACGAACTATAGTAAAAACGAGGAAAATCTGATCACGCTAATGAATTCATTAGTCTGTTTATATTATCTGTAGTTTCACTGAAGTTTATTTTACTGGCAAACAATCACAAATGTAGCTGCCAGTGGTATTACCTCGTCAAGTAAGCCAAATCTTATTGTATTTTGCCTTTACATGTACCGCCTGGGTGTTTATAAACGAGTAAAATCAGATTTTCTTTTATTATTATTATTTTCTTCTATTTGGGTACTATTTTTATATTTCTCACTTTGCATGTATTTTAAAAATATGTTGTAATCAAAACCTCCAAATCTGTCGCTTAAACCACAGAAACCTGTTCAACAGTAAAGAAACGGCCAAAAACTTTAAAGGCTAAGCACGACTTATGGACACCCTGGTGATCTCACATTGTTTTAAATACTGAAAATATATAAACAATACTTAAAATGAAATTCGCTGCTTAATATGCTTTAAAATAGACAATTTCCAGAAACGCAAGCTTTTAACAAATTTTAATGGAAACAAAATGAAAACTAAACATATATACAAGCTAACAGCAGGAAATGAGGAACACTGAGACGCGGACTAGGAACAGGTGGGGGGCGGAGACACGGGGGAGCACATTGACAAAACCATAAACAAACACACACGGCTAAGACAGGGATGTAAACAATGACATAGACAGGTGAACAGGGAGGGCGTGACAAATATAACAAAACAACTAAAGCAGAAATAAAAATCCTTATTATAGGGATGCACCATCTGTAGTTTCAGCTTCTGAAATGATGTAACTTACAAACGACAGAACCAAAGAGCAAAATGTGCACTGGCTTACCAACCATCCTGTGTTATGAAGGACGTTAGAAACTTTAGCCTACTTGCTGTGATCATTTCAGTATTTTTATTTATTGGTATTGTATTCCTGTTTTCTGCCAAGCGTGCACCATTTAAACTACTGTAAAACTACTGTCTACTTCAAGCTATGTATTTATGACAGTTTTGTTTAATAGCTTTCTTTGAAGGAGTTTGTAGTGTCATCACATGATTAAAACATCTGGTTCCCATCACCACCACTGCAACCAGGGCTTAGTCTGTAAGTTGAGACGCAGGAGCACATTCAGTGCAAGACTCATTCAGCCAACATGCACTACAGAATGCCACAGGAGGTCATTCCTACCCGTGGCTATCAGACTTTATAACTCCTCTCTTAACGTACGACACCTTTCACATGTACAGTAATAACAATAGAACAATAATTTAATTATGTGTGCAACAACTCAAATGTGCAATAACTTCTTACTTCTAAACTCTTACTGCTGTATACAGTATATCTGTACTTATTATTATAGCCACAGTCATTTACATTTTATTCTTCTGTTGTATTATAAGACTTATATATGTGTACATATTACAAATTTCTTTTATGTTGTAAATTATGTTGTAAAGTGTTTATTCTTCTACATAACCGGCTGCTACTGTAAAAGCTGCAATTTTCCCCTGGGATCAATAAAGTATTTCTGATTCTGATTCTGATCTGAAGTTTCTCTAGAATGGTGCGTTTGAAGTCAAATCATTCAGTATCGTTTTGTTTTGCATGTGAATGATTCGGCTTTGTAGAAACTTTGGAAAACTGGTGGAATTCCCCTTTACCCGCTTGGATTTGTTTGAAACAACAACTTGTTCTTTGAATGAGCAATAACAAGACCATATAGCCTTTGTCTCCTACCTTCCCTGCTGGATGCTGTAATGTAAAAGTGGGTGTCATAAACAAGAACCACTGCTTTCAAAGCAAACGAGATCAGAAGACGTGTGGAAAGCGACTCTGAAGCTGACCTATAAAACCAGAAATCACTTTATATTTGTTTCAGAAACTGTGTCTGTAGCTGTGTTTATGTGCTTCTGCTCATTAGAGTTAAGTTGGCACTGGAGCTGCGTGTGCTGTATTGTGCTGTGTGATCGTTTCGATGTGGCTATACGTTTATTGCTTTATTCTGATGTTCTTCTGTGTTAAGTGGTCTGTTGCAGGGCCTCTCAGCCTTTTCTCCTCCAAGGTCTGCCTGTTTGTAACTACTTAAACACAGCAGCTTTTTAATAGATGCTGTTTACTGCTAACCTGAAAATGAAGGCTTGATAAAGATCAGATCACCTGTTCCAATTCAATACAAAAAAACTAAACAAAACAAAGGACTGCACTGCAAAAGGTAGAGCTGCAGTCCTTCACACTTTTACCAGTGACTTTCTCACAAGGTCTCTTTAGTTGGAAGTTTTTTTATAAAAAAAATATAAAAATATAAAAAAAGCTAAACCACTCTGACTCCACTCACTGGATTAATGACGTCACAGTCAACAATAATAACTTTATCTGTTTCTTTATCAATTTGACTTCAACCTCTAAGGTCACTGGTGCCAAAAATATGCTCTGGAAACCTGATCTAAAGTCGTCTATTGTTTTTAATTGCGGCTCACACTGTGGAAATAATTTGAGAGCAGTGTCTGTAAAAAGTAAGACTTTAAAACAGCGTGCAGCGTCTACATGCTGCTGCTAGAAGAGAAGGACAGTAAACTGTATTGATGAACATCCTAGTTTAATCATAGTTCATGGTTCAGCTGTTAGTTGCAGACCTGATTACAGATAGAGCATTCTCAAACAGAGCTAAAGAAAAGGTCCTCACCAGACAAGGTGGTTGTAAAAGCTCCCAGAGAAGCTTTTTAATCAGTGGCTAGCTAAATGTCTGCAGTGGCTGCCTTGTTCTACTGTGTAACTACTATGTTTGTGTGTGTTTTTTTTTATAACCAATAAATTTATCTTGGTTATGATTTGAAAATGTTTGATTCTATGGTTTGTAATTATTGAGTTCATCTTCATGACTTGCAGCAACGTTACCAGCCCAGCACGAACTACTGCCTTTACTAGTACAGTCCCCTGGTACACTAGTGGCTGCTTCACGGCCCAGTGGTTGCTTGCGGCTCACAGGTTGAGAAAGCCTGGTCTGTTGTATGTCCCCCTTGAGCTCCTCTTATAAAATTTGTCTGATTTTATGTTTCAAAAATAGGCCTAATTCATTTTGACATGACATGCCGATTTCCCAACATCTCTTCAATCCCTTACTGTGTCTGTAAATCACCACTGACAAATCATCACTGTCTAAAGAAAATCCCTATATCTCTATATTTGTTGTTTTTTCCTTTTCTGCATCACTTGAACACGACAGCTGACCTTTATATTGTGTAAGAATTCCATGATGAGTATGAGAAATGCGTCAGATATACATTGACCTGCATTAACAGTACAGAGTGTTTTGGCCTACTCCTGTAGAGTTGCTATTTTGAAGAGACTTGTTTTTCTTTGAACAGTGACGATATGTAAATAACTTTGCTCTGTTCTGATTGGCTGCACTGTGTTGGGCCTTACTCAAAAAATCCTGGCTGAAACACTTCTTATAACTGCAGTGTGATTGGGTGGAGCTACACTACTATAGGCTGAATAGGCAGACATAGTTGAATGTGTTGGTCTTTTGTGAAATAACACATTTAAAACAGGCTGTGTTTGCAGTTTAGTTTCCATACGGGGACAGACTGGACTGGACTGGACTGTGAATGGCATGTTTTAAAACTTTGACAGTGTTCACAAACTATATCAAACTTAAAAATGTGAGCAAAATTCAGTTTCCTGTGATACGGGGCCTGTAAAGGCGAAGTCCGTGAACAAACAGTCTGACAGGTGGACAGATAGTCACTGTGCTTAGCTATACAGTGTGTTGATTTGGGGGTTTTATCTTTATGCACAATAAAAAGCAACTTCTTTATATATATTAAGTCTCAGTATGTGTGTTTGGGTTTTCTTATCTTTGGTCTTGTTCTTTATTTATGTCTCCTCCCTCCCACACTTATTATAGATTTCTGTTTTCCTTTTAACGTTAGAGCAGGTTTGCAATATTTCAGCGGTGCTGTTCATACGGCGCCCTACGCTACAACAGATTAGCCCTGCTTGTGGTTGGATCGATAGACCAAATAACACCAGCCCCACGGAAGGGCAATAACACTCTCTTTCTTTAATGGAAATGCACCGGCATACCAATATTGTTTGCTCGAAAACTAATCCCCATTGATTTGCGGGGAGCACTTTTATAAATTGAGAGTTAGTACGGTTTGCGGAGATGGGGAGTGGCCGGAGAGCGTCTAACTGTTTAACGCCACGGATTTTATAACGTTCTATAAGAATTATCACTTTGTCAGCCACTTTGCTAGATGACGGAGAGACGAGTGGAGGTGTGCGAGTGTCTTTGCTGTGAGTGATAGCTCAGGCATAGCATGGAGGTGTGATATCGCCATAACCTTCATATCTGTTTCACTGCCCCCTATATATCAATGTTATTACTTGCATTGTTGACTTGTTAACTCAAATCATTATTAAGATTTAAGGCGGTTCCTTTGGTGCGTTTCATTATGAGATTACTTTAGTTTATTAACAGCCTCGTCAGAATGATTTCCTAATTTGCAGAGGCATGCGGCTCAGCTAAAATAAGCTCATATTTTTCTCTGTACAGCCCTGATGCAAAATTGGTTATTTCTATGTTAGTCATGTAAAAAACAAAATAATAAATGCTTACTGATCCGAACTACTCTCTGATAGGACTCACATGCTCATTCTAAAAAAAAAGTAATCCAACAGTAAAGGAAACACAGTAGCACACACAAAGCATGCTGATATGTAGAGAAGGGTACAATTCAATAGAATATTGGTAGCAGGTCCAATATTGGCGTCATTAACTCATCAGATCTCATCAGACTGACAGTTGTAGCCCTTGAAATCCCCCCTGACTATGCTATGCTAAAACACTGCCAAACAGGGCTACAGTTACAATTAGCCTAGCAGTGAACTGTACATTTAGCTGAATTTTGCTACCTTCAAACATATAAATGGGATATAATCTCAAAAGGAATCTGGTAGCAGTCTTGTAAATAGTGACTCTGAAAGATTTTAAAGTCTTCTAGTTTATGGTCAGCATAACGTAACATGAGACACATCACCGATATGTGGCAACTCCAGTCTGAGTGAGTGAGTGTCAGCTGTTGGTTTAAATAAAATCTTGTTTGTTTGGAGATATTCCCCCAATCGCTAGCATGTTGTTTATATGTGTCTATGGCAAGCACAGGAGAGATAGGGGGGGTCACTCTGAACTACAGAAGCCCAAAGAGGTGGTGGAGGTTAAAACTGAGAGAAAAACGATTTTTCTAAACAGTTAATTCAAATTAATCGATAAAATCGATTTATTACCCAGTTCTTATTCTGCCTCCAGAGACTTGTACAGTGGACACTATGCATGTTGGGTGCATCGCTTCATGCACTTCCCTTCTTACCCTGAAGTTCCCATCACCACTCTTTATTCTCTCTAGTAAACTGAAGCCTTGCACTGTGCAGGTTACTGATTATGCCTCTAGCTACATTAGCTGTGTAGCTCCAGTGTAAAAATACAAAAAGCAAAATTACTTCAAGCAAAAAGTTTCTTCACTGCAAGACATTTGAAGTAAGGGCCAAACTGTGCTTTACTTTAATATGATTTGTTTATAGGATTCCTTTCATTACTTGATTTCCGGTCCCGGTCTTGTCAGAATCGTTTACGTTGGTTTAGAAATGTGCTTTTTCTCACTGTAATTCAAGTGCAGAGCTGTTAATATAAAAGTTTTTCCACAGGCTAAGCCATGTTTTCACTGTTTATTTGTGTTGTACCTAGCCTGCTGATATAGCTCTTGTTCAAATTTCTGTAGAAATCAGAGCTATGCCTACCCAAGGATTAGCTCTGAATGTACACACAGAGCCCAAAGGTACAATAAAGATGACTTCTCTTTATAAAGCACTCATGTTTGTCAAAGCCTCTCCTTTATCAGGCCCTTGGGACTCCAGAAGCGTCTTTGAGAGTTATCTACCTGAGCACGTCATGCAAACCCAACCCGCGGCTGCCAGCTTTGTGCAGTGTAACTACAGGCATCGTGGCTGAGACTGACTCGACTTTAATGAAGAAAACGACAGCCGTCCCCTCCCTAAACCGACTTCCCTGTGCAACAGACAGCTGTTGGATAACTGAAGCCTGCTACGAAGTGTCTAAATCCCTTATACCTGAAAGACAAAAGGGATTCAGTCCGAGCAGCCCCGTATCACTCTACTGTAAGCTCCATCTCATAACCGGAACATTTCCTGCATGATTAGTTCCTTTGTTCCCTAAGACGTTGGATGGGAACTTATCAGACCCCTCATCTTAATGAGAGAGGAGAATAAACTCTCCCTGAGGCCAAGACGTACTTTCTCCATCACAGAGTTGCAGAGGTGGAAAAGTAATGAACTACAACTCTTGTTGCAGTAATTAAATATAGAGTTCCTGTAATGGTACTTTTTCTTGAGTGTAATAAATTTGTTACTTTACTTTTTCACTTTTACTTGGTGGAGCTGTTTTATTCTGGATAAAAGTAACGTTTATTTTTCACAGCCGGTTTCAATGAGTTACTTTATATTCAAGGGTTTAAGATCTAAGCACATGAACAAGAACATAAAAGCTTGCATGATCTAAATTAATAACATGGTGGAAATGGCTTTTTATGTTGCAAGACTGACGTTTGCTTATTATTCAGCTTTACAGTTGTGCCTTAAATGATGCAGCACTTGAATGATGCACAGCCTTAATGGTGCACTGGCACCAGAATGTAAATGGAGGGCCATTTAAGGTGGAATGGAATAATAAGACCCTAGAGAATACAAAGTTATATTCCCATCATTTTAGCTTTTCTTTTGCTTCTGGTCAAAACACTTCTCATTTACTTTGAAATACTGAAGAAATATGGGACCAAGTCACTAAGTTGCAAGTAACAAGTAAGTCTCAAGTCTTGACAATCAAGTCTCGAGTCAAGTCGCAAGTCTTAAACTTTGAGTCCTAGTCAAGTCATCAGATGTAACGTCATTTCAGTATTTGACACAATTGATGCAGTTGATTAGTAGTTTATTAAACTGACATTAATATAACATTAACATTTTTAAAGTTTGTAATATAACAAAAATAACTTGCATATGAAATTAGATCATTTCAAGTAGTTCTAATCACTAATCACTTCATTACCAGTCCATTACCAGTTAAAATAGGTGTTGAAGCAGAATAAACACTAAAATGTGAGGCAATGGGCTTGAAGGCCAAGGTTGTGAAACACTGCACTCTATGGAAGTATTAGTACACATTACACCTACAGGAATTTTAATAACATCACATTCTAAACCCATAAGCATTAATATATGGACGGGGTCTTTCAGTTTTAATAGCATGTGTGAACTCTGCAGTAGCTCTGCATGTACTGATCAGTGTTTGGCTCTTTTCTGCACTACTTGAACACCTTCTGTCTGAGATGCTGTCCTAAACACTTTAATTTTTCAGTAAAGTTCACAGTGGACGGTGGAATAACTAGGAGGGATGAACAGAGGAAGAGATCTTCGTTTACATTAGCTGTTGTTTATCATTATGTGACTATGTTTGCTAGCTTGTTAGCCAGCTAGTTAGCTAACTGCTATATGTGAAATATACATAGCAGAGACTCACTGTTCTTTGTGCAGCCTAAAAAAGTCGAACAAAGTTTGAAGTGGTTGCAGCTCCGTCTGTGATCTTGACTCCACATGTCCTGCATGTCTCAGTTCTTTTATGGTTACTACAGCACAATCTTTGTAGTTGAACGGGATTATTTTCGGGAGCATGGTGCTCCTCGTCTCTGCACAATTTCAACACTGGCGCCCCTCCAAAGCTTCCCGTGATTGGCTGCAGAACTTGTTGCTAGGTTACGGATAAACTGAGTGACGCAGCTCAGCTGCCTAGCGTTACAGCAACATTTAATACAATCCAGTTATTTGATGAAGTTTTCCTTATTTATTATGTAAATAAAGGGTGGCGAGTTTTTTCAAGTCTTCAAGCTCAAGTCCGATTCCAAGTTCAAGTCAGTAAAGGTAAAGTCTAAGTCAAGTCGCAAATCTTTAGTGATGTTGTCAAGTCACAAGTCATCAGTTTAGTGACTCAAGTTGGACTCGAGTCCAAGTCATGTGACGCTTGTCATTGAAATCAGTTTTAAGAAAAATACCAATATAAATAAAAAGCTCTGTTATGCATAACTAAGATTTCATTGCGAGCTAGTAAAAGGTGAAGATCTATCAGTTGATCTATTAAGAGTTATGACAAGTTCACTAGACCAATATGGCAGTGGTGCTGAAGGATAGATTCAGTGGGCAATGCAGTGTCTATCTGCATCTATGAGTTTGTTAGCGTTACGAGAGATGGTTGTACTTTATGGTAGTTTTCTATGCATGTTTGTGAAGTAGATGCAGTGTAACATCGAAATGTTGATGCCATGTTTAAAAAGAGAACAAAGCCCTGCATGTGATGTTAAAAGGGATGTGAAAAACACCAAAACATAAAACTTAAATAACTCGAATCTGTTATAATTGCAAGATAATTACAGTAATCAGATTAAAAGAACTTTTTAATGATGCGTAGCCTTATATTCAGCTGTTCTCTGAGCAAAAAAGTAGTAGGCAGCAATACATGTCCCATCAGTGTACAATGTGAGCATAAGAACTCTCTAGAAATGTTGTGAAGAAGAATACATTGATGTGACTTTATCTAGAAGATCTAACGTTACATAGAGATATGGAAAATGGAAAAGTGATTCCAAAGTTGTAGGACTTGGAGAAAACATCACCAAGTTTACATCACTGATATAATATGCATTGTGTATTTTAAAATTAGCTCCCAAACCAGGAAAGGGCAGTGAAATAGATGTCTGCTCCATCTATAGACTTGTTTTCTTATCTGCAACGGAAAGCGTAACTATTCTCATATAAGTGCGTTGTAAGAGCAGATATGAACTGGTCACTACAGGCTGGAAACTGTTAGTCACAGATACAATGTTGTAGACAGCAGGATATTTTAGATGCTTATCATTGTCTTTTCAGCACAAGGCTGAAATTGAAATCGCACGATCTCCCATTTTTAGCATCTTTTATTGCCTGTTCAGGAAATGAATTGAAATTTGATAAATTACTTCTTGTGGCGAGAGTTTAAAGCAATTACAAGGTGATTTAGTTATTTTCCTTAAACAACATTTGTTTGTATGTGTATGGAAGTGGGCCTGTATGAACCTTTACATGCATTTTCGGGAGTGTAACGCTTATAGATTTTATACAAAACCAGTCAAAAGTTTGAACGCACCTATTTCCCACATTTTACAATAATAGTGTAGACGCTGAAACCATGAAATAACATTTAAGATTTTTTAGTAGTATGCAGCTTTGCATTATATTGGTATTCTTCCATTCAGTTTCATGAGGAACCATCTGAGACACCAAAGATCTGCATATGCCTTGTGAGTGCTTTGTGAGTATAAATATATTTATACACAGGCATCAATGCACAGGCATCAACGCTTAACACTATTAACACTATTGCAATAAATATGAATAGTATTAATGCAGAAGTTATTTTATGTATTGCAATGTGTTCCATAAACTATTCTAAGCCTCCCCTTGAAGAAGCCTGGTACTTTCAGTCATCATTCAATACCTGGTTTAGGAGTACTTTGAGTTTGGACCATGCCTTCAACATGTGGTGGTAGAAAATTGAAGGGGGTGGTCTTTGTAAGCTTTGTTTGGCCAGTACTGGTTTAGTTAATCAGTACTTAACAGGAAATGGAAGGTAAGCATATGGATATTTAGGGTACTAGATTGGAAAAAGGTGTGGTTTCAGGCTCGTACCTCTATCCCAAACTTCAGTTTTTCCATATCTCAGTTTAATTATGTCAAATCAAGTGTGATTGTTAATGATTTGAACAATTCCATCCAGTAGTAGACATCTACAACTTCATTTGTTCTTAAATATAGCTCTTTAGGCACCAACTACTTATTTAAAAAAAGAAATTCTGGTTCAATTCTGTTTATTTGCACCTATTCTAATAATACATGATCTGTGTTGTATTTGTATTTGTCTGAGAAACAAATCTAAACATAAGCTATTATATCCAAAGCTATAGGATTTGTGAAAAACAGAGGTAGGGTTTGTTCAGATTTTAGACTGGTAGACATGCATGAGCATCAGCAGACAGCATTTCTGCCCATGTGCTGGGGTTACGTGTCATGTCGGGTCATCGAGGCTGTCTCTTCCTCTCTGATCCTGGCTGATAGAAGCACTGGCCTCCTGGCTTCCCCTTCACCCTGATCTCTGCTCCATGGGCAGATGCGTAACTGAGAACATTACCCCCGCACTGTCAGCCTCATGCCCACGCAGCTACCCATTATTATACCCTCTTCACTTCTCTGCACTACTCCAATCTGGCACACCCATTGAAAATTGGGTTTTGGCCCAGTCAGCAGGCAATCAGTTGCTTCAGATTATGCTTGAGGTGCATTAAAGGTGACATTGGAAGCTCTTTGCATTTTGCTTTGATTTTCAAAGAAACCAACTGTATATTTAAAATAATATTTTTGGGTACCTATGTACTCAGGTTACACAAGTTCCTCCTTACTGTAAATGGTAGTTGAGCAGCCAAGACATTTTTTGGTATCTGAAGTTTGCTTCTTATAGTTTGCGTAGTTATAATGAAAGCTTACAGCTGCAATTTAGCATAGTGCAAACGGCATGCCTAAATCAATAAACTGGAAGGGTTGGACCAAAAGTTACATTTGCACGATTTTCCACTACAGATTAAGTCCATCAGCCAAAACAGGTTTGGGTCCTTAGATTTTATTCTTAGTTTAGCACTGGAGATGCATATAAGCAACATATAAGGGTTGTGTGCAGCCATATGTATACTTGAGTTTGGTTTTGAGCATGTTAAGAAAAGTGACTGCTTTGGTTGAAACTTAAAAAGCTCACACGCGGTCTGGTGGCACACTGGGTTTGCTATAAGTCATCCAGTTTCCTCCCAAAGTTTTAAGACATGCAGTCAGGTGAGCTGGAATAACTAAGTTTCTCCCATGTGTGAGTGTGTTTGAAGACTGATAACCTGTCCAGGGTGTTTCATGCCTTTCGCCCAATTATAGGCTCCGGGAATACCAAATACACCACCATCCCACAAACATCCCCCCAGCCCAGCACCACCCCTCCGATCCAGGAGGATAAGCAGTTTAGATGATGAATCATTACATTTGTACACCAAACCATGTCTGATTAGTTGCATCTGGAGCAAATAAAGAATTGTCTTCAAGCAGTCACAGGTAGACTTGGCACAGTTTGACTGACTGTTACCAGGAAGAATAGCTGCTATCATTATAGGAGCTAATAGGGACCCAAATAAAAAAAATAAACAAATAAGCAAATAAACCTGTAACAACTGGACATTAAATAGCTAATAACAGCAGTGTCAGTAGCAGTTTGATCTTAACAGCATCACTAACAGCAAGTTACATGTATATGGTAAACCACTGAAGGTTGTCTATTTGAGATTACCTAACAACTCAATGTGGTTTCAGGCTACATTTAGCTGTATTAGCTTCTACAGGCATGTATAAAGACACCAAACATCCATCCATACACATCCATTATCTTCCGCTTCATCCCGCTAGTCAGGGTCACGGTGGGTGGTGGGGTTCTGGAGCCAATTCCAGTGTCATAGGGCGAAGGCGGGTTACACTATGGACAGGTCGCCAGTCTATTGCATTGCCAACATGCTAATGTATAATTAATTAAATAAAAATTGTGTGAAGTTGATAATTTGCCAGATGTTGCTAATTGGTAGGGCATACGCTTCTATTTCTCATGAGCTATGTTAGCGTGTAGCTCCAGTACAAATACACAGCAACAAACTTTTCAAACCAAACATGTCTTGACTGATTAACTAAGAGATAAACAGTGCAAATTTCTCATAACAAACCTTAATCATCATGAACGGGGTTGATTTCTGTGGCTGGAGCCTGTTCAGTGACATTTGTTATCTGAATGCGGAGTTCAACCACATCTCCGTCTCCTGATCGAGCAGCTCCAAGTCGTTTCCCTGGCAGCACAACTTTAATCTTAACCATGCTTGTTTGTGGGTGCCAGCTGGGTGGGAGATTTATGTGTTTTCTTTGTTCTCCGCCATGCAAATTTGATGAGCTCGCTCTTTGTGCTCTTGCCCCAATCGTCATTAAAGAGCCCATGATTAAGGCCCTTGTACGAGTCTCCGGCCTGTACATTGAGCTGGTAATAAACACAGAGCTGGGGCCTCATAAGGGACCAGCCAGGCTGCTGAGAAATTGTTTAACAGTGTCAGAAATACGACATGACAGACGTTTTTCTCTGCTGTGGCTGCCACCTACGTAGGAAAAGATATCAGGCCCTTAATGCAGCCACATTCTGTATGACATCTGTCTGTGAATACTGATCAGAGTGAATGGTGTTCTTTTCAGTGATTTTAGTTGATTTAACTGCTACTGATGTATAAAGAGGATTTGTTGCTTTCTGTGCCATTTTTTACCTCCACTTATTTAGCACATTAACAAATAAGGAATTGACAGAAGTGAGTTATGTTTCATTAAAATCTATTTCTCGACTTGTGTACATTATTACCTCTTAACTGATGATTAATTTGTGGAAATGCTTGTGGTTATTTGACTATACATGCTAAATTATCAGGAGCGTACGCTGCTGCAAGTCTCCCTGTAAAGCCTGAAATAAGCAATCAGTCAGAAGTGTTGGGCTGGATTTCGTCATATGTCACCATGTATTAATGTCATACACACAGGCTCAGAAATAACAATGTTCAGCTCCGAAATGCGAAATGAACATAATACTGATGACAATATGATGTTCTTGTTGAGTTATTTCAACACTTCCAACATCACAAAGTGGTGCGCTCATCACTGGAGAGATATATGAATAAGATATATGAATGTGTAGTTAATAAAGTGAAATAAAAAATGAAATAAATTATGTGTTGTGATTTTGGAACTGTTAGTGTGTTATTTTGGGTTTTTTTTAATGATATGATATAGAACTAAAAAGATTTACAGGATTCATGCAGCACATATTGACCTTCTCTGTGAAGCAGTTAGTGTATGCACTACCAGTCAAACGTTTTAGAACACAACCAGTTAAACATTTTAGAACACAACCAGTTAAACATTTTAGATACACTACCAGTTAAACATTTTAGTACACTACCAGTCAAACATTTTAGTACACTACCAGCCAAACATTTTAGATACACTACCAGTCAAACATTTTAGATCACTACCAGTTAAACATTTTAGTTCACTACCAGTCAAACGTTTTAGGACACTACCAGTCAAACATTTTAGATCACTACCAGTTAAACATTTTAGTACACTACCAGTTAAACATTTTAGTACACTACCAGTCAAACATTTTAGTACACTACCAGCCAAACATTTTAGATACACTACCAGTTAAACATTTTAGTACACTACCAGCCAAACGTTTTAGATACACTACCAGTCAAATGTTTTAGATACACTACCAGTCAAACGTTTTAGATACACTACCAGCCAAATGTTTTAGATACACTACCAGTTAAACGTTTTAGTACACTACCAGCCAAACGTTTTAGTACACTACCAATCAAACGTTTTAGTACACTACCAGTTAAACATTTTAGAACACAACCAGTTAAACATTTTAGTACACTACCAGTTAAACATTTTAGATACACTACCAGTTAAACATTTTAGTACACTACCAGTTAAACATTTTAGATACACTACCAGTTAAACATTTTAGTACACTACCAGTTAAACATTTTAGATACACTACCAGTTAAACATTTTAGTACTCTACCAGTTAAACATTTTAGTACACTACCAGTTAAACATTTTAGTACACTACCAGTCAAACATTTTAGTACACTACCAGTTAAACATTTTAGTACACTACCAGTTAAACATTTTAGATACACTACCAGTTAAACATTTTAGTACACTACCAGTTAAACATTTTAGATACACTACCAGTTAAACATTTTAGATACACTACCAGTCAAACATTTTAGTACACTACCAGTTAAACATTTTAGTACACTACCAGTTAAACATTTTAGATACACTACCAGTCAAACGTTTTAGTACACTACCAGTTAAACGTTTTAGATACACTACCAGCCAAACGTTTTAGATCACTACCAGTCAAACGTTTTAGTACACTACCAGTCAAACGTTTTAGTAGACTACCAGTCAAACATTTTAGTACACTACCAGTCAAACGTTTTAGATACACTACCAGCCAAACGTTTTAGATACACTACCAGCCAAACGTTTTAGATACACTACCAGTCAAACGTTTTAGATACACTACCAGTCAAACGTTTTAGATACACTACCAGTCAAACGTTTTAGATACACTACCAGTCAAATGTTTTAGATCACTACCAGTCAAACGTTTTAGATACACTACCAGCCAAACGTTTTAGATACACTACCAGTCAAACGTTTTAGATACACTACCAGTCAAACGTTTTAGTACACTACCAGTCAAACGTTTTAGTACACTACCAGTCAAACGTTTTAGATACACTACCAGCCAAACATTTTAGATACACTACCAGCCAAACGTTTTAGTACACTACCAGCCAAACGTTTTAGTACACTACCAGCCAAACGTTTTAGATCACTACCAGTCAAACGTTTTAGATACACTACCAGTCAAACGTTTTAGTACACTACCAGTCAAACGTTTTAGATACACTACCAGCCAAACGTTTTAGTACACTACCAGTCAAACGTTTTAGATACACTACCAGTCAAACGTTTTAGTACACTACCAGTCAAACGTTTTAGATACACTACCAGCCAAACGTTTTAGATACACTACCAGCCAAACGTTTTAGATATACTACCAGTCAAATGTTTTAAAACAGTTTTAAAACATACTAAATCGTATGACCAGTAGTGTACTGAAACTTTTGTGTGTCAGACAAATGAATGGCAAATTTATACAAGTTCTGCAACGTAGATCTGGTCTGTAGCTGGTAGTATCTTAAACCACGTCCTGCTAAAACACATAGATTTATATACATAGATATATTTTATATACACACACACACAAATATATACAATATATATACAAATAAAATAAATATATCTTATGCTGTCTGTGGGAAATACATTTTAAACCTTTTCCTTTTTTACCCAGTTTTTTTCTCAATTCAGTCATGGTCAGTTCTATCCAACAGCTTGATCCTGTGATCTGCCAAGCCAGAAAAGTCAACCATATACTATGGCACATAAAGCCAGCTTGCACCAATTCTAACAACATACATAATCTAATAAAAAATCTTGGGATGAGAATACTATTCATTTAAACACTACTAAAAGGTATTTGAGTAGCACTGCTCAGCCCTATTGGTTTCCTCTGGTATGTTTGGTAAGCTGGATGGCTCGGCACCTGATGCTCAGTTTGTTCACTTCTAAAAGCTGCACTTTTATCAAATGAGCTGCCTGCCTATTCCTTATAGCCCGCGTGCAGTGGCCTCCATCTAGCGCAGACTGACCCGCAGATCATGAGCTACTCATAACACAAGTTATCCATCTGGCAAAGTGGTGAGGGGGCAATGGGGCGCGTTTCTGAGCAACAAATATGTAAGCAATGGAGAACTCTAAAGCAAGACACACTGATATGACCTCAGTTAGGAGAGCTGTTATTAGAGTGAGATACAGCAAACACATCAGAAATGCTTCAGAAGCAGTGCATCTTTTACTCAGGAAGCATCAACAAGTATGTGCAATATTTATAACGTATCAACATGTTATAATATTCATTCCACAACCCGCAGAGCTTCTTATGAAGGCTGTACTGATATTGACTACCCAATTTGTTTATTCGTTTCAGCAAAATTGCATCAATAAAGTAACAATATTTAGAGACTTGTTTTATATTGTAACAAACCGGTGCTCTTTATGTGAGGGAACCTAGGACATTCGAACCTGCCCTTTTCAAATTTCAGACGAGAAACCTTTCTATGAAGTGAACAGTCTGTCCTGTCACTATAGTATTTATTTTATTTAAGACTAGTTTCTGCTTCTTTGAGTTTAAGACATGTGACAAGTTACACCAGACAGTCATATCTTTTAAGTCATATCTTAAAAATGTATATCAGTTGATGGTGATCAGAATGGTATCATATTGTTGACAAATAGGTGCAATTTGTAGAACTTAAATATCAGGAAAGACTAAGTAAGTCTGAATGTTGCATTAAGTATCTTTGTTTTCAGAATGGGTTGGGATAATACAAAGTTGTGTAGGGTATATCAGGATTTTACACAATGTTAGGCTATTAGGCAGTAGAGATGATAGATTATAGGAGCCAAAATGGGGCCACAGTTCCTTTCCAGGGTCCAAATACATCTCTAGAAAGAGAAGCTTAAGAAGCTCCACATTTCTCATTATATCTGTAAATACTTGCTTGGACTCTGATGACTGCCGCTTGCAATGTAATTTGTTGTTGGCCGCTTGTCTCTGTTATGACAGTCCACAGAAATGAACAAGTTATATGTCAGATTCAGACTAAATGAAGTGGTTATTGATTGGTTTGGTTGCACTGAAGAAAGAAAGCATCTTCACTTCACTGCCCTCTTTTTACATTTCGGTACCAGTATGTTAATATCCAGCAATCCTAGCAAGCAGTCCTAAAGCCCTTTAACTTCAAGAAAGATGAAAAATAAAAGATAAAGACTGGTAGTGTACTAAAACGTTTGTATGTCAGACAAAAGGGTGGCAACTTAGTAAAGTATTGCTCTTAAATAGTATCTTAAACCACGTACTCCTAAAACAAGCAAAATGAAAGACTAGCGTATCATGAAAAGTATTGCAATGTGTAGAGTATATAGTGTAGGCAAGGAGGCAGTGGTGATTTTTTGGGTGGGGCCTTAATTAGGCCACAGTTTCTGTTCAAGGACCCAATAAATATCTTAAAATGTGTAGAGCTCTGTTGTATCTCTGAATAGATAGATGGACCCCAATGATTATGGCAATATAATGTATAGGTGGGCGCTTATCTCTGTCTTGACAGTCCACAGAAATCAACAAGTTGTTTTATAATTGCCATATGTCGCCCCTTTTTCTGTCCGTGATGTGTCTCACACGTACCAGGATAGAGCACAGAAAGAGACATCTCTCCATGATGGGCTTGTTTTCTTATCTGACACGGAGAGCGTAGAATATCTTTTCTCATATAAGTGCGTTCCCACCCATAAGATAAGGACAGATAGGTATTGTACACAATAAAAAATGCCTTTCGGTCCCATACAGCTTGTGTGCAGTGGCCTCAGTTTAGCAGAAACCTGAAGAGTTATACATCTTCTGGGTGTGTATGCAGAGGTGCAGGCGCATTAAAGCATGCACAGGCAAAAGCACGCATTCAGCTGTTTTTGCCGACTCTCTGTGCCTGAGCACTTGCAAGTCTTCTTGATTTCGCTTCTTCTTTTTAAAAAAAAAACCCAAATTCAATTTAAGAATCATTAGTGATTAAAGTGCCCAAAGTGTGTGAGCGAGAGTAGACACGCACACACTGTGTGAGAAAGGACCCTATTTTGCACATCTGGCCCTCAATTCATCTCAATTAATGCAGGCATGCCTTTGCACTATACAAGACCCTCTTTCTCTCTCTCCCTCTTTCCCTCTCCATATCTCTCTCTCTCTCTCTCTCTCTCTCTCTCTCGGTCCTTTGTCTACTCCTCAGAGGCGCCATATCTTGTTATGTCTCTCTTCCCCGCTATCTCTATCTCTCCTTTCTCGCCTCTCTCCGTCAAATTAACACTCATAGGCATTTTGTCTTTAATCCACGGCTCAAATGAAAAGATCTCATGCTTTGTTAATGCCCCCATAATCAGCTCGGAGTGCGCAGCATGTTATGTGTGTGTTTAGACAGTGCAGTGAGGCCATGTGATTAATTGGGGGTGCCACTGGTCAGCCCTGTTATCTAATGCAATCTCTGTTTCTGCTAGTCCACAATTATGCAGGATGAAGGACAGACTGATGCAGTTAGAGTTTTTCACTGTTCCACAAATGCATTACGTGGGTGGTGGGTCATTCTCAGCACTGCAGCGACACTGACATGGTGGTGGTGCTTTAGTGTGTGTTGTGCTGGTATGAGTGCATCAGGCACAGCAGTATTGCTGGAGTTTATAAATGCTTCAGTATCGCTACTGATGAAGGATTAGAAGAAGACCAACACAAACTGTGCAGCAACAGATGAGTTGCCGTCTCTGACTTTACATCTACACGGTGGACTGTAAGAGTGTCCAACAGTGTGGACAGTGAGGGGACAGTGTGTCTGATCCACTTCCACCAGCACAGCACACACTAATACGCCACCAGGACCACCCAAATAATACCTCTGCTGTGGTAGTTTTATGGAGGTCTATATTTTAGGTACATACAGTATTAATATAAAATGGGATGTCTACTATCACACACGTACACTGATACATTCATGTGTGTCATAAACACACACACAGTTCCTGTATACACGTGTGAGCTGAGCTGAAATATGAAATATGAATACAGCTATGATGTATTCAGTTGACTTCTAATCCAGATCAATATGGCCAAGCTCTCTCTCAGGGATTCTGTGAACAGATCAGTGAAGGGACTGAAGTGTGGCTAGGATCATATCAGACTTTCCTCCTCCATAGAAAATAGTGGGCGGGCTGCCCAGTAATCTGGATCAGTCACCAACTAATCCCATTAACAATTCTTCTTTTTCCTCAGCAGACAGAAATGTGCACTGCAGCCGCAACAATAACGGCCTGATTGTTCTCTGTGGCTTTGATTTGTTTACTTCGGTGCGTTGCTTTCAGCGTTCTTTGCATTGAGTAGCAGCCAAAACGGAGCCCAAAGCACATTTTACACCCAAGACCGTAACCAGGCGTTAAAAAAAGGGGAATTTTACAGGTTTTTCACAGTTTCTCTGTTTCTAGCTAGAAACGTTATAGCACGCAACATTTATATTGCATTGTGCAGTTTATCTTTAATAACACGTAGGCTAAATTGGAAGGTTTTCGTTAGACTGGTCATAATCATTAAGTTGGTCAGTATCCAGTTTCTTCCACACATTCAGACTAGGGCTGTGTATTGGCAAGAACCTGGCGATACAATACAGATTTTGATACAGCGCTCACACCACTATATGAACAGGTTTGTCAGTGCTTACGACAGCGTTGCGCCCTTGTCCTGCGTGTTAATGTTGGAGTGGAGCTGAAAATGGATTACAACACTGCCATCTAGTGGTCAGAGGTTTAAACACAACACATAATGTTTCACTGTCTGCCAGGAATCTGTGTATCGATACTGTCCTTTTGTGAATCGATACAGTATCATGAAACATAATATCCCGATATTCAATATTTTGATATTTTCTTACACCCCTAATTCAGACCGAGTCCAAATGTTACAGTGGTATACGGTATATGGCAGTTTTGTTTCTGCTGCATGATTACCAATGCTTTTTTAATCATGCATAGTGCAAAACCAAGGAACTTTAACAATAAGCAAAAATGGTATTTTATGGCTACTGTGAAAAGGACCTGCTATAGTTTGCTGTCATCAGCATTTTGTGTTGATGGCATCTGTAAACGACTGTCTCATTTAAACTAGGAATGCATCGGGCCTGTCTGGGCGTCAGAGCTGCAGTCAACATTGAGGAGAGCAGTGTTCCGTTTCAGCGGTTAGCACTGAAGAAGTCTTCTCAATGTGTTCGGCCAAGTTTTTAGCAAACAAAAAATAAAATAAAGCTGCATCGTGGACAATAACCTCGAGTCGTTTCTCCTGAGATCTCTGAATGTTAAAGTATTTTGCAGTTAGCCTATACTGTTATAGCCGCTGCCTCCCCTGAGAAGATAAGAATATCTAATCTCTAAATATGAAAAAACGAATACTACCCAACAAATGAATATCCAAATAGTTGAACATTCGGGACCAGGTCTGTAATGCACATTAGATGAGGTTCCATCTCTGACTATGATTGTTTTCAGGCAATTCCTACAGACCGGTACATCAAGCGAAAAGAAATTCAACACCTTAATCATTTCTAAATGCAGCTGCATGTCTTATAAACATCAATCCAGGCAACACGACGAGTTAGCTCACAGCCCCGCCGTCAACGACCAGTGACAATATAAAAGGAGCTTCTTGGTGAAATACTGCACAGCAAGTTCTGCAGCAGTCTGGCTCCGATGGCTTGATCCAGTGGAAGGATGCTTGATGCAGAGAGAGAGGAGGAATGCGGGTAAGAATGACAGCAGGAGAGAAGAATCAGGAGAAAAGAGGAAAAGATGGAGTGATTGAGAACCCCCCCCCCCAACTCAAGCATCACGAGGGAACCTGCTGTTGTTCTCCTGTTGCCATGGCAATGAGGAAACAGCTCTTGTTCTGAGCCCCAAGTGTGAGAGAGGTGGGGGTTGAAGAGAGAGAAAGAGAGGAGAAGGAACAGGTAGGAAGAGAACGACAGAAAAAGTGATTTAGGGAAAGTAGAGGAGAGAGCGGGAGAGATGCTTTAGCCTTCTAATCCCAGTAGCTTTGACCTTCTCCTGGTCAGCAGCCCTCTGTTAGCTTCTGTGAACAGAGCTATTTTAAAGCGCGTCCAGAAATGCTCTGCAGCGTGTTAGACAGAGAGACTCTGAAATGAAGCCATGCAGATACAGCACGTCACTTTAACTCCTGCTCTTCAGGGTGTGTGCAATTAGTCAGTGTATCACCTCCACAGATAGAAACTCTGCGCTGGATTTTGGGGAACAGCGTCTATTTTAGCAGTTATTTTCTTTCAGTGACGTAAAGAGACAAAGCTGGATTCATAGCCTTCCTTGTTAATGTGGAATTTCCACAGACGTTTAACAATTTCTCCATAATGAAACGGCAAGGATGTTTTGATTCAGGGTGGTTTTTCTAGGGAAGCCATCGGAAATGTTTATGGTGGTCATGAACCACATGTCCAAAGTGTTTGCTGTCTCTTAAAGCTAAACAAAGTTATTGCATGAAATGGTTACAAACAAGACGCCTGATGCCGCCACATTATGTGTAAAACCTCAGAAGACTTCAGTTACCAGCAATGCCTCAGCCTTATACGACCAAGAAAGCATTACAGGCCTTGCTCTCTATGGTTACATAGGATGGCGCCCCCCACACCCCCTTTCCCACCACTGAGCATGGTGCTGGCCAATTCAGGTCACTGACATAACAGAACAGTTGGTGTTGTCCTTCCAGCACATTGAATTGTTCCATTATGTGCCAACCTTTAGTCTCCCAGTGTGGTTGTATTGTTTCATAGGGGAGACCTTACTAGCTGGATATATCTATATTTTCCAGGTGGGGTCAATCAGCAAGAAATGTTTGGTGTCTGAAGTTTTTATTAAGTAATCTATTAAAAATCTATGAAGTAATGGAAGTAGCCAGCAGAGACCTAAACCACTACACTTGTCTCTAAGTTGTTAAGCCATTTCAGTCTCACTTGCTTTTGTTGTATCTGACGTTAATCTACTGCTAGCAACTGTGATACTGAGCTCATGTAAATATCAGTGAGCACAGAGGAAAAGAGCTCTCAACTGAGTCTCGAGAGCCAGATGAGGAGGTTGCGGTATAAACGGCTCTCCTGCACACTGACGATGACATCATTCCCTCTCTTTGTTCTCACCCTCTCCAAGTTCTCTCATTTACAGACAATAGAGAGGAGTGTTACCTCTTTGTTTACCCCAACACTGTGGTACTATTTCAGCTTGGTGAATATTCAGTTAAGCACAGTTTTAATCAATCAAAACAGTTATTGTCACGAAGCTGCTCTACAGAAACCCGGGTGTAGACCCCTAATCAGCAAGCTGAGAGTGACCTAAGAGCCTGAGGATGAAGTAATGAGACAAACCAAGACTTAAAGAAGCACCTGACCTGGTAACGAAGAGTGGGGACGCACTGAGGCCAAAAACTGTATATGATAGTTTAATAACAGTTTCTGATGGTTTTGTTGTATATCATGGTATATACACTTTAGTACACTACCAGACAAACGTTTTAGTACACTACCAGTCAAACGTTTTAGTACACTACCAGTCAAACGTTTTAGTACACTACCAGTCAAACGTTTTAGTACACTACCAGACAAACGTTTTAGATACACTACCAGTCAAACGTTTTAGTACACTACCAGCCAAACGTTTTAGTACACTACCAGCCAAACGTGTTAGTACACTACCAGTCAAACGTTTTAGATACACTACCAGCCAAACGTTTTAGTACAATACCAGCCAAACGTTTTAGATCTCTACCAACCAAACATTTTAGTACACTACCAGTCAAACATTTTAGATCACTACCAGTCAAACATTTTAGTACACTACCAGCCAAAGGTTTTAGTACACTACAAGCCAAATGTTTTAGTAGGCTACCAGTCAAACGTTTTAGATCACTACCAGCCAAACATTTTAGTACACTAACAGCCAAATGTTTAAGTAGGCTACCAGCCAAACGTTTTAGTACACTACCAGCCAAATGTTTTAGTAGGCTACCAGCCAAACGTTTTAGTACACTACCAGACAAATGTTTTAGTACACTACCAGTCAAACGTTTTAGTACACTACCAGACAAACGTTTTAGATACACTACCAGTTAAACGTTTTAGTACACTACCAGCTAAACGTTTTAGTACACTACCAGACAAACGTTTTAGATCACTACCAGCCAAACGTTTTAGTACACTACCAGACAAACGTTTTAGTACACTACCAGACAAACGTTTTAGTACACTACCAGCCAAACGTTTTAGTACACTACCAGACAAACGTTTTAGTACACTACCAGACAAACGTTTTAGTACACTACCAGCCAAACGTTTTAGTACACTACCAGACAAACGTTTTAGATCACTACCAGCCAAACGTTTTAGTACACTACCAGACAAACGTTTTAGTACACTACCAGTCAAACGTTTTAGATCACTACCAGCCAAACATTTTAGTACACTACCAGCCAAACGTTTTAGAACACTACCAGCCAAACGTTTTAGTACACTACCAGCCAAACGTTTTAGTACACTACCAGACAAACATTTTAGTACACTACCAGTCAAACGTTTTAGATCACTACCAGCCAAACATTTTAGTACACTACCAGCCAAACGTTTTAGATACACTACCAGTCAAACGTTTTAGATACACTACCAGTCAAACGTTTTAGTACACTACCAGCCAAACGTTTTAGATCGATACCAGCCAAATGATTTAGTACACTACCAGTCAAACGTTTTAGCACACTACCAGTCAAACGTCTTAGTACACTACCAGACAAACGTTTTAGTACACTACCAGCCAAACGTTTTAGATCGATACCAGCCAAATGTTTTAGTACACTACCAGTCAAACGTTTTAGTACACTACCAGTCAAACGTCTTAGTACACTACCAGTCAAACGTTTTAGATCACTACCAGCCAAACATTTTAGTACACTACCAGACCAACGTTTTAGTACACTACCAGCCAAACGTTTTAGTACACTACCAGTCAAACGTTTTAGAACACCACCAATCAAATGTTTTAGATACACTACCAATTAAACGTTTTAGTACACTACCAGCCAAACGTTTTAGATACACTACCAGTCAAACGTTTTAGTACACTACCAGTCAAACGTTTTAGATATACTACCAGTCAAACGTTTAAATGCACACACTAAAAGGGTATTGAGAGCTCTTAACTGGGGATGAGTGTGGATGAACAATCATATCACAGTGAGAGCTAAAGAATATTTCACTACAAACTGGCAGCTGACTTGATGTCTGGATCAATACATTACCAAATGGTCAGTTGATTATTATTGATTATTATTTTAAAGCACTCGTTTAGCTAGAATGAATTCAGTTTTAAATGGATCTGGACATTGTGAAGGTTAGTATAAGCTTGAGGTGTTTGAAAACCTCAACATTGCTTGATTGCCTGATATAATCGTAGCAGCGCAACACACAGTATCACGCCACTACACTATCAGGCTGTTTTGAAAATTTGGTCAGCACTGGTCATATAATAAATTGGCAACTCAGTATATGTAGATCTGTAAGACAGGCTGACTAGTCTAGTGAAGAGTGCCCAAAACTTACTTTGAGAAATACATTCAGGGTACTGCAGCCCTTAATATTAAAAAAAGACAGCGTTGGTCTTTACTCAAGTAAATTTACAGCCTCCATGCCACACAGCATCGGACTGACTGAATCACGGGACAGGTTTATTTGATCAGGTGCAGCCGTGGCCACGCGATGCAATCTCCAAATTGAACGCGATGTGTCACGTGATCTGCTTTTGGGAGCGATTGCTTTTATGTAAACCGGGCCGTTGCGGTTCTCATCTGTAGGTTTTCCATTACATACAGTATGGCCAAAGATGTTGCCTGTCATCCTTGCTGAAAGAAGGCCTACTTTAATCAGCGAACTGCTCAATTTAATTTAGAAAGGGCGAATGAATCTTAGCCACCAATTGCTAGGCTAGCAGAGTAGCACTCAGAGCCTGGAAAATACAAGATTACTTATAACAACAAGAACCCACTGACTGCCAGCTGAGGTGGAATTTTCCACCTGTGGTGCGTTTCCTGGTCGAAGTGAAAGAATGAAGGCAAGAGTACAGGAAGAATGTTTCAAATACACTTTCCAGGATTGTTTTAAAGTGAGAGCGAGAGAGAGAGAGAGAGAGAGGAAGCAACGAATAGAGGGGGAGCTTCAAAATTGTTTCAGTGAAAACGAGACAGGCAAGAGAAACAAAAAAAAAACACACCTGGTGTTTTCAGGTATCTTGGTATTGGTTTTGAGCAGTAGGAGCTCCAACATGGCACTTATATATTTGGAACCTACATTGGAGCTTTTATTCCTTCAACCAGAGCTGAGGTCATTTGTTAACTTTCCCTGAAAAGCCTATTCAGAATTATTGCTGTGAGGGTAAATAAACAGTGTTGCGAACTGAAGCAAAGACACATAGACAATATACTGTAAGTAAATAATTATAATATAGAATTTCTGTTATGTAATCACTAAAATCCTTGTATTTTTAAAATAAACCATCTAAAAATGCATGTTAATGTCTATTTTACAAGGTTTAATTTCCCATCTAACTTATTATTGTATATAAACCAACCCTTAGAGAGATTTAAATAATGTGTGAAGTTGAGTTGTTATCTGAAAGACTGAAAGATGGTGGTGTTCTGTGCTGGGCCGTGGGGAGTTTGTTGTGAGGTTGGAAGTGACCTGCCTGGCCTGTTGTTGTTTAGGAGTACTGATCAGTGTTTCTCTCTGGTGCCATGTTCTGAAAAAGAAAAATATAAAAAACACCTGTTGTCTTCAGGTATCCCTGTAATGGTTTTGAGCAGTAGGAGCTCCAACATGGCACTTATATTTTTGGAACTTACATTGGAGCTTTTATTCTCTTAACTGAAGTGGAGGCCTTGAGAAGCACTTCAGAAAGATGTGTATAGTAAAATGTTATTTGTTAACCTTCCCTGAAAAGACAGAATTATTGCCTTGAGTGTAAATAAAAAGTGTTGCAAACTGAAGCAAAGAGCAGAGAAATTGTTGAGTTGAAGCCCCAACCCTGCTGTAAATATTCAGCCACTTTTATGTTTCAGAACAGGAGAACTGTCTCATTAGAGCGTGAAATATTTGTTCGGCCGGGGTCGGGTCTTTATTCTCTACTTTCATTGCCTTAAAACAGCTTGTAATCTTGCATGCTGGATTCACTCACTTGTGTTGTTCACAGAACTGAACATCAAAGTCCATGCTTGTGAGAAAATCAATTTAGGAGAGTATCTTTCAGATCAGCCAATAATGTGCTTATATTTAATAAATTTGGCCAAAAGTTTTATCGGACATGTTCAATATGTAAAATGTAATGATGACAGGTTAGTTCTGATCAGTATTGTACAGAATGTTTGTTGGGGCTCAGATTAGTTTTGGACTCAAAACTTGATAATGAGGTTCAGCAAGAGTCAGGCTTGGACAGAAAGTTATTTCAGGCCTGATTAAGCTCTCATTCTGTCTTGCTCTGCAAATAAAATGCATTGTATTTATGATTGGGCCTTGAGCACAGTTGTTTATATGGGATCTCTGTGGATTATTGAATGTTATAGTATTTTTTAGGGCTAAAATGATTCCTCGAGAAACTCAATTACAAACAATCATCGAAGCAAATTCTTTTGTTTTTAATCGTTTTTAATTGTATTCGTTTAATCTATACAACCATATACAGCGCGCTGTTTCGCATGGATGACTTTTACTGCTGCACAGCGCGCGCTTACGGTGTTGCCAGGTGACACAAAGAAGTTGTGGTTTGATGGCACGGAATGTAAAATAGAGAAAGAGAGAGAAAATAGGGAGAATAGAACAGAAGAGACGGGCCAGAGAAAACCATACACAGTGTCCAACGTCTACTGGCAGAGGGAGCCGTTACCGAGCGTAAATCTGAAGAAAGGCGTGACTGAAGTTAGCTTCTTATGTAAATTCCGCCTTTCCACCCTAAATGATGCAGCAGTTACAGGCGGCAGAATGTAACTTCTATACTATTTAAGGTGGAACAGGGTATTCAAATAAGAAGCTAACTTCAGAAAGCAACCAACAAAGCTTTCGCAGCAAACTGATAGTGAGTCTGAGTTTTAAGGTAACCCCTAGCCAAGCTCGACACCAGTGTTTCAGCATCTAAACAGAAAGCAGTTCAGTCTACACGTCTAGTCCACAGAGCGGAGCGACACTCAGTAATACTCAGTAACTCAGTATGATAAGTGCAATAACACTAGTTAATATAAAAAAAGTGCAATAACATCAGTAACATTAAACAAGTGCAATAATAGTGTGCAATACCTCCCCAGTTAGATTTTTCTTTTTCTTTATTTTGTACATTGGATTTCTTTATTTATATTCCTTTCATATGTTTCTTGTGTGTTTATTGTGATGATGCTACTGGAATCTTAATTTCCCTGAGGGAACCCCTTCCAAAGGGATCTATCTATCTATCTATCTATCTATCTATCTATCTATCTATCTATCTATCTATCTATCTATCTATCTATATATATATATATATATATATATATATATATATATATATATATATATATATATATAGGTCTAGTAATAAATTTCAAATTTCAATAGTAATTACTAAAATGTTTTCTTTAAAACTGTACTATATGCAGTGTAAGCAATAGAATGTTAAGAAACCTGTCTTTATTTTATCTTATATATTTACTATTGCTCTTTAATTAAAAAAAAATATATTTTATTCAATTACTGGATTAATTGATGGAATAACCGATAAAATACTCAATTACTAAAATAATCGATAGCTGCAGCCCTAGTATCTTTCTCAAGGAACCAAGAATACCCAGTCATTGGGATTTGAACCCCCCCTGGGATTTGAACCCATGACCCTGTGGTTGCTGGCTCATCGCCTACCACCACCTCGCTACTGTTTGTATTTTGCTCTTAGGTTATAAGCAAGTTCTTTTTCTTGATCTTGTGGAGCTTGCACACAATGCACTCAATACAGTGTAAATGTAGTTAATTTGACGTTGCTATTGCTAATATGATTATGAAAATGGCATGACCCCTTGGTCAGTGGAGGTTTAATAAGAGAGTGTAGGCAGCTTAGCATTTACAGTGAATCAGCCCCCACTGGAAACTCAATTCAGCCGGTGGGAACTAATCACTCCTTTGAATATCTATAAAGAATTCTCAATAAACCAATAAAATGTCCCCGTGTCAATGCTTTCTTGGGACAGGACATTTGGTCCCCATAAAGTGAGATAAACAAAGTATACATACATACAGACGGCTTTGCTGTGCTTGTTTGCAACCTAAGGTCAGAGCTCAGTGACCTACACAATGAAAAGCACTCAGGACGTCTCTCAAGATGAGCAGCCGTGGTTATTGGGTCACTGCACTCTAACTGATAAGATTTGCTGGAAATATGATTACAGAAATGACAAGGTCAGAAACCCACCCACTCAAATTTGATTTGTTGGAGGTGTGGCGAGAGCGTAGCTTAACATCAGTGGTAACCCAGGTGGAACTGGGCATTCGTTCAGGGGTTCAGACTTTTTTCTTGATCTCAGTTTTGAACACGTTTTGGCATCTTCATGAAGAAGTTGATAAGTGACCATCCATGAAATTCAGTCCCGCCTATCTTGGTTATTGTTGCTACCTGTGGCAAACTTTCAGTCCAGCCTTGCTGGCAGTATCTGTAAAAGTTTAGTAGCACAATGGAAATTTCAGAAGCACACAGAGGAGTATATTTGAAACTTGTACTGACTCTACAAGGTGTTCAGTGCAGACATGGGTGTTTAAGAATTGCACGTAGGCCAATTTAAAGTGAACAGAAAATATATTTTGAAGTTTACCATATTCAGACCAGACCAATCAGAGTTAATGTGGCAGGTTTTCCTGTCTAATAAGTAGATGGTTTTAGAGGCTATCAGTTGAGCTAACGCTAAAGCTAAGTCTGTAAATAGAGCCAGCATAGCTTCGGCTGTTACTGCTTTTGGCACTGAACTGTGGGTTTGGTCTTCCACATAGATTCATTTAAAACCTTTTCAGCTTCAGGATTGAAATAAAACACAACACTATCCTCCAGATAATTGGATAGCATGTGCCAGGCTGGTAATTTGAATGAGCTAGGGAAGCAAGTTGCCAATTCTGCTCTTCTCGTATGGTGGTTGGGAAGCTCTGGTCTATAGAAGGTGAGCATGTCTCAAAACGGACAGCAATCCAGTGCATGTGAGCAGATTGCGTTTGTGACTTGTAGTCTCGCCCTGTACAGGAACACACAGCTATGCTGAGGTGCGATATGAGAGGTGTGATATTGCTGTGAATGCTGCTGTGAGGTTTATATTAAGTCTATATGAGTTGCATCAAAGATTTCTTATGTTGGACCTAAAACATTACATGAGTATGTGACATGCGAAAAGTAAAGTGTTGTACATATTGTCAGCATGTCGCCTTTGTTTAGTCTGTAATTGGAAGTGTAGTGTGTTCCAAACAGAACAATACAACATTTTACCTGCTTGTGGGATTATACTAAATGACCGCCGACTCCCACAGCAATACTCTTTTCAGTGTTCAGTTCGACACACAGCCTAAGCAGCAATAGCAGTAGTAGTTGTACTACACATGCTATATATAATCTTATCCACACAGGCAACCGTTAATCTTGTTTGCTTAAGTAACAGTGACTGCAGTGACTTCATTTTGTATTGTTTTTTTTATTGTTTTATATTGTTTTACATGCTTTACTTTTTAAAGATCAATTGGAATCAATGTTTTTAACAATAGAAATATATGTAATAGGATATATTGAAAATGAAATTTGAATTAATGTAACATCCATTTAAAAAAATCCTGATCAGATAAGGCAGATAACTGGACATGTAATTAGCTAATCACAATATATAATTTTTGTCATATAATAACTCCAAATCCTGTTTATATTGAATAAAACATCTCTAAATCCACATTAATTTCAAATTTATAAGATTTAATGGTTCATCTTACAAGTCCTGCTAGTCGGGGTTACGGGGGGAGCCAATCCCATCGTCATCGGGCGAAGGCGGGGTACACTATGGACAGTTCGCCACTCCATCGCAGGGCCAACATTCACTTACTCACACACTCACACTCACACACTCACAGGACAATTTAGAGTGACCGATCAATCTAACACGCATAAGTACCCAGAAGGAAACCCATGCAAGCACATGGAGAACATGCACAGTCCACACAGAAAGATCCGGACTGGGAATTCAACCCAGATCGTCCACTACGCCACCATATGTTGTTATTGCATATAATTTTTTATAGAAACTTAAAAAATGTGTAAGTTGTGGTTTGTTGCTAGGTGTGTTAATGTGTTGCTGATGTTGTTCTGTGCTGGGCTGTGGGGAGTTTGCTGTGGGGTTTACTGCATCTTTCAATGCATCACTATATTTTAATATTCACTATATTCACTTTATATTAAAACTTTTATAATATCTTTGATTTTGATTTTTTGATAAAAGTGTTCACAGTAATATGTAAACATTATTACATTTTCCAAACTTGTGGCATTGTGCAATCTTGTGGCAGAATAGAATCAGATTAATTTAATGCCAAGCTTTCCTAGAAGAGTAGAGGCTGTTACTGCAGTGATGAGGTAAAAAATGAATGTAAAAAATAGGTTAACAAATCTATGAATGCCTTTAATCTCAAAAGAAATGTTGGATGTCTACAAACTTCTGGACATAAAAGTGTGTCTTTATATAATACACGGCGGGCGTGAGATGACAGGGTGGCAATACAGTATGTTTTTCTTTCTCAAAGTGCTAGTGTGACTGGCCCTTTATAGTAGAAGGCCAGACACTTTTTAAAGAACTGAGAGATAACAAACTGAGAAGTCAGGAGGAATATAAATCAGACAGGGTGGTGGTGGGGTATAAAGAGCAAGTCGCAAGTTACAAAAGGTAGAGATGGGAATTTATAGGATGAGATAAGAGGGAGGAGGCCTGCTCTTTCTGCCAAACTTCACCTGTTTTCATTTAATGAGTTGGTACACATAGCCGAGATAAGAGAGGACAGCAAGTGGAAGTAAAGATGTTGGAGACTCTCTTCTTCACTTCAGTGATGTTTGATTTTCTCTATTGCTCTCCATGATTCTAGGGAAGGTTTTATTGGGAAAATTTAACCTTTGATTACTCAATATTTTGCACAACAGCATCAGGAAAATGCAGTCACTTTGTATGACTAGTATCTGGATTGTATCCTGATCAATTTTAGCCACATGCATTCACACTGGGTAGTCAATGCATCAATAGCTTTACTTGAATATCGCACCACCCTAGTTAGATGTTGTTGTTCAAAATAAAACTATTTTCACTAGTAAATGATTCTGTAATTTAATGTTATGAGCAGAGCTTGAGTTGCCCTTATTCTTTACAATTTACAGTTGAACGTGTTTGCACTACTTCTTTAAATCACTACCTGCTGCTCAATGCCAGTTCCCTGTTGGTATATTGTCCTGTAGAGTATTTATTGTCTTGTGTATTAAAGTATATTTATTGTCTGGTGTTTTTATTGTATGTTCTAATGTATCTACTATGAAAGGGATGAAGGAGGCAGCGTTGTGGACAGTGTGGTCTGTAGGGGTGTAAGAAAAGAAAAATTGAAATATCAAATATTAGGATATAAGGTTTTGTGATACTGCATCGATTCTCAAAAACACGATACACAGATTCCTGGCATACAGTGAATCAGTGTGTGTTGTGTTTAACCTCTGACCACTAGATGGCAGTGCTGAAATCAGTTTTCAGCTCCACTCCAACATCAACAAGCAGCACAAGGGCGCAATGCAATTGTTATTATTGGTAAACCTGTTCATGTAGTGATGTATTTTAATAGTAGGATTTTAAAAATCGCAATACATCACTTTGCTTGCAATATCGCAGTACATTGCAATATATTGAATCGTGATGCCTGTATCACGATATTTATTGTATTGCCAGGATTTTGCCAATTCACAGCGGTGGTCTGTCAGGGCATTTAATAGGATAAATCTTTTTACTTATATTACCAATGAAATAGCTTAAGCTATTAGCTACTCTGCTTCCATGATTTTTGGTGGTACTGTTCTGTTTCAGCTACATCCTAAATCTTTCAGAGACGTACACTAATAAAGAGGTGTGAACAGAGAGCTCCATCTGTACTGCGTACTCGTGTTATTAGGTTCAATTTACAACTTTAGACAGGGTTTTTGATAATGCAGGCTTTAATAACAGAAATGCAGCATAACTTGAACATAACTTTCATAGTCACATAACTTTTTAGCATGTTGTGAACTGAGCATTTTGGAAATTCCTGCTTTTTTCACCTGTTTACTTTCTCCTGAAAACAAATAGCTTGTAATTAATAGCTGTTTTGGCTGGTAATTAAATAAGTGAAGGGTTTTTGCAGAACACGCTTTGTGTGTATGTATGCGTATTTATTTTTTATCGTCTCATTTATTTTTTATCGTCTCATGTGTGTCGTGTATGTTCGTACGTGTGGAGTGAAATGGGATTATATGCGCCTGCCTGTGTTTGTGTTTGTGTGTTTTGGGGATTATACTGCATTCCAACTATATGTGCTCATGTGTGTGTGTGTTGCATGTTGATGCTGAGGGAGATTTGCAGCCCCTTCCTCTTTGAGGGGTAAATGGGAAAGCATTATGAAGCCTGGCAAGAGGCCAGCGAGAGGTTTCCACGGCAACAGGACCACGGGCCCCCATTTCTCGCCATTCTCTCCTCTTTTTCCCTGACTTATCTTTATGAGCAATATCCAGTTTGAAAGACGTTGAACGAGAGAGTCATATGCAATTTGCCGAGCAAACTGGACTGAAAATGCACTGATGGAAATGTAATAGTGCACTTCTGGCGCCTTCGCAGCACAAGTGTTTTGTAAAGTTGTTTAAAGGCATCCAACAAGCTGGAGAGTCATAGTCATTTTCCACCATGACTTTGCTGTTAGAGGTGTTGAGTAGTACTGAGGGCTGTGTTGATATAATGCTGACTTTGTGTCAGAGGTTGTCGCCATTTCAGAGCAGCATGACTGCCGAACCATGTTCTGATTGAATCCTTTCATCAGTGATGCTCTCAGAGACTTTGTTGTTGTTCTCTTATTAAAACCTACCACCCAAGTAGGTGTAGGCAATATCATAACGTTATCATAATAACACACAATATCACTATATCACAATACACTTTTCTGAGTATATCTTGAGTATTGTTCCTACACCTAGAACACCATTACAGACCACTTTAATGGTCCCTAGAAACAACAACAACCACTTTTTGTTGAGCAACACTTGGACTGAAAATTGGCCTTGAAGCAATTTATTGCATCCAGTGTCCACCCATGTTCATCCTTCTTTGGACACGGACCATCTGTCTGCATATGGGTTCTGCATATGGGTTATGCATCTGGGTTCTGACGACAACATACATGGTGATGGTGGAGGAGGTCATAATAACATATCTACTATGACAGGACAGTGGTGGTGTGTGAGGCCAAATAAATAGCTTATTTAAACATATTAAAACCGATGTAGGTGGTAGGTAATATCATAGCATTATCATAATAACACAATATCGCAATACACTTTTCTGAGTATAGCTTTAGTATTGTTCGTACTCCTAGACCACCAACCAACTTAATGAAGCCTAGAAACAACATCTAGTGCATAAAGATTGCAACAGTAACACAACAATATAAGCTGCATAGTAACTAGAGGCTGGTTGCCGCTCATAATGTTGTATTTATTTTCCACATTTTTAGTCAAATACTTTACTTTTGCGTTAAATCAAATTAAAGACTGATTTGACATCACAGTTTTAAATATAACTCTTCTGTCTGCTGGTGCAGTTTGTCTGTTCCAAATTTTCTTGATATAAGCTGAAATGTGTGCTCCACATTGAGTACTGCATCATGATAAATGTTTGTCATTTTGCCCGCCCTTACTTCATGGTAGTTATGACTAGGCCTGTCACAGTCATCATAGTTTAGCTGACAGTCAGTTGTCATAAATAATTGCAGATACAATATTGTTGCAATATGTAAACATTTTGCCACATGTTGAGTATTGTAATGATATTATATAATGCAATATTTTGCGATTTATTACATTTTTTAATCGCAAGTTACAACCCAAAAAAGAAAATAAAAAAAATTGTCTAATAAATCCAGACATTTATTCTGTTAAATCCACTAACTTCCTTCACTGACCATTGCTTCTGCTGACCTCACAAGAAAACGAACATCAGCACCATCCAGTAGACTGAAAAAACGATTCATTTTGTTATTCTAGTACCAAAAATATCGTTCATATGTGCATTTCATATAATACTCTATTGATACTGATCTGTGCATATTATTTTACTATAATATGCTGCATTGATCCACACCTACTAATTAACTGTATTAGTTTGTTCCTTGCTGGCTCCCAACAGATGGAAAAGGATCAAATAAACAAAGATTGCTCCCTGCTAGACATGTTACTGACCCACAAAGTGTCTCACACATGTCCTCTTCTTTCTTTTATTTACACATACTTGCCTCAGCCTCATTAATAAAAAGGCACCTAAATCTATACTTTGCTAAAGCTAAAAGAATATTTACTAGAATGTTCTCAAACCTGAGTTCTGTATGTGACAGGTGCAACAGACCTCTGCCATATGCTGCACCCCCTTTCTGGATCTTTATTTTAGAACCTTTAGCAAAACCTATGGCTATAATGTTGTGGCTTCTCCAGCAGTTGCTATTTCTGGTATGTAGAAAAGGTCATTGATCAGTTTTATTTAAATGGAAGAATATAACCCCTCCGTCGCACAACCAGTGGATCAACGGTGTAATGCAGAACATCAACCTGGAGAACAGCAGATGCACCATTAAGAGATTTTACGAAACCGTGCATCCTATGACGCATGGTTTTGTTTCAGTATTCCTTACTCGTCTATTCACTGTTATATCTTGGGATGATATTTAAATATTTTATATTACATATTAAAGTATCACTAAATGGAAATCTCTATAAATAAAGTGTTTACAACCACATCCAGTACTAACTGAATTGCTAAGATAGCAGGCAGGACACATCTAGCCATGTACTGGCCATGAATGGTGAACACGCAGACCACTGTCACAGCATCGCCCGATAGCCACACTTTTCACTGCTGTCTGAACAAAAACTCATAACCTGAAGGCTAACAGCTAGAGTTGTTAATAACTACCCAATGTTACATTACAGAAGGTAGAGATGGAAATGCATAGGGAAAGATAAGTGGGAGGAGGAGACCTGGTCTTCCTTCCAGACTTCCGCCATCATGTTATCATGACTAGCTTGTGGTGGTTAGTGTGTTGGCTTGAGGCCAGAATATCAGCTTGCTTCATAATTTTTCTTTTAAGTATTGTATTTTAATAGTGTTGAATTAACATAAGGCACAAAAGAGACACTGGATCAGGACAAACTGCATCATATACTGTAGACAGCGGTTGCGTTCGGCTCAATTAACTGCTATTAGTCGATTTCGTAATAACTGTGACAGGCCTAGTTATAAAGCACACGTGTCCTCACTGCCCGTAACTGACTCTATAAAAGAAGCACCATGCTGCTTTCGTAGACGTTCTGCGGTAGTTTCTGGAAGAGTGTACACGTTTAAGATCGATTTCAGATCACAAAGGGTTTGTAACTGTTGTGTTTCATCAGAGTAACAGAGAAAGCAGACTGAAGGCTTTGTAAGATCTTTTACATATCTAAAAAATGTTAAGAAAAAAACATGTTATAAAGCAGAAGAGTGGATGAAAGGGTAAAAATAGCTGCAGTGTGTCAGCAGTAAAGAGTTAAATGTCTGGCTTGTCGTTATGTGCTAATGAGGATGAGTCTCGTGTGTATATACAGCTAGATAAACAGTCTGTCAGGAGGAGAATGGGCAGAGGCTGGACGTGGAACTGCATTTTATCTGCAGGTTCGGGAGGGAGTCGGGAGGGAGGCATCATCTCGTATGGGGGGGATGGGGGGAGGGGGTGATGCAGGTTTTCTCTTGTGAACACACAGAGACGTGAGATGTGCCTGGGTGGCAAATCAGCCTTTCATTCCACTGATGTGGGTTCAAATGCTCAGAGACTTGAGGCAAGTGCATAGGAATGATGCAATATTCTCTTTCTATCGCTCTCTCGCTCTCTCTCTCTCTTTCCCTCTCTCTCTGTGGCTGAAGGGTTGAAGCGTTGTCATATATCATAATCCATTGCAAACACTGTCCTGTGATTAATGGTGGACTCCCAGATAGCCACACACATACTCCCTAACACTTTTTCTTTTTTCCCTCCTCCTTCTCTGTCTCTCTCTATCTCTCTCTCTCTCTCTCTCTCTCTCTCTCTCTCTCTCTCTATATATATATATATATATATATATATATATATATATATATATATATATATCTTTGTGTTTTCTGTTTTACATTCTTTCCATTGCCTCTTCTTCTCCTTTGTCTTCTTTTTCCACCCCCCCCTTCTCCAGCTTTATCATTTTCTCTCTCTCTCTCTCTCTCTCTCTCTCTCTCTCTTGCTGTCTGTCAATCTCTTTCACTTTTTATATTCTATTAATTTTTGTTTCTGTTTTTTCTATATATCTGTTTTTTGCTCTTTTGGTTGTTCTTTTTTCTTTCATTTCTCTCTGTCTTTTTATCTTTCTATCTCTCTGTCTCTCCATCTCTCTCTGTCTCTCTGCAAATAGGAGCGAGGGGACCAATCTAGTCTGTTATTGAGCACTGCATTATTATTACTAGGCTTCCGAGACCTGTGAGAATACTGAAATAAAGGCTTCAAACAGTGTTACTGAGCAGTGCTATCTTTACATATCCACTTATGGATCGGCACATGTGACAGCGTCTCATTCACAGAGGCCTACGCGCACATAAGAAAAAAAAAAGAAAATGTACATCATCATAAATACACAACCACATCTCACAGTTAGAATAGCACTGCAGGCAGGCAGACGTGCGAGCACATGATCAAACAACACATCATTACAACAACAAGTATTTTGCGTGATTTGAGCAAGACAGCTGCGCTCTGAGAAAGTGTCATGGTGATTAGACCCGATATAAGAAATGCTCCAAAACTGCTTGCAATAAAACCTCTTTACATTAATCTACACTGAAAATAAAGACTGTTTGTGTCGTTGTCTTTAGACCGGGGTGATATGCTGAACCCTCACTCAACTGTGCGGATCTGACTTCTCTAAAATGACTCTCAGGTAACATTTCATCGCTCCCATAAAACCTCATATTTTCCAAAAGGATTGAAGAATGAAACCTTTTTTTGTCAAATGTTCTCAAAATTGCATTGTTTTATATTATAGACTTCATTATCAAGAACATCATAAGTCTGAAATAGGAAATCTGATAGACAGAGCTTGTGAAGTGCCTGTAGATGAGTTAGAGCTATCAGAAGCAGCCAACTCTCCACATGTTGTAACTTCACATACATCACAACATACTGGCATTCAGGCACGGTACCCTGAGGAGTCAAGCTTCAAGCCAATGTTCTGGCCTTTTTGGCAGAAACACAAAATTTAAACACTGAAATGAGATATTTTTCCCAAATCGTTCAGCCCTACCTAAATGGTAACTGCCATTAAATGTATAATTTATAATTTAATAAAATGTATATAAAGGTATAATGTAATAAAATGTATATAATGTTATAATGTAATGTAAAATAATGTTACAATGCAATACATTTTATAATGTAATTCACATTTAGTTACATTAAATTTAAATTGTTAAATTTTCAATCAAAACGTAACAACTTTTGCCCAAAATATTATCATCATCATGCACCAGCAGGTGTGAAAATGTTGGCCAGGGATATCATGTTTCACCTCTGCTTTCACTATTCTTACCTTTCATTGAGATAAATGCTTAGCTAGCTAAGAGATCCTCTCTGATACCCTACCTGTTTCGTGAAATGGAAAGAAAATAATATTGAGTATTTCAGACTCACGTAGACTTTAATACAGTAAGACTTTTATTCTGGATAATTTGCGTTGGTCCATTAATTGGAAATATTATAATGAAAAGGGCAGCTGCATCTAATAGCGGGATAGTAATGATACTCATTTTTGGGTATATGATTTTTGAGAGATTCAATTATATTTTTGATACTCTCTGTATTAAAAGTGGTTTCACAGAACTCTTAACTAAAACCCTAATATCACAACCTTTCATTAGTGACTTTAGTAACTTTATTAAAGCCTGGTCATTTGAGTGTAAGAGTGTGTATGGTGTAAGCCCCTCCTCTTCCCACTTCCAATTTATTCTGATAGGAGAAACTCAGCTGGTTTATTATTGACAGTAGAGCATGTGATGAGATATATGAGCAGTACTGCAGTTTTTCTACTGTATTTCTTCATTAAAGGAGCAGTGTGTAACTTCTAGTGGTGAGATCTCCTAACGGGTATGTATATGTATAATATGTTTAGCATAGTCATTCTGTTACATTCTATTCTATTTTTAGATTTAGACTAGCAAAACATCCTAATTACTCTTTTAAGAGTATTTTTTAACTATGAGAACATTCACAAGCTTCTTGTTCAGATTTTCCTGTTGCACCTTAAATGCTGCTGCAGTTAGATTCTTGTGCCATGATGTTATAGTAATGACTAGAAACTGACAAATAAGAAGCTGAATGGCAGTGTCTAAATATATGTTCATCCTTTAAACAAGAAACTGGCAGATAAGAAGCTTTCTTTCTGACTTTCTTGTAGTAGTAGTAGTATTTTTTAATTTGAAGATTTAGGTTAAAGTTTAAGTCTTATCTTATTTTAGATTATTTTAAGATTATTAACACGTGTAACACGTTTCTTTCAGTAGTAATTAACGTTTTTTGTCGTCATTTTCTCTTATTTTGTTCTCACTGCTCGACTGTGATGCCTGCAGCAACCAAATGACTAGCACCTGAGCTGCCGCTACGTCTACACTCTGTGCTGTGTGCTTCAACCAAACATGAAATGGCTGGAACTCTAGTTCAGCCACCTGATTGGTTTGGGGCGGCGCTATTCTCATTCTCATTGGCTATTCGTGTTGTCTCTCAAAACACGGACGGAACTTAATCCTATCGACTTTCTATCTACTACGTCTTACAGTTCTATCAAGGATAAGTTATTAAAATATCCTACCTGGAGTTTTATGTATGAAGATACTGATACATTTGCGTTATGATGGGACATTTCAGGATTATTCTTCTTTCTACTGTGTCTTTCAAGCAGTGCTATAGCAGCTCCAAATTCAAGCTGCTGTTTTAATATGAAACCGTGAAACGTGAAAGCACTCAACCTTTCCTTATAGCCAGCATGAGGTTCACCCGTTCTGAGCTACTGTAGCAATATTGTGGCTTATATAGAAGCCACCATTGGAAGAGGACCTGCTCTTATGTAGACATTAAAGGCTCTTTTTTTTAAGCTAATAAAAACAAACATTTGTTTTTACATGTAATTGTACACTAAAGAAAACACGTTTTTGTTTACTCTATTTCTGCTAATAGATCCCCCTAAATCTTATACACTGCTCCTTTAAAACACAATGCTTGTGCATTAAAAGTAGGGAATCAAGCAGAATTTCACTAATAGTCAGATTATCTGTGTTGAATGTCTATGTAGAGCTCAGTCTCCTGTTATACACTAAAGACAACACATTTTTGTTTACTATAATTCTGCTAATAGATCCCCCTAAATCTTACACACTGCTCCTTTAAAACACAATGCTTGTGCACTAAAGGTAGGGAATTAAGCAGAATTTCACTAATAGTCAGATAATGTGTTGTATGTGTATTTAGAGCTCTGTCTGTTGTTGGGAAGAATTAACTACAGAAAATTCTCTGCGTCTGATCTGCTTTAGTAAACATGCAGACAGACTTTCTTTGTATGAGATGCCAGTGAAGCTTCCCAAACCTGTAAATGCCAAGTCATCATGTTTCTGCAAAACTGGCTTCATAACTATATCCAGGCTTTAACTGTCAAAAAAAGAAGTGAAGTCGGTGGGTTATTTAGAAGCGCCTTTAGAAGTGAAAAGCAAGCTTCTTCCCGTTTTTACGATGATTTCTGCTGGTCATAGCATTGGTATAGCAGAGACAAGGTTCAGGAGAAGTTTAAGGTGAAGGCGATATTGCTCTTACTTTAAATGTGGCCAATCAGAGAACACAAGTTTGGGGCCTAGGCTAATGTAGCTAAACCTTTTTTGGTCTGAGGCCCCCTTTGTGGAGAATACATACCACTGTACTCCCATGACCTGCAAACACAAGGACATGCACTTGGACTTGTTCTTTGGTATTACATATAGCATGTTAGGTGGTAATGGTAGGCAGCGAGTTATTATTGTTTGGTATGTGATATTTAAATGCCTCCCGTGTTAAAACAAGTATGATTACAAAAGTTACAAAAGTACATAAGTTACAAAAGATAATGTGGTGTCACATTTTAAAAACATGAATCCAGTTATTGGTATTTAACATTTGTCACATTACTGGACTAAATCCAATTAAACAGAACTAGTTTTGCTCTCTTTTTAATCAGACATGCAGTTTGGAAAAGGATTTTAGGTAATTCAAGCATCCACAACATGCTCAGAAAGCTTATTGTTACATATTTATCACAGTATAACCATAAATATTCAAATTGTGTATTGCTACTTCATACCGAGTCTGATAATATACAGAATTACTTTAAATATAGATGTTAGTGTAAATGAGTGCAATGTATCTTACCAGTTAAGTCATTACAATTGAGCTGATTTATACAACATGAGTTAGTTAGCTGTGCTAACTACTTTTGTTACTGTGGATGGAGTAGCACTGCAGTGAAAAAGAGTGGGTTTGGTCATATGTTAGAACAGCTGTAAGAAGTGTGTGTTTGACAGTTTTTGATTGAGGTGTAGATGAATGGCTTCTGAAGTCTGACATACACTTGTATTAATTTGTATGAAAAGGCCTAGTTCATGTTATGTGAAACACAGCCCCTCCAGACAGCTTTGTCTATAGACAGTTTCAAATAAATCTGTTTTATTGAAAATGACACGCTGCACACCCGAGTACTGAGCAGCTCAGCTAACTACACTGTTCATTCTATTCTATTTTACGAAAACATTAAAACAACTAAGCCTAATTTTTGTATTTACAGCGAGCATTTCATCCAGGAAGAGGAAACCTCCTTGAAACCCCCTCCGGCCAGCTCCCTGCAGTTCCTATCTGAACTGCTAGGTGGAAATACGTATCTTTTTGTTTTCGACAGACTGACTAAAGCAGCGGCCTCGCGAGAACAGTTTACAGCGTTCACTGCATGTGCTGACAGAAAACATGTCTGGCAGTGTTTAACCGTATGTGACACAGACTCATCCAGGTAGATTTTAAAATTAGTAAAATCAATGTCTCTGACGGGGGAACCAAGACAAATCAGCAAACAGCAGAGCTAGCACGCGCAGCTAGCACAAAATAAATAACCCAGAACACCATATAGACCCGATCTGACCAGTACGAACAGAACAGTCTGCGTTTTGACTGCATTTATTTAATTAGCTTTTTTCTAATTAAATAGGTCTAAATTTAATGATTGCAGTATTGGCAGTACTGTTTATTTACTGTTTAATTTTGTTAAGAATATTATGCTGTTTCACACGAGCTCGTTAAAAATGGTAATAAACCAGTTTAGACCATGTTTCATGACTTGCTTGCTTTAATAACTACATGTAGCCCTGCCGTGGCATATAGCTGCGCCCTCGATTGGTATCTGCTATCGGCTTATCGCGCTACAAGGTGATCGGCAATCGAAATCTGCCTATATATATATATATATATATATATATATATATATATATATATATATATATATATATATATATATATATATATATATATATATATAATATTCAGTCAAACAGAGTTGGCATATATGGACCAGCTGCTAAAATCACACAGTATATTCCTGGTGGGGGTAGTAAACCAAAGCAGAATCTTCAAAATGCCCCTTTTATTTGAATGCCTTTTATTTCAGCAGCTGTCTGTGTCAGCAGACCCTCCTTCACTGTCACCTCAAGTCGTTTGTTCATTACTGTGGCAGCGGCTTATGGTACATGAATATCAGAATGTTGGTATCGATTAATTTTTGGAGTATGACTATGAGTAAATGAGGTTCTGTTTATAAAGTGCCTGCTTCACACCCAAGGTCGCTTTACAGAATAGAAAAAAACATCAGTGAGAAATATAAAGATATTGAGAAAACAGGTAGGCTTTTCGCTGAGCTTTGAAGAAAGAAGGTGAAGGACAGTCACGAGTGTGTGGTAATATGTTGCATAGTTCAGGGGCTAAGACGCTGGAAGACCTGTACCCAGCAGCGACTAATCTAAATTTTGGGACAGACAGACGACTGTATGAGAGGACCTAAGTGTTCGGGCAGGGCAGTAGGGGTGCAGGGGCTCGGCTGTATAGGCTGATGCTAGACTATGTAGAGGTTTGTATGTCAGCAGTAGGAGTTTAAACTGGATTTGAAGTGAAACAGGTAGCAAGTGTAACTGAAATAGAATAGAGGTGGTAAGTGTGGATTTTTTTAGAAGTGAGAAAGTATTCTGGCAGCAGAGTCTTGCAAAGACTGAAGAGGGTAGATGGATTAATTTGTGATCTATTGAGAAGGGTCTCCTAGTTCTAGGAGTGTAATGTGAAGATAAGCAATATTATAGAGATGAAAAAAGTTAATGCAGTAATGTGAGGTTCTAAAGTAAGGGCAGAATCAAAAAGTACACCTGAGTATGGATTCGTTTGCGGGTTTTACTGTCCAAGTTCAGTTTGAAGTCAGTGGATGAATATTGGTCAGCTCCTGGCATAAGTTTGTATTGTTGCTGATAAGTAGTTATAGTTACGTGCATAATACATTACAAAACTTATGTACAACAATGTCAGGTTTAGACATTACAATCTTTTCATAACCATATTGTAAACATGAATGCACTGATAGGTGTACACCCAGATAAACATTTGTTAAAAAGCCTTAGAAGTGCACTTATAATGCGTCGTATAAAGGATTCGTAGGACAGTGTTAGCAAAATGACTAAGCAGAGATACAGGATTTTTCTGAGGTTCCCAGTGACCGTCAGTTTGAGAGCTACCGGTCTTATTCGTCAAGTACGTGTCCCAAACTGGATCAAAGACTTACAAATGTGGCTTCTGATGCTAGGTGATTATGTAGGCTATGGCCTGTTGTCTATAAAAACTAACAAAATTGGGTACATATTGGTAGAAGTGTAACAATACACATTTTCTGTTTAATGTAGTTTTCAGTTAAGTCGAGATTCAAGACTTTAATCATTTGTGTCTAGAACTGTTAACTGCACATATGTCTGGTTCTCTGATAGAACTTTTTTTAAAGACAGCCAGTCTATTAAAATAACTCCCCAAAAAATAACACACTATGTGTACACTGTTAAGAAAAAGCCAGGTTACTTAAGTTTATATGTGCTTGTATATATTCAAATAAAGTTATTTAAAGTGATTTCATATCAGATATTTTTACAGAAACTTACCAAGTTTTTCACAATGGTGATGATAAGAACCAGTCTCTAGGCTACCTCGCCAAAGTATATTACATGAAAAAGTTAAGAATGTTCTGCCTGAGGCACTGTTGTATAATACTTTAATATATATATTAAAATATGTTGGGTATAAAATGTTGAATCAAAAAGGGACATGCAGGTCCCCAAAAGAAAATATATTATTCTCACCTTTTCTGCAATGTACAGTTCTCAGCATTACATTTTGGACAGTTAATACAATGCTGTATTTGTGCTGTAGACCTCACAACCTCTGATTCCTATCACTACAACACTTAGAAATCTGTGTAATGGGGAAGTTCCGAAAAAAGACATTGGTGGAATTCACCTTTAACATTTAGGATGAAAACTGTATTTAGAACCATACAACAAACCAAAAAACATTTAGAATCATAGCTTATACTCAGCAATGGGTTATTAATTCAATGCATCACCATGTCAGTGCACCAAAATCCTCTACACAATACAGCACAGGCCAGCATTTCCAAACCCCTGTCTCAAGGCACATCTGTGCTGCCGAGTTTGTTTTCTCACAGTAACAAATCTGATGCATATCATCAGATAATAATCAGCCCCTTTATAATTTTGGTAATTAACCAAAAAACATGAAGCTGTGGCGTTTGCAGACTGGAGTTTTGCCACATATTCGCTAGACTCTTCACTGTAGTCCACTAAATGACAGACTGTAGCCCAACTGTTGATGCAGGACGTTAGCCAATCTGTATTGCATTCATCATTGGTCAGATTTTCACCACATGCCCACTGTTGACCAGATATTTCTTGAGTAGTGAAGCATTCTAAACACAACAATAATCCTGACGTAGTAGTGTGTGTGGTACAAAAGTTGCTGGGTTTTTTTTACACCCATCAGTATCATTGCTAGGTTAAGAGTGACCCACCTGAAATATCCACCCAAGAGTGGCTCTGTGGTCAGAAACCTGTTGAAGCATGAATGGTTCATTCAAACTAATTGAATTCCAATTAAATGGCCTGTGAGTGTAGATCATGCTAAGCTGCGTGCTGTCTAGTAGCTTTGACCAGTACTGATGTTACACAGTGTAGCTCTTGGTCTTTCCTCCATGCTGGAGAGCCAGTATTCTCCTATCAGCAGCGGAGAGGGTTTCCCTGCTGTCTAAAGCACTGGTAGCTGGGCTGAATCTCTGCTCAGGCCACTGTAGCTAATGTCGGTAAGTGTTGTGTCTTAATCCTGTTCAGAGTGCAGTCAAGGGGAAAATCCCTCTTTCATTCTCGCTGGCTATCCACGCTACTTTGCTGAATATCGCCTCTCCACAGGCACAGTCGTGCAGGCGGGGAATCACCACCTGGACCTTGACTCGTTCCCCTTGAGGCCTCAGTACCAACACTTCACGATAAAGAGTAGATTGGTTTTGAGGGTTGGACAAGAGTTAGCCACGTTCAGGACAATTTGCTTTCTCAGTGTATACAACCAATGAAATATATAGTTAGTCATTGATGGTATACTCCAAAATATAGATACAATATATTGCAACACACACACACACACACACAAATATATATATATATATATATATATATATATATATATATATATATATATATATATATATATATATATATATTTGAGGAGAAAACAAAAACTGTTCTTTCTTCCAATATACAGCTCATTATGTAGAACTTATTAAATTATTTTATAATTATTATTACATAAATTGGACAGAAATATATATATACTATATAGTGTATATAAATATATATACACTATATATATAGTGTTATCAGATGAAAATAATACACACAGGAAGCCAGGATTCAGCTGCAAGGCGTGTTCTTTACTGGAGGGGGGCCAAATGGGGGATTCCTAACCTAACCACAGGATTCACGCTAGCGGTAAGCCCACCCCAACACAGACACCCTTACACAAACCCTCTTCCTGACACAGATTAACACATAAAACACATAGACATAGCTTAGACTAACAGACAACAACACTAAACAACATAAACAGTCCCTACCATGAGCCATAGTGTTTGACCATCTGCATAGCCACACCTCCTATAGCAGGTCACTACAGCGTATGTGTACGCAGCGTACTTAGTGTGTATTTTCCTCAGTCATGTTTAAAACGCCTCTCCGGTGGCTCCTCATTAATCTGCCTGAGAGAATGCCCAGAACCTACAAAACCGCATCAAGGCAAAGTGAGGACCGCTCTGAAGAATTTGAAATATGTTTGAGGCCCCGTGTTAATACTGTTCTGCCCCTGAGAGTAATTTTGGTTGGAAAAGAGATGAATGTGCTGGGAATAATGCTTTTTTTGTTTACTTTTGTTTTCTCTGTCATCAAAGATGACAAAAAGTTTATTTTGTGTTGCAGCAACAAAATAAGGAGCAGAGGGCGCTCATTAGATGAGTAATGTTTTTATCCAGTTAGAGGCATCGCAGAGCATATGCTGCTATCTGTTTTGGTGGCGTGTGGGTGAAAGTAAGACATTTTAGCATCTAATGCTCGTGTGCAGCTGCCGATTAACTAAAATACACCCGGTTCACAGTACATGTATCAGCAGCTACCAGATCTGTTTTTTTGTTTAAACAGCACTTGGAAAAGTCAGGGCTCAATGAAACTTCCCACTACTAGCGATGACTCTGTGGTAGCAATCATGTGGCACTCGAACATCATTTAAAAGCAGCATCACCACTCACTCAGATGGAAGTTAGTGAGCTACTTTACTATCTACGGACTGTAAACCTTGTAATATGCACGCATTACCAAGGTCTGAACATAACGTACATGTGAAGAATTGCTGTGTTATGACCTAAAACAAGATCCGATTTCTAAAAGTAGATAAAAAACACAATACAAAAATATATTATATTATATATTATACGGTTATTTATTGAGAAAGATCAAATATTTCATATCTGTGAGTGTCAGTGTAAGTGAACCTTTGCTTTACAATATCTGGTGTGACCTCCTTGTGCAGTGATACCGAAATGTATATGTTTCTAGTAACAGTTGACCAGTCTTGGCTTTAAAAAAGCTTTAGCCCAGTTTTCTACCGACAGAACAGCTTCAACATTTCTTTAACCATCAGCACTGTCGCCTCACAGTAAGATAATCCGGGTTTGATTCCCGGTCTGGGCCGTTCTGTGTGGAGTGTGCATGCTCTCCCGGTGCTTAAGTGGGTTTCCTCCAGGTACTCCGGTTTCCTCCCACAGTCCAAACACATGCATCATAGGTTGATTGGTTACTCTAAATTACCCGTAGGTATGAGTGCGAGTGAGTGTTGGCCATGCAATGGACTGGCGAACTGTCTATGGTGTACCCCGCCTTCGCCCAATGACGCTGGGATTGGCTCAGGATCCTGCAGGATCCATGTTCGCTTGACATCTTGACATTTTCCTTTAAAAATATCTGGTATAAATCAGAATCCACTGTACCTTCAATTGCAGCAAGCTATCCTGGTGCAGATGGACCAAACACGCCCGAACCTACCACCAGATACTACCACCACCATATTTCACAGATAGGATAAGGTCAATTTTGTTTAATGGCTTTTGAGAGATTGAAACAGAAGTGAGGTCAAATCTGAGGTGAGTTTTGGACTAGTTCTGCTGAAGTCGACATTTTAGATCATACAGGAGTGGAACCACCCTTAGGAGGGTGTGGGGCATTCCTGTGAGAGGAAAGGACAGGAGCAAGTCAATGTATGTTGAAAAGGGTATGAACACAGGTGTTTGGTGTTTTCACTAGTATTCAAAAATGTGAAAAATAGTCGAATTAAGGACACGCCTCCTATAGGTCTAGCCTTTCACAGCTACTACTAGTTGTAAATCAGCATGTGGAGCTGCGTGATGAGTTCGAGACTGCCTCTTCATATTTGCGTATGTACAGCGTGAGGCAGCGGATGGTTATGTGTAAAGGTGCTGCTGCTTTGAGAAGAGTGGTTTAAGGGATGGTCTGTGCGGAGCTCTAAATGCATGTGTGCTGCTGTGTGTTTGAGGTGAAAATGAAATGCGAGAGGCAGCACCGCACTCTCCACAGTGCACACACACACACACACACACACACACACACATGCACATACACTGTCTCTTCCATTTACACTTCTGCCTCTGGCCTGCAGGGTCAGCTTAGAGGAGCAGGTGCCAATATAAACAAGAGGCATATAGAAAGACAGAGAGAAAAATAGAGAAAGAGATTTGAAGATGTCAGCATGTCAACGTAACTAAAATGATCAACCAAATGTGCAGAAATAACTAAATGTGCAAAAATTATCGTAAATATAAAACATTGGGAAATTATATTTCATGATACTGTATCGATTCTCAAAAACACAGTATCGATACGCAGATTCCTGGCAGACAGTGAATCATTGTGTGTTGTGTTTAAACCTCTCACCACTAGGTGGCAGTGTTGTAACCCATTTTCAGCTTCACTCCAACATTAACAAGCAGCACAAGGACGCAGTGCTATTGTAAACATTGGCAAACCAGTTCATATAGTGGTGTGTTTTAATAGTAGACTTTGAAAAATCACTATTTATCACTTTGCTGGCAGTATCACAGTATATCATGATATATTAATTTGTGACCGCTGTATCACGATACATATTGTATCGCCAAGTTCTTACAAATACACAGCCCTAGAAATAAACATTTTGATGGCACGTCAAAGACAACTATTATATGCTGTTACAGAGATATCTACTGAAGTTAGCTAAACCTGCCTATCTGTCTGGTAGTATGTACATTTTACTTCAAGGACTGACAGTGAGTCACTGTAGCATGGATTAGATCTAGTCCAGTGTGAGAGGATGAAGAAGTAGCATTCCTCTGACAGCCTATTGTAACCTGTTGTCAGTCATGTTGAAGGTTCTACTCTCAGTTAGATCAATTCAGGGCAGGTAGACAATAAAAGGAGGAGTAAAAGCAACAATGGCTGAAGCTCGCCACCTGCCCCTGTCAACAAAGCAACATTCAGCTGCAAACAAATGACGTAATAGGAATAGAAACAAATCTAAGTGTAATGTTGGGGTTGCCTTTCCCTGCTGGAGACGCTCTGAGTGAGTAAAGGGACAATAATTTTTTTTTTTTTCTAAACTGATAACAATTGAAGAGGGAAGAGGAGGAACTGTGCATTTCCTAGTTTCTTACGATAGCTGAGCTGCATCCCTGTCAATGTTGCTCCAGGGGTCTAGAGGCCCTCCTTCCTTTCAGCACTTTGATAGTTTGTGGTTATACTTGACATTAATCTGTGTAGTTATTATCTCGTACTCCGTGCAAAGTCATGGATCTTGTCCTGTGTAATTCCCTTCTGGATGCCGCTTGTGGACTTTGTTTATGGTTTGTTTGCTTACATGCTCAATTGAAGTGTGTTAGTTTTGAGGTCTGGTATTGTATTAAACGAAATCCTGTACTTCTAATGTTCTTGTCAGTACAACTCAACTAGTGATGCGGTTGTTGGGTGTTTGAATTCCACAGGTCTTAAAAAAAAGCAAAACAACAAAAATTCACATCACAGTAAAATTATTTCTGAAGAATTAACGGAATCACAGAGACCCCAGAAGACCTGCCATTCTTTTGATTTCTTGCTAATGCCTGTTCTTTTGACAATGAACAGGTGCAGGACATCTGCATTTTCAGTTTAATTATTATTTTTTGTGTTGGCACAAATGGAATGAGAACACTTATAATAGTACCTTTAAAAAAAAAATCCCTAAAGACAATTCTCAACAAGTTCACGCAGTGAAGCGGTGTATCACTCACTACTGAGCGTGTGTTTATATACGTGTGATAGAGAGAGAGCAAGCCTGACAGAGAGAATAAACAATAGAGTAGTTTTGCTGTAATGCAGAGAGACAGTGTGAGTTGGTTTGTGAAAGGCGTGTGTGAAACTTTTGACTCTTCTGCCATTAAACAATCTCTCTTTTCTCTCTCTCTCTGTTTCTCTCTATTTCCCCTCTCTCTTTATTCTCTTTCACACTGTCTCTCTCCCTCTCTTTCTCTCTCACTCTCTCCCTCTCTCAAGCTGATCGTGAGATCAATAATTCATAAGAGCAAATAGAAAGTGAAGCCCTCACATCTTTCTCTCCTCTTCTTTTTCCTCTTTCCTCTTTTTCTTTTCTTTATTTCTTCTCTCTCTCTCTCTCTCTCTCTCTCTCTCTCTCTCTCTCTCTCTCTCTCTCTCTCTCTCTCTCTCTCTCCCCCTCTCTCTCTCTCTCTCTCTCTCTCTCTCTCTCACTTTCTCCACTTCTCATTCCTCCCATTATGCCTCCCTCTCACTTTCCCCATCCAACTACTCTGTTGCTCCCTTACGCGTTATGGAAATAGGAAGGGAAAATAAAATACACCAATTGTGAAAAAAATAAATAACCTTGCTCGAAAAATATAATCTCCCTCCAAGCGGCGGGAACAAATCTATGCCAGTTGCGGGAAGATTCTAATGATGACATCAAATTATCATTTAAATCAAATTGTCTCGTTCCTCAGAGACTGTGGTGCGTGGAGTTTGAAAACACGCACTAACCCACTCTATTAGCCAGGGGCGTTATCCAGTATGGCGACGGCCCCGTTGCAACTCGCGAATATTAAATCAGCTATTTAAACTCATTAGATGGCAATGACTTGAGTGTATTTAAGCACTTACTGTCTGTATGTGGCCTTTTACTCTAGGTGCTTTTAGTTTAGCTCTTTTTTTTTTTACATTGATCTGAGGTTTGTTTTGGCTTCTTGCCCTTTCCTGCTGAGCGGCTATTAGCAAATCCCAGCGTTTCTTTTGTGATCATACAGGATAATGTAATCCCTGTAATCTTTAGCGTGATTGATCTCTCAGTCACATTGATCCGTTGTTAGGTTTTTGCCAGCAAACAAATTTAAATCCAGCATTCGCAGTGTTCTCTGTGTTTCCCCGATTTCTCTGGGCCTGGTCTAGCAGATTTTGAGGTACAGTCATTTGGAAATAAAACATCTCTGGTCAAGTTTACATGTTTTATTGGTTTTCTAGGTGAAAATAATAGGTGACCAGGGAGACCTGGGTGATATTATAGTTTAAATCATTGATTATCATAATTTCCTGCATCGTATTTCAGTGTAGACTAAACAATGGCATGCAGTGGGCAGTTGCTAAGATTTTTGTGGATCATATAATAGCTCTGCATTCACAAATTTTTATTTCCCCCTTTTCACCAGCAACAGCAAAAGCAGAAACATAGTGGTATTGTACAATTTATTAAATGTAATTAATTTGGTTTTAATTGATAAATCAATAGATTTATGAAACCTCAGGCTTATTAAATGTGAATTATGGTTTACTGACTACATAGATGGCCATGAAATGTTATTCTGTTGAAGAAGTGTACAGTACAATTCTAACAATTACACTTCATGATTTGTAATTGTAGATTGATCAGATATTTGACTTTTTTGCTGGATTAAGTTTAAGCATCCTTAATTCAGTATTACTTTAAACTGATAAACAGCTACAATATCAACAATGGCAACATATTATACTGAATTTTCTTTGTTTATATAATTCCTTGTGGCCTTTTCTTTCTTTTTACTCAAGAGTGCCTTTTCATAAATGATGCTCCTGGACAAATGGGGGTGGGGTTCCTGTCCTTATATGGCATTTGGCGGCATTGAATTATGCAAATTCTCTATTCACTTGGGGGCACTAATTTATGAAGAGATAGCTTTTTGTCCCAGGCCAATTTTTCCATTAGCTGATCTAATGATGTCACGTCAGCCCACCTCAAGAGAAAGGATCAAACAATTAGAAAGAAGAACCAAAATACTATTTTGCATGTTTGCTGCCCTTTGATGCAGAATTCCTTCAAACTGTCTTCATATGATACATGACTATATTAGCTAGGTCTTAGCCAGCAGGGGAATGAATAGCACAGATAATCAATAACAATCATGCTAAGTGTGTTCATAGACAGAAGGCAATAATCATAGTCAATACATTTTGACTGTGTAGCTTATCAACAGTGGCTTGTTCTGTGTTAATCAAAACAATTCGTCAATAAATACTGCATTTGTTGTCAAACTCACAGACGTTCATACAGATTTCCGAACACAGGATTAACTGTATATAGTACTGTACGCATGTTATCAGCTCCACTAGCTATATAGGAGGACTTTGTAGTTCTTCAATTACAGACTGTAGTCCATCTGTTTCCTTTTATACTTTGTTATCTCACCTTTAACCTGAACTTTAATGGTCACGACCCCCACAGGACCACCATGGAGCAGGTGTTATTTGGGTATTGGATCATTCTAAGCACTGCAATGATACTGATGTGGTGTGAGTGAGTGTGTGTTGTGCTGGTACGAGTGAGTCCAAGCTTGGACCAACAAGGCAGAAGTGTCTAGTAGAGTGGACAGTCAGTGGACACAGTATTTAAGAACCTCAACAGCACTGCTGTGTCTCATCTACTAGCACAACATGCTAACACACTGCAGAGTCTGCCGAGATATTGTTTCACGTCTCCAAAGTTTAGTCATAGTTGTTTAAATTTTCTGTTTGCTCACAATCCAAGTAATCTCAATCGCTCATAGCGTCTTACTCAGGTGCCCCATTGCAAAACATCTTCTTGTAACAGTTTATTGGCATCAACACATGCTTTTAGACTGTGTTGTCTTCATACAGTGAAAGAATAGTCAGACACTTGTGGATCTTTTCAGGTCTAAAGCAAAATCCTGTAGCGCTTTGTCAACTCAGCAGCAGGACAGCACCTGTTTACTTGTTTTTCTTATTGTAGCAGATTATTTTAAGATTATTAACAAGTGTAACAGTAGAGTCACTTGAAAAGTCGCATTCGTAACTGTTTTGTAATCGTCCTGTGTAGACCCTAAGACTGTTCTCGATACTGCGGGAGCTTTAAAACACACATAGCTGGTTTTCAAATGGCTCTCTGTGACATATATAGTCCACAAACTGTCCGATATCTTGTGTGTGAGGCGTGTAGGCTACGTGTCATTAGTGTCTCTAGAAGTCCAGTCAGAGCATGGACTTAGTCTTTTTAACCATTTATAGATCATGTGCGTTTAAGGTACCCTTTAATACACTTTAATGCAATTTAATGCTTGTTGTTTTGCACTTTAAAGTTTAGAATGGGCATGCATTTTATATATATATATTTTTGTGTTGGCAAAAATGGAATGAGATTGTGTTTAGTTGTTATAAAACGCTTATAATAGTACCTTTAAAAAATCATCCATTAGTTACAAATTCATAACAAAATAATACAATTTTTCATTCCTAATTAAAAAATTTGTTGTTAGATTAATCGACTAATTAAAAAAAAAAGATGTATCGATTAAGAAACTACTCGTTAGTTGCAGCCCTATGTACATGTCCATTGTAAATAAACATGATGGACATGCGTGAGGTGAGTCTGGGTAGTTACTCATGTTGACAGTAGTGTCTCTTTAAGGGAGAAAATAATCTTCTTTGGGAACAGCTTTTGTTTAGAGCACGTCAACTGGTTGGATTGGAGAGATGGATGAGTTTAAGTGGCAGAAAAGTGCATAACAATGAGAGTGGAAGGATTCAGTACTGCTATATTTGATGTCATATATAGTTTTGTAAAAACATTTGGCATATTTTTAATGCTGAAAAAATGAATGAGAGGCATTTTTATCTGGAAACTGAATAAACAAACTGTTGGTCTCTGACTTTTTCACTCAACTGTTTAATTATTAACAAACAAATTCTTGGAAACCATGATCATGTCTAGACTCTTGAATGTGAATCGTGGTGCTAGCGTGGCCCGTATGCAGCATGTGTGAAAGAGAGTATCACTGGTTATGAGCGAGAAAGAGAAAGCGGGAGAATGATAAAAAGAGCAGTTTGCAGGAGGAGGGATGTATTAGTGGGTAATAGAGGGTGAAGGAGAGAGTGAGTGGGGGAAAGGGCTCGCAGCTACTGTGAAAGTGGCTATGAAAACACTCAGCTTGAGCGTGCGATAGCTGTGCTGTGCTGTGCCTGCAGGGTTTGTGGCGTATTTCAGGCCGTGCTATCGCACCACAAGGCTGTCCTCGCACTTGAAATATTCACAAAGTTTTCACGCAGCACGTGAGGAGGGCAACTTTCGCGTCCCTGATGGCAACCTGCTTCATTTCACCTGGTGTCGCCGCTGACGGCGGGCCAAAATTGACTCGTCCAGCGGCTCGCTGTGGCTGTTGTTTCGAACTACTGGCAAAAGAAATTGTTTTCTTTTCTCCGCAGGTGCTGCTGTCGGGTCTGATTGGAGTAGTGTCATGGAAAAGACCCCTCTCTTTGGTGGTGAGTACAAAAATGATTCAGACTCTGCTGTGATGTCTATGTGTTGAGGCTGCACTATGTGGAATAAAGGCAACTGACTTTGCAGCTTATTGCATATCACAGTAATACGTTGCACTTAGATTTGGGGCTGCAGTAACTAATGCAGGGTAATGAATGGGCTGTGCAAAGAAAGTCAAAAATATAGGAACATTTATAAATATAGGAACATCTACGAACCAGGATTCAAAATTGTGTAAATCTGAGCTCACCAGGCACGACAGCACAACTGTCCTGAGTTTGCATCATAGCATGGTGGATGAGTAACACCATTAAAAACAGTGTGCTTTGTTTTATTATAGCAAAGTAAACACTGTTGAAGGGATGAGCTGCATTTTTGTCCGGACTGCACAGCTAAACACTTATTTATGAGCAGACTGTGAGCTGATACACATTCACAGACTTGCTCGTCTTGGCGGATATGGATTTTTATTAAAAACATTCTTTTTCTCTGTGTTTTCTGCTGAAAGCAGTGCTTCAGGTCACTGAGTTTATAGAGGTTTTAGTAGTGTTTTCATGCGGATGGATTTGTTTGTAAACGCTGACACTGAGTGTAGGTTTATTGCTGTTTCAGGTTTAGTGAGCTGGCTTTCTGACCCTGTGTGTCTGCACGGTTAATGCTTGGTGCTCGGTAACGTTAGATTTGATGATAATGTTACCGACTAAACAAACAAATCAGCTTTCAAATGGAAAACCTGTATTTACATTGATATAATTGAATACAGAGAATTATTCTGTACTCATAACTGCCATACTGTGAACCTCAAACCCCACAAATCCTGCATTTGCGAATAAAGAGGGGAAAATAGGCCGATTCAAAATTATTATTTAACAGTTGCAACTCATTAATAAATAGACCTCCAAAATGTACATACACCAGTATTACACTCAGAACAGCATCAGCTGAGCAACAGGTGTAAAAATGGCAGGCTGTGTGGAGAAATCTATAGTTCCAGTATGATGTAACTGATCTAACTGTTGCACCACATAAAGTTTAGGGGAAAATTTGGAAAGCAACTGGCAAACAGGAAGCAAACTTCAGCTCCCACATCTTTAACAGGATCTCCGACAGCTTCTGTTCAGTAGGGGTGTAAGAAAACATCGAAATATCGAATATCGGGATATTATGTTTTGTGATACTCCATCGATTTTGAAAAAGTATCGATACACAGATTTCTGGCAGACAGCGAATCATTGTGTGTTGTGTTTAAACCTCTGACCACTAAATGGCAGTGTTGTAATCCATTTTCAGCTTCACTCCAACATTAACAAGAAACACAAGGGCGCAATGCTATTGTAAACATTGGCAAACCTGTTCATATAGTAGTGTTTTAATAGTAGGATTTTAAAAATCCTTGCAGTATCGAGGTATATCGTGATATATTGAATTGTGACCGCTGTATCACGATATGTATTGTATCGCCAGGTTCTTGCCAATACACAGCCCTACTGTTCAGTATTGTTAGTTTTTTTGCCACATTTCACTTCAGACAGTTACTCAAATCTTGGACAGTATCGAGGCTTTCTCGCTCAACACTGCTGATACTAAAAAGAGGAGCAATTCCACCTTTATTAACATCACATCTGCTTCTTTATCCTGCTAGTCGGGGTCACGGGGCGGCTGGAGCAAATCCCTGTGTCATGGTACACCATGGACAGTTCACTGCATGGCCAACATTCACTCACACCTATGGACAGTTTAGAGTGACCATTCAACCTGTGTTTGGACTGTGTGGGAGCAAACACACTCAAGCACAGGAGAACATGCACACTCCATACAGACCAACCCAGACTGGGGATCAAACCCAGATTATCTTGCTAAGAGGCGACAGTGCTAACCACTACACCACCGTGCCGTCATCAAATTATTTAACCAAAACAGGCAAAACAATTTGTTTCATTTTAGATCCTGATCATAGGGTGTAAATGGGTGTGTAAAACCTCATCTTGGCATTTTTTATCCTGGCCAATGTTGTATACCTCATTCGTAGACATCAGAGAACAATCTAATGATCTAAATAGCAGTGCAGAGTTTTTGCAGAATTAAATGACCCCCTGGTGCTTGGACTGCTGTGTAATGTTCATGCGTCATTCTTTTCCTACTTGTGCACCTTTTACACTAAGTGAGAAAAATAGCATTTAATCAGTCGCATAATATAAATGTGATGTCAACTTGACATCAAAGCTGACAAATGGAACCTTTCCAACACATGACGACTATTAATAAGTGTTCATATGTATGTATATGTGAGTTATGTCAGTTGTCATGAAGTAATTATGTAGATGTCATGCAGTCTTATGAACTGTACCCTACAGGAAAGTGTAACCTTATATAGCTGCGTATTGCAATTGTGTATTTCATTTATATCTGACACTGTGATTGGTCAAGATATTCACATGTAGAAAAAAAACCCAACATTTTGATTGGTTGAAGGCTAATTTGCATATTGCTGTGTTTTCTTCAAGGTCAGTATTGCGAAAGCCAATGTCATGATTTTTTTGAAGCCCTAGTGTGTGTTTGTGCGTGCATGTTGCACCCAGAGACTTCTGCTCTTGGTTTCCATGGCGGTAACTGAGCGATCATTAGTCTTAATCTGTCCACCTACCTGCAGAGTCCCAGCACACAATTACAGGATCTCAGCTGTGTAGTGTGGACACTCTATCGGTTAGTGTCTGATGAAATATAGTGCCATTCTGTCCATTATCTTAACCAGTACATGCATATATGTAATATCCAGTTACACATTAGAATTTCAAATCAGATCATATGTAAATATTCAACTGCGGAAGCACACATTTGCTACAGTCCCTAATACAGTATACACTAGTATACAGTGTAGTACGACTTATATCACTACTGTTCTGAGAATGGTCCACCTCCCATGTAATATCTGGTCAGCGGTGGGCCTGTGATGGCTCCTATCAATGAATGAAGAATGGGTTGAAGGGGGTCCCACAGAATGTGCTGGTGGTCCTCATAGGTATACAATTAGAGCCTAGAACTCAGAACTGACCCTGTGTGGATATTCCTGTTTTTTAAAACCTCCCAAAAATGCTACAGTCCCTGATACACTAGTCCACAGTGCAACAATGCAACTGTCTTGTCGGTATCACTACTGTGCTGTTCTGAGACTGGTCCACCGCCCATATAATATCTGGTCAGCGGTGGTCCTATGATGACTCCTTTCCATGAATGACGAATAGGGTGGAGGGGGTCCCACAAAATGTGGTACAGTCAGGTACAGAGTGTAGTTTTGGTGTCCTTATGTAGCTGTATGTCTGTCTACAAAATAAAAAATCGCAAGTGATGATCATCAGGGTTGAAGCACAGTGCACCTCATAAAGCCAGTGGAGGACAAATGATGTTTAAAGCTCTTAGAATGGCCTAAAATGATAAAGGATAAGAACATTTGTAGTCCCATAGTTTTTTTGTCTCTTGTAAGCGTCTTGCACAGCTGTTTGCAAAATTATATACTAGTGTTGCACCGATACTGATACCGTATCGGTATCGACGCCGATACTAGCACTTACACACAGTATAGTTATCGCAATAGAGAGCGCCGATACCATGAAGCTTATTGACGCGCATGCGCACCACTAAATGACGCTTGACTGAAGCCAACAGCATGTCCATGGTGTGGGAGTATTTCTCGTTTGAGGCGGGCAGCAGCAAAAATGCCCGTTGCAAAATTTGTAACGGCAGCATTTCGAGGGGCGGCACGACCATCAAAGACTTCAATATGTCAAATTTAATCAAGCATTTAAAGCGAAACCACGTCAAAGAACACATCGACTTCATTCTAGCAAGCACAAAGAAGCAAGATAGCACAAAATACAACATATAAAAAGTGGAACACTCAAGATTTATAGCCATATATTGAGTATTTAAGTCAGAGTTGGTATCGGTATTGGTACTCTGTATCGGCAGATACCTGAAAAGCTGGTATCGGTATTGGTATAGGTAAGGAAAAAGTGGTATCGGTGCATCCCTAGTATATACACATTGTAATGACTGTTTTGACTGGAAATTCATTAATAAAGGGTGGTCCTCATAGACATACAATTAGAGCCTATAACTCAGAACTGCCCCGGTGTGGATATTTGTGATGTTTAACCCCCACCCCAGAAATGCTACAGTCCACAGTGCAACAATGCAACTGTCTTGTTGGTATCACCACTGTACTGTTCTGAAAATGGTCCACCACCCATTTAATATCTGGTCAGAGGTGGTCCTGTGATGAATGATGAATGGGGTGGAGGGGGTCCCACAAAATGTGCTGCAGTCAGGTGCAGAGTGTAGATTATGTGTCCTTACACAGCTTTTTTGGTGCTGCTGTATCCTTACAATTTCATTGAGGATTATTAAAGTTTCTATCTGTCTAGAGAGAAAGATAACTGGCTAAATGAACTGGCTAATTAGCCAGCTACATTATACTGGGCCCTTAACTGGCTAATTTAGTCAATAGCCACAACTAGGTCCAGAAAATCAGTTGCACATCTGTGACGAACCACTTTTAGGAAGCGTTTTCTGTGCAAATACAAACCTGATGTGATTCATAAATCCACAGATGATCATTTGTGTGTCAGTTATTGTAGGCTAGGCTCGTTTTTTTGTTTTTTTTTTTGCCTGCAGATTTGTTCAGCTGTGTAAAGCTCCCGTCTAGCTAGAGTATTGCGGCGGAGCACCTCTATCTGTGGCGGAGTTGAGAGCGAGCATGATTGCCTGCCTGTCACACAGTGAGCCGCAGAAGGAAAAAACCCTGGGAAAACAGCAATGGGGAAAAAAACGTGCCCTCCGCCTCACAGGCCTCGGGTGGATGGGATGTAAAGTGTATGCATTGAGTTCGCCGTGTTCCGCCAGGCATTGGGCTCATGCATAATTGGGAGGGAGCGGATTCGGCACGCCGGCTGAATCTTTCATGCCCCCAGGTTCAGTGGGATGTGCCTGAACCTGAGGTTCCGTGATAATGTTAAGTTGTGGGCTGTACAAGCTTGCTGATAGCGAGATGGGTGGGATGCGATTAAGTGAGTACAATGACACAATAAAACGTGCACACGCACACACACTCCAGGGAGTTTGACGATGCTTGAATTTTCCACAGCATGTACTGTGTTTTTTGCACCTATACAGAATGCAATACTGAAGTAAAATAACTGGCAGTGTGGTATTAATATAACTATACACAGAATGATAGTTTTTGCATCTCAATACAGCAATAAAACTATTAGTATTCCATTGATGTCACTAAAACTTCCGCTCTACTCTTTTCATTACACAGTCCCAGCAGGCATTCTCTTTGTTTGGGCTAGGGGTGTAAAAACACATCAAAAATATCAAATATCGGGATATAATGTTTTGTGATACTGTATCGATTTTCAAAAGCACAGTATTAATACAAAGATTCCTGGCAGAAAGTAAATTAGTGTGTGTTGTGTTTAAACCACTGACCAATAGATGGCAGTGTTAAAAAACATTTTTAGCTTCTCTCCAATATTAACAAGCAGTACAAGGGCGCAATGCTATTGTAAACATGGGCAAACCTGTTCATATAGTGGTGTGTTTAAATTGTAGGTTTTGAAAAAACGCAATATATCACTTTGCTTGCAGTATCGCAATATATCATGATATATTTAATCGTGACTGCTGTATCACAATGGTATCACAAGATTCTTGCCAATACAAATCCCTAGTTTAAGCATCCTCCCAGAGCGTTGAATGCTTTGTCTACTGCCTTACTAACAAGCTCCTGAAATTGCTCTTGAACTTTTTAGACATTTGTAAAATATTTCTTGTTTTAACTTTGTATAGGAATGTTGTAACATGCAACATGCATGAGAATCCTTCCTGTGCCAGCTTACAGATAATTTTATAGACCAATCACAGCTAAGAGAATGTTGCCAAAACATGTGAGGAGAGCCACATTTACATTGTGATTGTTTTCTTCCTTATAGTTTGAACTGTAGGTAAAAAAAAAATCAGTATATGTAATTTTTAATTGTCGGCAAACGATACAACCACCTTTAATTTAGTTTTTGTGTGAAACTGATGTAGAACATGTTTATTTCTGTGGATTGTGATGTCTATGACATGAGAGCTGTATGTCTGTCTACTAACTCAATTGCAAGTGATGATAATCAAGGTCGAAGCACAACACACCTCATAGAGTCAGTGGAAGATGCATGATGGGCAAAGTTCCTAGAATGGCCTAAAAAAAAGGATAAGAGGTCTCAAAAGAACATATCTGCCAGATTTCGAGACCACTAACACACACATAGGGGAGCGTGGGGCACAACCTTGCAGTAAATTGACCACTGGCAACGTCACTTGTAGCCGGTTGTAACAGTAACTAAAAGTCTGGTAAATCAATGCAGACTCAGATTAATTAATACAGTTTGAAGTTGTTTGAACCAGACAAGCTTTACTACATATACACACAGAGAATGACTGCAGCTATATATATATATATATATATATATATTATATTTATATTACAGCCACCAAGAGGGTGATTAAAATGTGTAATGAAGAGCTGTGTAAATATAAATATAAATATAATTGGTATATAAATATGATATAAATATGATTAGTATATAAATATGAAAAAGCAGGTGACGGAGGCTGTATGAAAGTGGCAAATAGTTTTTTTTTTTACCATAAAGTACAGTAAATATAGGCATGACAACTGAAATCTATAAGATTTCAAGATCTGTAGTGCATTTTTAAATAAGAAGTATTGAAGGATATACACTTCTGTCATTGGTTACTTTAGGAGGCCATGTGGAACTTTATTAGCTGATTGGTCATATGTTTCACAACAGTACCATATCACCAGGATGATTAAAATACATAATGAAGAGCTACATTTTGTGACAATGAAAAACACTTATAAGAAAATAATCAAGTTATTTCTTGACAAAATAATAAATAATAATGTTATGGTAAGTTATGGTAAGTTAACCTGGAGAAATATGTCAGACTATGAAAATAATGACTAGTGATCTTGCTATGGAAATATGAGAAAATAACCAAAAGCATATTCTGTTTCAATCTGTTTAACTACAAAATATCCATCTCGCTTTTTACCCCAGATTGTGCCCCATTTTCCCCTCCTAATAACCCACAATGCACCAGGCTATGGCAGCCGCGCTACTGCTCATTGAATAAGCCCAGCACTGCAGTTTCTTGTCACATCCCCCTCGACGGCAATGACACTGTGTTACTGACTTTCTGTTGAACCAACATAGAGATTTTGCTCACAGTGCGGCTCCAGCGCTGCACGCTGCCCGGGCGAATATAAAAGTATAAAGAGAATTCTTGCCGCAGATGCAAGACTAGAATGGCTTATTGGCTCGCCGCTGAGGTGTGTTATTGGAATATTTTCACGCTTGTGGAGGCTGGTTCAACAGCAAATTGGGAAAATAGAAGTCTGATTCCCGGCTCTCGGATTTCTGTTCCCTGAATACTGTGCATATAGCGTTCCATCATATTACCGGCTCGTACGATCAGTACTTAGAAAGCGCAATCTGTGTAGGCTGTCTAGGAGAGAGAAGCGCTTCTGTTTTATTTTGTTATTTGATTTGTAAGACGTCTCTGACTCACTTCAGTCCGGCTTTCATCCAAACAATAGGGTGATACACGCACATATTCCTTTCAGTGTTGTGCAATGGCACATCAATGAGGCTTCTTAAATCAGCCAGAAAGCTGCATCACTGCCTTTAAATAAGCTCACTGAGGTGAACTGGTTCTTCCAGAACAAAAGGAAAGACGTGCAGTTTGTTGTTTGCTATGACGTGTTAGCTAATTAGCATCTGTTCCTTATAAACTGACCTTTAAAAACATTTTTTTTCCTACAGTTCCATTGGTTTCTTTTGAATTCCTTTCCTTCTTTTATTGTGTTTGGGTATATGCAGTGCAGTTCTATGGGTTGCGTGGTATATACTGGAAGCCAGTATATTAAGTCCACTGAGTTGCCTAGATATGACAATAAGACCCAGGTACGGTTGTAAGGACAAGTAAAGCCTTTTTTCATGGTGTCCTTCCATGTACACTGTTCTTGTTCTGCATTCTTCCAGAAGTGGACCAATGAACAAAGGTTTATGCAGTGTGTGGGGTCTTCTTTATGGTTTACACTAATCTTTCTTTAGAAGAACGGATTTGTTAGTAAGGATTTGTTCGTCTGCTGCCTTTATTAAATGGGCAAAGCACCTGTAAAACCCACACTTCTGATCTCATCTCCTTAACAGAAACACCTTTTTGCCAGTTAACTTTCAGACAAATCGTTAACACAGAGGCTCACTTACCTTATGTGGCCTGTGCTGTAAATATTACTTAATGTGCTAAAAGAGAATTGTTTCAATATAACTATTATATATCCAGGTTTTTCTAACAATTCTAGAAAACAAAAGAATAAACAGGAAAACCAATAGGTAACCCACTTCCTCCCCCACTTCCATACAGAACATATTGGTTACACAATTGGCAATGTGCAGTAAAGGGGGAGGAGAGAACAGTGGGTAGCGGATTATTCAAATGGAACACATGTCCTTGGCCGGCTAGCCTCATTGAGCTAATTGGCTAGACATGCAATCTTTGTAATGCAAGCATTTTTAAGAAGGTTAGGCATAACACACGTGATCACATACATAACGTGAGTGAAATAGCTTTGTCTGTAACGTGATTGCTTGAAGAAGAGTTGTATACTGTCCTTGTTTTTGTACTGTTTGTGTATCAGTGCAGCTTTTGGCACTCTAAGAGTGAAAGTGGTGATACTGTATCAGCAGTCATGTATAGCAGATAAAGTAGCTTTTAACTTAAAGCCCAGTAAACTGAATGTTATGTTAAAATAATAGACATTAAGGTAATTGCTTTAAACACCTTTGCCCACTATTAATTTTGGGCTTGTAAAGGGAAATCCAGTTCTGTTGCTGAAGTGAACGCCGGTGGTCTCGCAATCCCTCGCTCCTCTGAGGGCTCATCTAACACCCTTCACTTGAGCTAATAAAGTAACGGAACAGCCCTAAAGATGGCGCAGGGGATTCGCCCAAGAAGAAATGACGAGACCAAGTGGACAAGGGCTTATTAAAACTGGTATTAGAACATGAGGGAACTAGGGCTATGAAAACCAACAATCATGTAAACGAAACGCAGGCAGACAACAAATGAGAAAAAGTACTGATACTGATGTCACTACTGATGTCCTTTTACAACAGTGTTAGACATATAGAGGTTACACCACTATAGACCCTTATACAGGACCACCTTTACTGGTTAGCTCTTTATAAACTCTAATTAATAAGAAAGAGGTACGTGTGAATGCTAGCCAGTACCAGAAAAACTATCATGAGGTGTGAACAGTATTTCCAGTATGTGACTGGAAAGTCGATGCCTTGATTATATAATCATCCCACAGCGTGCCGACAACATCTGAGGCAGGCAATTTAAAACATTAGCACAGTTAAGCAGCAGGGAAGCCAGAGGAAACACTAAAGTTAGTAAGGAAGCAGAACTGTTCGTCAAGTGAATGGCAAAGTACATTATGTGAGTCACCAGAAGATGGAATGCAACAAAAATAACTTCTGCATTATGGTTAAATAAAACTGAGCACATCTAGTGTGAATGATGCGACTGAAACATTACTGGAAAAATTTAATGCTGATAATTAAATGGACTTCCAGCGTCAGTACAAGTGGATGAAGAAGTAAATTCTGTTGTGGACTTTTGTGTATAGCAGCCCACTCCAATTACAGACTCTCTAGCATCCACCACAAGCCCCCCTCTGCCCTTTAGTCTATGTAAAACAGCATGCAAAACTATACATAGAACTAGAACACAGGATACAAAAGTTATGTATGCATAACAACTTATAACAGAGTTTGTTTACCTGCTCTGTATTTTAGAGATGGGACCGATCCGATACAATATCGGTATCGGGGCCGATATTGACGTAATGTAGTGTATCGGATATCGGGCGAATGCGGCCGATCCACTTACCAATCCATTTTCTATTTTATTTCTATTTAGTTTTGCACATTATTTCAACTATTTGAAATATTGTTGAAGTTGCTGCTGCTGCTGATACAATTTTCTTAATCCTTGAATTGTTTAGATCATGCAGTCTGTCATATTGTTGCATTTAGCATACAAGAAATGTTTTAATACATAAGATGTTTATTTCAGTTTTGTATTTGAAATATTTGATATGAAAGAAAACTATTGTGTTTGTATATGCCTTTGGAATGCATTTATATTAAATGCATGTGTGTACTCTTCTAAGTGCTGTGTCTATTTCAGCCTCATTATGTAACCTTAAACATAGTACCAATGATAATAAACTAAAGAGCCCTTATCAGTATTTGTATCGGTATCGGTACCGGTATTGGCAGTTATATATCGGTATCGGATCGGAACTGAAAAACACTGGATCGGCCCATCACTACTGTATTTAATAGAATGTAGAATAGACTGGCGGCAGGTCAGTTAATAACAGGCTACTCCAACAATGTCCAGCAATAGGAATTCCCTGCTAGAAAAACCTTTAGTCACTATATATTGTGTTTTGGTGCTGGTATGTTGGTCACCTGTGTGACCAAGCTGGTTGACCACCTAAACCTGCACCACACCAGCACTGTGATAGCTTAAACCAGCATAGATTGGCCTTTGAGTGTTTTTCAGCAGGGTAAGTTCAAATATTCATGCTTCAATGTAAAACCTATTAATAATATACCAATTAATCAACATTACCTGAATGTCTGTTTGTAGGGCTGAATGCTAATGCAGATTAGTTTGGTGCTAACAAAATTCCATTAGTGTTGTTCTACTAGTATTGACTACTTATAATGCATCTGAAAAGGTTAATTAACATTCATTACATTAACAAATACACAATTTTATAACTATTGGTCTCTACATGTTAATACAGTCTGAAAGAATAAGGTGTCATATGTGCTGGGCGAATACCTTAATGTTGTTTCTCATTCATGTACCCATCCCAATGGCCAGGTGTCACTGGTTATTAGCCACAACAAGGTGTTTAATATCAGATATTTTAGCAGTTAAGACATTCTATATTGGTGCAGCCTTGCCTTGCACACTTACAATGAAACGTTCGATGCTGTTTTAATACGGTAACCTTCTGTTTCTATAGCTTAGTGGTCAAGCATAGACACTGAGGCTGTTCATGATTAGGGAGAGTATGTGGCTTATTTGGTCCTTAAAAGAGGTAATAAAATTTATATATAGACCAATACAGAGGCCTAGTCCAGATCACATTACCAGAAAAAATGTGCCCCTTTGTTTTACCATAGACATACAGAGGCTACGTGTTTATCTGATATATCCATGTAGACAGTGCTCTGTTATCCAGGGGCTTTCCTCTCAGTTTTTGACCTGTGACAGTAGTGGCCTGGGAGAAGCTGTTCAGGCCTGACGAGCTGCACCCTGAACGCATGTTCTCACTGCTCCACTGACTGTCAATGAGATAGACCCTGCCAGCTCCCCGGGGGATCGCTGAGTCACAGATAGAGTGGTGAATACCAAAAAAAACCCTTGCCAGTGCCTGCAGGGGGATAGACCTTGACTCCCTCGGGGTAAATATCGATGATGCGCCGATCAATTGGAGCTGTGTTCAGAAAGCGGCCCAACGTGTGCCTCTGCGGCGTTGTAGTAAGCTGTCAGGGCCGAGGGAGATGAATGGGAGCTCCATAAAGGAGGGGGATTCATCAGCTTTCTGTAGGAGACCAGGGGAGAGGGAGGGGGGAAGGAGGAAAGGATGGAACGATGGAGGAGGGGGAGTCATATTAATGTGACGGAGGAATAAGAGGGACGGGAGGACACAGATTCCTTTTCCACCACCATTCAGTCATAAGCCCCTTCCCCCTCCTGACTCATACACAAGAGGCAGCCATCCTTGTGCTGCAAGCAAAGCCCTTTAACCTGGAATACAAGCTCACTGGAGGGATGACTGGCTTTCTGCATGTGATTCTGCCTCAAAGGACTATAATGAAGGACCACAAGTGCACATTTCTTCTGCATGTTTAGAGAGAAATGTATTAACCCTGACTTCTGGACCACTATATATATATATATATATATATATATATATATATATATATATATATATATATATATATATATATATATATATAGAGAGAGAGAGAGAGAGAGAGAGAGAGAGAGAGAGAGAGAGGAGGATTTGAACAGTCACCAACAGTCACACTGTTAAAAGATGAGTCGGCTCATATTAAAATAAAGAAGTGATTGGTTACGCAGCTTTTCTTGAGTGAACTCAATTAGAAGACACATTAGAATACACTGTTTACACTGTATCTAATAATTCATCCCTACCATATTGTGCCACAATTGTTCGTATCTGAAAACTGCTGGGTGAAGTTGTGTGGTGGAAAGAGATGTTGGGGCTTTTGGGGGAACTGAGTATAAAAAAAAACATTCATTCTGTACTGTTTATCTAACTGAGATGCAAAGCTGAAAAACATGACAAGTAATGGAAAGTAATAAAATTGCAATCTTTTAATATAATATGTAATCCTTGGGATTCTGTAACAGAGGCAAGTGTGTGATGCTTTATCTAGTTCATGCCCAAATTGTGTCCGCAATTAGACATGTCATGTATTTTGGTAAACTATACAACACTCAGTAAAGGATGATATATATATCTTGCTTTCCCTTTCACATGATTTCTTGGCCATCAGTTTTTAGAAGGGTCTTTAAAAAGTGTGTTGAGTGTTGCAGCTTTGGCAGGGATGTGTTTACAACAAAAGATTTAGTGGTTATATGAGCCTATAATTAGTTCAAATTAAATATTTTGGCAGCACAAAGAGACCTGTGGTGACAGAAAAAAGAGTGCTGACTGTAGAATAATAGCCAGGCCCTGAACACACCACTGAACCAGCTCCAGTTCAGGAGAGACAGAGACGTATGCTAACGACATTGTCCTATTGTCCATGTCCTATAAGAATGTCTGTAAAAGTGATGCTGTTTTAATGAATCATGCACTATTTGTAGAAGGCATGGTGGCTGCATTCAGAAAGATTATATGCCTATTCATATCAGATCCATCTACTTATCACCTGGTAGTCCTGTAACCCCACCACTACTTTTAACCCTTGGTTTACTTTATGTTTTGAAAAGATGTTTATGTGATGGACTCACTTGACAGTTGCTGGCTTCTTGCAGGTTTTGCACTGCAATATTCTCTAAAACTTGGTAAGTGGTAAAAGTGGGTAGTAGATGGCAGCAGCTCCCACTGTTGGCCAAAACAAGTTAAAAACAGATACGTTTCCATGGACAGCTGCAGCTGGGCATAACCAAACATTAGGACTGTCTTTGGGATCACCACGGTCTATTGGCCAAATGAGTAGTGCTAGATTTTAAAGATACAGGCTTGCAAGCAGAGTTTTCAAAAGTAGTTGATGCAGTTCCCAGTTTGGATAGGGCTAATTAAAGAATTTACGCTTCCATTGCTTTCTAGCAACATCAGTCTTGTAGTTCCTAAAAGCAAACACACGTCTTGGATCGCCAACAGTATTTGCGGTGAGGGCAATATTGTGCAAATGTGTGTTATAAATAATGACTAAAAATTGCAGTACGTCCTTATGATTATTTGAGATTTGAAAGTGCTACTGGACTGGCCTTCACAGGAATGTAATGAAGTAGCCCATGTTTAATATGAGGACGTCTTCCTCATGTCCCTAAGCTTATTAGCTAGGTTATAGAAGCAATGAACCGTGCTTCCATTTCACTATTTTATGCATAGTCTTTTTGAGCATAGTCTCTTTGGTTTCATTGCTGTCTCATCTTCTGTCATCGTTTCCTCTTGTGTTGGACCACTGTGAGCTGGAGGGTTTGCTGTAGTGTCCGTTGGCCATATGTGTCCACAGTGGTGCTTGATTGCATTGATGCAGGTGTCCAGTCAGATTGCTTGTATATCTTGTTTGTCTTTATAATGAATGAGGAAAGCAGTCATCTGCTGGGTGCAAGGCTTTGTCTGGGTGGTAATGAGGAGCTGTCTCAGATGATCCACAATCAAACCCAGACTCCTTCTTATGAAATATTAACGGCATAATCAGGAAATTCAGAGAGACAATTAGTAGCCCCAGCACTGAATTTTCTAAAACGCCCGAGGAAGGGTTTGAAGAATGTTCCTTTCAAGAGGAGTTGAGCTTCAAATTGAACAGCCAGACATCCATGATGATTTAAATAACTACACCATTTAAAGACTTCATTTTTGTTCTTAATAGTGTTTCTAAACTGCATTGCCAAAAACCATCCCATTCTTGCTCCAGATGGTCTATGAACAAAACGAATTAAACTAAGACTGCCGACCTTAATGCCATAATGGACATTTTCTTTCATACAACACAACACCGACGGTAGTTAATAATAAGACCAAGGGCGTAGGAGCGGGTTTGAAATTGGGGGGGACACATTTGTTAATATGAATCAAAGCCCACTTTATCCCCTAAAATATTACCTATAAGCTGATTCCACAGTAGGTAAGATAGTAAATCAATGTATTGTGACGTAGAACAACATTTGCAGAATTACGGTAAATTACAAGTAAATAAACAAAATACAACATTATCTGTACGTCTGTTTATTATTAGATAAATCCAATTAAAGACCACTTTACAAACTAAACTAAACAAGATACTCCACATTACATGGTACTGCTGTCAGAAAACTTTTAAATTATGTTTAAAAAAGTATGTTAAGGTTTCCTGACTAGACAAGACTAACATTAATGTTAGACAGTAAGGCTGTGTTCCAAACAGCACACTCTGGAACATTACATACTGCACTACTGAAAGCACTTCTAACGATGGTGTTCTTTTATTTATTAATTAGTTGATTTATTTCATTTATTATATTTTATGCATGTAATGTAGTAGCAGTCTGCAGTTTGGGGCGTGGCCAGAGAGTAGTGTAACTTTACGTTTCAGAGTGCTTTCTGACTAAAGTTAATATAAACGTTAGCTAACCCAAACCCTCCTCGTCTGTTACCATAACAACATATTTTGCAAACACAGTTTTTATTGAAGTGTATATTGCCATCATTGCTATTCATTGCTCTCATCACTGACCTCGCGTGACGAGAGCTTGGCTCAGTGAAGTTGCTAACTGTAGGATATTTTTGGACAAGCATCTCAACGCAAGCCATAACAAAGTGAAAGACCCAGACCACCTAACAACCAGTGCTGGTTGCTAACAACAAACACAGCGTGTGAATTGCGAAGGCTGCCAAAACGCGCTTTAAAAATAAACGTTTTTTAAACAGTTTCTGCTTTTCAGTGGTTTAATTTTTGGGTGGACAAATCTGCCTGTTTCTGATTTTGGGTGGGACACTACCCCCACCACCATGAGGTCACAATACAATATAACTAGATTTTACAATATTACAATAACATGTATTTCCTCTGCCAACTGCAAACATAGCTACCAGATTGTTGTTGGCAGTTCCTCACTACATTCTGCTACACTGCTACTCTTCTGCAAAGCGTCTGCTAGATTTGCCCTGGTGTGACTTGTGTACTGCTCTAAGAACGTGAGAAGGTCCTGTGAGATAATGTGCTGTTACATTCACACTGAAATCCACTGCCTTGAAGTCCAATGCAATCATTTCTGCTGTTCTCAACTATTTCTCAACTTTAAGCTTCACTTGTCAGTAGACAGTCACATACTCGGGTTCTAATGTCCTAATGGCTTTGTTGTCAATGCCATTATATGGACACATGTCTTAGAACATAAAGTTGGTGATGGATTGTGTTATTTTCTGAGCTGAAATTGGATTGAAGCTTGGAAGTGTGTCCAGCATCAGCGGAGCTGATTTAACGCTGGTTTGGCCATCATCAAAGCAAAAGTCAGTTTCCTATATTTAAGGTGGACCAGGAAATTTCTAATAAGAAGCTGGTCAATGGGATGCCAAGAATGCCACTGTTGTGTCCGATTCACATTCTGCCTGATAAAACCACAGTTGCGGGTGTGTGCATTCACACAGCACTGAAACAATGGAAAGTGAATAGGGACAAAAAGTCTTAATCCTCAAGTTAATAATCTAATCATCATGCAGGTTTAAACCCTTTCTGAACCATTACACTTTACTTAATGGCAGTGTTGTTTTGGTGCTAATTTCTGCTCAGTGAATGTGGCCACTGAGGACTTGTGAAAGGAAATGGAATCTGAATCTGATGCAACACCGTCATATAAAGCTCACATAAAGCTATGAAGCTACGCAAGAACATCTTTTGTGGTAGCTTAAAGCAAAGTGTGTTATAGGATCAATTATGAACGTAAGCCTACAAAACAAAACCAAAAAAAATGAAATAAATAAGTCCTTGGTTGTAGCTATAAGGGTGACTAGTGTAAATCAATTGGGGTTGGTGTTTTGTATTAAGAGAGAGAGAGAGAGAGAGAGAGAGAGAGAGAGAGAGAGAGAGAGAGAGAGAGAGAGAGAGGACCCAGTGCTGCTTCAGATCGATGATCGGTTTTCTATCCTGAGCAAGGTCTCGCCTGGCTTGCTTCATCCTTGCTGTGTATTCATTCAAGAGCACTCCAATTAGTTCTTATTAAGCGAGCTTTCAATAATGTTTAGGACTTATTTGTGTCTGAGCCACAAAATAATAGATGAAGTTTTTGGTTTGACTCTTAACAATAACTAAGTTGCTAAAGAACCTGGGGTGCGTAGTTAAGCCAAGGCCAGTCAGCGGATCGTTCTCAGCACTGCAGTAATACTGACGTGGTGACACTGAGTGTTAGTGTGGTGCTGGTATGAGTGGATCAGACACAGTGGTGCTTTTGACACCTCAGCGTGTCTGCTGGACTGAGAATAGTCCACCAAGCAAAAAAGTCCAGCCAACATTTTCCAATGCTCAGTGTCCTGTGACCACTGATGAAGGACTTAATGGATGACTAACACAACAGCAACCGATGAGCTATCATTATTAATGTTACATCTACAAGCTGGACCAAAAAGTTCTAATAAGAGTAGACAGTGAGTGGACACAGTGTTTAAAACCTTTAACAGCACTGGTGTGTCTGATCCACTTGTAGCAGCACAATGCTCACTAACACACCACCAGAACGGCATCAATTCCTGGGTATAACCGTACAAGCTGCTAGATGTTATTGTGCAGGAATTTTTTGAGGTAATCACGTTAAGATGTCAAGCTATGCATGTCATTCTCATAACAAACAAACAGGTTTTAATTTAATGACACATTACCTCAAAAACATTATGCAAATTGCTTTTATGCTCTTTGTTATTTTTGTCTGCTTTTTTTTGTATAAATGTTTTTCCTATCATGCCTACACAGTGTATATTGTCCCCATGTTTTTTTATTTAATGCAGCCGACCGAATGCTCCATTGCTCTATTCAGAACACAGACTCTATTCATGTCTCTGTGTTTATATCACAACCACAATTTAATGGAGTTCAAGTGTAAAACATTAACATCAACCCATAATGTAATCCTAACATTCACCTGGGCCCTAATCTTAACCCTAACCCTAACCCAAATCCTAACCCTGACCCTAACCTTGTCTGCAACCTTAACCTTAACCAAAACCCAAACCAAGCCAAGCATAATAATCCATCCTTCCATTCATTGTCTTCCGCTATATCCCGCTAGTCAATCCCAGCCTCATCATCGGGCGAAAGCCAGCCCATCGCATAGCCAACACACTCTCACACCTACGGGCAATCCAACCCTGGATCTTCTTGCTGTGACAATTCTAACCACTACACCACCATGCCAGCCCAAATACACACAACATAAATCATAGACCTTATGCATATGCAATACCTGCAAAAAGTTTTCAGCTGCTTTTTAAAGGAATCTATGGAATCAGCAGACCTTGAAGAAGAGGGCAGAACATTGCGTAGTTTAGGAGCTACTGCCACGAATGCTTGATCACCACGGGCCCTCAGCCGGGTACGTGAGACAGACAGTAAATTGCGAGTGAGGTAGATCAGCCTCACTGTGCAATGCTGTGTAGAAGTAAGAGTAGGAATTTTAAACCAGATCCTATACACCACAGGGAGCCAGTGAAGAGGTCTGGGTGAAGGAGTTATGTGAGACTGTCTGTTAGACCTAGTAAGAAGTCCTGCAGCAGCATTCTGAATTGCCTTCTGATGATCAAGGGTAGACATACTAAGCGGGACGAAAATCCACTACAGTGGTCAATATAGAAGCTTCTCTAGCTCTGCATCTGAAACTACATGTCTGAGTTTTCTAATAATCTGGTCAGACACTTTACATGGCTGTCAAACGACAAGGACTGATCAAATATAACCCCGAAATTACGCAGCCGGGATTGGGGGCAGAGGAGAGAGATCCAGTACTTATGAAATCAAAGAGGTAACCTTTTCTGGAGCATCAGTCAAAACCTTGAGCTTTGAGTTTTAGATATTTTTTGCCAGCCAGTCCCTGATGGCATTTAAACAGTCTGGGATCCTAGATAGCCTGTGAACCTTGCTAGGTTTAAATAAGAGGGGTAGTTGTATAGCATTTACAAAAAAGTGATTGTAATATTGGGTCTTTTATAATCTGTCCCAAGGGCAGCAAATGTAATGACAGTAGTAGTGGGCCCAGAACTGAGCCCTGCGGGACACCACAGGGCATTGAAAAGGAAGCAGACACAAAACCTCCAGTGGTGATGGTGAAATTTCTCTTAGTGATCAATCTCAGGATAAATATGTTACCTCATTGCCATTATCCTAGACAAAGAAAGCAAGAAACATGGTAAAGTAGAAAGAGGTGATGAAAAAGTTTTTAGGATTTCTTTTTTAAGAAGTTCTTAAATAAGCTAACTACACAGAGCGGCTTCTTTTTTAATGCATTAATAGAATGTCAGGGAACTTTAAGGTAAAGGCGGTGCACTTCTATCCCAGTGACTTTCCATAGGTTTTCCAGTCTTCGACACTTCCATCTTAGGCGTCCGCCACCCATAGTGTTGCAGAAAGCCCTAGTCCTAACAAATGAAGGTGCCAAAGCTCATTAATAGACTACATTAAAAAAACTCACCATCATTAAGATTTATATTAAAATCTAACAACAAATGAGATTTGATCAAAGTGTCTCCAGGTAAAGATGGGTCAGCGTATATGATCCCTGATCAAAAAGTCTTCAGAACAAATATGGTCAACGTCTAGTGTCAGAGAAAAAAACTGTAAATTCAGTCACTATGCAGTCGATAAGTAAAACACAAATAGCAATTTCTCCAGTTTAACGATACGTTTAACTTTGATAAGAACTGACCAGTTGGACCAGGCGGTTAATACATTAAAGTACAATAACAAAATTTTTGACAGTTGTAGTTCAGCAATAGTAAAAGTTGGTGATCACCAACTGGCAAGAAAACTGGTTCTTCTAGACCTGAGCGAGACCTTCACTGGGGCCTGACAGTTGTGGAATTCTAATAAATGAACAGTCCGTAGGGCACAGTTCATTTAAATATAAATTGCGTATTCCATGGCTAGGTTGCAAGAAAAGCCTAAGTATTGCTTATAAACAGGTCACTTAGCACATGAACCTTGTTTGCCACAGTAATCAAGCACATATTGATTGAAGAAGCTGCTGCTTCATCATCAGCACAAGAAGCTTTAGGAGGTTGATGACGGATCCTTCATGCTCCACTGCAATCTCGACCATGACAAAGGCGTGGCTGAGATGGCTGCGGACCCACTGAGGCATGGTGAATAGTGGGAAACACTAACTGCAGCTAAGATCATCTGGCAACAGACTCGCGGCAGGAGTTTGCTCCCAGCGATGTTGGGATTTGACTTGGAAAACGGCCCTCTTTCCTCTCCAGACAGTGGCAGCAGCAGAACCAAACACAAGTGCCATCCGGCTACTTATACTGCCTGTACAGAGTGGTGTCAGCAGCATATTGAGGACGGTAAGATGGTATGCATTATACCTGTTGTATGTTCAGTGACCTCTCAGGTTACCTTCTACAAATATGAAATTGCATCCTCCAAATAAATTAAAAACAATTTAGTTCAGCAGATTATAAACATATTCAGTTTACGCAGTTAGTCACATGTTGCTTGACAACCTATTGTATGTATTCAGATGCTCCACTGCTGCTACATTATTGATATGTTTTGACAAGGTACTGAGAGCTTAAAGAGTTTTTGTTTCAAGGACCACACAAAACAAGGGAAGAAATTATAACTAATAAAATATAGCTTATTAACTGCCTGTAGATGAGGCCAGACAGAACCAACCAAGCACCTGCGACATCACAACTACAATTAAATGACAGTCTGGCACACTTTCCAAGCTTTAAGCCAGAAAAGGTAAATGTTTTTATCTTCTGGGCCACAAAAACAGGCCTTGAATTCAATGTATAGAAAATAGATCCAGTTTTAATAGCATTAAAGTGAAAATACAAATAAACTGTTATAGGTTAAACAGACCTGCCTGTATGAATAAACTGTTGACTTGAAAAGATGAACCTGGTCCAAACAATATGGATTCAAGAACTTCACCTGACCTTTGTTCAGAGGTGGTAAGTAACGAAGTACAAGTACTTTGTTACTGTATTTAAGTACTTTTTTTTGGTATCTCTACTTTACCTGCGTATTTCTGTCACCTAATACTTTTTACTTTTACTCACTACATTTCAAAACAAAAATCTGTACTCAGTACATTTTGAAAACAGACTTGTTACTTTAGTTTCAACGATCTTTTATCTCCTTATGTATGTATTTTTTAATCAGGGAATTCTATTCAGGGTCCCAATGAACCGCAAATCATAATTCTACTGGATGTGAAGGGGGGGGGGGGCTGTGATTGGATACTTTGACAGCTTTCAGGCCTTAGCAGTGAGTGCTCGGAAAAGAAAAGAAAACAAACAAACAAGACACCTCTTGGCGAATGAGATGTCTATTGTGTCTCCCAAAGAAGCAAGAGTTCATGGCAAAGATACCCTGTTAAAGAAATTTGAGTTTCTCAAGAGAATTATTTTTAAAGAAATACTTTTACTTTTGTACTTTAAGTACATTTAGGAGCATGTACTTTTATACTTTTACTTGTGTAAAAAAATGTAGTCTACTTTAACTTTTACTTGAGTATTTTTTTAACTAGATTACTAGTACTTTTACTTATGTAAGGAACTCATGTACTTCTGCCACCTCTGCCTTTGTTCCACTGTTTGGTCCAGGATTGTTGCTCATGTAGCCAGTAGAGGTTCACTTTCTGATTCTTTATTAACAGTATTGTTTTCCAACATGGCATTCGAGACAAAGTGATAAGTAATAAGTGGCACATTCTGCACACCATTGTTAAATTGGGATATTTTCCTGGTTGTAACCGCCCTGTTACCTTAAATGATTCTTGTTAATCTTCTTTGATCCCTCTGATCCACAGCTACTTTCCTCCACAGGGTTATTGAGCACTTTCAGACTTTTCTCAGTAAAACATTTAAATGGTGTGCATGAAAAACCTGGGGAGGCTTTACACTCGATGTTTGAACATTACTGAGAGGATTTCATTGCATTCAGTCACAGGAGCATTAGCGAGGTCAGGTACTGATGTTGGATGATTAGCTCTAGATCAAGAATGCCATTCAGTCTCACCCTAAAGCTAATGGATAGAGCTCCATCACGCTAGAGAATGCAGCTCCACAGCCCAGTGCTGGGGGACTTTAAACCCTTCTAGCCATCACTCGGTGTTGCTCCCAGGCTTTGTCAGCTATGGGTGCGCTTAAAGGCAGCTGAATTTAAAAGTAAAGTAAAAGTGGTGTCTTGATACTTTTGCCCATGTAGTATATTAATACATTCCAAGTATTTGTATGTACACTATGTGTGAACTGGGTTTCTACCTCACATGATTTTACTTTTTAAAAGTCATTTATTTACAAATAAAATATAAACTGGTTATCTGAACTGGCTGATAAGAGGACTGGGTCAGGATCACAGCCTCCTTACACGCTTAAAACAGGAAAAAGATCTGAGAAATACCCAGAAAAATCGCTGCTGCTACAACAGGAACCACAGGCATTTTTATCAAAGTGACTCGGACCTGAGCTTTCAAAGCATCAGTCAGACTTTTGAGGAACAGAATCCTATTTACAGACCTGTCTGTTACTTTGGACATGGCATTATTCACATTTAGCGCAGCAGACTGGCCAAATTTTAGAGTGGAAGTGATGCCACCTTTGATTTATTTCTTTGAAACTAAATTTAGCATGGTTGTGATTCGGAGGCAGACTATGACGCCTGTTGTTTGTTACAGTAAGGCTTGTTTCCTTCATCCATATAAACCAAAATTTCTTCTCAAATCACAAAATACTGGGATACTGTAGATTATATATAAGCCACCTGTTTCGGTTTAGCAAGACTGATAGTAAATACTGAATGTGCTGTTTATCGACTTTACAAATCTTGTTCTATTATTGGAGCTAGCTTGGCTGCCATTCTCTCAGAGACAGAGAAATGTTAGTTATTTCATGCACAAATGCAAGTTATAAGCCACATGTCACCAATATCTAGCAAAGCCACGACCGTCTCTGGGCTCAGCTTTATCAGAAATGGGCTGATGCACAGTAGAACGTGTGTTGTGGTCTGACCAGTCAACCACTGCTTATGGTAATGATAGACTTTGTGTTATGTGATTCCTCATATTGTTCAATCATAAGGTGTGTAAGTAACCATGGTGTAGCCATGTTTCCTTGATGAGTACAAGCACAGGATAAATCTAAAGTTGATTCTCTTTAGTCTAGGTTCTTTAGGGAGTTTGGATGAGTTAATTCAACAAAAACAAACACCAACAAAATATCCTCCACCCCAAGAATGACAAAGGACAACTATTATGAATAATCTGGGATGTATATATGTTATATCTTCATATGCATATCAAATTCTATAAGGAATAATAACGATGCAAAGATGAGATCTCAATAAACAAATAACTAAAATATTTCTGTAATTATTATCTTAAGTCTTAACAATTTCCCTTCTCCTGAGTGCACTTAGTCCCTACCGCCTATTCACGCTACGTCTCTGTCCCTGATCCTAGAGGTGAAGAGGTATCCAGTAGCTGAAGATGGTTCTGTTGCGATAAACTGATGATTCCGAGACAACGACGTAGCTCAGTGATGGCAGTAGGGCAGTCCGGTTCAAATGTAGAACAGTATGTGTGCAGCCAGGATCTGTTAGTGTATCATGCACAAGTAATCAAATTACAAGCAGGGGCATGTGGGGAAAGCTTTATTCAATATCTGTGCCTATTTCAAAGTATTTTCTATGACAAAAATCATTAAAACCCTGAACTAATATCCTCTCAGTACAAAAAAGCAGCTTTTGTAAAAAAGAAAACAGCACCATTTGAGTTTTTCTGGCCAACAAGTTAATTTTTAAAGGGACAGTACTGACATGGGCAAGTTGCACATTTTTGAAAACTGCATTTACAGTGAAACACATACACACGTTTTTGAACATGTTGTCACTGTCCAAAGAAAACGAAATCTCCAAAAGTTTCCAAAATGCTTCTCTGTCACCTTAATGTAAGGAGACTTAATATGAAGCCGTAATGGAGTATTTCTATTAGTCAAATCATCATGAAAAGTTCACACCAGGGAAGGGACAGCTGCTAAGCTTAAATTATACAAAACTAAAAATTGCAAAACAATAGAGACGCTTCAACAGTGACAATATGCTGCCTTCTAGACTATGTCTTTTTCAAAGACGCTCCTGTATATTTTCACATTCTGCACCTGTTATTATAGCATAGCTGCATGTTCAGAGTGCTAGACTGGCCTGTCTGCCGTCCAGACATTAAAAACATTATGCATTATGAAACAAAAATGCAAAGACGATGCAAAGTTTGTTTAAGAAACATGGTTCACATTAAGCCAAGTACCCAAGCAAAATGGGCTTTAATGTAGTGTAAATATTAAGTACTGCACATTTCTGAAACATACTCAATAGGTGAATGGTCTTAATCAGCTCATGTGATAATATGTGGTCTTAGTTTTCAGATTTTTATTAAAGAATCCTCATACAAAGACATTCAAAATATGAAATCAAGTTACAGTTTGTCAAGAATGTGTATGTATTTTCAATGATTCGGTTGGTCTTTTTTTCAGCTCGTTTTCATTAATTAATTAATTAATTAATTAATTTTTCAATTCCGTCCCTCATAGAATGCAGTCATTGATCGGAAAAACACAAGAGTCTATATGCTCTGTTGGCCTTTTCATTCTGCACCTTCTACCTTTCTATTCTATGCCATTGCATTCATTAACCTTTTCCACAGACAGACCCAAGCTTTGTCTTTGTGTGTGTCTGTGTGTTTGGCTGTGTGTGTGTGTGTGTGTGTTTATTTGTATGTGTGATTGCGCGTGTCTTTTACCTTGTGTCATGTCATTCTTTAGAGACTTCTCCAGGATATGATCTCGCTGACATCACTTTGTTCTGCACAAGAAGATTCCTGTGGTGTTCGCTTTCTCAAGCAGATGACTCATTCTCTCAGCATCTCACCGCTGCTTCTCAGGCTTGTGTCTGTGGGTGCCGTTGTAGTAGATTGTGTCACAGTGTTAAAGCCCTCTCTTTTTGACTAATGCGATACGGTTTTGCCACATTAACGCTGTCCGACCCGATAAAAGAAAAGAAAAGATTCGCTTCCTGTCTGCTCGAGACTCGCTAACATTGTTCATGCCTAAAATAGGAGAAGCAAAGAATCTAATTTACGTATTAAATACATCACTTTGCGTCAGCACCTCCGCTCACAGATTGTAAATCACGGCCTCTGAACCGAGTGACCTGCTCTGCGGTAGGAATGTGAGAAGAAAAAGGAAGAAGTTGAGCATGAAGATGGTTGTAGTCAACTTACTAATGAAGGTACTGCCTACAATAAGGCACACATAATCACACATACAGGTGCTTTGATATGACTGTGTTTTAGGACCAGCCTTGGTTGAATCAGCTCTTCGTTCGGCTTTACAGACTCTGACAGACATGTCAACACTGTCCAAAGAAAAAGCTATATTTCCATTTTTGACCATTTTTTGACATATTTTGACATCATTTTGACATCATTTGAACACAACATCTGATGTTTACATTGTGTGAGAATTTTGGTTCTGGTTCCATTGATTTACATTAAAAGCAAAGTAGGTTTTTGGCCTCTCTTGTAAAGTGGCCATTTTTAAAAAAACTTGTTTTTCTTTAGACAGTGATGATATCTTACTGACACACTAGCACACTGGTCTGCCAAAACGAATTGATCAGCTGATAAGTCTTATGCCTGTTTTCCACTGCTGAGCCAAATGGTTCCCACGGTGTACAGTGCTGTTCTCTGCTGATACAGACTCATAAGACCAGTTATTGTTTCTTTTTCCATCTGCTGTGCTGCTAAATCAGAAGCAGGAAATACTGAAACCTGAAAACTAAGCAAACGAGTAGCTAACTGCTAACAGCCAAATACCTATACACCTGCCTCCCGCCATTAAAAATCCGTTAGTCACTCCTACAACAGTCTCTCAGTCGGCTCTTAGGTTCTTTACGGGTGTTATTTGAGCGTCACTTATAACACCTGGCCGGTAATGCTGTGGGTTAAACCTGTAGCCAGCTAACTACACCAGCTACACTACTCTTATCTTCCTGTCAATTCACCAAAACACCATCTGTTCTCCCAGGCGTAAGTCTTTGTCCCCCGGTTTGCTGGAACCGAGTATATGCCGCACTGCACTGCATCTTCACATTAGCTTAGCACAGGCTGCACAACATGACAGATTACGGCTTTCTGGCACTTCAGCACCAAACAGTTTACTGTACTCTTGCTGATATAAGTTTTTACAGTCTATAGTGATAGCAGAGCTTCGAATCAAACCTGTACTGAATTGTCTTTTAGCATTTGGTGCTTAAACTAGCTGGGACAGTTGGCTCTGATTCTCCTAATGGGTTAATATCAGTGCATAAAAGTTCTAGTTTATCAAGTGTTCTGATACCAGAGCATTTAAAGATTTCCAAATTGGATCTAAATGAATCTATTGGTCTATAATGGGGTCCATTAAGCCACTTTCCATTAGAAACAAAATTCTTAAGATTTTAATCTTAGTGGCTCTGTCTTTTTTATCAGGGTACTGCTGATCTGGTGCTGGTTTAGCAGGTCACCCAGCATAGTCACGCTGGTTGTTAAATGTACCAGCATCCAAATTGCAACATGTGCTGGCTTTCATTGTGGCTGCCCAGAATAGCAGCATCCAAAACATAACATGCGGGTGAGCAGTTATGCTAACATTAGCTTAGCTACAGAGGCTACAGATGCAAATACTTCAGAACTGGTTTAATTTTGGCTTTCTATTCTGGGGTTTCCTTCAAAACCATTTCGTGGATGGATGATTGGAGTGGTGGTATGTGCAAGCAGTGTTCTACAGATAGCATCACTTGCATTAAAGAACAATAGTCAGTATGTAGACTTATAGCTATTAGCAGCTTTTCTTTCTTTTCACTTTCTTTTTTACTTTTTGTAATCAAATGTTTATTTTCATTTCAGAAAAGCATTTAACTCGATATGCATTACTAAATCATGCAAAGAAATATTCCACCCATAAATCCACTGACCCGTTGCATCCTCCCCTAGTAGCCAATTCAATAAAAGAAACATATAAAAACTTTTTTTTAAGTATGGATGTGACTTAAATATGATGGCATAAATGGATTTTTTTTCTTGCTGGGCTGTGGTTGATGCTGATAATATTAAATATACTACACTGTTGCAGGTCTGTGACTACATGAGTGAACAGGAGTAAAATACAGGGATTGACCTGGTCTTGGTGCCGTTAATGTACTTGCTGAAGATACATACAGCGATATTGCTACTTGTATCCTTTGGAGTGTTCTCTGAAATCTAAACTTCCGATCAAGAGTATTATAGAGTTTTGCGTAGGACCTGCTCATAGCGCATATGTATTTTTTATGGCCACTGTATAATTTTTCATCTTTTTGCAGGTCTCAGTAGGCATGAGTTGCCCTGTTGTATTGCTGGTGTGAAAATACTATACTAAGTTTGACCTGAGGTTGTGACATGAATATTTCATTCTGCTGCTGGTTGGGGCTGGATGAGTGTGTGTTTGTGTTAAACCCCCTGAGTGGTATGTTTGCTGCTACAGTGGGTTCATGCAGAGTTTTAGCTAGACGGTGTTCTTGTCTCGTGTCTCCTGTCTTTTTCTGGGCCAGAGATCAACTGTACTTACCCACCTCTGAGAGAATCATCAGTATTTATCATCACTATATCATCTCTGAGTTTTAGTTCATGCTTGTGTGATTTTGTGATTTGTCTTTGAAGAAAATGACACGACTGTATTCAAAATATAATCGTAAGGATGGTCATTTCAGTTATTAAACCAATAGACATTCCTAGCCGTTTTTTACCGCCTAAAGCATCAGTAATGCAAGTTGCCAGCAGAAGGTGCCTATTCCAGTTTCACGCACTGTTTTAAAAATCATTGTAAGTCTCATGGTTAGGTCTTACTTTATGTTCTCCAGTTTTGTCTGTAATTTTGCAGATTTTTGAAACTGGACCATTCATGTGTGGTTTATTGATGGCGATTCATGAACAGTGATTAGTTTTCATGCATGAATAAACTAAAAGTACAAAAACATACAACTTTTTATTTTTTTTAATCTAGCTAACTTATTTTTTACAGTGCGTCCTGTATTGTTTGTTCATTTTTTTCTTAATATGTTACTAAAATTCCCATTTATTTACCAGCTCATTCATGACTGTTTGGCAAAGCTCATGTACATTTAATTGTAGCGAAGTACCAAATGTTTCAAAGTTTAAAGGAGCAATCTGTAAGATGACTCAACTTGTTGAATTCATACTCTAAACAAAAGGGGACAACATATCACCAGAACGTTGTGGTTTACACCTAACATAAGAAATGCACAGTCCCTCTTTCTCAATGTTCACAACAGCAGTTTATTTACCAGACTAGTAGAAACATTGCTAGTTTTAAATTGCATACCTCCAGTGGTGTAATGCAACACCAATGTTAACTCTTGTTTACTTCTATTTGCCGAGAGTGGGCCGCAGTGGTCTTTATAATGATAGCTTGCCAAGAACTTCAGCCATCATTGCTTTACTCTCCTTTTCATTGGCTGCCTGACCTGAAATGATCTAACCGGGAGCAGAACCTTTAAAAGGATTAAAAAGAAGTTATAATACAACATTGGGGCTGCACTACTTCTTCATCCTCTCATGCTGGACGGATCGAAGATGACTCAACATTGACTCCCCATCACCTGTGTGATGTTGCTCAACAGGACGGGCTGTGGCTAGCGGTTTAACATGCTAACTTGTGTGGATATCTCTGCAGCACAATACATAAATGTCACTGATGTACCATACAATAGCATTATTTCTTCATATTATGTTAAAATTTTTACATAAGATTGCAATGTTTAAACTAAATCTCTTACATATTGCTTCTTTGAAATGTTTTTTGGATTTATTTTCTTTTTATGGTAAAGTTTTTATGGTAAAGTGAGCTTGTCATTTACTTGTGGTTGCTCTGATACAGGTGGTGTGACCCAAGGTATGCTGTTTATCAACTACAGATTGATCAGGAACATTTCTATAGGTATATATGTCTTCTACAACTGATGAAATCCCTAAAATCTGTAACCATCAGCATAAAACTCTCAGCTCTTGGTCTTAGAAAGAAGTGGTTTTGTAAGCCTACCAACTTACCCCAGTTATCTGTTCCACTTTAAATGGTGCAGCAATTACGCCACTCTGACGTCTGAGGAGAATCTGAATAACAAACTAACTTCAGTTTCCTCTACCTTGGAAGGTTGATTAGCCAAGCTGTTTGATAAGGAAAGTGGGGAGAGCAAGCTTCATCTGGAAGAAGCCTCTCGTTCATCTCCTGTTCAGAAACGCGTCTGTTTCCTTCATACTGAATCGATTCGACTGACCAAAAGGAGAAGATGATTGCAGATATTTAAATTACGCCCAGAAGATGTAATCTTCCTGGCTGTGATGTTTTTTGTGTGATGCTCCTTCATGTTATGCAGAAGAAGGAAAACTGTGGTAGTTTATTGGCCCAAAATAAACAATCAAAAATTTCATCTTATAGCAGCCAATGTTTAGCATTGTTATCAACATACACTCTTAATATTAAAGGGGCCAAAGGGCTTGTTTGAAGTGATGCTGTAAATGAACAACGTGTGGTTCCCTAAAGAGCTTATCAGTGTAAAGAACCATGTTTAAGAACCTTCAAATAAAGCAGTCCTGCTCCTGGAGATCTACCGACCCTCCACAGTCTAGCTAAGAGTACCAATTTAGCACTCCTGATTCTGATAATGAAAGCTTTCAGGGCCGTCTGAATATTAGAGGCAGGTACGTTGGATAGGAACTGTGGCTGGTTCAAGGATTGGACACCCCTTAATGAAAGGTTTTTACTATTATAATTAACCATAACTCTATATATAACTGTAATTTAATTCAAGGACCATGTAAGAACTTTTATTTTTAGACCCCATTCACACTTATTTTTACACGTCCATCTCGAGGGAGCACTGTGGGGCTGCGTTCAGACAGTAGGGCACATTCCACTCCAGCGCCATTACATCCTGCACAGTACATTTTTTCTGCTTATTGGAAAAGTTATGCTCATCATTTGCCACATTTGTCCACCAGTCAAATAAGGGGGCAGATAGAACTGAACCGGGGAGTGAATGAGGGGCTGCACGGTAGGAAGAATTTGCTTGAATTTCTTAATATTTATCTCGAAGATAATGTAGCAGCACTGCTGTGTCTGAGCCACTTGTACCTGCGCAACACACACTAACACACCACCACCAGTGCTGTGAATGATCCACCACCTAAATTATATGTGTTCTGTGGTGGTCCTGACCACTGAAGGGCATATTCAGAGACTGCAGATCCTCGCTGTCCAATGAAAAAGTGAATTGCAACTTTACAGGAGAGAACAAAAACCTACTTTACTTTCAATGGAAGTCAATGGAACCAGAATTTTTCCAAGCTATTTTGGAGCCTTTCCATTGGTCCATTCATCGTGAAATTTTCACACAATGTAAACAGACAACGGCATGTTTAAATGATGTAAAAAAAATTGGGATATATTGTTGTTGAAGATGGTTGTACTTTCACTGTAGTAGTGTAGTTGTGGATCATTGCCCGACTGTTCTCATAGAACTGTTGTCTCAGCTCTAACATCTCTTTCACTGACAGAAGTGAAGACTTATCGTGAAATCACCACCTTTATTTTTCGTTTTTACACGTCTCTGAGAGCATTTGAATATCTCTCTCTACCCAGCGTACATTTGTCTTCCGTCTCCAAGGCAACCCTATGGCCATCAAGGAGAGTGCACGCAGTGGAGACAGGCTCGAGGCAGGAAGCGCTCGGAGCTTGAAGCTTTTCCATGTTCTTCCCGAGAGACCAGAGCGTTTGCCGAGAATCTAAAGGAAATGCCTTGGGGACGAAACAGTGGCAGTACACCTAAACGACTCTAAAAACCCACATTTATTATCTGCTGGAACCAGGTGGATTTCTTCACGTCCCAAATGTTTCATTTAATGTAGGGTTAGTCTCAAACCACAGCCCGCAGTGCTGCCACCTTCTCAACAATGGGCTTTATTTTATTTGAGAAAAGAGCTCCTTTCAGATTGTTGGAGGCAGATCAAAACCTGCCAGCTCCCAACTGTAGTGATAAAAATGGACTAATTATCTACCGGTTCTTTGCCCGAAACCAGCGGTAAGGTATAAAGATGAGGACTTTTTGTAGTGTTTGTACTGAATTAAATTTTAGCAGTTTCTGTAAAATAAGTTTAGTTAGTGAAGTACAAAGACCTGACACAGTTTCTATCCAGTGCTTTAAAGCAGCTCTATGTTTTTCAGAATCAGAATCAGAATCAGAAATACTTTATTGATCCCAGGGGGAAATTGCAGCATGTTTTTGGGGGTATTTATAACTGAAAGAAGTAGAACATACTAAAATATGGCGAGCGTGTGCCGTCATGAGTCTTGTAAAACGTGAATTGATATTTTAAAAGTCAGAGGTACTGTGACAGAGTAGGTAAGATTTTTTGGGACCACATCAGGTGTCCTTACATATTAGTGTCACACTCACAGGCTCAAAGGCTGGCTTGAAAATCACCCTCACCGTATACTTATAAAGATATGATGACAATAGTAGATCATTCACACACATCCTCAAAAGACATATCCTTCACCATGTTTTAAGCACTGTTCACTTTCAGTACACATGTATTAGTAAGATTCATTCACTTACCGGGGGTCCGAAGCACAACCATTGTTACAAAATGTTCTTTTGCATGTTGCATGCAATTACATATTTTCAAATCCTCAAATCCTGTGTAATGTAGCTTTGACTAGTAAACATAGTTGTAGGTCTCAGACCTTAAAATTATGCAATCTGATTAAGAAATGTTTTAAGAAATCTTAAATTTCCTCACAAATTAATAGGATTCAACTTGATTTTGATTTTTTAGAAATGTATTCAATTCAACCATGAAAATTTCTCCAAGACCTACAACATTTCTCATCATAAAATTTTTAATTGGCCCACAATTTAGTTCATTTTTGATTTTTTAGCCTTTAGAAGTTTACTTAATTCATCATAAAATCTATAATTGCCTTCACTATGACTCTATAGGTATTCTATAGGTATTGACTCAGTTAATCACAACATTTCAAGTTGGGCCACAATAGAATATAATTCAATTTAAAAAAAGATTCAGTTCATCACAAAACGTCCACCAGAATTTGATTTTAATGAATTTATTACTTTATTTATTTCTGTAAAAAAAAAAAAAAGAAAAAGAAAAAAAAAAAAAACTCAATACACATACTGAAGAAATCTTCACTGGTCTGTGTGTGTAGATGTTTTTAGATGTGTAGATCATTTTATCTTGGAAAAATAAGTGGATACTTTGATGAATAATATTACAATCAGTTCTATTTGAAGAATGTGTGTGAATGAGTTAAGTCTTCAGATCGTTATGATGCAGTGCGGCAGTTTCGTCTGATACTAATCAGAAGACACACAAAGGCACTGAAAACGACTTTGTAACCTGTAATGTAGTAAAGGCCAGCAGAAGGTATGGATTTGTGCCGTGCTTTAATCATAAAATGAAAGAGATAACGGCCCTCGTCTGATTACTGTTCAACTACTTCTTTTCTCCATCCCTCTCTCATTTGCACCTTCAGCTAAAGTCATTTTGATTTTATTCTTTTATTCGTGCAGTAATGTGGATGTCACCTCCTAAACCCCCTTTAACGAATAGACACATGGAGCACCTCTTTTCATACCATTCATACTGTACTTACTTAGGGGATTAGTTCATCGTAAATAAATAATAATAATGTGTAAATTGATTGTATAGACAAACGACAGTGATGACGGGTTAAATTGCACGCTCCATTCCGTCTGTGTAGTGTTTTGCCTTTGCACGCCTGCTGTGGCCGCAACCTCTACGCATCTGTTAAGAGGATTGGAACTGGCATGGATCCGCTGCATTATTTAGCGCGTTGGTTTCTCTGTTGTGTTCGTTATGGGAAGGGGCAGATATGTGGCATCATGCCTGCGTTCTACAAAAGGCTGAAAAAGACCACCGCTGACCCTGGGCCAGGCTTTAATCTCAGCGTGTTTGCCTCTTTGCGCTGTCCTCCTCATCTCCAGAAGGATGTATAAAAAAAACCTGTGTGTCCATTATAATTAGCTAATTGCTAGTACAGGGAGGTAATTAGCGGCCTGTGCTAGCAGTGCTGATGCCAGGGTCTCAGTGGGAGGGTGCTGATGCGTTCTTTTAGCTGCCATGGATTAAAGTATCTCAAGATGGAGGGGTGGAGGACAGCGGACGGGAATGATGTTTTTATTGCAGGGCGTTACTGATGCAGTCGTATGCAAGAGTATTGGTGCTTTTATTGGTTTTACTAAGTGAAAACAAGTTACACTTCCTCTACAGAGAACACACGTTCATCCGAAATCCCCCACTCACCTACTATGCAGTAGAGAAATCAGTAGGCGAGCAAGGCTAGTATGTCCGAATACTCAGTAAGCATTGAGTAGTAGGTGAACGATACCCACATATGTGTAGCTATTGCAAGTGAATTGCTGCTATAGAAGTTAGAGCTACCTCTGAGTAAAAAAATATTATATTCCTTCCAATTCATCATCTTTGAGCTACAGTTCCATGCCGTGTGAGTAAATTCTAAATCTGTCAGTAAATGAGGCATTTAAATGAATAGTGGCATTATTACAGCAGGAGTCTGACGTCTTGCGTCACAGGACATTGCTGAAATGGCGAACGCAGTACGTCCAAGATTGTGTGGATACTAAAACTTGCCTTCGGAAACCGGCTCTAATCTAGTATATATTGGACGCACTCATTGTCACACTTCAATGCACAATTACTGTTTTGTTAACACACTGGAGAAAATTAAAGCAGACAGTGTGGCCTGTGCAAAAGTTTTGGCACTTAAATATATTGCATTTTGTTTTTTCTCAGGATAAATATAAAATGTGTAGTAATGCGTGCAGAAAATGACTATTTAAATGTGTTTCCTGTTGAAGACGTGTTTACTTAAAATTGACAAAATATTTGATAGTGGGTGTTTAAACTTTGGAATTGCAATTGTATGTCAGCTGAGATTATTTTTTTTATATTTGTTATTTCACCATTAAAGCACTAATATATTGATAGAACTCATATCTTTAAGAACCAAATTCCATAAAAAACTCACAAATGGGGGTACAAGGTTGTTCTGACAGCATTTCAGCTAATACTGCACCTCTGGTGTGGGGAAAATTGTTCACTTTTGATGATTCACTGGTTTAAGAGCCAAAAATCTGATCTGTCCGATCTGATAATATCAGTGAAAACAGTTTTCTGTATTTTAGATTTTAGTTTTTCTACACTGGGCTACACAAAATTCTTTTTAGCTTTGGTTTCTGTTTTTACATGTTACAATATGTTGTATTGTTTTGTGTTTAAATGTTAGTTTAAGCCTGTGTACACCCACCAGCCACTTGATTAGGTACACCTCCTTGTATCTACACTCTTTGTCCATTATATCAGTTCTACTTCCATATAGGGTTAGGGTTAGGGTTAGGTTAGCTAACCCTAACCCTAACCCTACAACACACACTAACACATCACCACCATGTGGAGGTAATGAAATAGACAGTAAGAAGGTATCTAATGAAGTGGCTGGTGATGCATTAGAAATACATTTGTTGTGTTGGTATTAATTTCTCTTTGTTTGAACTCCAGACAAATTACACATAATTGTATTTGTAATCATTGTTTTTTTATATGTGTGTAGAACCACCATTGTTTATATATGGAAAATGTTAGAAACAAATTAATTATAACTGGTGTAGTGGACTATCACCTCACCCCAGAGTGCAACAAAGCACACCACATTCCTTGTGACCACTGAAGCTAAAAACAACAGAGATGCTTACAAGAAAAATCCGCGCTCTGGCTGTCACATAACCACTTCAGGCGAGAATTTTAGCTCCTCTTTTCTCCTTTTCCACTCTAATTAAAGTTTTATAGTAGGTTTAGAACGTGACAGAACAAACAGCAGATCTGGTTGTTGCTACAAAATTACATTTTTAACCGATCTTAGTGTCAGAGAAGAGTCTTCTTCACATACTGTTAGTACAGCACAAAAGCCGCTCCAGAACTGCCACACCAACAAGATCTTCACATGCTAATGCATTTTGAACTGCAATAATTTTGAACTGAAATGATGATAAAAATGGAAACATGTTCTGTCTGAAGGAAGACTAATGCTACCTTTAATTTAGTTTTGGTCAGAAACACGATGGGTATATATATATATATATATATATATATATATATATATATATATATATATATTGCTGTCCAAAGAAAAATATGTTTCTCCATTTCAGTCAATTCGAATGTTTCTATATCATTTGAACACAACAGCACATATTGTGTCCAAAGTTAATGATGAATGGACCAATGAAAATGCTACAAAATTACTTGGGAAAAAATCTGGTTCCATTGACATTGAAAGTAAACTATGTTTTTGCAATGATCTGTATGTGTGCATTATTCTACATTGCTTGAACGCAGCAGCTGTTTAAGACAAAACTATATGATTATATACACAAGTATATACACATTCTCCTGTTTTACTGTGATGAGAGATATAATTCAGCTTTGGTCACAGACATTAATACTAAAAATCAAAGTTTTACTCTTAGTGCTGGAATGTCAGTAGGTGGTATGTTGTGGTCTGTTCTCTGCCTTATTGTCATGCTCATCACCTGCTCCTAGTTTATGTTTTCTCCATGTCACAGGTGTTCCCAGTCCCTCTTGTGCTTATATATCTCTGTGTTTGTTCCCATTGTGGTCAAGCATTGTTTATATGTTGATGATGTGACATTGTTTTCAGGGTTTTTTGTTTAGTATTCCTGTCTTTGTGTCAAGTATGGACAATAAACGATGCCTGCTTCTGTATCCGCTTCTCCTGACTACACCAGCGTTACAGTAGGTGTGACTACTAGTCCTACAGGCTTGAGCAGCATGTGTAGATCACTGTGCTCTTCTTAGAATATACGGTCATTTTAATGATCTAATTACATTTTACAGCCACTGTTCCAGAACTATAAGACCTATTGCGTGAAAAATATCCGTAACCTATAGCTAACTGCTGGAAGCTCCTGGTATAAGTTAAGCTGGTCATATGTGGAGATATGAGGGAGAGATTACTTGTGTACCTTGTTGTGCACCTGTGGGAAAACACTGTGAGCCAATAAGAAGAGTAGTTAATGACATATTCTAACATAATGTATGCTTTAATTTCTGCATTTAAGTTTGAAAGCAAGCTTCTGTGTTTTCATAAATGAAGTTCACCGCGTACACTAGGATCCAGCAACAAGCGGTTAACGAAAGTGTAATAAAGGTTCATAACAGGCAACGTTAACAAATTTAGAAAAGCTAATCTTCTTGCTGGGAGTTTTGGCTGGAACTCACAGCATTAATGCAGGTATCTGACATATATACATAAATATAGATAACTGTGATTGGTGCTTTGCCAGGCATCACCTGCGCCAAATTGAGTCAAGCCCTTCTCTAGCAAAAGAAAATGGCAGAAAAAGTCATCCTCAGAAATCTCTCAGCAGAAAAGTCCAACAGCAGTTCATAGTAAAAACATTACATAGACTATAGATAATAAAATAGAAAAAAGAAAACCATGAAATTGAGTAGACGGGACTTTAAATTGCAAACGCAAGCAAAACTGCCCTACATTAACTCTACAGTTCAGTTTTACCCTCTTTTTTAATATATTCTAAAAAGTGACACATGACACTATGACATGAACATTTTGCAGCTTGATCCTCGAGGATCTGCGGTGGGAAAAATCTGCTTTTTAGGGGGAAAACGTGTTCCAATGATGGAATGACTTGAACCCACAAAATCCGCGTCCTGTTGCAGGATATTATGCTGCTTTGGATGGAACACACACCGCCATCTGAACGCAGCATAAGGGTGCTTTTGAGTATTAAGGTACTTGTTCTGACATACCAACAAGCACCAAAACAGCGAATATCACAGTTTTACGATGCCAAGTTGGCAGAGTCACGAGAGAGATAATTCAGCTTAGTCCCTAAACACTAATACTTACTGAAGAACAAAGCCTTTTCAGCGTTAGCACCCTAGACAGGTAGAATTCATGTTGAAGTACATTATCTGCTTCTTTCTTTTTGTGTTCTTGAGCTAAAAAAACAATGTAGTGGTGCCTAAAACAAAAAACTTACTGGCCTGAAAACCAATAGGTGGCATCACAAATTTGGCAGTTAGTGTTCTTCTCCAACCCCCTCAAACCACACTGGTGTCAAAATACAATGCTGGCTTATGCATGGGAGATGGAGGAAAGTGGGAATTTTAGCCACAGCTGGCTGTGACATTGGCGAGGATCAAACTTATAATGTCCTGATATGCAAGAACAATAGTTTTACTATATATAGTTTATAATTTTAATAGTTTTATAGGAGCACATATGATAAAACTTTGTATACTTCTTAATCTAATAAATTATTTTAACACATAACACATTTTCTCGAGCCAGTTTTTTTTTTTTTTTCCTACAATGCCAGGACATCATGTTTATAAAAAACAAAAACAAACACACACACACATGTCTGAAACCACACAAATACTGGAGACCCCGCTCTTCCACTGAATCTCGCCTGGTTACAATTGCAAATCAGTGGGTTTACAACCACCTATTATTTGTTGTCGTTTTCAGCCATTGTTGGCAGCTTGCGGTCAGCCCAAGTGTTGTTTTTCAGTGGGAGAACAGCCTAGCGGGGCGGATGAAGTTATTTTCCAACTCGCAAGCTGTTGGCTGCATCCGAGCTGCCAGGGCGGACGAGCCACGATTGGCTTTTCACTGCAAGCATCTAAGTGTGAGAAAGGGAAAACAATGCACGCCTGTGACTGTGTTCGTATTTGTGTGCTTGAGTGCGTATGTGTGTATATAGAACACGCCTGAACAGACTGCACAGATTTCATAGCAGCCACCCAAGAAGGAAGCGTGCAGGGATGATGGATAGGCCTATATATTTCTACTGTAGCTTACCATGTTTTTTTATTAAAAGAATAAAGGTTTCTTTGGGGTATTATAAGGCATATGTGCTGTATTGTAAGTTATATAGTGAAATACCACCTTTGCTGTTCCTCAACAGCTGAAATATAAAGTCTGCACTGCAAGATGTCAGTAAAATCTCTGAAGTTCAGGAACAATCCCTTGTTTGAAAATGTTAAGAATCCAGATTCTTGGTGGTCAGGTTAAAAATGTTGGAAACTGCTTGGGTGTCATTAAAATGTGATGGTTATTGCTTGGTGGCTCAACAGATCAGTAACCTTGTCTTTACTGGTCATGTTCACCAACATGACCAGTAGTCTTTGCCCTGACTTAGACTCACCTCTAGAGTTTGGTTGTGTGTTGAGCCCCCTTCTATTCACTCTGCTAACACATGACTGCACACCGTTGCACAGTCCCAACCACTTCATTACGTTTGCGGACGACGTGACTGTGGTGGGTCTCATCAGCAGCAACGATAAGACAAACTACAGGCCGCCTAGCCTTGTGGTGCAGACACAACCATCTCTCTCTCTGAACATTGATAAGATGAAGGAGATTGTTGTAGACTTCAGGAAAAAGTGCACCCAGCATGCTCCTATGACCATCAACGGTACTGCTGTGAAGAGGGTGAGGAGCACCAAGGACCTGTCCTGGAGCAACATCACAGCATCACTGTCCAGGAAAGCTCACCAGCACCTATACCTTCTTCACAAGCTGAGAAGAGCTGGAGCCTCAACCCCCTTAATGTGCACCTTCTACAGAGGTGCCATCGAGAGCATCCTGACCAGCTGTATCACTGTGTGGTACTGCAAGACCCTTCAGCACATCATGAGGACAGCTGAGAAGATCGTTGACACCTCTTTCCCCTCCCTCTAAGACATACACAGCTCTCGCCTCACTCGGAAAAGCCCTCTGCATGGCAGGTTATCCTACCCACCCACTAGGCAGCTTCTCCAGCCTGCTGCCATCAGGGAGGAGACTGCGGAGCCTTGGGGCTAGGACCAGCAGACTGAGTGACAGCTTCATCCACCAGGCTGTCGAGATGCTGAACTCTCTCCCTGCCCTGCCCTGCTCCCCGTTTTGCCCCTGCACACACCGACTTTGGATCCTGCGTCCCTCTCCATTCATGCAAGAACTGGTTACAGTCACACGACACTTTAAAAAGTCTATAAGTTCATCCAGGTTGCACTACTGTTTATACCTGCACTAGCCACGCCCACAGACTTGAATCTGTCGGGTATCTACATCACTTTATTGTTTTGATGTCAATATCAGGGATCTTTATTTTATATTAATAATTGTATTAGTGTGTATTTGTAACATATTATAAGCTTAGTCATATATTTTTATGCTTAATGTTATTTAATGTTAATGTTTATTTCTGCATTTTAAATCCTTTAAATCCTCTGTATGTCCTGTACATATTGCAGTATTGACAATTTGACTTGGGTTAAATTAGAGCTAGTTTGATTCTTTTGCTAGAAACCACAACAAGCCATATGACCTGTTTATATATATAAACAGGTCATCCAGTAAAACTCCACTGGAAGTGTTCAGTGAGTCTGCAAAATCAGGGATTACTTGAATGTAGCTACCATGTTGTCCACAAATTGTGAGGCGATTTTTGTAGCTTTTGTAACTTTTTAGCATTGTATGTTGTGTATGCAGTGTAAGTTGATAGCAGCTGTCTTTCTGTCCAGACCTGAAGCTAGTCCAGGGGTCTCATCAGGGTCTGGCTATTGTGCTGTGGCCACAGACCTTTTTTCTGTAGGCATGGGTCTCTTTTAACTGCCAAAATATTCAATACGAATATAAATGATTTTCTTTTGTGGAAAACGTAGTTCATTACAGTACAACAGTACAACAGTTTTGACACTGGAACTGTTCCTCCTTTTTTATTTCATAAAACCGTTGGATATTTTAATGATATATTACCCACTGAACAGGATATTGTCCCTGGTTTTCATTTCAGAAATCTGCTCACCTTAATTAAGATAATTGCTTAAGTATCTGGTCTTCAATGGGCCTGGATTTAATAATCACTTTACAGATAAAGCCCACATAAACAAAACTGGAGGAAATCTGTGAGACTGAAGTGCAGGGCTAGAGTCTGGAGACTTAGACTGGGCAAATGAATTAAAACACATTGCCAGCTTAGTACTTTAAAGGAGTTTATTTCCAATCTGGGGTGCGTTTCAAATCTAGAAGGTCGCGCTGTAGTCACAAACATCTCAGCATAGGCAAGGACTCAAATGAAAAGAAAAAAAACAAGTCAAACAAAGATTGAGGAGAGATGGTGATGTGTGTAAGCCTGATGGAGTTTGTGTGGGTGTGTGTGTACCAGGTGGGTGTGTGTTTATGTGTGCGTGAAAGGAGAAATGAAGACGACGGGTGTCTAGGAGGGTTCCGAAGCATCCATCACATCTCCAGCATGACAGCCAGTTTGGCACACATGTCACAGTCTGGCACTTGTTTATCTCTCTCTCTCTCTCTCTCGTTCTCTTTCTGTCTCTCTCTTTTTCCCTCTCTCTCTCTCTCGTTCTCTTTCTGTCTCTCTCTCTCTCTCTTTCTTTCTCTCTCTCTCTCTCTCTCTCTCTCTCTCTCTCTCTCTCTCTCTCTCTCTCTCTCTCTCTCTCTCTCTCTCTCTCCACTCTGCCTGCTTCCCTTCTAATTTTGAAGCGAACAGACTGGCATGAAGCCCTCTCATCTGATTACACCTCTGATGTCCATGGCATGGCAGTAAATGCTTCTGACATGACGAGAGAGGTTATTTTAGTTGGGTGTGTGTGGGTGTCAGTGTGTGTGTGGGTGTGTGGTGTATGTCTCTTTTAATTATTCTGTCACTGTTTTGCGTGTGAAAGCAGGAGTGGAGTAAATACACTAAGAGGAGGGTGTGTATGTGTGTGAGTGTGAAAAAGTGCTCTATGTTTTTATCATGAGTGAACGTTTAAGGACGGCCTCAGGTGCCAGTGTTATAGAGCTTATTAGATCAGGATGAATGACCTCCATCATCTCTCTCTCTCTCTCTCTTTATCTTTCCCTGGAGGTGGACAGTATAACAGAACATCACAATACTTGAAGACAGTGTGTAAATTATAGGGAGACTTTTTTCTTTTTTCCTACAGGGATTAGACTCATATGGGGAGGAGGGGTAATGTAATTGTACAGGATGTCTGCAGGGATGCTGGAAGTAGGGATGCTGAGGGGGCAATAACAGCAAAAGAACAGAACTTTGAAATGTTTTGAGAATAGCAAAGAGCAAAGATAGAGAAAGAGAGAGAGAAAAGCATTTTTCTCCATATCTTTTTATGTATGTCCATTTGATTATATAATTTATACACCACAGCTGCTCTTTACATCCCGTGAAAGTTTCATGTTGAATAGATCAATAGAAATTCTCCAAAATCACCTGAAATGAAACATTAAATTACCCTAAAGGTAAAGAATGTACTGTCCTCTCCTGTAAAGTTACTATCTTGGAGTTAAGTTAACGCTACATTTTAAAATTAAGTGCTTACCCCACCAATTACAGGCCGTGATATTTATGTTTTTGGGATAGTTGTGTTCCCTAAAGCAGCCTAATATTATTTTAATTAAATGTTTTGTTTTGAATATATTTCGCACCCACTCACACATCATCTTGTGAAATACTATAATAGTCTCCCACTAGATGTGATGCAAACATGATATAAGCATTTCTTACTTTATAGGAACAGTCTGATCGATCAGTGTTTCTCTAGTAAGACATTTTAGTAATAATAAAAAAATAATAAGAAGAAGAATAGTAAGCATTATTAGTGTTTGCCACATATATGCTACTGAAATATTTATATTTTATTATTCATATTTTTGGGGGTTCATTATATTTTTATTGTTTAGAGTTGTACACAGCGGTTTGAGCGATACTTAAACTGATTATCTGGGGGGCAGAAATAAATTATTTTTTTTGTGTATGCTTGTGCATACAAATACTCATACTGAGATATGGCATTATAATTATTATTAATAATTAATAATTAATATTAATATTGTTGTTTCTATAGTTTTTTAAAGTAAAATAAGTAAAATAATTAATATTCTCTGTCTGTAAACATTACTCGCATGGTATATTCAGATGGGACTACAACCACTGAAACTGAGCAGTAATAATTACATTACTCCACCTCTCCATGTAAAATTAATCCTGTCTGAAAAGAATTTAAGATTTGAAGCCCCCCAAACCCAGCCAAAACATATTCAAATGGGATTAGTTTTAACAGAGAGGGTCTGGTAATGTAATTTGTGTCTGATCTGACCGTGATCTGAGTAATTCCCCCAAATCGCCCCTGTTTAAATAAATCATTTACGTCAGCATTATGTGATACACTTTCAGACAACAGCAGTGTAGCAGTGTCTAGGTAAATAGTGAGTAGACTACTGTTTGGCTAGTAAAGTGGGTTCATTTAACTTAACAAATCAACTTAACTCATCGGGCGAGGACGGGCTACACCATGGACAGTTCGCTAGTCCACCGCATGGCCAACACTCTCTCACGCACACCTACGGGCAATTTAGAGAGACCAATCAACCTAAAATGCATGTCTTTGACCAGTAGGAAACCCACTCAAGCACAGGGAGAACATGCAAACTCCACACAGAAGGCCCGGCCTGGGAATCGAACCCAGATCGTTTTGCTGTGAGGCGACAGTGTTATTCTTTGGTCATTCATCTTGAGGATAAAGGGAATGTATCAAATCAAGCTGTATTTTTGGCTAATTTTGGTTTTGTGTGAGAAAAAGATGGAGGTGCTGCTTTTTATGACTTGGTTTTGTTATGACATTATTATGATGTCAGTTTGAACAGGACTATAATTACTATAGTTCAGTCGTTTACTATGTGGACATGCAGATTAATACTGGAATATAGTAAAGACAAATTTGCCCAACTCTGAATAAGAAATAAAGAACCCAGTGTGTACAAAAATAAATGCATACAAATTATAGGGTGAGTAAGATGGCAAAAGTAGTTAACAGCTTAAGGTTTAGCTACCTTTACCATGGTTGCTCATCCTTTTACGTAGTGGTTGGCAAGATGGTGGTAGTGTTTGGCAAGTCATTGTGGTTCTTTCTTACTTTAAGCTTCTCTGTAGATATTGGGTCACTACAGCTGTGAAAAATCATAGCCACCTGTCTGGGTTCTAGTCTCCTGAGCATTTAAGAGCACTGTATGAAAACAGGTCTTAGAACATGAGGTCGGTGAATTTTATTTTCTTGGCCTGGCATTGAAAGGTATCTTTGTCCAATGAACCAATGGAAATGCTCCAAAATTTGCTACAGTTTTTTTATTGATTGGTTGGTCAGTGTTATGGACGTTATTGTTCTAGGTATAGTTCCTTCTGAAAAGCTTTGTATGATGTAAAATATGCTGATCATTATATCATGTCATCATATCGCCCACCCCTCATCTGCATCCCTCTGTTTTTGAAAGAACAGGATGATTTGTGGGCCTCCCCTTTCTTTTCCATTCTTACCACTCCGCTATCTGTCTCTCTCTGGCTCTCCATTCTTATCTCCGTATATTTCTCACTCCTTCTCCTCCCTCCATCATCCTCCCACCATACGTGGCTCACACAGAGCTTTCTGATTGTTCTCAACCGTCGTCTCCCCAGTATAATCACCAAAACACCCACACGCTGTGTATCAGCTCAGCCGCAGTCGTCAGCCACATGCTTTCATTTGGCCCCTCTGGCATTCTTGCCAAATTGCCCGCTTGTGAAAAAGAAAGAGGAAAACTCACAGGGCTTTGGTTATCTGTTTGTTTTGGCCTGTCTGGTTGCCTAATTCCCAGCACTGATAAGGTTTTATTTTATTTTATTTTTTATTTTTTATTTTTTTTTTGGTGCATATCAGGAATCAGATAAAGGCATTTTACTTGCACACGTGTTCTGCCCAGCTGTTTGCTAATGAAATAGCTGTCTAATTAAATATGGATATATAACCTGGTGGTCATCGTTGTTTGATCGTAGCTCTAGGCTTCAGCACCATTGAAAGTATTTCCAGTCATTTGTCCTGCACTGCTCAGCATAGCAGATTTACCCCAGTTAATAAGGATTTAAGTGGATCTAAAGAAACAATTTAAAAAAAACAGCATTTTAAACTGTCTATAGCGCAAAAATACCCTTTACTGGTTTGGTTTATCTAATAAAGGTAAAAAAGAGTACAAATATTTTAACACATTTATAGAAAACACAATGACGGTAACATAAAATGTGACCAGTGCAAAGGTTATGGCATATAATCATTTTTCTCTGCAATTAAACAGAAATTGTGTCCAAAAATTAGCTAAAAAATGTCACACTTTCCAGCAGAGAATGTAAGTAATTGTTGTTTTCTAAGCACGTTAACTCATATCATTTGCTTAATCTGAAAAATATTAAAGATAAAATAAAATAATTGTTATTAGTCTTGGGAATAACCGTTATACATTATATATCATGATATTTAAAATCGCGATAGGTACAATACAAGTTTGCAGTTTTAAGCATATTACGATATGCTGAGTATACTTACAATAACATATATTAGGTTATACAGTCTTGTAACTCAGACAATCACCAGGCTTTTGTAGGCAGCCTCTCAGTTTTGAACTATAGTTTTGCCCTGGTGTGACTTTTGTGTACTGCTCTCGTTTGGAGAACATGAGACAGCAGAAGCCCAGTCCTCTGTGAGATACGCTGTTATAGTCACAAAGAAACACACTTCCCTTGATGTCCATGCATCGCAAGTCATTGTGGTTCTTTCTTACTTTAAGCTTCTGTAGATATTGGGTCATTACAGGTGGCTAAATCATAGCCACCTGTCTGGGTTCTGGTGTCCTGAGCATTTAAGAGCACTGTATGAAAACAGGTCTTAGAACAATTTTATTTCTTTTTTAATTTTATTTCCTTGGCCTGGCATTGAAAGGTATCTTTGCCCACTGAAGTGTGTCCAGTGTTTGGTTCTTCTGTGGACCTCAACAAAGTGAAAGGCTTGTTTTCACATTCTACCTTAACTTAAATTATATAGTATTTTTTTTGTTTGTTTGTTTTTTTAAGCTAGAACAGCAGAATTTAAACAAGAAGCTGGCAAATTCTGTTTGCTGGTGTTGCGTCAAGTTCAGTTCTCCCTAAAATTCATTTTCCTCCTGATAAAATCATAGTCGCAGATACTTTAAATTAATAATCCAATCACTGTCAAAGCACTGATTTGCACATTTTCTGTAGGTGTAGTGTTGTTTTGTGCTGGTTTTCGGTGATGAGCCCTCATATTTGTAGTATTTCCAGATTGTCTTATTTCCACACAACATTCCTTGCTAATCCTATTAGATCCTGTTAGATTTATTTTAGTTATATCCCTACTTTGTTGAAAAAATCTAAATATATCCAGATGTTTGATTTGAACGCAGGTGGCAAATTTCTGAATTCTGTCTTAAAGTTTGAGTACCTGGTAATATTACATAATAGTTTTGAAAGGTAGCCTAATTTTCATTCATTCTTAATTAGATGCACAGCAATGTTTGCATGGTTATAGCAGGTATATAGCATTGTTTTTATTTTTTCTTCTTAACAATATGTTTCAGAGAAATGACTGTTGGAGTCAAATGTTCATCAATTTTGGAACAATTCTGTGTGATGACATGTAGCATAGTGATACTATTTTTCTCCCCATAGAGAAAAGGCTTCCCAACAGAAAGTCCCTAAATCCACCTTTTTTGGACTCTTGCTCTGTGGAATACCCATTTGGACCCTGCTGAAAAAATAGCACAGACAAGCATGCATTTCGCACTGGTCTAAGCTGCTTTATGCTGGTTTCTACTGGTCTGTACTGGATTAGCATAGCAGCGTCAAAACATATGCTGTTTAATGTGGTTGCCGGCATATTCATTTCCTTTGCTGCTGACCAGAATACCAGCTTCCAAAACACTACATGTACTAATTGTTCTGATGATCAACCATACTGGTCTATATTGTGGTTTTTACAAGGAGGGATCCTTATATGGGTATGTCGATGATTACAGAATGATGCAAATCTCAGAGGTCTATTAGACGAATGTAGTAAGCCAGTTAGCAAACAATACTGCTGGTAATCTCTTATTTGATGTAATTCGGGTTAGCAGCAGTAAGACTTGCTAGTGTTAAGCAAGCGTAGCCTTATGAGTCTTGGCCAAGAACTCTAAGTAATATAGCAGTGGTACAGCATTCAGTACTCTGAGTGGATGCTATCCACTATGCTGCCCAACCACTTTAGCTTTAGCGTTCACCTCTTTGCCTTGTCCACACCCTCCTACACTGCACACTACAGGCTTTTTTCTCAGTTATATATTTAATGAAGAAAAAAGTGCCTTTGTTTTATGACTCACTGAGGTAACGCTATATCTTAGATTGAGCTTGCGTCACAAATCTGTTGGTTAGTTTTAAGATCTGATGCTAGGATAGCAATAAAGGTTGATTGTGTGTACAAGGCATTTCCAGTAGTTGTGTGATGTATATGCTGTTATTTAGAAATAGAACACCAATGTGGAAAACAGCAATAAAATAAAAAATCAAAGTTGCAAGGCTGATCCTACAGTGAGGCTGCACTAAAAATGATATGTAAATAATGCATAAAATGCTAGTATTATGCTAGTTATATCCACGTCTGTGTGCTGTTGCCTGAGTAATGTAAGACGGAGGGTGTGCAGGGGGGAGAGATGGAAGAGAAACACAAGGGAAGAAGAGAGGCGAGAGAGAAAGCTACAGGTGTGCATGACATGCTCAAACACTTGCACGCTCAAGAAACGGCTCTTCTCCCAAGCCGCCGGCTTAAGTGCCTTGAAAATTAATTGGAGCGCTCGGAGAGCAAAATGAAACCCTTAAGGTCCTCAGATCCTCCTCTTCTGCTCCGTCTCTCTTGAATTAAACACTGTGCCACTATCCTCTTTACACCAAGCCCAAAATCCTAACAATTAGTGCTCTGTGGCCCTCATATCCTGTGTGTTTCCCTGTGATACTGGGCAAATGATACATTACCTTACTGCTGTACAGCCGTCTGCTCCCTATAGCTGAACAGGCACATATACCCATATATAGGGAGTCAGAGTCACTCAGTTGTACTCAATTATTATATTCAAATATAGCTTCTCAGTGAACTGGCAGTTTGCGAGAGGGTAATATATATGTACAGATTGGTACACTCGCTAACCCAGAACCATCTGTATTCTGGTCCCATGGAAGTAGGCACGGCTCTCTGGAGGTTGTGTGGTGGTCGTCTGATTACCGATGCATGTCTAGTGCTAACAGTAAACACAAACAGCAGTAGCAACTGTGCTGGAACCTCAAATTGTGATTTACTTGTTATTTTACAGGTTTTGCATGGTGAAATTCCATATATGGCTGAAATTTAGGGATTTACAATGTATTCAGCTAAACCAGCTGTAATTTATTTCTTTAAAAGATGTTGTATCTAAAGGCCTTCACTCATGAAATTTGCATTCGGCTACCGTTTTTGTGGTTTCAAAGAATCAAAGCTTCTGAATGCTGAATAGAGAACAAAATACCAAAGTATCAATCGTTGCTCTGCTCAAATCATGTGTACCTGAGTTCACTACTCACATTGTTAACTTTTAGCCTTAGGTTTTCTTCCCGAGCTTAAAAAAACTGGCTTGATACATAGCACATATCTTGTTGTATAAGTATCCACTAGTTACCGATGTATCACCACATTCAGATAGTTCTGAATCACTAGTTATACACAAACCTGGCTTTGTTCTTTGGGTGGATCTGCTCCAGCAAACCATTTCGAAGCCTTTTAAATCTCTTATCTTTTTAGAGATGCATGATGTTGTTAGATATTTGATTTGTATGATGCCAGTGCTCATACAGAAAGAAAATCTAAATCAGAATGAAAAAGTGATTCTGAATTTGATATGTAATATTCTGGTCTTTTCAGTTCTACAGAATTCAGATTGAGGTTTGAAAACAAATCTCGGCCTTTTAAATAACTTGGATGTTGGACAAAAATCCATTTGCTTTAAATGACCCTATACCTTAATCATATTTATTTTACTAAAACAAGTGACTGAACATTCTATTTTGTGACCAACACAATAATAGTACTTAACCGAAGCTTAACCGGGTGTTTGGTAGTAAGAGTTTTAGCTAATTCTGAGTCTAAATCAAAACCACTAGACAGTGCACTATGCTAGTACACACAGCTAGTCATGTAATGGCTAAAATTATAGTATTTACCAAAATAACACTAAAAAAAACTTGCAGAAAAAATGCAGAAAATCTATGTTTCAGTAGTGAGAGTGCATACATTGATTGCTCTATGACTCTGAGGCACGTTTGTTTCAAAGCAATGGGATTTAACCATGTGGCCATGAGGGTCAGGGATGCAGTAAGACTTAAAAAATAAGACTTAAAAAACATAATTGGAAACAAAACACATGTCAATGTTATTTAAATATAAATTTAGGAGTTTTAGACAGCCATCCATCTCTATACTACACCATAAATAATGATTTTATAAATATTATTACTATTTCTAGTCATATATTGGGTCTAAATAGATAGTAACACCAAACTTGGCTGATGGATTATTTTTGAAGATTTTTGATTTTTTGTTATTACTTTAACATGCAGTAATCAGGGACTGTGCTGTAGAAACACCGTAGATATCTGAAGCTGATAGGACTGTGTACGTCTGGTCATATAATGCTGTTTTAGGACCCTGCAGCAGCAGCAGGCTATCAGAGCAAGGCATTCCGAACAGCAAACGGATGCAACCTCTAGATCGTCCTTGCGATAAATAACTCATTCAAGGTTTTTCCCTCTACTGCTCTACAGGACAGAGAAAAAACATCATTCGTTATCTCTCCTTAAGGCTGCGGAAGCGTGATTATAGCAAGGAGGGCGCGGCTGGCATGTTTTTACAAAGGGGTTTTTTTTTGTCTTTGGGAAAAAAATCAGGAGTGCTATTCGGTGACTGTAAGCAGAGAGATCAGCCATTCCCAACTTTCTTTCTTCATCAGGGGGATTACAACGTCTCTGACGCTGACGACATAAACGGTCTCTTCCTTCCTTCCATGAGGCGCATGGCGACGAAAAAGAAACCGCTTCGCCTCCATCGCTGTGGGAGATAACAGAGAGAGTGCTTAACGTGCAGAGAGGGAGCTCGGCCCCGAGCCCCGGCTGAGCGAATAAGACTGCTTTAAGGGCTATAGGCAGGCGAGAGAGCTTTAATGGGGCTGAACAGGGATCCAGCACGTTCCAAGTGAATGCGCAGAGACAGTGGAGGCTGGGGACCATCCTCGGACTCTGAGAGCGAGTTACTGAGAAGAACAGAAGATAAAGAACTTCAAAAGGGAAAATTGAAATGGCGTACACATTACAGGGTTGACGTGGCATAGATCTTTCTTTTTTCCCCAAATGTTACACATATCTGATTATTTGAGAGCTGTGTGTATGCAAATCTGCGTTGCCCTCTGCGTTTTTATGTAGTATTACTTAAATTGCTTACTTTATAAAGTGTATGCGCTGCTGCAAGTCTGAAATACTGTAACCCCTGAAATACTAAATAAAATCAGAGGCGCTGGATCAGGAGTTTTGAAGACCACGTCATATGTCTTTATGTATTAGAATCACACGTACAGTCTTAAAATCATTGTCCAGCCTGGTCTTTCACCAAGTTTTGACTTGAGTTCTCTTTGAATTTTGTTCCGGTGTGTTTGGATAATCACAGATTCATTCACACTGAATGAATGCGGCCGTGTTCAGACAGCCAAGCCAAATCAGATTGATCTAGACAGCCGTCTGTTAATCAGACCCAATCTACATTTGGAGGTGGTATGAAATCAGATTTTTACAGATACTTCTCAGTCTGGATGCTCCGAATGCACAAATTGGATTTCAGAGTGTCTTTTGCATCACTCGTGCGTCAGAGCCGAAGCGAGAAGTGCTAGGATTCGCTACAGAGTCACTGTTGCCTGTGTCATTATCACAGCAACCCATGCAGATAGGTTTGTGATGTCTGGACCCACTTGGAAATAACACTGCAGACAGTCATCTGATTTGTCTGCAGCCTGAACAGTATTAGTGTAGTTTTCAACTTTCAAACATTTCTTCACACTTGACAAAAATGACGGCTACAGTGACTGTAGTCAGTGGAAGAATTGTGAAGGAAACTAGCTTACCTGAGCTACTAAGAAAAATAGAAATCATTATGGGGGAACGTTTTTGTAATTCCCTCCAATGATTAATAATTGTTTATTAATTGTTTAAGTATTTAGCAGGTTTTTCACAGCCATAATGCATTGACGTGTTTGTTTGATTTGGGTTTGGGTTGTAAGCTTCATTGAAATCATTGTAGCTTCCCTCGCACAACAAAGCATGACAAGCTGCAAATGGCACATAGATTCTACAATCACAACTTTTACTAAACTTCACTTTCTAATTATTAGGGGTGTAAGACAATATTGAAATATCGAATATCAGAAATATCGAATCAAATGTTTAGTAATACTGTATCGATTCTCAAAAACACAGATTCGATACACAGATTCCTGGCAGACAGTGAATCAGTGTGTGTTGTGTTTAAACCTCTGACCACTAGATGGCAGTGTTGTAATCCATTTTCAGCTCCACTCCAACATTAACAAGCAGCACAAGGGTGCATTGCTATAGTAAGCTTTGACTAACCTGTTCATATAGTGGTGTGTTTTATTGGAAGGATTTGAAAACGCACAAAATACAACTTGCACACAATATATTGAGATATATTGCTGTATCACGATATGTATTGTATCACCAGGTTCTAATTATTGTTTTTTACAAAGTTAAAGACACAACACAGCCACTTATCACCATTTTTGCTCTCACAACAAGCTGCAGTGTTAATTGCGCCTTGCATTATTACTTTTAGCTCTTTTCATGGTGATTATATAGTTACATAAAATTCTTTACAGCAAATATGGTTAAATACATATTCTGGTCCATTCCACTTGACCCACAAGCACAAACAAGGATTCTGTTTACTACTAGAAGAGAATTGAAAGTATGCCTTTGTTATTATCGTGACTATGCTTTATCACGCAATATGGCTAACTAATGGCATATTCATTCAGAAGGTAAATTTCAGTGATTTTTCATTTAATTGAGTTATCAAGTTCAATCAATTAATCCCAGCAACCTTAATGGGAATGCAAGCTAAGACTCCCTCTGCCAGGCTGTTTGGAGATGAAGAATAGCATCACTGAATTGGCCCGCGATCCCTGTCTGTCCGTCATTAGTGAATACTGTCACTGACCATTCCAGCAGCTATCAGTTCAGTGAAGAGCTGCCAGGGCTATGCAATTTTTTCATATGCTAACTTCATCTCAAGCTGAACCAACACCCCCCCCCCCCCCCCCCCCCCCCCCCCCCCTCTACAACCCCCTCTCACTGACACGCACATGCTCCCTCACTCAGGCTAATGAAGGATAGGGGGTGCGACGCGCAGTCTTAAATAAAGACGAGCCTGTATTGATCTGACTGGCACCCAGGTAAGCAGGGGGCAGATTGGGCTATTGATTCCAGCAGGAGCCGGTGCTGAAGCCTGCTCCAGTTCAGACACTCATTAAATCCAGCTAGCAGTGAGAGTGACAGTGAATGAGGCAAAATACCAGCGAGTGACTGTCTAAGTGGACGAGTGAGTGAGTGAGGAGAGTGAGTGAGTGAGTGATTGAAAAATGAAGCAACGCATGGAGGTTTTTTGTAGTTGATGAACACGAGGGCTGCCGCTTGAGTGCAGATTTGAATCAGAGATGCATGACTACACGCATTGGCATCATAACACTAGCAGGTTCTGATGTTTAGATATTATCAGCAAGCATTTTTTAAATTTCAGTTATCTATTTATTTGAGCTGACAGAAAGCCCAGCTGAGACCAGCCCAAAGCCTAAAAGTGGCCTCCTGAGTATAATTATATATTTTTTTTGACTCATCGAGTTATCTAGTCCTTTGATTCAGCACAAAGTCAGATTTTCAATAACAGCAAGATGAATAGAACCGTTTTTCTCATCTTTGCAAAAAACACTGAGCCCAGACCTGGAGGGTTTTTTTTCCTGACATTGAAAAAGGACTGTTTTTACTGGGAATTAAATAAATGAAGGGTGGTCTCTAACGTCTGCATGGTACTGTATATCTGCTTTGATCTAGCAGGCAGACTGTGGTCTCTAATAGTAATAGTAATTATGTTTTGTTTGTATAGCTATAATGTACCCAGCAATGCATATCATTAGAAAGCTCAGGTTCTCTAATGTAATGTAAAGTGCGGTAGCACATTTATGCAGACCACCTACTCATAAGATGCTGACGTCTACAGTTTAGCAGAAATATGTGTTTGTGGCATACAGGGCCTTATACTGGTTAACCCTTTGATGCACAAGCTGAGCAAACCCCTTCTTATGCACAACATGGGTCAAACTTGATTTCCCATGTTACTTTATGTATTGCTGAGTATCTCTTTGGTATATCTATTGAAATCAGTTTATTTTATTATTTAGTCTTCTAAGTGCTTTAATTCTTATTTAGTTACTTCATGCACAGAAATATTTTTTATGAATATGTTTCTGAATGCAAATGTTTACAAATGTCAATAGTTTCTGTCAAATTCCATAGTGAGTACATAAGGGTCAGTTAAAATAAATAAAACAAATAAAACACTGCAATCAGGATTTGTAATGATTAAAACCTAGTAAACTGGGGAATGGCACTGCCAGGGTGGCAGGCGTTTTGCATTTAAAAAGGTGCGAAGACAGCATTTAGAGAAGACAGTATTAATAAGAAGAGTAAATCAGAAAAGCTGAATTAACCAGAAATCCCTCTGCACAACGGTGTTAACCCTAACGAGCTAAGGGTCTGACCGGAGATGCTCTCTCAGGATTTGACGATGGCCCCTTCACATTGTTAATATAGCTTACCAGAGAAGTTATGACACCTGCAAGTCCATGTTAGTCAAGGTGATATATATCAGCATGTAGAATCTGAGCTTTCTGTGTTTGTGTTTTCTATCACTGTGTAAAATATGTATAAAGCTTCCTTTATAGTGAAATGCACTGTGATTTTTCTTGTTTCTGAGGGAACATGCAAGTGCAATAAACATGCAGTTTGCCTCAGTAAGTGCTTAATATTGATTTATTTAATAGATGATTGTGATGTGTGAAGAAATATCTAGAAGAGATATCTAGTAGGTAAGCATGCTTACCATCTAGTGCTAGCTCGGCCTGTCTCTGAATACCACTTTGTACCTCAGTAGGCGCCAGTGAGTCACTAGTAAGTAATCGGTCCAACATGAGAGGACTCTGACAGTGTATTCTAATCTCTTGTCAATGATGTTAAAGGTTTGGCTGCCGGTTAGATCATTTAAGGTCAGGTAGCCAATGAATGAAGGAGTAAACACTACGATGGCAACGGTGGGAAGTTTGCAAACGACCCTTGTCACGCTCAAACACAGAACTAAAACAGTGGAGCGTAAAAAGAGTTAATACTGTCTAGGGCTGAAACGATTCCTCGTTTGTAATCCGATTACAAAAAATTCTCGAAGCAAATTCCTTGCCTCGAAGATTTGTTTAGTCCATACAACCATATACAGAGCACAGTTTCACACGAATGACTTTTACTCTTGCACAGCGCACGTTTACTGTGTTGCCAGGTGACACGAAGAAGACGGGATTTGAGATGAAGGCTAGGAAAGTGTTTATGGTGTGGTTACATGTAATGACTAGTTAAGAAAGTGAGTCAGTGTGATGGCGAGTTAGCTGCGTAAATGAGCTTTATTAACATTATCATTTTGATCATAGTTACAAACACACACTCACAACAACATACACCCCTTACACACCCTCTCCCCTCACAGTAATGCATAAAATACACAGTAATCTAAATATCAGGTGATGTTTGTAGCTATTTGGAGCCTAAAATGCACCAAATCCAATACAAAAAGTATATTCAGTTTAGTTTGTTTGCAGTAGGTGGGTCAGCAAGTGTAGGACAAGCTTCAGCATATGATATATAGGTCTAGTAATACATTTCAATAACAATAATTATTAAAATGTTTTATATGCAATTTAAGCAATAAAATGTTAAGACACCTGTCTTATTTTATCTTAAATATTTACTATTGCGCTTTAAAAAATATATATATTATCCGATTACTTGTTTAATCAATTAAATAATCGATAGAATACTCGATTACTAAAATAATCGATAGCTGCAGCCCTAATACTGTCATTGCTGCCCGCTGCTTAGAGAGGAGAGGGATGATGTTTGCTGGTGTGTTCTTCTAGACTGGCAGTATGTGAGGAGAGAGGAGGAGGGATTGTGCTTCTCCTTATTTGCTACAAATAGAAATTATTTTCTGGTGATGCCCCTGTTTGTCTGGAGCATCAATTCAACAAATTTCATTATCTTACAAATGACTCCTTTAAGATGTTTAATGCATGTTGTGAGTGTGTTAACACATTCACTCTTAGTAAGACCTTCATATTGTACATTGATACACAGCACAGCAAAACTATGAAAATGTATTCCAAACGGTGTCCTGTAACTACACATAATTATAACTGTGAGCCATTTCTTTTGAGTGGGTAAAATAAAAATGCATTTCTAGCTTGTACTATGTGGTGATGAAACATTGAAAATGACTAGTGGGTAATGCTGCAGTCTCTGAGGTTGTATAAAGTGAAGGTTCTACATGCACACACATCTGCTGTTTGCTAAAATTATTAGAAAAGATTTCTTATGAATGTGCCATATCAGGGAGCACCGTACAGGAAAGTGTTTAAGCCTTTTATCTTCCTTTATTGTCACTAATGGCCTTAGTGTTGGCTAATGTATTGCATGAAATACACCAAAAGTGCATTTGCAAGCAGCAGTTCAGAATTACTGAAGAGGTGTATGAAGTATATTCTGATGCATTCACTCAGAATAGTCATCACAAAAACAAGAAGTTAGATCATTTTATAATTCAGGTGCATTCGTGCAGCATTTTTAATTATTCTCTGATAGTTGGGGTGAAAAGTGGAGGTGTATTTCCTTTTTTGTGAGGCACCATGAGGATCACACAGAAGCTACTTGTGGGAAAATAGACACGGGCAGAAACATATTAAATTAAACTCTCTGTTAATAAGCTATATTCTAATACCATTTCATTTCTTAAAGCTTCCTAGCAGTTATTGTTACCTATATACAACTTGCTTCCGATCCCAACATCAGCTTACAGGTTGCTGTTAGGGTTGTGATGGTAATAAAATTGGAACTGTGCCTCTTCTCAGTCTAGTCACTGTCAATCACTGAGCAAAGTTTTAACATTGTCCAAGGTTTTAGAAAGTGTCTGATGTGAAATGTGCAGAGCAAACTTACACCTCTGAAGTAAAGTCCAGGATCTTGTTACATGTGGATGCTTAAGTGGGTTTCCAATTGGCCAGCTTGTTTAGCAAATTTTCTGTTCCACCTTAAATGCTGCCGCTGTTCCATTCTGGCATCTTGCAAGCTGTGAAGATTATACTGTCTTTTGTAAACAAGGGATTTGTATTTGAAGGTGCTGAACGATGTTTGAGGTTCACAGTAAGTCAGTTCTATGTACCAAACTCATCTTCTTCAACTATGACAATGTAAGTAAACAGTTATTGATTTGAAATATGATGAAAGTTGAATTTGCACTCATACGACACTATAAATCTTCCTGATTCAATTCCGTTCTAGCTTAATATAACTTGAGCCACCGAACTTAACAAGTGAAGCTAACATTAGCTAACATCAGCTAAAACAGGCGCTTACCCGGTTTACCTCCACATACACTGAGGCTCTTGAACACTTCTTTCCTTACATGCCCATATTGTTGAAACAACGGCAGACTTAAGATCCAGTCATCATGTAAGCCTACATCCCATAGTTGTGATAATCTTCAGGCATGAATTGATCGCTACAGATGCCGGACTGAGAGGATGGTCTTTTCCAGTATGTTCGTTTAAAGTTGACAGGTTTAGTCCACTTTCTGGATATTTAGGGGTCTTTGGGCCGGGGGTTCCACTGTACATCAAATTACTGCAGCCAAAAACAGCACCACCTTTCTGTCATTTTGGTTTACCATAAGCGCATCTTTCAGCGTGTTGTTCTCCATCTACGCCACAAGCATTATGCCTATGGCAGTTTCCCAACAGTGGGCGGGGCTAAACAACCGTCTTTTAAGCCGTATTCTTCGATTTTGTAAAAAATAAAACCTTATCTGACTTTTAATAATCACAAGTTAGGATCTCAGATTCCGCTATATTGATGTGTTTTATTTTTTTATATTAGCTGGTGCTCAGCCTTTAAGGTACATAAGATGTCTGAATTCTATACGCCACTAAGAGGGCAGTGAAGAACGCGTGTCCAACGTTTTGTATATTATCCGTTTCAATGAAACCTCTGAACTGCACCACCAAACCTCTGTGGCTCCAGATGGCAAAGAGAGTACAAAAAGCAGCTGTAGCACATAGGAACGCTGTGCTGATTACCAGCAAGCTCAAGTTCATTTCACCCTCTAAGGTTTAATGGAATAGAATATTCAGCACCACTTTGATTGGCATCAGCTAAATAACTCGTCACCAACTCTGTTTTCACAAAACTGTATTGCAGCTAAAAGTTATGAGGTGAGCTACGATGGGCTTAGAACATGAAACAGGCAATAAGCATTAGCTTGGTGCCCTTCTCTGTGTGCATTTCAAGCCACAAGTCATTTACTATGGATTTGGGTCCACGGCAATAGTAAATTGTCGAGTGTTGTTACTGGTGGGGTTAAATAAACGTACTTTTCTCTGCATGAAGGACCCTCTTTTGCGCCCGCTTTTATCTTCTGTTCCCTCTGTCGTTCTCGCTCTATTACTGTCTTTCTTTGTATGTGTCGGTATGTGTTAGTCCGCTAGTCTGTTAGCGATACAGAGAAGTACTTGTGGGATTGCTTGTGAACACCTTCTATGATTGCTTGTCAGCTAGAAGTATCTCTTGGGAGGAAGAAGCTGTCACATGTAGCAAAAGCATTCATACAGAACCATTCACTAGACTCTCCTGCCATGCGTTTTTTGTAATAGTAGTCCTGCTATCATGACACAATTGTGAATTAGGTTTTAAAACTACATGGCAACACTGTAACATAACGCTCATTGCAATGCCCTTGAAATTGAAAATGCCCTTATTGAACCAGCTGCTAATGAACTGGCTGCTGCTTTATTAACCAATACCTGGGGTGAATTAATTATTTTCAGAGCTGTTTTAGTTACGTGTCGTACATCATAATCTTTCCCGCATCCTTATTAATATAAAGACATCCAAGTAGTGCTTTGCCGGGATAATCGAATGCATTTCAACAGGTACGGACTACACTACATCTGTTAATATGCACAGTTTATGGAGACCTCATGGTGGAATGAGGCCTTCACACCAGAGGTTAAAGCTTTTTTTAGTATGCATTAGTTTCTTAAAACTTTCATATCATCATATTCGGTGATGTATTATTGAGGAACTGAGGAGCTCAGTTTGGCCCTAAAGCTAAGGTTAGGGTTGTGCATGAAACTACAATATCATGTACAGTATACAAATGAAAGTGCCTGGTTATTTCCAGCTACTAACCTAACAAGTCATTAAAATCATATCTTGTATTTACTTTAGTTGAATTATAGCACTTCAGCTTCTGTCGTCCTGTCTTTGCCGTGTGCATCTGTTTCTGTCCGTCTTTGTCTTCGCCCCTCACCTGTTCCATGTTTGTGGTTCCTACTGTTTCCCAGTTGTGACTCGTTCTCCTTGTATATTTAAACCCTCTGTTTTTGCTGCTGTCTTGATCTGATATTGTTGATTGTGTGTCGATGTGTGGATGTTGAGTTGCTAGTGTTCGTTGTATGATTCCCGTGTCAGGTATGGATTATAATAAAAACTGGTGTTTGCATCCGCCTCTACTGCCTACGCCTGCTTCCACGCCACGGTTCTTTGTTTGATGACAGCTGAATTTGATCCTGTCGTACCTCCAGTAAATAATGGTTACCCCACGTATAAGGCGGTATTTACATATGCGTTAGTCAGGAGCCGAGTGCTCAGTACACTACCGTTACAATCCAGACTGGTCTCTTCTCTTCATTTGACGCCAAGAGACGAACTTCAGACAGCTTAAATGTGTGAAAGGTTATGAGGTGTAAAGTACAAATAAAAGAGCTCTGGATAATGCACAGTTCGCCCGTGTTGCTGATTAATTAAATAGTAATGAGCCGCCAGTTAATTAGCTGCTACTGGCTTGCGAGGGCATTTCAGTTAGCATTATATCCCCCTGTAGGGCTCGGCGTTGTGATGTCATAATTCAGCGTCTTGCGGGTGCATTAGTTAGTCTAGTCTGATTTAAAATAGTTTAATGAATATGAGTTTGGCAGATCTGAAGCTCAGTTAATATGTTTGCAGAGCTGACTAACAAATCAGATCACAGATCAAAGCAAAATGAAGGAAAGGAGGTTTTATATACTGAAACTGAAAATGGGCCAGTGACTCAAAAACGTTTAGTTACTCTAAATGGGTACTTCAGTTACACACCAACTAGGATTGAGTCTGCCATAATTATTAATAGCTGCAGTAATGAAAGCCATTGTTGTTTGTGAGTTTATATAGAGTCGCCAGTAAGCGTTCAACAAGGCTAATTGAATTATATTATGTTGTTTGGAGTCTATCTGAAGTGGGTTAAGATACCCAAACCTTTTTGTTTATTCTCTTTTAAGCAAAAAAGGGATCTTGTATGTGCTTTCGAAACATATGTGAGGATAAGCAGTAGGTAAGCAAAGTTAATGTGTTAATGTGGCGGAATGATCCTATAATGCAGCTCAACACAACACCCATTCCTCAGAACTATAGAGAGCCATCACCAAATACATTATAGATAACCCTTAATAGTGTAGTTCTAACTTTTGTTTTGTCATACTAATTAGAAAATAATTATATTATAAATAACATACTTATTTACATATTTACATGCACTCACATACATATTTACTTACTTTGATACACTTAATGCACTTTTTTTGCATTAGCTTCATGTAATTAATGTAAAAATTAATTTCAATACATTTCAATTACTAATTATAATAACTCAAATGTATATATTGAGTGCATACACAAATTTTAAACTGATTTTCTCCCAAATTGTGTTCCAGTGTTAATATATGAAATGTTCAATCTTATGTAACTTTCTAGCTGCTCTCATTATTTTACAGGAAGCCTATACTATGCAAACCCAGAGTTATATGTTAAGCCAGCGCGGAGAGACTCAGATGATAGACTGCCAAAGCTCTCGGCTTGTGAAAATCACCGATCATGTCCTTGACTGTCTTGGAAAATTGCGCCCACGCACAAATTTGTTTTTCTCCTTCCATGACTGGTCTCTTCTCTCCAAGATGCATGTTTAAAGCCAGTCATCAAGGCACAGAATTGCATCTGTTTCTTTTCAGTGTGTATTCATACCGTTGTTTTCGGTGATCCGCACCAATAAAAGAGACTGTCGGAGTCAGAGAAGGACGAGCTGTTGTTTTAGCAGGGGATGTTTGGAGTATTAGAATTCTCTAAGCGGCACCAGCGCTGTCTGTTATTTTCAGTAATTAGAGAAGTGTGAAAGGAGCTATTTGTTGTGGCTCAAGGCTGTTGTTTTTTTATACCTCAGAGAGGGACGCGCAATGTAATAATACAAACACGTCCCTCTCTCCTTCGCGATTCACCGCTCGCTCTCGTGATTGAGTCTCCATGGCTCAGGAAAAGCGCTGGATTGTACCTTTTAAGGTACACTCGTAATTGGAAGTACAAAAGCTTTAATTGGTGTAGGGTTTAATTGGTGTAGGCTTTAATTGGTGTGGGGCTTAATTGATGTAGGGTTAATTGGTGGAAGGATTAATTGGTGGAAGGTTACATACTAGGAACATTTGAAGAATCACGCTAAAGAGATTGTGGAAAATATAATTCACACTTGTTTGTACCCACACTCTTACACCCATCATGCACCAGCCTCAAACTGGGGAACAAGCCAAATTTGAACACCAAACATCCTTGGTTGAGGGTGGCGTGTACGTAGTAGTGTCGTAACTTTGTTTTTGCCATCAGAATGAAGAGGGAGACCAGTTCAGAGTTTAAGCATTTTATTCTTGGGATTGCGGTACCGATGTTTCTCTCACACCCTGGTCTGTCCTGGTCTCAAAGATGTCTGCTGCATAGTCCCTTTTATGGCCCGCCGTCCTACCCTTTGGGCCATTTTGGGCTATACCTGGCCACGTCGTAATTCTTTTGGGTGCACAGTGGTTCTCAAATTGGAGTTTCCAAGATAACGCTGCAGGGTATATAGCCCCTATATGGCGGCGGTCCCAAAAAGCCCTGACCTTCCCGCGAGCCTGGAGCCTTCTTGGCCATCTGTCCAATAAGCTTTTAATACATGCTATGACTTATATACAAAATTCACAACAGTAGGCTTGATGGGTGATTTTATAGCTTTTACATGTACTTTGCCACAATTTCTTATGTTTTGGTGTAAACTGGGCAGTTCTTATCCTGGAAAGAGTTTGTATTAGCTTTAATTATGGTGCTTATCCCTCCCAATAAGTTTTTAACCAAATGCTGTGCTGGAATTGTCACGCTGTCTTCCACATATTGTCAAGACGGAGAGATGGCCAACAAACAGCCAAAGAGGAGAACATCAACATTAATAGAGTTTCTTTCATCAGTGGAGAGTGTTGACAAAGCTGAAATTGGCTTCTTATTTAAAAGCTTATTGTTCAAATCTTGCTATTCCACCTTAAATGGTGCTACGGTTACATACTGGCATCTGAGGCACCTTAATGTAACTGCTGGACCTTTTAAGATGAAACAGCAAAACCCGAACAAGAAACCGAAGTACCTCAACTTAACAGTTGCATCTTTTAAGGTGGATTGAGAGAAGAAGCTGACTTTAGCTTCATTTAGTGTTGAAAGGCATATGAAGGGGTGAGCTGTTTGAAATGTGGGCAACATTTTTTGCTAACTGTGTAAATTTTCTTTTGAACAGAATAAAAGACGCTCACGTCTTAATGATTTCACGTTTTGGAAAATCTGTGAAAATCTGGCATCGAACAAGTACAAACTTGCTAATATTTTCTATGATACTCTGTTTTTTTTAAATACCTTGAGGTCAGATGGTTTATTGTGTCAGTCTGACCCTAGGGAACAGAAGGGGAGTAATCTCTCGTAAAGTAAATAGGCCTTCATATTCACTGCTTAAGGTAAGGCAGCTCCAGAGACTGAGGAGGATGATAAAGCTTTACACATGCTTGCTCACACTGCAGGCGAGAGCCCAGCGTGCCATGGAAACACGCTCCACTGTGATCAATCGAAATGAAGCAAGGGAAAGTCACTCTGCCCTGTTTTTTAGGGGGAACTGACTGAATGACTAGGACAGAGTTTAAATATAGAGCATGTTAAACTCCAGGCGGATCATCAGTTATTAGTCTTACCTGGACAGTCATATAGAAACACCCCCAGTCAGATATCATGTTTGTAACATCATCTACAGGAAACAGGCTTTAGTATAACATTTCCCTGCAAATTTTAGTGCACGGTTTCTGTTATTTTCCAGATTTAAAGGTGCAATATGTAAGACTTTTAGTTTAAAACGTTCCAAAATGAACTAAAAATTATCAACAGACAGAGCAGGAATAACTGTCTCGTGAATACCACCTTGTACTTCATGAGGGTATAGTGAGTCATTGTAGAGTTGAAGCAAAACAATAGTTAAGATTGATGCTGCTTTCCACCGCTGGAGATTTTCATGGTGAGTAAAGTGATGGTGTTTGATGCTGTATGTTTCTTCTTGACTGGTAAGGAGTGAAGAGGAAGGACTATGCATTTCTTTTGTTTCTTACAATAGAGGTGGATACCACTTCCTGGTGATATGTTGCCCTCTTTTTTTGAAATATGGGGTTAACAGGTTGTGTCACCTTACAAATGGCTCCTTTAACATATTGGAAGAACACATAATTTTAAAAATGGCATGACAATTTTTGCTAATACGTAAAATGAACAAATAAACAGTACTTGTGTATTACAATGTGCAGAACAGTTTATTCTCTATTCACTTGTATTCAAGTGAATCAACAAAACATGCCATTTGACCGGGTGGGCGCAAACATTTGGATATGCTAAATGCTAAATAATCTATAAAGATAGGTCTTCTATTCAGACAAATGCAACAAATATTAGGTTTTTTAGTTGAAAAGGTTGCCTTAATGTTTTGAACTCATTGAGCATCTTATAATAAGTTAAGAGAACAACAATATGTTACTTTGTTTGAATATTTGTAATTTGTTATTTGATGTTTAATAATCAAAAACATAGACAATGGGGATATTAACTTTTTCAAAGTCATATTTTTTACAGTGCATGGTAAGATGCAGCAAATACCATAAAGTATTCCTTTGAGGACTTCACACAATATAAATGTTATGAATTATTCAGTAACTGCTCTGGAACAGTATGTAGGATATAAAATGTAGCTTTGAGTTTTGAAGATCCGAAACTCCTCACAGTTCCTCTGAGATTAAAGAGTTAAATAAAAAATGCTCACCCAAAAAGACTGCCCACCTACCAAAATGTTTCTGTAACTGATTACCATGGCTTTCTTGATTACACTGTGATTACTGATTACAGTGAACTGCTGGGCAGTGTAGGTGTGAGCTCAGGACTTATTGCAAGGAAAGCGACAAAAATTAAGACTGACAAACTCATTGATATTCATTCTGCTCACTTAACCACTGAGAACTGTACATACTGCAAACTTAATAGAGTCAGACTGGGGTTCTTTAAACACCTTGTTCAGGGAAACTGTGTCACACCGGAAACGTGACGCATTGCGTATTGATAGGGAGTTTGCTGCAGTAACAGCCTCTACTCTTATGGGAAAGCTTTACACTAGGTGTTGGATTTGATTGCATTCAGCCCAAGAAGCATTAGTAAGGACTGGTATTGATGTTGGATGACTAGTTGTGGAGCGCAAATGCTTTACAAAAAGTAATGGATGGAGCGCCATCTCTTCAGAGAATGCAGTTTCACTGCACCACAGCCTCCAAAGCCTATGGACATTCTAGGAATTGTTTGTGTGCAGTTGGATGCCCGTGTCACAGTGAGTGCAACTTAAAGTATCCAAATTTCAGCATTAGAACAGGTGTTTTACATCATCACAGTGAACTGAAGGACAAAAATTATGGTTGAAGAACTGTCCAAGGTACTGAAGTTCAGTCTACAGACCCAGTGTATGAACTATACTTAGATTCTGAAGGCTGTTTGGTTTATGCTATCTGTTAAATAGCTTTATTTATGTTGCTGCAGAGCACTTTATTCAAAACCCAGAATGAAATTTATTAGTATAGTGCTTTTTACATTTCCTTTATTCCAAAGAATTACATAGAAATTAAAGTCTAGACCCTTCATCAAAATCGACACTGTCCAAAGGAAAACATGTATCTCAATTTTTGTCAATGTTCATTATTTGAACATGACAGATTTTGTTTGTATTCTGTGATTCATAATAAATAGACCAATAGAAATGCTCCTTGGAAAATCACTTGGAATAAAACCTCTTTACATTGTCTGACATTGAAAGTGAAGAACATTTTTGGGCTCTCCTGTAGAGTTACTGTTTTGGAGACATTTGTTTTTATTTGGACAGTAATGGAATTAATGTTTGAATATGTTGTGCATTAAAATGTATTAACAGTAACAGTTCGGGAAGTTATTCCATACATCAGAAAATCTGTAAAGATTGAATATTGCTGTTATTGATTGTTTATGGAATTCTACTATTTCACTCAGACTGCATTAGCAACAACTACCTCAACAACTACCTCACAATTACAGACTGTAGTCCATCTGCTTCTCTGCATGCTTTGTTTTTCACCCTATTCTTCAATGATCAGAAACCCCAAATAGGTCCAAATAGGTAATCAGGTAATAGGTACTATTTGGATGGTGCGTCAGATCTGACACAGCAGTACTGTTGGAGGTTTTAAACCCTTTGTCCACTCACTGTCCACTCTGTCCACATTACTCCTGCCCTGTTGGTCCTCTTTGCAGATGTGAAGTCAGAGATGACAGCTCATCTGTTACTGCACAGTTTGTGTTGGTCATCCTCTACTTCTGCATGAATGGTCATAGTAGGCTGCCCACAGGACACCGCTCGTGGATAGTCCACCAGTAAGTGAAATATCTAGTTGGTGGACTACTCTCAGTTCTGCAGTGACACTGAGTAACGTTGAACATTGCCATCAAAACACACAGTTTATAGTCTATAGAGTTATAGTCTATAGGTGGAGCCTTATTTTAGTCACACCCCTGCATTTTAGTAGGTGAGAATGCATCCCTGTCCCACATGGCCACATGATGAGCACTTTGATCCCCCTGCTTTTGAGTAAATGTGTTGCAAAACCAGTGTATAACATGAAGAACTATTAGTATACAATACATATTGTCTGCTATTAGGTGTGTTTTCATAGATATCATCATTTACGTGTGTAAAAGCTGTGTTTGCTAGTCAGAGTTTTTGACTTGGGTTAAAATGAGTTCATTTTGCCACTACTGAAGCGATCATTACATTTGGTAGAAGTTTGAGTAGTGTTAGGATTGTTTTGTTAGTTACAAAATTCAACGTTCAGTCATTAGTTTTAATAAAATGTACAGTTAAGTATGACTCAGAATGTTTCAAATGTATTTTCAAAACATTTTCAAGACTAATAGCATGTATAAGTTTATTTATAAAATCTGAGAAAATAACAAACATAATGGCTTTATATTTTATGTGTAAAATTCAGAAATTTTGTACTAAATTGTTTATATAATACCATATTTATGTCAGTTTACTGTTGAGGATGTGTTCATTTGACCTGGGGTCTTCAAACTTATGACTGCATGCATATGTGTATATCAGTGCTCACAGAGCTGCTGGTATTTTACTATAATCCCTATATTACTAGAGTCTGGACAGTCTCCAGCTTTTAAATCTGCATTTGGCTTTGAACCAGTTATATGCTTCTTCAGCTGAGAGGCTGCTTATGAACCTGCTTGGTTGGTGGTGTGTGTGCGTGTGGGTGCGAGTGTCAGAGAGCATTGCGGTGAGCATGAGAGAGTAATTAGCTGTCAGTGAGTGTGAGCAGCGGGCTGGAACTGACGGCGGAACCCTTCACCTCTTCCTGACCCTAGCACCGGGCAGCCAGCTGCCGCCGCAGCCCACAGGACACAGCAGCGTCCAGCCCGCTGATCCCAGGCCAGTGGTGACGTGCCTTTGAGCGTCCTGGCACTTTATGGTCTCTGCTGCAGCACAGCACAGCACACTATAAAACCCCATGGCAACACTAACTCAGCTATATTTGCCGCTTGAAAAATGCTGGCGTACATGTTGCTTTTATTAGCTTCGACTTTGCCAAGTTTGCTTTGATGCGGCAACACGATGAACGTAAAACGCCCCATTCTCCTCACCCAGACGATTTGCATTCTAAAGCTTTTCATCTACTTTTATTTATTTATTTGCATTTTAACAGCTTTAAATGACTTCTGTCCCTTAGAGCAGATCCTAGTGTGTCTATTATTGCAGGTCAGGATTATTTGGAAACTCATAGATGTGGGCATAATACAGTATTACACTCATGGAACTTATATAGTGGTATAAAATTACAGCTCTCAAAGGCCTTATCCTTGTTCGACCCCTGGATTAATTTATGATGCCTTTTTTTCGCTCAGCCAGTACAGCAAGCCGAAGAGAAAGAAACTTGCATACTTTTTCATACATGCTTTTTCATAAGGTTTGCAACACTTTTCACTTCTCACCTCCACACAGCAAGGATAAAACACTATTAGAGATACCATGGGATACATTTATTCAACATTTTACATTGTTCTCTAATGTCTGCACACAAAGAATGTGACCTTGGCCCAGGTGAAAGATACCCAGATGCAGTTCCACATGTCCAGTTACAGCCTTATGTGAGTTCATGAATAAGTTGATGAGCTCTGTTCTGATATGCTGGTTTACATTGAGACACCATGAAGATCACATATATTTAACAGGCAGGAAAATGAACGTGTTTGTAATAAGCTAGGTCGTCCCAACTCCTTAGTTAGCTGTGCTAACATTGGATGCTTAAGTAATCTTAAGTGAGGATAGAATCACACAGCATGGCTGCTACTTACATGTTTCTGTTGGGGTTGTGATGCTAATAAAGGTGGAACTGCTCCTCTCCTCAGTCTCTTCAGTGTCAAACGCTGAGTGAAGCTGCTCGATATTGTTTAAGTCTGTCCAGAGTGAAATGTGCAGAGCAAACTAGCGACTAACAACCTGTCCAGGATCTTGCTAAAGATGTTGGAGTTAAAACTGCCTTCCAGAACTTTCCGTTTTGCATTAAATGGTGAAACAGTTAGCTGTAGCATTACATTTGATTATTATTAAATCTGGTCAGTGAAATAATAATAATTATTGTTATTACAATAGTTGCATAATTTAAAATGCCCCTAGTGCTCATTGTCAGTGTTCATAATTTTATTTTGCTGGTCTAGTGCAGTAGATATACAGTTCAGTTTTTCCAAAACATAATACTTTTCTCTGTTTCCTTCCTCTGTCTGAAACGTGCTGTTGGTGCTCCTGTGTTTTTAGCCGCTCCTGCTGATGACAAAAACACTACATTAAGAGAAAAAAACTGAAAAAATTGTAATAGATCCACTTTAAATGCAACAAGCATGTCAAGTCGTTTATTTGTATAGCGCTTTTTACAACAATGTTGTCTCAAAGCAGCTTTACAGAGTTTTGAAAACAGACAGTTACAACATATATCCCCCAGTGAGCAAGCCAGAGGCAACAGTGGCAAGAACACCTCATTCAGACTGGAGGAAGAAACCTTGGGAGGAACCAAGACTCACAAGGGAAGACCATCCTCCTCTGGTCAAACAGTATTTACAGTTTAATAAACTAAACAAGAAAAGAGTCTCTGTTTGAAATCTGCACAGGAGGCAGTCTCTGTAAAGTGAGCATGAGCTGAAACAGTCCAATCCTATCTCAATGCTGGTGGCCTTGATGGCACAGTGATGTAATTGAGGGTGTAGCAGTAGACACAGATGGACAGGAGGGCTGGTTGGTGATGGGTGAGGAGGTGGCCCTGATGGTCAGAGAAAGTTAGTTGGGCTCAGGAGTAAACAGATTCGAAATTTCAGAGTGTGGCTGGCGACTCCGGCAGATCTAACTATAACAGCCTAAACTAAAAGGAGAGAACCAGAAGGTAACATAGACATGAGAGCACTGGGATCCCCCCACTCCACCATCAACAAACCTGTGTGATCGTGTGAAGTCTCAGTTTACCATAAACCTGTGTCCATGAACCCCGGATCTCCTGCCCTTATCTATAAGGGAAGATTAAATACAAATGAATTAAAAATGTCAGATTGTAGTTTTAAAGTTATTAGGCTCTCTCTGAGGTCTCAGAAGGCTCAGAGGTCTCCCTTCTTGTGTACTTGTAATACATAACTGGTGATTCTGGCATTTTTTAACTGTAGCATACCTCACCTTAGATCTGTCAGACAGACCCAGTCACACTGCGGTGTTGCTGGAGCACAGTGAAGTTAACTGCCTTGCCTGAGTGCCAGTGGCGGTAGGTGTTTGCTGAGTCATTCAATCATGCAGATTTTCCACCAGCAGTGGATGCTCTGCCTGCCAAACGGTGCTGGTATTCACACCTTGGAACCTTTGGGATAGAGAGAGAGAGAGAGAGAGAGAGATGATGCATGGGACATGGTTCAGGTCGGAGATAAGACTGATGAATGCTGCCCTGCCTCCAGAGGCTTGCCTCGCCTCAGCTCCATGTCCCCATTAATTAGAATATGAATTATGTGCTTTATCTGATGCCTATGATGATCCATGCTCAAGGCTTCCATAGCAATTTTGAAGCGAATGTCAAATAATATTAAAGGGCTATTGTGCGTCAGCAGGGCTGCTCAGTGGCAACCCTTCATTTCGAGTGGAACAGAGTGTGTGTGTAATCTGTCCTCGCTATCACTGTCTCTGCCCTTCACACTGCGCCTGACGGTATTGTCTATACTGAGGGCAGTTCAGTTTATTCACTGACACTAAATAGCACGACAAAATGAGAAGAGTCTTGAGTCTTGACTAAAACAAACGTTGAGCTCATGCTTCGTTTTTGTTAAATATATATATGTATGTATATATATATATATATATATATATATATATATATATATATATATATATATATATATATATATATATATATATACTTACATATGTCCAGAAGTAGTAGTAAAACAGCACTTAAAAAGAGGAGAAAATCAACCTGCCCTCTTTCTTCACATCTGAATGAATCCACAGATGTTTCAATGTTCATCCTTTCACTGTGTGAATACAACTCAGTGCTTTGGATTTGAAAGGCCGTGTAACTGTCTGTTAGCTGTTTCTGAAAGAAATAGATAAAAAAGAAGAAAACTTGCAAATGTAGCAAATAAACTGCTGCTGTTTTCAGAATAATCAATGGACTGTATAAGAGTCGAACCCTCAACATGAGTGAATGTGTTTGGGATCAGAAGGAGCAGAAACCAACTTCTAAGGCTCAATTTTAAAGGCATGAAAAATATCCCTACAGATTTCTTTGAAAATCAAAAGCAAGATACTAAAAAATGAAAACCACAATAAAGTTGGGGACACTCAATAATGAAGCCTGAAAATAAATGACTTTAGTAGTCATTGACCTTTACACTCTGCTATGAGTCCAGACTTTCGGCTACAGCTATTGCAGTAATAAAATCAATAATTGTGTAGTTTAATAAGTTCTGGTGCAAGTCTGCACTTCTGACTCGTTCTGTTTCTTTTCAGTGTCAAAAATGTAAAGAATGTTAACCTTTCTGTGTTATGTCAATAAATAAATATGTAATAAAATGTAAATATACTCATCTTATTATACATACATTATACATATCTCATTAAAATACTCGGAAAAAGTGATGCTTTGAAATTACTTGATTCAAATGTGTACATTATTTCCACATGAAATAAATACAAAATAAAAAATTAAACATTCAGTGCAGCACAGCTTAGAACCCAGATGTTTAACACAACTGTTCTGCATATTTTAATATGGACACTAATAACTTGATCGTTATCTGATTTTGGAAGTTGATTACTGATTATTCATGGGACCAGCTAAACCTGCACACTAGGGCTGGACAATATAACAGTATTAATCATTACATAATAATATCTCACTGTAAGGTCATTCGGAGCATATTGACTGCATGTTTGACTAAAACGAGAAGGTTATGTAGCATGTGAACTATTAAATGCTAATTTTTGGATTCATAGTTTTTAGCAGTACTTTTTCAAGGTCTCACTATTTGGTCTGTCAGCTGTGAGAAAAAAAATAATAATTATATCGTGACATATGGTGTAGCACGAAGACTTAGCGTTGTGATTTTTTATGATATTTATATTTTGCCGTGTCATTCTCCTCTACAGCGTACTACCATTTCTCATATCAGATTATTGGATTTTTCTAAAAGGCACCTAGATTTTTCAGCTCACAAGTACCTGCATCTGATCTTTCATTTCTTTCCATCTCTGCATGTGCACAAACAGAACGGGCTAGGAAGGAACGGTCAGTGAGGCAGTAACTACAGACTTCATTTCACACTAAAACTGTGAAATAGCAACAAAACATTTCGTTTAGTGTAAAACCTTTAAAACTCCCAAATTAAATATTGGCCAATACATTACTTTATGTTATAAATTAACCTTACTGGGAAGTTGGAATGTTACATCATATGCTAAATATCCTTATATTTGGCATGTGTTTTGGTGGGCTTTAAAGCTTCAGTGTGTGTGTGTGTGTGTGTGTGTGTGTGTGTGTGTGTATGTGTGTGTGTGTGTGTGTGTGTATCGTCGCTGTCCAATGAAAAAACAATGAACCAATGAATTGCCTCCAAAATAACAACTTCACAGAAGAGGACAAAAACTTTCCATTACTTTAACTTTACTTTAATTGCAAGTCATTGAAACCAGGCTTTTGTCCAAGCTATTTTGAAGCATTTCTGTTGGTCCATTCATCATAATATTTTCACACATCAGCAGCTTTAGTGTTAAAATGATGATAAAAAATCGAAATTGACAAAAATAGACATGATTTCTTAAGACAGGGACAACATGATGTAAAATAAAGCTATTAAGATAACATCCCTTTTCTTTTTAATGTGTGATATGTTTCAGGGTTGGGATGTTTAATAAGGTCCCTGAAGTCTTCTCATTATCAGATAGGTTAAGTGCTTGTAAACAAATTATTGCTTAAATCTGATTTTGAATCAGATCTGCAGTTATCAGACTACTGTGTGCATCTCAGCATGCTCAATAAACTTTAAGTGAGAAGTAGTTAATATAAAATCACATCATTTGAGAACTGACACTTGTAAGATAAGTAACTAGTGCACCACTCTCCGTCTCGCTCTCTCTCTGTTTCATATGACTTTGGTCTTGTTTTGCTGTGTCATGGCCGCAGGGCTCTCTCTCTCCCCAAAGCCCTGGTACAGTGAAGCATTCAGTGCTAGTAGTAAAGTCTGAGGTGCGTTAAATCACTTTCCTCGCAGCAAGTGCTGAACATCGCGCCGCATCCGTTTCCTCCCTGTACGCCTCAGACTCAGTGTGCAGGGTAACTTATCTCCAGCGGAGCAGGACTGGACGGGGCAGAGAGCGGAGACAGACGATGGATAGACTGCACTACTGCTAGCCTGGCTCTAATGGAGAAAGCCTCTTGAGCAGCCTCCGCAGATGCCTGGAGCTGTACTGAATGTGCTTCTCAGAATACGAGTAATGATACAGGTCTTGTTTTTGGCTTTCATTTCTTGAAGTTCTAGTTCTGAGAGACTCTTGTTCTGCAGTCCATGATTAGCTGTCTGAAGTACGGTTGGAACTGTGGAAACTGGATTGACAACAACCTACTAATGAATACAGTAAGCCTGGTCTATAACTGGAACCTTTCCACAAGGAATGCTCGGTTATGGCAAAAATACTCAAATTAATGATATATATCACAATATTACGTCTTTCTGAGTGTTGATCAGCTGAACAGACAAAATGGAACAGCAGTGTCACATTTAAAATCTACTATCAGAAACGATAAGGGGGAAAGTTTGTGAATGAAAAAGCGTGGTTACTAAGGTGCTGTTAGTCTAATGCTCTGATCTAAGGCTGTTGCTAAGGTGTTGCTGTGCTGTTGCAATGGTATTCCAGGTGTTGGTAGCAAATTCATATGATGGTGATATAATAGTATGACTGTATGCTGACTGGACTCTGACTGTATACTAACCTTATGCTGCCTGTATGCTAACTGTATGCTAACTGGACACTGACTGTATACTAACTGAACACTGACTGTATACTAACCTTATGCTGACTGTATGTTAACTGTATGCTGACTGGACACTGACTGTATACTAACCGTATGCTGCCTGTATGCTAACTGTATGCTGACTGGACACTGTATACTGACTGTCTACTAACTGTATGCTGACTGTATGTTAGCTGTATGCTGACTGTACACTGACTGTATACTGACTGAACACTGACTGTATACTAACCGTATGCTGCCTGTATGCTAACTGTATGCTCACTGGACACTGTATACTGACTGTCTACTAACTGTATGCTGACTGTATGTTAACTGTATGCTGACTGGACACTGACTGTATACTGACTGTATACTAACCATATGCTGACTGTATGTTAACTGTATGCTGACCGTATGCTGACTGTATGTTAACTGTATGCTGACTGGACACTGACTGTATACTGACTGTATACTAACCATATGCTGACTGTATGTTAACTGTATGCTGACTGGACACTGACTGTATACTGACTGTATACTAACCGTATGCTGAGTGTATGCTAACTGTATTCTGACTGGATACTTACTGTATACTAACTGGATGCTGACTGTATGCTGACTGTATACTGACTGTATACTAACCATATGCTGACTAGACACTGACTGTATACTGACTGTATACTAACCGTATGCCAACTGTATGCTGAATGTATTAACCAATTCGACAATTTGAAAGAGAGAAACCCTCAACACCTGAAATGGGTCATTTTACAACATGCAGTCAGTGTACAGTCTGCATTGTTCTGGAGATTGACGGAGATATGTATGTATGTTGTATATGTTCTTTATGTAGAACATTTTTCATAATGGTTTTATATTCTGCCAAAATGAATTGCATTGTTACGATGTCAAGTTTGTAACAATAAAAGAACACGTTTTGGTGATGTGTAGAACTACTTAGAAAACTTTGCTGCAGAGCTGAAAAAGGAGTAGCATTGCACATTTTGACTATACAATAAAAATCTGAAAATAAGGAACAGCAAGTTGACTGGTTTAACTATGAAAACGTGATCTATTTAACATTTCACAAATGATAAAAGTGATGTATCACAGGGTTGGATGTGTACCTTGTCTGAATGCCTTCTTTCATATATTTTTTTTAACAATCAGGGTTCCTGTGTTGTGGTGGAAACACAAAACAAGAACTCGTTCAGAAATGTGTGGTTGCCATTTAGGATAGCTCTGGAACTCTGGAAAGTTTTGGAACCCTGATGGAAAACCGCCTAAAGATATTGTGAAGCCGTTGATTCTGCATAAGTATTATAAATTGCACAATTGATCTGATGCCTGTTGGCTATAACTGTATGAGGCCTCTTATCTCTATCATCAACACTCACTCACTCACTCTTTCTACTATCTCCCTCTGTTTTCTCGTTGTAAGCGCTGTATCCCAAACTCATTACCACCTCTTCAGCTGGGGGTCTCCTTGTTTTAGGGGATGGAGGTGAAGAGCTGATTGGAACAGTTAACGTGGGGGTTAATCACTAGGTGACCCCCTCGGGCGCTGTTGTGCACCTCAGTTCGTTTTAATCATTGAATTCTTTTAGGAGCCTTGTTCTGTCAGGTTTCTGCAGTCTAATTACCCAGAACTGCTGAAATTCCTTTCAGCCCCTCACCTGCTGTTTAACCTTTCATTGCCATGATTCTGGTCTCACGATGATTTGATACCAGGTGGTATCATCTATGCTGGTTTACTGGTGTGGTCCATAGTGTCCATATTGATTTTCACAGGGTTGGGTTTTTTATACACAAGTATTATATCTATAGGCACTTCTCAGAGTGAAGTCTGCAGCTGAGGTAGGAGAGACTTTGCTAGCACTGGTATTTGATGTAACTTGATGTATACAGGAAAAGAAGCTCCGTTGAGCAGCGAAAAAGTACAAACCATTTAGATCTTTGCTGCAGTGATTTTGACAGGAGTAATAACCAGTGGAGATGTGGATGAGTGGGCACAGGCAGATGAAAATCTAAGATGGAAGAGAGGCTAATCAGTAGCGACACTGTGAACTCTTTTCCTTTTCTATGCTGTTTGTCTTTGTGGCTGTTCTCTGCTTGGTTCTGTATTTGGCTATCACCATAATTTTCTTTTAATGGTCCGTGATTCTGTGTTTCTGGTCCAAATGTTTTGTTTGCAGCTACATTTCAAACTCTGCCCTACCCCAGCCATATACATGCCTTCTAGACACACAAGATCTGCACACGTTGTGTAATGTGTGGGCACCGTGTAATTTGTGGGTTCAAAAACAGAACGTATAGTCCATTCGAAGATGTTTAAGGTTAATAAGACATTAGCATAGAGTTCTTAAGAAGTATAGATTGATTAACTTTATGCATTCTGATTTACTGTGCATCCTTCTTTTGTAAAATTTCCTTCCACTGTGAGAAGATACCTTTAGTGTTGTGGGTCTGAAATATGTGTAGCTGTCAAAGAGTTCTTACTGAGAAAAGGAAATAGACAAAAAAGAACAAAATAATAAAGTCCAGACCTCAATTTTGGAAAAATCCAGATTTCTTTTAAAAAGGTGAAATAAATAAATAAATAAATATCTAAATAAATAAGAATGGAAGCTGTACTAAAAGCAAAGACTGAACACTCCAAAGCCTGAAAAAATTATATTCATTTCTTGAGGCTTCTGTTCTTTACTTTCTGCTGAAAAATGAATATCTTGTGCTTAATGGCTATTTTGCTTGGAAATAAAAGGTAAATTAAGTACCTGGAGGGTGGTCTCTGACTTTTTGCACAGCACTGTCAGTGTCATCTAACCCCATTATACTGCAGTACATTTGAAACATTGGAGATTTTTCAGTATTCCAGTCTCCTCTGGAGAGACACTTCAGTACCTGTGAAAGCTGTTCTGTTTTTATAAGAAGTAATGGAAACACAGAAAGAGCTTCTGTCACCTGAATAACCGATAGTAACAGTTGCTTTAACTTAGTCCTTTCCTCTGAGAAACACTGAAATTTGTAATTCTTCCCGTTCTCCTTTTCAGGAAGGAAAACAGCTGCTGCTCTGGGTCGTGATGTTATGTTTATAGTAGTTTTCCCAAGAGCTAGCGGCTAACGGCTAATAAATAGATGTGTAAGTGATACAGAGGCTTCAGGTTTTAAGAGATTTTCGCCCTAATGGATCGACCACCTGCAAAACCCATTACCAGATCGGCTTCAGTTTTCCCCTGTGAGCTTTAACAATAACATCTCGCAGGTTTGTTTGGATGGGCTGGGCCTGGGGGTCCGGGCTGACCTCTTAGCTCGGCCTCAACCGTGCTAATCACTGCTAAGCACTGCAGCAATCTGATAGGACTGTGACTGTGCATACCTTATACACCTGAACCCAGTCTGGGGCCTGAAGTGTTAATCTCTCCCAGACCTACGCTGACTGGGACTCAGCTAAGTTGAACAAGCTGTGTGTAAGATTTTTAAGTTGTAACTTGTTAACTTGTTGCTCATTGAAAGACAGCATTCTTTGTGGGTCAGAACTTAACTGATGCCACATATCTGTTTCTAAGCAGAAGAGAAAATCTTTTCTTGTGATTTGAATTTGTACCTGTTTTTACATTTTGTCTTAGTTTGCAGAAAATCTTTACATATTCGCCATTTCAAAATTTACAGCACAAGCTTGTTAATTCAGAAGGTACATCAAATGTTAATATGTCATTTATACAGTCATGTATGGCAGCTGGTTTAATTTACAATTGTTAAAATTGGCAAATGCTACGTAAGTTACAGTAACCCTTAAATTGCCAGAAATATTACATTGTAATAACATGGAAAACAGTGCAGTCTGACTCATTTAAATGAAAGTTCATATATTTATCAGAATAACTACATAAATATCTTTCATTCATAAAAGTTCAATGCAAAATTTACTAAGACATAATTATTCACAGTGGTAGTGATAGAACCCAGTCATCCAAAGAGTTTATTGCTACCACACAGTTAGTTACTTCACAAAATGACTATAAAATGTGCCATAAACATTGTTAAATGATACTATAAAACACATCTTTTTGGATTTACCACTGTTTTACTATTATCAGTGTTACACATAAAAAACATGGAGTTGGGCATAACTAATAAAATGTCTATGTTTGTGTTTTAGACACCTGTGGTTACTATCATTGCCATAGTGGGTGTCATTACTTTTTAATGCAACTTTTCACATCAGACTGCTCAGAATGACTTTGTTAACATCCCAATGACTTAGGTAGGTAGAACATTTCTTTTTTTTTGCCTGTACCATTCCTTTATAGGTTATAGGAACATGTGAAACGGAAGCCTGGACCTGGTATGAGGGTCTGGCCATTGAAGGCTTAATTGACTTTTGACCATGGATCATTTTTATATTTTTCTAAACAGGCTTTTCAAAAGTCCTGGTGGTCAGCACAGTGTCAGACAGTGTGAGGCGAAGTGAATGTTCTTCTAGCTCCAAGTTCTACAGAAGCACTGGCCAATTGGGAATGGGGTTGCTGCATATTTAGCATGTGTTATTTCGAAATAATAGCAGAACCTGGAGGAACGACCCCATGACAAAGCTGTCAAATAATAACCAGTGCTATGCAGGCTGCATATAATCACTCTCTCCACTTATTTTAACCTGCTATGTGTGAAGCCACAGTTCAGTTCCTTACTTTTATCAATGCAGAATATTCATGTTAGTTTATTAGTACCAAATAATTCAGAATAGTATATAAATAATACGTTTTCTATCATAGAAAGATATATTTTCCTAACCTCCTGGGGACCCCATAGTGGACTGAAACAGGACTCTGGGAAAACCTGGTTACAGGAACAGAATTTAAAGGTGTGAATTTATAGGCCACTAAATTAAAGAAACAGGGGTTTTAGGCATGTTCTTCCCCCCAAACATTAGTTATTACATAACTTCTTTTCATTTTAAAATGTACCCCTTACTTCCCAGTCCATACTGGCCATAGACTGTAAACAAACTGTATAGCATATATGTATATTGCATAATTTCTATATAACATATATTGTAAATCTCATACACTCATATTTTATTAACAGTAGAACATAGAATAAACTCATTTAGAACTTCATGGCAGTAAAGTATCTCCAAAAAGTTAAGACAGGGTCGTGTCTACCATAGTGTAGCATCCCAACACTTTTTTAAACTACAGGTAAATGTTGTTTATATATATATATATATATATATATATATATATATATATATATATATATATATATATATATATATATATATATATATATATATATATACACACACACACACACAGGAGGTAGTGCAGAGTAAGAATGTACAGTGCAACAGCTTGTTTCTCTGTACTTTGGCCTGTACTGCTTTTTTGAATGAGGTGCAATATAGAGCAGCCAATCAGAACAGAGCTGCTCTACATGCCAGTTTTAAATGCCCGGTGTGTTTAATTCTAAGGAATATAGGGAGGTTGAAAAGCCATTGTTAAAATAAATTATGGAAGTTTTTAACTCACACAGAGTCACAATTGAACAATAAAAATATGGGCAATTTAAGATTAATAATTGAGTGACATGGCTGCAATTTAAGGGATTATACTCCCAGAGCGCGTGAGAAAGAATAATAGAGAGAAAGGACAGACCACCGAGGCTGTGTATCAATGTGTGTCTTTAGAGGTAGCAGCCTGGGGGGAAAGGAATGTTGCACTGCCAGCAAACAAAATTAAACAGAGAGAGAAAAACAAGACAGCAACAGCAATGCCTGATCTTTTCTTCTCAGAGACCACTGAAAAATAAATGGCAGGGCTGAAGAAGTTATGTCTGCTTTTTAATGTACATCTATCAAACCGAGCTGCTTCCTGGCAAAGCATCAAAACATACAGAACGATACAGAGAATTTGGCTTTTAAGATGTTTACATTTGCCACCAGTACATGTCCACCTGAAATGAATCATCATGTAGAGGCAGAACTATCTGTGTGCTACTGTGTAGTACTGGGTACTGTACAAGTGCTTCCTTCCTTTAAATGCACTTTATTTTCCTCTATTTATTTATTTATCTTTAGAGCACATAAGTAAGGGTGTATTATTGATTTCTTTAATCAGTAATACAGAAAATCAAAAAAGCTGATTAAACTACAGAAATAACTAGATATTTGTGTCAGCCTCAAATTCAGATTTCTCAGTGTTGTTGTTAGTTATGTTTTGATATGTACAGAATATGATCTGGCAGATATCAAGGCTTCATGTAAACCTCCTGAGCGTGCAGTGCTGGTGCTAGGAGAGTTGCAAAATGTTACCAAATAAAAATAGTAGTTTGTAGTGTTTAAAAGAAACAGAAGCAGCATGTAAAATGTTTAAATTTTAATGTTGTGTATAGTGTATGTTTTTTTTCCTTAGCAGGAGGTGCTGGTGGCACTCAAGCGTCTTCATACAGGCTCAAAGAAGGTCCGACTTGATGTTAAGGTTTCACGTGTAAAGTCAACAATATATTGATGAAGATATTAAGACAATAGTGGATCATTCTCTCACATCCTTAGAAAGCGTGTCCTTTCTTTGAATATTCTTTCAACGCACTAAAAATTATCCGATTCATCTGTTTAGGGAAATGTCCTTTTACGCGTTATGTGCTATTACTATTACTATATTTCTACTAGAGAGGCTCTAAAACCTGAATAGTGTAACTATGTAAGTACACATATAAGTAGATGTTTGAACTTTTTAACATATTTGGACATACCAATATATCTTCATTTAAACAGTGTTGATAGATACATGTGATATAATTCATGAAAGAACACTTTCTTAAGGACACAAATTAAGAGTTTTATCTTCCATAATATTACTGAAACCAGCAAAAATGCAAATCCTTGTGCGCAAAGCAAGCACACTCAAATATACACAGAGATAACTGCTCTACTTTAGGTTTGTTATTGGAATGTGTGGAGTCTTCCTGTCCAGATCAGAATAGCTCTCTAAGGCCTTTAGAAAAAGATTTTTGTAAATACCTATGAGTCTGGTAAGGGGTATAAGAAGATTTTCAAAATATTGGAAATCAATCATTCCCCTGTCCAGAAGATCATCTGCAGATGGAAAAGATTTAAAATCACTGCCCAAATGTCCAGGCACGGCTGCTCCAGCAAATTTAACCTCAGAGCAGAATGCAAGATGCTAAATAAAGTCTTTAAGAGTCTTCTATTTTAAAGCAGGTAGCTTTTGCCACTGTGAATATCAAAATCTATGACTGTACCATTAAAACAAAACTGTACAAATTTAACCAGCATAGGAGGTGCGCCAGGAGGAAGCCTTTCTGTCTAAAGAGAACAACAGAGTGAGACTTGAGAAGATGAATAGATGAAAGAAGATGAATATCTATGAATATCTAGGCAAGGATAGTAACTTCTAGAACAATGGGCTATGGATGGGTGGCACATTAATAAGAGATGTTTGGCCACAGTACCAGATGTTGTTTAGCAAAAATCAAAGACAGCACTTGCACAGAAAAGGCTCATATCAACTGTGAAGTATTGTAGTGGAAATGTTATGGTTGGGGCTGCTTCCTCAGGTCCTGGCTGATTTGCAGTCGTAGAATCAGCTGTGGATTCTCTTTCATAGCAGGTAGTGTTTGGGGAGAATAAGGGACAATCTGTAAATCAGTTGAAGCTGAAGAAGTTGACATTCTAAGAGGACAATGATTCTAAACATCAAGTAAATGATTTTAATGACTCAGAAAAAGAAATGGAGGGCAATGGAACAGCCTTGTGGAAGCGCAGATGCTGGGGTGGATTTGACATGGGCCATACATACAAGAAACCTCTCAAACTTCGCAGTACTGATAGAATTCTGCATAAAGGTTTGGGCAAAAATGTAGAAAATGCCAGAAACTGATAGACAGTTATAGGAAACACAGGTTTCTACCAAAGGGGGCAATACCAGTTACTGAAGCCAGTGGGGTACTTAGTATTTCAGACAAAAATGACATCTAATTATCAGTTAAGTTTTTTTTAATAACTGATCACAAAGTCAAATTTCCTCTGTTCTATGTTCTGTTGCGAAACATACATACTGTTTAGCTGAAGATTATGTTCTAATGTTTCAAAAAAGAGAAACAGTCCATGGGGTGCGGGTGTACTTAGTACTTCGTACATACTTCTTCTCATCACTGTAGATTTGCAACAAAATAAAAAACTTTAAAACTGTGATATATTTAGTTTTTACACAGATTTTTTTCTCCTAGCAGTATCATTGCATTGTACAGTCCTGAATATCGTCACTGCCCAAAATAAAATGTATATCTCTAATTTTATTGTTGTACATCATTTGAACACGGTAGCTGCTGTTTACATAATGTAAAAATTTTATGATGAATGGACCAATAAAAATGATCAGAATTAACTTGGAATAAATTCTGGTTTCATTGACTTGCATTAGAAGTAAAATATGTTTTTGTGCTCTCCTGTAAAATTGGCATTGTGGAGATACTTTTTTGGGGGCAACGACAATATGATTTTCAAACTGCTGTGTCACAAACTGCTATTTTGAGCAGAAAACATTTTATTGTCACTGTTGAAACAAATTAGTAATAATTATTTAATGATATAAATTCAATTCAGAATTAAGCATGTGTCACCTTTTATCCCCAATAAAGACATCATCTTGTTTCTTTCATATGTTGTAGACAATAAAGTAGCATTTTCCAGTTACACATACTGATCTATTTCACTATGGCTACCATGGACATACATACTTGTTGTAATTATTCTGATGGCGGATTTTAATTAGATAAAATTTCTGTATGATTTTTGTTTGATGACAAAATGGGTAGAATAGGGCTAATATAACTGCTGGCTGCACATCACGACCCTAACCAGGCCTGGCCTCTAGAATTCAAGAGGTTCACATGTTGACCCTGATTAGTCGCCATTGTTTTCACAACTTTAGCTTATTTATCTTTCCGTTCCTCCTGTCTCACCTAAGGGTTAAGGTCACAGGCAGGGCATCCATATGCAAGGGTCAGTGAAGCTGTGTTTAGATTGGCCCTCTGTGGACACATGAGAATGTGCAAGCATACACCCACTGCACTCAATGATCAGGATCTGCAACATAGCACACAGGCTCTTCACATACAGTCTCATTAAAAAGGAATTTAATCGGATTTTCAACTCGCCTGTTCTTGTGAAACTTGCTGAGTCAGGATAGTTTACAGTGGCGGTGATAGGAACCAGACGTCTAGAGCTATTAAGCCACCTCACAGAAAGATATTACACAAAAACAGTTACAAATATGCTGCCTGACATTTTCTATGATAATTTTGAAAGTAAGCTTTGGTCCAAAATCGTTGTTTTTGTATATGTTTTGCAGAATGTTGTAAGACAAAGTAGTCTGTAGGTTTTTCAAGTTTACAGCTATTTTATTGTTATCAGCATATAAAGCTGTGTGTACACGTGTACGACTACTGGTTATTCTCTAGTAAATTTTAGAAAATCAAAGATAACACTAGCCCTCTTTCTTGCCACTACATTAGTATTATTATTAATTACATTAACATTAATATATCTACAATGCATACTTGCACATGAACCACTCTGTCTGACTAGTAAAAAAGTAATTCTGAATGAATGATGAGTCCTTCAACAACAAATTGAACATGTTGGAAAGATGTGTTTAAAATCAGACTGGACACAAATAATAATACATATACTTTGTGTTCTTGTTTATGTCAGCTCCTTCCATTGAGTCCTGTAAAAACCTTAACCTCTGAAACCAAAACAAGTCTTTTGATGCTGTTTATTTGCTTAAAGCTTGAAAGAATTTTACTGCTTTCTTTCATTATCTTGGAGACATTTGATCCTGGTAAAGAGTTTAACACACACACACACACACACACACACACACACACACACACACACACACACACAACAGGTATTGCCTTCCTATCATTCTGGGATCATTTCATTAAGTTCTGTATGACTGTACCTAAATGTGGATTTTCTAACGTGGCTCAGTTACTTCCAGCCGACTGTGGAGTCCACAAGTGCGTAGATGCAACAGAATAGAGGTGGATATTACAATCAAATAGAAGTGCTAATTGGTAGCCATTAACATCCCTTCCGTCCAATATTTGTTTCAGCTGTTCAGAATCTGCACTTAGTGACTGCTTGAATCAGGAAAGGAGCTGCTCAGGTCTGTGTTTTCTCCACGAGCCTGAAATCGGCTTCCTATTCCGCCTTAAATTGTTCTGCAATAACATATAACTAGCGTCGCAGGGTTTGTTTCCTAACTAGTTCGGAAAAAATGGTTGTGAAAATCAACACACCATTGTGGTGCACTCTTTAGTCAAGTAAAACATCTTCACCTGGAAGAGTGAATAACGAAGTAACCTTGTTGACTTCAGCTGCAAGTGTTACTAAACACAGAGGAGAACTGCCTCTAGTACGGTTAGTGTCTGTTTTTACTGATCTTGAACAGGAAATGATAGAATATGGAACCTTTGGTGCGGGACTGATCAACAATGGAAAAAATATAGTTCCAGTTTTCTGCTTTTAGAGCTTGGTGCTGATGTCTTCTTGATCACTGGAAGAAAAACGGTGGAGACATTTGTCTACTATTTTCACACCAATAAACCAATTCTTGGCAAAACCTATAATTTTGTGTTGCCTTTTGGTTAGGGTAAGGTGTAGACATAGGATTACTGGGCTATATGTAACACCAGTAAATGAAAGTCCTCACAAATACGGTAATACAAACGTGTCTCTGTGTCTGCATAATGTCTGCATATAATGACTAAATTGTCCTTATGGCTTTGACAATGATGGATTGAGTCATAGGAGCTAAGGCTGATTCCAGCTGTTATCTGTTTCCACTTCGGTGAAACACGCAGACAAACAGACTAAATGAACGTCTAAATGTAGCCTATGAGTGTGTTTTTGTTCTACAGGGTGATGCAAAGAATTGTATTTTTCCAGTAAAGGCCTTTTTTAAACTCCTTCAAAGTTAAAAGGAGCATATTATCATCTGGCACACTTAAATTCTGTTTAAGTTAGAAACTCCAAATTTCTCCGTTTCTGTTCTCTGTTTAAAAACTATTAAGGTGGAGACTGATTGGTTAGTAAATGGCACATATTTTCAGAGTATATTTGGCCAAGTAAAGCTAATAGAAGTCTATTTGGCGGTGAGCGCTTCACAGCTCCCTCATCTGCGGGCACTCATCGGTCTCACCTGTTGCTTCAGAGACGATAATACTGAAGTGTGTGTGTGTGTGTGATGGAGGGTGTGCGTGTTCCAATATCTCAGTCAGGGTGGTCGGAAATGAACTCTTCTTATCAGTATGCATGTGTGAGGGAGTCAGCGAGTCATCCTATTCTGCAGTGCAGTTCTACTATTCTGCACTGTCACCTAACGCCTATAATCATCTCTCTTTCTCTCTCAGTCTCTCTCTTTCTCTCATCTCTGTAACTGATCCAGACAGCCTTATACTAATCTAATCTCCAGCGTCGTTCAATTAACATGAAACCCAAATGTCATACCAATCTAGGCTTAACCCCTGAAACTTCATAGGGTCTCTCAGAAGTACATAACTTGTTAGTTTCAGAGTAGTAAGCCAATAATTATTAATTACTGAGTAGTGAGTCTTAACATAAATAGCTGAATAGCACGTTTACGGTTTAACCCTTTAACCCATTAAACTCTAGTCCTACTAATCCTAAAAATGTCCAGTCACTTCTATGACATTTCCAGCATTGTCTGAACTAATACATTACTCAAGTCAAAGGCCATGCTTCATTCATTTGATTTCCTGTTAAAATATCCAGACAATGTGGGCTACTCATTTTTAGAAGATATTTCTAAAGAGATTGTTCATCAAATAATTGATTAGAATTCTCCAGCTTTGGAAAGCAATGTCAGTGTTAATTCTAGTTTTGCTTCTGGTGGTCATAATAATAATTGCTTGCCAAGAGCTTTAGCAATAACTGTGTTTGCTCCTCCTTTCATTGACTGCCTGTGCTTTAAATGATTTAACCGGGAGCGGGAACTTCAACATGATTGACAAGAGCTTAGAATATGGCGTCAGTACAGTGTTTCTTCTTCATCCTCCCATGTGAGGACTTAAGGCAGACTCAGCGCCTCAGTGACTTAATATCATGCTATTATGCTATTCAGTAAATATCTCTACGATTTGATATATTGATGTATTTAAGATACTGGTTGTGCACGTTCTGTTGATTGTACAATTTTTACAAAATCTTTGTAAGAAGATAATTTAACACTGAAATAAACTAGAACTGAAAACACAGCAATGACCGGGACAGTTCAGTTGCTTGAATGTTATTAGATACAACTGCAGGTGATGTTTATCAGTGGTAAGAATTCCTAACCAACTGGTAAGTAATAGACCTTTGGACCCACCAACAGGTCGATGAACGTTAAGAGGCGAAGGGGTTTAACATGCGTTTGGTAAAGTGGTCCAGTGTGTTCCCCTCACTCGCCAGACCCCTGACCAAACTTGCCAGCGCTCATAAACACTGACGTGTGTGAAATGGTGACGGCTGGCATGTCCGTGAGTGACGTGTGCCAGGCGCCGTCTTTCTGTCTGCTATGGATGCGGGCGGCGCTGGGGCAGTAATTAATGAGGAGCTGTTAAACAGTGATATGGAATCCCACATGGTAATTAGGAAGCAGCAGCATGGAGCCAGGCTGGGTAATTAGTCTGCCAGGGCCGGGGCCCGCCGGAGTCAGCTCTCTGAAAGGACATTTCACTCTGTCAGTGCCGGCTAATGCACCAAATAAACACATCTATCATTCTGATTTATGTCACATTATGCAACGAGGCATCGCATCTCGTGCTGCGTTGTCCAGGCTTTGGTTACAGGATCATAATCTCATAACAATGAAATTACAGTGTATTATTTCATAACATTTCAAAGCTGTTCCGCAGGACCAGACACCTAGCAATGGACAGAACCTCACTGGTAGCTGTGATTCTCTGTTGCATGTCTGTTTGAATGAAAAACTAGGCTTCTGTGTAGTTAACTGGCTCTGCCTCTGCCACTTTGTGTCTCCTACACACCCCCGGACTAGTTCCAGTTCTGGAGAGGCAGAGGCGGCTGCTATCAGCATATGTTGTATGTCATATAGAGATGGCTTTGAAAACAACACAGTTTTAATAAATGATGCTCTATTTGCACACAGCATTCACTGGTATGTTTTCAAGTCACAGTTGAAAACAGGAGCATTTCCAGGGATAGATCCAGCCAAATGTCCTTCTTTTGTCAGAAACTGACCGTGAATAAAAAAAAAAAGCTGGAGGATGGCTAACACACATTGTGCATCAACAGAAGAGCTGCGGTCGAGCAAGGTGAAACTATATGGTTTCTAATAAAGCAGTAAATGCTGTTAGAACTTGGTCAAGATGTTCAGTAAAAATATAGAACTGAGGTTTAAAAGTTATTTGAGACACAGTGGCTGGATTCTTCTTTTAATTTTATTCTCTCTAACTACAAAGGGGCTGCCGAGAAAAAGGACATTTCTCCCTCTCTGCGCTCCTGGAAGAATAAATTAGCAATAGACTGAGCGGTGTATTTGATTTGCTATGCTCAGAGTGCAATAAAAGAGGAACTCTGGGAGTGGGCCATTAAGGTTTGCTTCATCAGAGGCGCCGCTCCAATACAGCCGCGTCCTTTCATTTTCCTCCACGCACAATCAGAGTCATTACTGCCTTTACTGCATGTTGGGCGTCAGCTGTGCTCTGATATGTTCCCCACCGAAAGTGATGAAGATGTCTCCTCTGTGGCTGCGGCAGCTCCCTGTTTGGGGCTTCTCGCTCTTGTGTTGAGTGTGAAAGCATGCTCAGGCTAACGTGAGAAAAATGTCCCAAAACAACAGATTGCCAGGAGAGGACGAAAACAAGTGGCACCCCACCATTTGTGGTCTAATTATCACAAAAACACATGCCGTTAAATTAGGGCCTGATTGATATATTGTTTTGCTCATAAAATCAGTGGATATTACGGTCTCACAAATCTCCAATAAAGCAATGATAGTGTCTTGTGTCTGTACGGGCTGAGTATGAGTTTAGTCTCTTGTCTTAGGGGTCCAGGATAAGTCTCTTGTCTCTGGGGTCTGTGTCTAGGTTGAGTCTAGAGTATCTGGGGTTTAGGTTTGTTCTCAAGTCTCTGTAGTCTGGGTTTGAGTTAAGTGTAGAGTCTCTGGGGTCTGTGTGAAATCTCAAATCTCTGTGGTCTGAGTCAAATCTTCAGTCTCCAGAATTCAAGTCTAAGTCAAGTCTTGAGTATATGCCTCTTGGGTCCAAGTTGAGTTTCAAGGCACTGGGGTCCAGGTTAATTCTCAAGTCTCTGTCATCTGTGTTCAAGTTGTGTCTAGAGTCCCCGGGGTCTGAATATGAAGGGAATCTAGAGTCTCTGGGGTCTGAGTATAAGCTTACTCTAGAGCCTCTGGGGTCTGAGTTGAGCCTTGAATCTTGAATCTTGAATCTCTGTGATCTGAGTCTAAGTTAGATCTAGAGTCTCTGGGGTCCTAATTGAGTCATAAGTCTCTGGGGTCTTAGTAAGAGTTGAGTCTAGAGTATTTGAGGTCTAAGTATGAGTTGAGTCTAGAGCCACTAGAGACCAAGTTGAGTCTCAAGTCATTGGGGTCTGTGTTGTGTCTCTGGAGTACAGGTCCAAGTCAAGTCTTGAGTTTCCGAGATCTAAGTCAAGTCTTGAGTCTCGGGGTCCAAGTAAAGTATTATTTCTCTAGAGTTATGTGTCAAGTCTAAGGGGTCGAAGTCAAATCATGAGACTTTGGGATCCAAGTCTGAATTGAGTCTTGAGTCTCCTAGATCCAAGTCTGTTTTTTAATCTTGAGTATCTGGCTTGTGTGTTGAGTTGAGTCTTGAGTCACAAGGCATTGAGTCATTAAGCATGCCAAATTTGACTGTATAACATTTCATCTGATATTACGTTAAATAGGATTTTTAGCTTCTTTAAATCAGAATAAGTGGCAAAATATACACACTAGTCTCAGCAGTAATTCAAAGCTGTTTTTCTTCTGTACACAAAAAGCCATAAGTTGCATAGAGGACATTGATTGGATGGTCATTGCTCAGTATATAGGAGAGAGCGCTCTTGCCTCAGCGATAATGTTTAATGGTGCAGATGTTTATGTTCTTTTTGTGAGCCATTATGGAGAGTTGAAGGATGGTGCTTTTTTCCTACCTGAGCTGTGAGCTGCACATTCTGAACTGTGATGAGATTACAAAACATGATAAACCTATGCCTTTATGAGTTATATTAATGGAGTCAACCTTGTATTTTTCCAGTTCCTCAGTTTTCCATTTGAAATGTACAGTACCAGCGAATGGTTTGGAAAAACATATTTATATACTCTTATACTCTTATACTCTCATACTTTAGTTATACTCTCATACATCAGCTTCTGATGATCCAAGTAGTCCCAAACACATTCAATTATGTTTGTGTGTGGACTCAGGGCTGGTCAGTCCATTGTTCTAAGAAGTCTAGATGCCCCTTGTTTAATTAGGAAAATCTTTTTTGACCAGCCTCTTTGTTTATCAACAGCTTCTTAACATTTACAGACCCCTATAGCACTGAGTTGTCTTCTGACAGTGGAAGAAACACCAGTGCATGTTTTCAGAATTGAATCAAGACTTAAGCTTGACCTTTAACTCTCTCTCAAAGATAGAACCGTTAGTTACTGATGTTGAAAAATGTGGTGGTCTACCAGGTCTTATGGGTCTTATTTTCTCTATAACATAATTTTTTTTTTTTTTAATTCAGTATTGAAAACCCCTGGTATTTCATGTATTTTTCTTTTATTTTCTTTTTATTTGTGCAACTGGATTATCTGATGTCTAATATCCTCAGAAATGTTCACTAAAATAGCCTGTATGCAGTGGCCATTTTGACAGGAATTTAAATAACAGTCTCTGACTTCTGTACAGTTTATTTCTATTAAAATCTTGTTACGTTACGTTCTTTAGAGCAGTCGCCCTTGGCCTTCTAATTCTCTTAAGCTGCATCGTATGGAGGTATCTGGATGTGTTTCCAGCAGGCTTAAAGAAGTTGAAAACTACTTGACTACTGAGAAATGTTTGTTGTAGGACATTTTATATATTTTATTTATTTGAATATTAGTTTTAGAAAGTAAATCTTCACTGTTCATATGTGTCCAGACTGAAGATTGAAGTCTTGTTAAGATAATAAAAGATAATCAGATGCGTCCAGACTTTTGACTGGTTCTGTATTTGTGTGATTTGTAGTCTCTGTGACCTTCTCACAGCCACGGAGCAGCAGTTCAGCTTCAGCAGCTGGTTTGGTGAGTCTCCGTGTTCAGGCATTATCTAGCGCAGAGGAAGTGAAGCATGATGCTGCTTCCTGTTCACGTCTCAGGCCCTGGAGGAGCTGGAGCTGCGCTTTCAAATCAGCCTCTCCATCTTCCAATTTACTGCCAGTCTGAAAGCACGGAGCCTTATCTCATTCATCTGTTTACTACACCTCCATACACCTCTCTGCCTGTGTCCTTTACCCCACTACCACTGCTCCCCCACTCTCTCTCTCTCTCTCTCTAACTCTGTCTATCTCTATCTGTCTTTCTCTTTCTCTCACTCTCTTTGTCTTTCTCTAAAACATCTCCTGTCTCTCTCTCTCTTTTTTTTCCTTTCTGTTGTGGTCATTCTCACTATTTCACTCAAACACTCTTTCTCGATCTTTGTCTTTCTTTCTCTCACTATCTTTTACTCCTATCTTGCCTCTCTTTCACTGTATCTATCTCTCTTACCTTCTGTCTCTCCCTCAATCTTTCTCTGCCTAAAACTCTTTCTCTATCTCCTATTCTCCCTTATCTTCGGTCTCTACTTTCTCTTCTCTTTTCATCATTTTCTGTCTCTCATTTCTCTCTCTCTCTCTCTCTCTCTCTCTCTCTCTCTCTCTCTCTGTCTGCTCCCTGGTTTCCTAGGGTTAATATCTCCCCAGGTTCAGGTCTGCAGTAGTAAATCACTGTAGAGTTCCTGAAGGCCAGTGCTGATGTACAGCTCAGTGGGCTGACCAGTAATCTAGCGGGGGGGCTAGCCATGACAGCTTTAAGCCCATTCTATTACACACCAAGTGTGATTTAAAGGAGCCAGAACGTTCTCTGTATTTCTTCTGGAACGATTGATATCCCGGCACTGTCAGCTATGAAATAAAGGGAATTTTTTTTAAGCAGTGAGAGCAAGGAGAGGAACCGGCGGTAGCGACTTGTGCCGGAAGAAGAGAGAGCAGAAAAATGGCTGCCCTCAAGATCTATCAGCCTGGGTGGAAGGGATGTGGGAAGGAGAATTAGGGAGAGATTGGTTTCTCCAGATGACCATAAGTCACAGAGCGTGTATCGGACTCCAGGACTCTACTTGGGAATTGCGCAAGAGGTAGTTTGTCAAGAGCGATGGGTCCCGGAAGGCCCTGTTCCGTCTCTGTGTTCATTTGCTTTTTGCATTAAGTGCTGTCTGTCTGGCTCATGTGAGCACGGTCTAAGATTGCGCAGCGAAAGTTTATTGTTTTTCTTATTGATTATTGATTTCTTTAATTATTGCCAGTATCTCTTCCTTTGCCTTTTAAAGCTACCAAACATGACCTTTGACCTTCACATCTGTTGCACTAAAGATGCTGTTATTGTACTACTTGTGCTAACTGCTAAGTCAATTGTAAAAGTGATGATTAGCTTCATGAACCTCACTCTCTATTAAAATACATTGGCCCAATCCTGTTACTTATTTTTACTCCTAGTCCTTGTTTTGTTTGCCACCTTGCCCCCTGGAACTGAGGGGTAGTGGTTGAAATCCACCTCCACAAAATGAGACCACTCTTCTAGAAACAAACAAAAAAAAAAACGTGGCTTCATTAGCTACCAGGCTCCTAGCGCTGCTCTGAAGGCAACCCAGCCCCTGTTCCCAGTCCCCTTAGTCCACCCCATTCCCCTGGGTTGACAAAATGTAATTGAAAAAAATGTAAATGAGAAGCCGGCAAATAACAAGCCAACTTTACCATGTCTGAATGCAACTAGCTAAACTCTAGTTTCATTACATTTGGGGCATCATTTGCTTTTAAAAGGTGTGTGGTTGGGGGGCGGGGGGTATTCTTGTTTTGAACAAAAGGTCCATAATACATGCAAGCTACATTAAACTTAAGATAAAATGTATAAAAAATACTTACATTTGTGGGTTTCTTTGGTTACTTGCCCAAGACATTCTGGAAAATTTCTCGTAACACTCTGTTTGGAGTGTGCTTCTGAAAAGCCTTCGTCCTATCCCTCTGGACAAAGTGGTAGGGGCAAGAGGTGAAGTGAGATTAGCCTATTATGGGGCCTTAATCCTCCCTGTACTTAAAAAGGAAGTAATAAAACATATATTAAAAAGATAGTTTGATTAAACAAGTCTAACTCGTGCTTTTTGTCCCTTACACTACATGTAGTCAGTCAGCCAAGACAAGTTTAGTTTTGCACTGGAGTAATGAGGCTAATGTAGCTAACAAGCAATAGATGCTTACGGCAACATTATAGTTGGATAAATGTTATTGTAAGAACTACCATGGCTGGGAGTCCAGCCTGACTAAGCCTGACTCTTTTTATGTGGGTAGTATGAGCCTCCCTCAACTCTTTACTCAGTATGATGCTAGGCATGTAGTTATATGTTATCTGGCAATAGATTTGGGATACAAGCTATTGATGATAACCTGCTGTGACCGCTTTTTTGCTGAAAAATGAAATTATTAAATTGAAGTGGGAACTGGGGGAAACGGCTACGTAGGACAATCATTCTCCAAAGTGAACTCGAGGTCAGTAGGCTAATATTTCAGTCCACTGTGCTTTGCTAGCTCTGCCATTTCACTGCAGGTCACTCAGTATATGAATTGGGGGCAAAATTACTGACAGCTTTGTGTGGCACACAAAATGGTGTCAGTGGTGTAATTTTTAATTGAAATAAATCAAATGCAGTAGTTGCAGTTCTGCGAGTAAAGTAGACATAGGCTGCATTGTCGAAAAGCTCAGCTTATAATCATTAGAATTATAATAACTATTAGGATTTTTTAGAACAACAGATTACGTTTCACAGTTGAACTACATATTGTGGTGCTGTCAGAGAATAAGACAAGGGAGGCACTACGCATGTAGACAGGTGCTTTTACTGAACAGGCAGAAAGGAGAAGTGCTACCCAGCATAGATGCCAGTCATGGTGTGGCCTGTAATGTGTCCCACAGCAGTACCCACTGAAAACCCCCACAATGCAAGCCATCTGGATGAACATTGCCGCCTGCTTAGGTGCTGCAGCCGCAGGACAAGCCACAGCAGACTGAGTGGCAGAAACCAGTGCCTAGGACGGAGGAGTCATTCTGGACACTGGTGGGGTTGGCAGTGTTGGTCAGAGTAGGACAAGCTTGCTTCATCCAAAAAGCCTCTTCGCATGGGCGCTTTGCACCTCCCGCAGCCCTACAGCAATGAGAACAACATTCATATCACATTCCATGTGGTAAATGCTACAATGACCCACAAGTCTTAGCTGTCTGACTACATTTGTGTTAAAGGACAAATGTTCATTTTTCATCCGTGTCACTTTAATCTAATCCTGGTAATATATTTGCTGTCACTCCCAAGAGGCGTGACATGGCAGAGTTTGAGACGTATTGTGCCGTAACAGATGTAGAACTAATGGGCAGTTAGATTGCATCCTGTTGTTTTTGTTTAAAGTGCTCATTTACCCTCAGAGGTCATGTAACTGACAGCCCATGTCCTCTCTTTTTCTCTCTCTGTCTCTCTCTCTCTCTCTCTCTCTCACTCTATCTCTCCCTCTCTCTCTCCACAGATCACCTTCTTCATGTTGCTGTCAGCGGTCTGCGTCATGTTGAACCTAGCCGGTGCCATACTGTCCTGTCAGAATGCCCAGCTGGTCAACTCTCTGGAGGACTGTCAACTGGTGAGTGCACTCCCCTCCTGCACTCCCCCCAAAATTATGCCAAAAAAAAAAAAAACATCTAAGGGGGAGAATAGTGAACGAAAAATAGCCTGACCTTACTTTACCTTTCTCCAAATCTGATTTCATTCTCATTTTGAGGTCATGCTGTTCCTCGTTTTGGTCCGCTGGTGATTTTTGTGGAGAGGTTGCCCCCAGAGATTGAATTCATTGATCTTTTTTTTTATTTTAAAATTCACAAGAATAACTGCAGCTGACAGCTTCATTTTGATACTTCAAAAGCAGAGACGTAAATTAGGGCTTTAACGGGTTCATATCCTGCAGTTTCCCTATTTTATTTTATACCTCTGAGGTTCACCTATAGCACTTGTGTTGTACCAAAAGCAGTCATTTTAACATCACCATTTTCTAACCTCTCATTATCCCTGCGAATTAAACAGATGGTTATATTACTGTGCCTGGCATGTTGGACTGATATATGCAAATGAGTTCTACCCTCATTGGCTGCCATGTATTACACTTCAAATACACAGCAGTCTGAGCTTAAACACTCCTTATAACTTCTTTATAAATATCTGTGGCCAAACTGCTGTAGGCTAAATGCTTGTATTTATGTAAATGTGATGGATTATGTGACATCACAAAACCAGTGAATTGAAAATGGGCAGTTTTTGCATCTTAGTTTGTAAATTATGCGCTTTGAAGCTTTAGCAATGTTTACATTCTTTGGCTTTTCTTTTTACATGCTCTTGTCTTTATTACAGGCCCTTTAATAAAGCAGCACTTACATTTACCATGATTTTAGATTTTTTTGCCCCCTCCCAAATTCCAAACTGGGGCTTCATCCTGATAAAGAATGGGCAAAAAGACTAGAACAAAAAGACTCAGTTTGATCCTACATTGTAAATGTAATCTGTATATTTTTAACTACTCCTTTATAAAACTACAATCATCTACATGGTTAGTGATGTGTGCTCTTCAACACAAATTAACACAGCTTTTCAGTTGTGCCTGATATTAAATACATATTTGTAAAAAATAACATCCAGTGCCTTGATTTGCTGAATGACATTTACAATATTTAATATAACAGAAACTTGTATCTTCAGAAAACTGATCTACTCTCTAATCTGAGGCATGGTGACCTCAGCGCGCTGATTGCTTCTAAAGTTATTCATGTTTAAAGGTGGTGAATGTTGTGAATATTTTGATGGTTGAATGATTATTAAAGCATCTTCATCACATCACATTACATTGCATATTATGTACCAAAAACTGACTTTTCCAGCATTTTCCAGCCTTTATACTGTACTGTGCAAAGGCTTTAGGCATGTGGGGACATTATATTTAAAAAACAATTTTTTGCCAGACAGGAAGCTTTTGTTTGCTCAGTAAACCCATTTGTCCATCCATTATTATCCGCTTTATCTCACTGGTTGGGGTCACGGGGGGGCCTGGAGCCAATCCCAGTGTCATCGGTCGAAAGCGGTGTACACCATGGACATGTGACAAGTCCAGTGGTCTGTTGTGACCTGAAGAGGGCAGTTGTGGCCTGAAGTTTAGGGATCCGGTTCGATCCCCGGGACCAGCAGGATATGACTGAAGTGCCCTTGAGCAAGACCCCTAACCTCCCCGGGCGCTGTGAATAAGGCTGCCCACCACTCTGGGCATGTATGATCACTGCCCCCTAGTGTGTGTGTTCACTAGTGTGTATGTATATGTGGGTGTTTCATTGCACAGATGGGTTCAATGCGGAGGTCAAAATTTGCTGTGTGCAAACACAGAATAATTTTAAATAATGCACGCACACCTACGGGCAATTTAGAGCAACCGATCATCCTAACACGCATGTGTTTGGACTGTGGGAAGAAACCAGAGTACCTGGAGGAAACACATTAGAGTACAGGGAGAACATGCACACTCAGAAAATAATCAAATAATATTTCTACAGTAAATAGTGGTTTTACATATGGCAGTGGGTTTATTTAACCCTTTCCAAGCAACCCAGTATTGTTTGCAGCTATCATCTTATACCTGGTACTAAATGTACTTCAGTAAGCTAAATCAAGATTTTAAACACTACACTACACCTTGCAGATGTAAAGTAAAAGACTCTGCTGCTGCACAGTTTGTGTCGGTCATCCTCTATTCCTTTATTAGTGGTCAAAGGGCACTGACCACAGGATACTGTCAGCTGGATGTGGCTGGTTGGTGGACTATTCTCTGTCCAGCAGTGTAAAACCTCCATTAGTGCTGCTGTGTCTGATCCATTCATACCAGCACAACACAGCACACACTAACACACCACCACCAAGTCAGTAACACTGCAGTGCTGAGAATGATCCACCATCCAAATAATACCTGCCCTGTGGTGGTCCTGTAGGGGTCCTGGCGTGTATGTGAAATACCATCTGATATTTGGGGAGTCCAGTGTTTAGAAATGAGTAACAATTCATTATTTCTATCAATCTTTTGCTAAACTGTCAAGTTTTCAGGTTTACAAATATCTTACAGCATATTATAAAGATTTTCAGAGGCATAGATACAGTTGCTAGGCTATGAGGGACCAACTAGGTGAACCCGTTTGCCACAGCGCCACAGTGATGTAGACCAGTGCTGCATCTTCAGTTAGTAAAAAAAGACAGAAACCAGTGAAACAATGACGGCATGTCATCATCAGTTTATTTTCAGGAACCCCGCAGAATTGAGATTTTGAGACTTTCTGGCAGTCCACAAGGTTAATTACGGAGTCCCAGACCCCTGGGACCCCCCATATGTTGGACCTTGGTATTACACTTAATGAATAGGGTGAAAGGGGGATAATAAAGTATGTAGAAGAACAGCTGAACTCCAGTCTGTAACATAGTGTTTCTATATGTTAAGTGGAGCTGATGGATTGCTTAGTGAGTGTAGATACATGCAGCTGTTTTTAAAGAATTAGCTGATCACTGGAAGTCTCTCCTAAAACATCACGAATAATGTCTATTGAACTGACTCACTAAAGTAATATGCCATTACCACAACCTTCACTTCAAAATGCCATGAAAAACATTACCCAGGGTTTAACTAAAGAAAGACAGAGAGAGAGAGAGAGAGAGAGAGAGAGAGAGAGAGAGAGAGAGAGAAAGAGAGAGAGAGAGAAAGAGAAAGATCTGTTTCTATATTCCTAATCACAGAGAAAGCAAATATTAATGTAGGCCTCTGTGTGTCTTACTTTTAATGTCATGCTCTCTCCCTCTGTCTGCTTGTCTGATCGCCCGCCAGAGCCCGCACACTTTAATTACTAAAAAAAACGAATCATGCTCCATCTGGGAAAAGGTCCTTCTGTCAGTTGTTTGGGAGGCCAGCGGACAGGTGTGAGAGGTGTGTATGTGGCAGTGTATTGGTGGCATATAAGAGGGCAAGCTGAAAGTGTGCAGTTTGAATTTTGTACACACTAAAAATTAAATAACATGAATATAAAATATATTGAAGACAAGGAACAAAGAAAATCTCTGTCTTAAAAGTTGAGTCATATGTAAAACAAAGTCCTCACCCATAATCAGAGCTGATATTTGTCCTTTTTATGATTATTGGAGTCACTATTTGAACTTGCTTTCTGTCTAATGAGGCTGCTTTATGTTATTTATGCAAATATCTGATGCATCTTTGATTAAAAAAAAAAACACACTTTAGTAGACTGGCCCAATGTCCTGCCCACAGTGTTACTGGATTGGAACCCATGAGGATGACAACCAACCCTCACACCAGCAAGAACAGCAAGAAGATACACAAACACACCACCTCCACTATGTTAGTGTAACTGCAGTGCTGAAAGTGATCCACCACCCGAATAATACCTGCTCGGTGGTGGTCCTGTAGGGGTCTTGACTATCAATGAATGGAATAAGAAACAGATGAACTGTAGTCAATTGTTGAATTACAAAATAGACCAATTAAAATAGAAAATAGAAACAGGTGGCACGGTGGTGTAGTGGTTTCACACCAAGACGATCCGGGTTTGACTCCCGGTCTGGGCCGTTCTCTGTGGAGTGTGCTTATTCTCCCCGTGCTTGAAACCGGTCATTCTAAAAAGCTTGTAGGTGTGAGTGTGTATTGGCCATGCAATGGACTGGTGTACTGTCCATGGTGTACCCCGCCCTCGGCCAATGACGCTGGGATTGGCTCCAGCCCCCCTGACTAGCGGGATTAAGTGGCAGATAATGGGAGCTACAAAGCGCCCCCGTTTGGGATAACTGCATTTAAGTTACCTCATAAAGTATTTCTAGATATTTAGTTTAGATATTTAGATTTTTTTTACTTTTGTAAGAGCTATCATATATCTGCAAGCAGTTCTATACATTTGAAACTCTAATTAAAGCCAATTGCATTTGTTTTGTTTGTTTATGTGAACATGTGTTCTTCAGTGCTTTTGAAAGCTGTTGTTTGAGATAGCATTGCTAACTAATTGGCATAAGACCTACTTGGAGCTGCAGGTAGTTTCTGGTTTGAAATGTGCAATTTTTCACTGAATTAGAAGAACTATTACATGTCAGATGTTATTTTGACAGCACTATACTACGCCTATCGCTCAGGCAGTAATTAACTTGCTGTATGAGAAGGTAGCAGAAGAGTTTTGCGGTTTTCTAGGAGTTTTTGTCCATTCTTTGGAAAGAACTATTGGATATGTCATAATGCTTGATGAATAAAACAACGACGGATTGCTCATCTCATAAATCTCATTACTCCTCTGGCAATATTTTGGAGAATTGAAAATGCCACCCAAAGTGTTCTGCGATTGCTGCCTATTCCTGCGAACATACAACGGCACAATAGCTCAGATTACAGCTTATTTTGATGCTGGAGGATGTTGCTGGTGAATGGCACAGTGCATCTGTATACTGTCCATTGTGTCTGCTGAATAGACGTTCATAAAAGGGATTATTATTGCTGCAGACATGGCGCGAGCCTCCAGCCAGTGTTTTTGTGCGATCGCCATTGTTAGTGGTTTATCAGCACCAATGCTGGGCCAGCGTAGGCCCAATTGGGACTGCAAGCTGGGCAGGGTATCCCACAATTCCTTTCTCCTCCAGCTCATATGTTCTTATACAGAGGCAGTAAATGGCCCCATCAGCAACGGGGACGCTTTTTAGCAGAAGCGATTAAAGGAAGACGATCATACTGGCAAACCCACTTTAGAGACAGGAATAAATCATTGTTTATTTTCGCAATTTCAAAGATTGTCAACCCCCACCCTCAGAACATGCTGGCGTATATCAGTGGAAGCTTTTCTTGCATTTGTTATGATTATTAATTATCCCATGAGGTCCGTTTTCCCATGCACATTAATCACATAGGGATTAAGGGTTTTTTTTCCCCACAAAAACAATTAAACGCTTGAGGTGCTGTCTGGTTGTGGATTGTGAGTGAATGGGCGATATCACTTTGCGGAAGTAATTCCTACTTCTGAGTTCAGAAAGAGAGCAGCACTTTGCATTTGATGAAAGTGTGTCTTGTCAGTGCAGACACTAAACCTACCAGACACTAAACCTTCCCCTTTGGAAGAAAAGAATATCCCACTGCTAAACAGCATTAAATAAAAATGTGAATTCCATATTCATGCCAACTTTTGGGGTAAAACTGTCAAGCTGACTATTCAGCCGTGAAGGACAGCTGGTAAACAAAACTGTATTTACTTTGTCAGTTCACAGGTATATTACTTGCTGTTGTATCTGCCGTCTGATGCACTGTGAAATGTGAAATGTCCCACCCCACTACATAGAGATGCACAACTTTTGCATGACAACAACAGTTTTCCTGACTCCACTCGCTGCCTACTGTCCCATTGACACCTTAATGAAAACTGCTTGTGCACATTGGGGCTCCATTTTCACCACTGCAGACTGACCTGGTGCACGTGAGCACAGCTGATTGCACTTCAGATATCGGTGAGCGTTATGCTGTCTGTTGTCTATGCTGCGCTCAACCCACAGTCCACGGTTGGCAGCCTTACCGTCACCATGATCTCTGCTTTTCTCCTGGTCCACTGCTAGTGCCCACTATCCCACCTGCTATTTCAACCCTATGATTTGACACTAGTGTAGCATTTGGTGTAGAGTAGACACTCTAGTGCTCTAGTATTAACACCAACAGAAAAGACACATACAAAGCACTCGTTGGGCGAAGTCATCACCAGCTATAGACTTCACCCTCATGGTGACCAATTCCGAACACAAAACACTTACACAAGAATCCCACTTCCCCATCACAGAATCACACACTAAACCCTTACACATACCTTGACATGAACACACAATAACAGTAGAAAATGCCTCTTTCCAGCCCCATGATTCTCATCATTATAGCTATGCCTGACAAGCCTCTCAAGGCCAGCACCACAAACCTATAAAAAAAGAACTGTTATAAGCTAGGTAGATTTAAACTACTGAATGAGGTACTGAGTGTCACATAGCTGAAGTTGACTTACTTGCCAGTTTCCGCTCCCCGTTCTACGTTAAATGATGCAACATTTACCTCAAATAGTGCACAACACAAGAATGTAACTGCTGCCCCATTTAACAGGGAAAGAAAGTGGCAGAAAAAATATCGATGCTATTTTTCACAATGATCTGTTTGCAGGTAACACATGTTAATGCTTTAAGTTCTCCACAGAGGCAAAAACGCCCAGGATAAGATGGAATATTGATTGACATGCCAGCTCACATGAGACTATTAGAAACTAGGATTATTTACATGCTTCATTTCATCGTAGGTAAAAGCCACCAAACTCTTTACTGATGTGGGAACAGACAGCCCATGAAAACTACTGACGTGGATTACAATGGAACTAAAATAACTGAGAATCATTTATAATACGTACATTACCCCACCTGTGCATCCAAACTAATCCCATTCCAGTAGCACTGTATTTATGTGTATGTGTATTAGGCTCATGTTTTATGTTCTCCTGGTAAATTAAATAGACTTTTCACTACCTAAGATTTTCAAATTGGAACCAGTGTTGATGTGTTGATATGTAATTGCTAACCAATTTTCACCATTATTTATTTGCAGTATGAGTTCAGATTGCTAATTGGTTAGCAGCTGGCTTACATTGTATTTTCCAAAAGACCACATCCAACAACCTCGTCCGCTCTTAGACTTCCTTTTATATTCAGCTGCCTTAGATCTCTGTTCGCATTCAGAGCCTTTTACTCAACAGCGGGTGATGTCCAAACACTTCAGTGCATTTTCTCGTATTTTCCTTCCACCGTTATGTCAGTATGTCAGATTTATGGTTAGCCCAAGCACACCACTAACTGTGAACTATCGAGGATGCTCTGTCACATCAGATCTACAAAAGATGCCTATATGATCTGTCCTTCAGGAATAAACATTCAAGATTCTTTTGTCTGCTGGACACATTTTATGCATGAGTACGTGATTTTTAGGGCAGAATTTGTTCAGTAGTACCTTTTTTACCTGTTGGCCAAAAGCGGCAGAGGAGCCTTATGGGATGCCCTTACCAGATTTTGTCGAGACTTTAATAATTCTGTAATTGTATAATTCTACTGTAGGGAATTGCTGTAATTACCTTCCGCTGGATCTAATTCCCCACTGGCAGAAGTGTTTTCCTTTTCCAGACATGTCCTGTCTGACATTGAATTCTTCTTCAACATGTAATGTTGGACTTGAGGACATATTTTGAAGGAAATGGGTCCCCATGAGGAACGAAATAGACAATGGTACATTTCATAAATTACTTTATTCTATCAGTTTCATTCTTAAACCAATACCTTTAGGATTTAGTTCTGTTCCTGTAATCACCAAGTGCGGAGCAAGATTTATAATTTCTTAACATTTTACATGGATGTTGAAACAGTGATCTAGTGAAGGTAAAAATATGCAAACGAAATGTTGTTTATTAACCTGTTTTAATCATTTGCTTTACTCTGCTCCCTGGATTTCTGCCACTTGTCAAAGTCTGTTGCTTGAAGCCCTCGCGAACTGTTAGAAATTCAGCATTCAGGATTCAGGAGACTGGACACTTCAGTGTTAACTTGGAATCTTTTCACACATACAGGGATGTATGGGTACAGCTCGTCGATCAACAGTCCGTTAGCAGTCTCATCATACACAGGCCCATCTTAGGTCATGGGTCTGTTGCCGGTCCAGTCCCTTAAAGTCTGGTCTCTAATCTAGTCCAGTCTAGACATGGTTTAAGTAGGGGTCCTAAGGGTCATAAAGGGGGCAAAAGGGGAGGGGATGAAGGTAAATGAAGAAGAGGAGGTTAAGAAGAGGGTAAGGGGATGAAGAGATAAAGAGTAGATAGGGGGTGATTGGTATCACCTTAATGGCAGGACAAAGCATCATTTCAATACAAACAAGGGAGAATGTTGATCAGCTCTCTGCAGAGGGGGGTAGGATGAGACCATTTGCTTGGACTTAAAAACATGGTTAAGTACATATGTTAAATTTCTCACAGACTAAATCTTGCTAATAAAGTTAATCTTAGCCCCCATACATGTGTACAAGGTATGTCTTATAAATATCTTCCCAAAGTCTAATACATGTGTGCTGTATTTATCAAGTACTGCTCCCGTCTTAATGTAAAATGGGCGGTCCTAAAAGTGGTCAGGCCACCGTTAGCATAACCCTGACCAATGACAAGGCTGACGATTCTGAGCAACCTGGCGAGCTAAAGTTATCATAGTAAGCGTCGTAGTAAACTAGTTAGCTAGTTAGTTAACCAGCTATCCATCTGTCTGTGTGTTTGGTACGTCTGAGGGTTATTCACCCAGCTAACGCTATGCCAGGTTTGAGCAGATGGAACTCTGATGATTTTCCCCACGTGAGCCGTTATGTTCAGTGTGTATGTATGGGCTGGAGACGTGACTGCAAATATCAGATCTGTCTCGATAACCCTAAAGATGTGTTACTTGATTAATCCAGCAACTCGCTAGAAAATGCTGCTTCTGTGTCTCAGTGCTGTGTGCACTGCAATGATGATGTAAACAAAAAAGCTTATTCATGAGAGATGGAGGTAACGTGTGTTCAGCTGTAACTTTGTACGTTCAATCTGAGTAAACTTAAACTGATGTCCAAGCTGCTGTATTTTATGTTGTAATGTAAAGATAATTCGTTTGGTTTGTGGCGAATGTTGTTGGGATGAGTGAGTGATAGAGGGCTGCCAGTCACACGTGTTCATTGGAATATTAAAACCACAGCCAGACATAATCACAGGGCATTGAGCAGTGTTTTATCTTTTTTTATCTGTTTAGACTGCTAAACATTACACCCAAGTTTAGTTTTTTACAGAAAAATCTATTTTTATAATGTGCCTTCTGGGGCTTTTGTCATAATCGGGTGCATGGAGCAGAGGAGACGAAGGCCGGACAAATGGCAGGGCGGAAACAAACGCAAGCTTAAACAAAAACACTTTAATAAAAAATGAGACAAAAACAAAAGGAGCCAACCGGCAACATTTCATGATGAATGGACCAATAGAAATGCTCCAAAATCACTTTGAAAAAAATCTGGTTCCATTGACTTACATTGAAAGTTAAGACTGTTGTAGGCCTCCCCTGTAAAGTTACTATTTTTGAAGATACTTGTTTTTTATTGAACAGCGAAGATATACACAGGCTAACGAAAGGAAATGGGTAACACCTGGGAACACTGGGCGGGGCCACAGATGAGCTTTAACATGCTTTCACAGGATAGGTTCTCCTGACTGCACTAAAGGAAATGACACTTTAAATTTACATGAATCTCGTGTGTGAAGTGGTTGCAAAAAAAAGGTATTACATGTTCACAAAAACTGCCACACGTATAAACTTAAAGGTGCTATAACTATGCATTTATTCAGCCTTTGAAATAGTTTTCTGATGTGTGCATGAGAGGTATATGACTTTGGTCAGGGTAAAAAATGGCCAGATGTGGTTTTACATGCCTGTTTACACCCCATCGTATAACTCTAGAATAAAATTAGCTGTTTTCCCTTTTTTGCTGAGCTTACAAATAATTGGATGGGCTCTTCTCTGATTTTCTCTGATCTGCTGGTTTACAGCAGACGCCACACCAGCTCACGCAGACGCCACACCAGCTCACGCAGACGCAACATGTCCAAACAGGCGCAAGCAGAAAAATAAAATGAACCTCTATGCAAATAAGCTCGGTCATGCTATTTAATCAGCTCTGCTAAGATTAGTGACTTGGATCTTGCTGGCAGTTAACGTTACACATACTGGCCACTTGCTTCTGATCTCGATATCAACGCAAAGTAAAAGAAGTTATTAGATCACTGTTAGCACTAACGCCTCGGAATTGAAGTCCAAGGTATTGTGAAAGATGTGGCCGCTGAAGTTGCTTTCCTGTTCACGTTCTTGGTCTGTGAAATGGTAGTTCCACCTTAAATGGTGCTGCAGTTACATTCTGGCGACTGTACAAGCTGTAGCATTTAGGGTGTAAATATTAGTGAGGCCAGAATGTTGCCATTTTGGAATCAGCTCATTGGACCACGCTCTAGTGTAAATGTTGTACAAAATAAAATGATAGAATAACTGAAATATGTCTGAAACCCCCCCGTCCTTACAAACGAATGCCCCGTAAATTCCTACCCTGTGTTTCCTGTGATCCTCAGCACCATCCTGTCACCACCCTGTTTGTCAGATCTGTATGTCCAAGCCTTCTAGACTTCCAGCGCCAAAGAGAAACCAGAACTCCAGCCCCAGTTCTCTCCTCTCCTTAAATCACTGCATCCCTTCCTCCTGCCTTACTTACATTGAAGCCATGGTTTGAAAAAAAAACTCACCTACTTGAAAGAAATCAGTATGCACTGATGAACACGAGGATATCTCGCTTACTATATTCTAACTGCTTCAAAGACAACAGTTGAAAATTATTTAAAGATATGATGCTGTGATATTCACACATTTTTCAGTTAATTGGTTGTATTTTACTCCAAAAGAGTCACACAAAGTAGGTAACTGTTTGCAAAATTCTCTTTCCTATTGGATAAATTAAATATGGTGCATAGACATGGATGGGTGGATAGTCAGGGCCAGATCTTGTAACAAGAACATATGAGATCTTGGGCATCTTGGAAGAACATATGAGAATGTTTGGGCTTAATGTGAGTGGGTATGTAGATTGATTATGTAGATTGATGTATGGGAACAAACTCAAAGGAAAGATTTTAAACCCATTCAATTCTTCATGAAGCTTAAAACAGATCATTAATGTATGTGCTGATGGTCAGTGTTTTATGTTTAATGTATTGTATTGTAGATTTGGGAAAAGTGCTAAGTGTGTGTATTAATCTATGTCAACAGGATGCCGTTTCGGTCTAAGTCTTAGAACTCCTGAATGCCTCAAAAAGAAGATAGGGGGTTTTGGGGGCTGGACTTTAGAAGGCAAGTGGGTTGTTTTTTAAAGGTACTGTAATTTTGTTTTGCTCTTGGGGGGGCAATTCAGGATGAAGGTTGACCCCACATGTATTCTTGTTACATGATCTTGTCTAGCCCTGTGAGACTAATGGCCGTTTACAGTGACAAAATTCTGATTCAGAATTCTAATTCGTAGACATTGTAGACATCAGGTGGCTTGTACATCCATGTTTGAAGTGTCTGACACTGAAGCTACATGCTGTCAGATTTCTGAGGGGGTTGGTCCCACCCCAGGGGGTGCCTCAAGACAGACCACTGCATATAACTAAAAAAGATATAGGTTTAATATGATTGTTCATGTAATTTTGGTGTCTGTCAGTTTCATGTTAGACACATTTAGCAGAAACATGTTATAACTTGGTATCAATGATCTATTCCTGAAATATGATCAAGCAAACTGCAGTACAGGCCATTTGGGGATAAAACAATATTCTTGGCTTATGTCTGTAGTTATTTATCATTCTGCATGTGATTGGCTGCTGGAAGTTTATTAACATTTGAGATTTTACGATGCGTTGAATTGTTTCCTAATTAATCCTGATTGAAATAAAACTGTGAACGTAAGAGATTTACAGCCCTGTTTTTATTACTTACTGCAAAGCTGTAAAGGCTCAGCCTCTAATAGAGAAATTAATGAATTAAATAAAACCCCAGAAAGGAAACCCCAGCTCAAACGTCTATGCAGTTTTCCAAGAAAGCCACTGAGGAAGATCCTGGAGGGGGTCTAAATGCTCATTTTGGGCAGGAAGTTGGAAGCAGACGTGCCTCATAAAACCCGCCTGTTGTCATGGAAACGTGACAATGATATCTCGGAGGCGGATTGTCACCTCCACTGAACCGGGCTTGGGTGAGGAATATGGTCCGTTTTAATCCCGCAACAATAGAACAGGATACACCAGCACACGCACACACTGCACGAGAGCGAGCCAGCCTTTCACAGTGTGACAGCTAACTGGCACCACGCTCAACATTTCACCAGTACAGTGGTGCCTGTAGCCCTGGGGGGCTATACAGACCACAGCAGCCCAAAGACACAGCCAATAACTCCCTCAACCAGTTTACTGAGAGATTAGCAGTGGTACTGTTTCTCTCTCTCTCTTTCTCTCTCTCTCTATCTCTCTCATTGTCTGTCTTTCTCTCTTGTTGTCTCTCTCTTACTTCTTTTCTCTCTGTCTCTTGAGCAGAAAGCAATTCCTGTTAAAGTTAAAGATGTTTAAAAGTCAGTCTCTCACGTCTTTCTTTCTCTCTAATTATCTCTCTCAGTCTCTCTGTCGCTCTGTTTGTCTCTCTCTCTCTCCCTGACTGCCTCTCTTTCACTCTCTCTCTCTGTTTCTCTCTCTCCCTCACTGACTGTCTTTCTCTCTCATTGTCTCTTTTTCTCAGTCTTATTCTCTGTCTCTCTGTTACTCTCCCTCTCTCTCTGTTCCTCTCTCGCTGACTGTCTCTCTGTCACTCTGGCTTTCTCTCTCCCTCTCTGACTGTCTTTCTCTCAATCTCTCTCTCTGTTTGTCTTTCTAGCTCTCTCCCTCACTGTCACTCTCTCCCCCTCACTGTCTCTCACTCTGTCTCTCTGTCTCTATCTCTGTCTCTGTTTGCCTCTTTTGCTCCTATTTTTTCTCTTTTCATCTTTTTCTTGTTTCCTGTCTCTCTCTCACTGTTTGCGTGTCTCTTTTTGTCCATCTGTTTATATCAGTTTCTCCTATTCTGTCTTTTTTCACTTCTCCACTCTCTTTCCATCTCTTTCTCTCACCATCTGTCTGTCTCTACCTCTGTCTTTCTGACTTTTTTCTTTTTCCATTTCTATCCATCTGTCTGTATCTTGATTTCTCCTTTTCTATCTTTCTCTCTCTCATTGTCTGTCTGTCTCTTTCTCTCGTGGTCTATTTGTCTGTCTTTCTCATGCCCATTCCCTGTTTCACTCTTTCCATTTCTCTCTCTCTTTTGTTCTTTCTTTCACTTCCTCATTGACTCTATTTATCTGTCACTTTGATTCTTACTCTCTTTCCATCTCTTGTTATATCTCTTCATCTCTGTCTTATTTTCTCTTTTCTTACTCTATCTCTCATTCTTGCTTTCTTTGTCTTTCACTGCTCCACTGTCTTTTTATTTCCATCTCTCTCTTGCTGCCCCCTTTCTCTTACTGTCTCTCTACCTCTCTGTCTTTATATGCCTCTCTCTGTCTTTCTGCTTCTCTTTTTTCTCTCCATTGCTCTCTCATTCTTTCTCTCTGTCTCTGTCTCCCTCTCTACCTCTCTCCCCCTCTGTCTACGTGTCTCCCGTCCTTTCCGTTTTGTTCTCCTTCTCTCTTTGTCCTCCGAGAGTCTCCAGCATGACTGCAGTATTAATGGAGTAGTTTCCTCAGCTCAATTAACCCGCGCTCGCAGGGTTCACACGCAGCTTTTATATAATCTGGGTCAATCGGAGGCACCTTGTTCTGCACACTGTAACTGCTGCACGCGCTGCTTTTGTTTTCGGCCCCGTGCTGAACCCTCTGAAGCGGCGGTCCGTTTTTAGACGCAGTCGAGGTGCTCCTGCAGGTGTGTTAGGTGATGGATAGCGGCTGATGTGCGAGTTGTTTTTGCGTCGCTTCTGTGGATAACTCTGACAGTGATGGTGCGTGCGTGTGTGTTTCCTGTCTCTCTGACAGATAAAGTTCGACAGTGACAGCGTGTGTATCTGCTGCGAACTCCAGCACCAGAGCTCCAGCTGCAACAACCTGGGAGAGACGGTCAAGCTGAACTCGCTGAGTGACTGCAACACCATCCGCCTGCGACTGACGGTGTGTATATAAGAGAGAGAGAGAGAGAGAGAGAGAGAGAGAGAGAGAAATGTCTGGGGGAATGTCTGAATAGATACAGATGTGTGTGGGTATGTGTGTGTGGTGTGTGTGTAATGTTTTATCTTATCAACTTCAATGCTGTCTATAATATGTGCTCATTCTGAAATTGATACTTGCAACATGTTGCTAAGTCCTTGTGCCAGTGGCTCGAGGCACGAGCAGTCACATGACCGCAAGAGAGGGCAGAAAGGTCTCGAGTCTCACAGGCCGTCTAAAGGCATTCAATGACAGTAGGAGATGGACGTCCTCTGAGAGAGAGCGTGGGATGAGAAGTGTCCCAATCCCTGCCTCCTGAGCCCCGCCTCCTTCTACTTCTGCAGGAGCTCTGCGTTTGATCCCGGTGGCTGAGCTGGAGCAGTAACAGGGGGTTGAAGAAGCAAACTCTCCTTCCTTCTCAGCTCAGGTCTTATTGAGAGTCAGCTGATCCTGGTTAGGCTTCAGCAGCGTGGGCACCTTTAAAAAGAGCTGAGAGGGAAAGAGAGTTCACTCCTCAGTGAGCAACTGCAACAGATTTGAGGTTTTTACCTTCTACAGGGCACAACGTCATCAAAACATTCAAGGAAGAAAGTTGCAGTGCTTACTGTGCATGGACAAAAAATTACAACTGAATGCTTGTGATCTTCAGTCTCTCAGATGACACGGATTTAGGAATATTTAGGAATATTTTGACAGTACTGTGCACAGTTTTAGCTATTGAAGTCCGAAGTCAGAAATGGACTGATGCACGCTGGAAACACATTTCATGGTCTCACAAGGCAATCTTTCAGACATTCAGTTCTCTGGACGAAAGAAGGAAATGACCATTCAGATTGTCACCAGCATAAAGTGCAAAAGCCAGAGTTTGTAGTGGTATGGTGTTGTATCATTGCCCATTCCAACTTTGGACACCATTAACACGGATATATAGAAGATTTACACATGTTCTTTATGTTACACCAATATGTCACTGTGTTGCAGGTGTAGCCACATGCTTTTAATGAGTACAAACACAGGATAAATCTAAAGTCTATTATCTGTAGTCTAGGTTCTTTAGGGAGATTAGATGAGTTAATTCAACAAAAACGAGAACAGAAAAAAATCCTCCACCCCAAGGAAGACAAAGCACAACAATTATAAATAATCTAGTGTGTATATATGTATTGTCTTCATTAGCATATTAAATCTTGCAATATTACACACTGGATAAACAGATAAATAAACAAAAGGAAAAATAACAGTGCAAAAAAAATTGAGATCTCAATAAAATATTTCTATAATTATTAACAATTTCCCTTCTCCTGAGTGCACTCAGTCCCTACCGCCCCTTTCGCACCACAACGTCTCTGTCCCTGATCCTAGAGGTGAAGAGGTCTCTGGAGGTCTCCAGTCCAGTTCAAATGTAGCTCAGTAATATATATATATATATATATATATATATATATATATATATATATATATATATATATATATATATATATATATATATATATATATATATCACTTAAATCTGATTAATTAATCTAAAGAATATTCCTTACTTTTTTTTGTTAAAGAGAACATTGCAATACAATTTCTGTATATCAAAATTTTGTAAAACAAAAGGCTGATTCCTCCTACTCAGCAGGATCTGTCAGTGTATCTCACACAAGCAATCAAATTATAAGCAGGGGCATGTGGGGACAACTTTCTTCAAAATCTGTGTCTATCCAGGACAAAAATCATTAAAACCCTCAACTAAAATCCTCTCAGTACAGAAACAGCAGTGTTTTTAAAAGAAAGCAGCACCAACTGACTTTTCTGGCCAACATTTTAAGTCAATATTTAAAGGACAGTACATGTTTGTGCCACCAGACTAACATTTTATGATTTCCCACTAGTGCTTTTTCCACTTTATGCTGCAGCTCACAATGACATAGGTCACACTGGCATGAAATTTGTAATGATAAAAATAAGCTCATAAATAATACATATATAATTTATACAAGCTGTGTGTACACGATTGCATGTCTGTGTCAGTGAAGGATGCATGAGCTGAATTCACTGGGTTAAATGGTGTCTGGTTACTTCTGGACAGATAGTGTATCAGTACTGATAAAAACAAACAATTAATATACTGGTGTCTCGCTGTTGATAATACTTTGCCCAGTAAGAATGTTAGAAGAAAGCTTTTGTCCTAGGCAAGTGGTGATGCTACAAAGACACTAGTTCATAAAAATGCAGTGGCAGGCTTTGTTCTTTTCTGTGGAAGCATGTGCTGACCTTTAACCTCCATGTTTGTGCTAGTGTCATGGAGTGGTGGACAGACTTACAACAGTGGGAACTGACGTGGACTAAGCAGAGAGAAATGTTGGGAGAAAAACAAAGAAATAAACAGATGTATATTCTTTCATCTGAAATGTTTATATCTCAGAGGTTGAGATCTAAACATCCAGAGTGTTTTGATGTGAAATGGTGCGTTGCAGGTCTGGTCTCTATGTACTTGTTGATAATGTTAATGCAGCAGAAAATGTGAAAACTACTTTGCCTGAGAACACTCTGTGTGTACCTGTCCACAGCGAATAGATCTTGAGCAATAAATTTTTTTAGCAAAAATATTATGTTAAAACAATTGTTTCCTGTGTAAACTTGAGCCAGCTTTTAGAAACATTATGCACTTCAAATGTCTGGAGTCTCATTTATCAATACATGCATAGAACATGTTGTGTATGGGTGCCAACAGAATTGGCATTTGTTTGCAATGACCAACGATAAATTCTACACTACTATATACAGGGGTTGGGCAATGAAACTGAAACACCTGGTTTTAGACCACAATAATTTATTAGTATGGTGTAGGGCCGCCTTTTTGCAGCCAATACAGCGTCAATTCGTCTCGGGAATGACATATACAAGTCCTGCACATTGGTCAGAGGAATTTTAAGCCATTCTTCTTTTAGGATAGTGACCAGGTCACTACGTGATGCTGGTGGAGGAAAACGTTTTCTGACTCGCTCCTCCAAAACACCCCAAAGTGGCTCAATAATATTTAGATCTGGTGACTGTGCAGGCCATGGGAGATGTTCAACTTCTCTCTTATGTTTATCAAACCAATCTTTCACCAGTCTTGATGTGTGTATTGGTGCATTATCATCCTGATACACGGCACCGCATTTAGGATACAATGTTTGAACCATTTTATGCACATGGTCCTCCAGAATGGTTCGGTAGTCCTTGGCAGTGACGCGCCCATCTAGCACAAGTATTGGGCCAAGGGAATTCCATGATATGGCAGCCCAAACCATCACTGATCCACCCCCATGTTTCACTCTGGGCATGCAACAGTCTGGGTGGTACGCGTTTCTTTGGGCCTTCTCCTCACCGTAACTCTCCCAGATGTGGGGAAAACAGTAAAGGTGGATTCATCAGAGAACAATACATGTTTCAATACATTGAAACCGACGTTTGGCATTGGCACGAGTGACCAAAGGTTTGGCTATAGCAGCCCGGCCGTGTATACTGACCCTGTGGAGCTCCTGACGGACAGTTCTGGTGGAAACAGGAGAAGCTGAGGTGCACATTTAATTCTGCCGTGATTTGGGCAGCCGTGGTTTTATGTTTTTTGGAAACAATCTGGGTTAGAACCCAACATCCCTTTCAGACAGCTTCCTCTTGCATCCACAGTTAATCCTGTTGGATGTGGTTCGTCCTTCTTGGTGGTATGCTGACATTACCCTGGATACCGTGGCTCTTGATACATCACAAAGACTTGCTGTCATGGTCACAGATGCTCCAGCAAGATGTGCACCAACAATTTGTCCTATTTTGAACTCTGGTATGTCACCCATAATGTTGTGTGCATTGCAATATTTTGAGCTAAACTGTGCTCTTACCTGCTAACTGAACTTCACACTCTGCTCTTACTGGTGCAATGTGCAAGCAGTGGGCATGGAATTAGCATGGACGGAAGTGACGTGTTCCCACCAATATCCAGCGATTATTGAATTGTCCCCACTAATTGTCCCCAACCTAGAGGTGCAGAAAGGCTTAAAACACGTTCTCTACTCGTGTTCTATCTCCCCGTAACCCATATGGCCAGCGTGACTGGCTGTGCTTTTCCGGCAGTCACGTGAAACTCTGTAGCTATGTTTGGTTGTGAGCAGCGCCAAAACTGGAAGAAAACTTTCCAGTGATATAAGACTCACTGTGCAAGACTGAGGTGCAGCGTGGGTGACAGATGGGTGTGAAAAGCGAGTGAAGATTGCTGCAAAAAAGAAGGTGGACATAAGGAACTACTTTTCAAAGAAACGTGCAAGTCAAATTAAATGAATCCATCTTAATAACGTTAATAGCAGTGCTATCTTTTGGTGCACAGCGTACAGCAGGCTAACATCGTCTGTAGCTATGAATGACATGGTTTGGAAATTAACTGCACAACAAACTGTCAGTTCTCTTACAGTCTCCTAGAGTAACATGTCTAACTTCAGTCTAAACTCTATGCAAGAGAAAACTGCAGCCTTCTGCAAGCATATTATTAGCCTACATAGGCTGTTAAGTTTACATGTCTAACGGTAAAATTTTGGTGACACACAATAACTTTTCATTCTAATGGTACTGACATGTTCATTGGGTTATTTTTTTTTATTTAAAGGGGCAACAGTGTCTACCTAAAAATGTAATATAACCTTATTGAGAGGCTAAGACTGAGTTCCTACTTTATGTTATTCGTTTACTATTAATGTTAATGTATTAGAGATGTCAGTTGCATTATGGCTGAAGTAATGGTGATAAGTCTTTAGATGTAGATTCACTGTTTACTGGTTTGAAACGAGCCTATGTCTTGTAGTTTAATTTAGACATTTAGAAAGATTAATTTGTGGACAACAGCACCAGGTTATGCAGTGCTCCATGTATTAACCCTGATGTTTAAGACCTGTTGTTACGTACAGAGGGTCGAGGAGGCAGGAAGCAGGCGCAGGCCGTTTATTAATAAACAAAAACACAAAACGATCAAGATAACAAAAGGAAACTAGGAACACAGGCTTACAGACTAAACTGGAAAAGAAAATAAAGATGAGGTTAACAAGAGTCCAACAGTCAGGCAACAGGTAACAAGGCTTACACAGACACAAAGCAAGACAAAACACTAAGCAAAGACAAAGCCGCAGACCAGGGGAATATAAACAGGAACTAACGATGAACATCTGGGGCTAACAAAAGGGAGACAACACAGGGCAGGTGAAGGGTGAAGACAAGAGGGCGGAGACAAAGAGCTCATGGCAATGACAGAACAACGTAAACAGAAACAGACTATGGCTGAGGTAAAGTTAAGTCTTTAGATGTGAACTCACTGCTTGTTGGTTTGAAAGTGGCGACACTGTCTGGATGAAGATATGTCTTGTACTTTGATTGACACATTGAGAGAGATGTGTTTTCTGTGATTATTACTTTGTTGGTTTTGTGGAGATAATGCAGCTCCATCTACTTTTATTATTGCTGACGTATGAGACCTGTTTCATTTGCACTATGGCTGAAATTAAAGTCTGAACTACTTTTTTGTCAGTCGTTGGTTAAATATGAATTTAGCATTGTATAATTCATGAATCCAAGAGAGGATGGGGGTGGGAGCTAGATTCATAGGTCCTCATAATTTTAAGAGCTGATCTATGCCCTTGATTTATATATATATATATATATATATATATAATAGCTGCACATGGTAAAGGTTGTCAGTAGGCTAGGAAGTCTCTATTAAACTAAGGTATTGTGTGTAAAACTGGTTCTGTAAAACTACTGCAATCTATTGATCACAGATTTAATCATTTTAATTCCAGCATGTTTACAGTTTAGTTAGAGCTAATTATATGAACATAGTACAACATAATTCCTATAAACACAGGTACATTTCGAATGTAAGAACCTGCAAGATTTTTTTTCTATTGATAAGTGTTAATTTTGAATTCCTGATATAAAAATAGAACTAAAACTTGTGGATTATAAGCTATAATACCTTACACAGCTCAAATGTGCCAATGTTTCAAGCATAGCAAGGTTATCCACTGTTACATCATCACTTACTCAGTTTGTAGACAATGCCAGAGTGGATAATCAGGAAAGTTGGGAGAATTCCCAGTAAGTAGTGTTTTTGGCTGCTTACTGCAAGCTAAGGAATTAGCTTGCACATATAAGCAGAAGAACTTAGACAAACTATAAATGTTACATCCAAGTAAGGCTGGCGCACCTATATAGGCCAACTAGCCCTAAAGCAGCACTTGCACAAGCGGGGCCAAACTTATAAATCATACTTGATATCTCGAGAGTTCGGAGAAGGGAGCACCACAGATACAGGAGGAAAGTGTAGGATGCGAAGTACACAGTCTGGAACACTGTCAAGCCTATTCTGGTAAGGTTTTTAAGTTTGCTGTGTCGTTTCTCCTGCTCTGTACATTTCAGTTGTGTGATTTCAACTTTTGTTGTGTTCTCTTAGCAGAAGTTGTGAGTTGAGCAGGCACATGATTTATTATAGCGAAGATGCTGCAGCAGTATTTGTGTTTATGTGGATCTAGCTTTCTGATGAATTGCTGGGGTTTGGTTTCACTGTAGAACAGTGGGAATATGTGGGGTTAGAAATAGGCTGCAGCTTGGTGTCTCAATTCAATTTAAGTTTATTTGTATAATGCTTTCTACCAAGACTTTGTCACAAAGCAGCTTTACAGAAGTTCTGAAAACAGACAGTTACAACATATATCCCCCAGTGAGCAAACCAGAGGCAACAGTGGCAAGAACAACTCCCTCAGACTGGAGGAAGAAACCTTGGGAGGAACCAATACTCACAAGGGGAGACCATCCTCCTCTGGTCAAACAGTATTTACAGTTTAATAAACTTAACACCAAAGAAAAGAAATCTGGATGGCAAAGCTTTAGAAGCTGCACAGATAGAGGCAGTCCCTGAGTCTTTATGTAAAGTGGGCGTGAGCTGAAACAGTCCCATCCTATCTCAATGCTGGTACATCTATATGGCACAGTGATGTAATTGAGGGTGTAGCAGTTGACATAAATGGACAGGAGAGCTGGCTGGTGATGGGTGGTCCCTATGTTCAGTCTTCCAACAGCGTTCAGCAGACAAGAGGACAGTCATAATCTTAATAATAAGAAGACGAAGAAGAAAAATAGTCATCACCTTTATTTACAGCACTTTTATAAAGCACTTTTCAGACTGGTGGCATCTCAAAGTGCTTTACAGACATATGATAAAGCTTAACAGTAATAAGAGGAATTCTGAGTGTTCAGTTAATATGATATAAGGACGACAGGTGAAATTGAAAAGATAAATATCAAAAGAAAAGTAGAATTTAATTAAAGACCAAGCTAAGCACATTTTTGAATGTTTTTTAAGAGTGTGTTGAGATTGACTGTCTAATAAAAGGTGGAATTATGCAGTTTAGGAGTGTAGTAACTGAAAGAGGCCTCTTCACATTCTCTATATTTTATGGAAAGCATTTTCTGAAGGCCAGAATTTGCAGATCTAAGGAACATAAACAAACCGGAATGTGAGTGTTGTAAGATCATTTAGAGCTATAAGCAGAATTTTTAATTATTTAAAATGTAAGATATACGTAGACCGTGCAGTTTTTTTAAACCGGGAGGGATGTAAGCTGTTACAGAGAACAGATTGTTTTCCCCAATAAGACGAGCATTACAGTAATCCACTCTGCTTGTAACAAATGCATTAACAAGTTTCTTTTGTATCGCTCTCAGATAGCAAACATAAAAAGTCAGCAATATTTCTTAAATGAAAAACAGCTCCTTTAGTGACTGTATTTACATGTGATATAAAACAGTCATAAGTATTTCAGTTTTGTCCTTAATTTAGTTTTAATAAAAATTGTGATTTCCTCTTAGAAATACCTGACACACACCAGGTAAGCCTGTAAATGGGGTCTTGATTATCAAAAGGAATGTAAACATATAATTGTGTAATAGTTGTGAAAATAATCTCCTGTCAAATTGACATCACCTAGAAGTGACATGTACAAAAAGACAAGACCCTAAAACTGAACCTTGTGGGACAAGAAATCTTGTTTTAAAGAAGGATTTTTTGGTGAAACATGGAACTGTCTGTTCCTAAAATATTATTTAAACCATTTCAAAACTGCGCCTGAGAGGCCAACCCAGTATTTAAGACGAATGTTGTGATTAACAGTATCAAAAAGCTGTACCAAGATCCAGCAGGACCAAAATCATAAATAAATAGGGATTTGAATTAATGAAATATGTTCCCTTTACTTATTTACTTATTTTATTTGACTGCTTGTTACCACACAATGTATTTTTTGTTGTTAAGGTTTTGTTGTTGTTAAGGTTGAACTAACAAAAGTAATTTATGCTGAAATAGTTGATAATTAATTAATATTTTTTTCTGATAATCAAATAATATGTTTACTGACATTTCTACCACCTAGGCATTTCTGCATAAGTATGATCAGGAGTTGGTCTAAACATCCACAACATGCTGGATTATGAAATCATGTTCTTGTATAAAAACATTTGTAAAAATTCAGAAGAAGAGAAAATAAGTGTATTAAAGCAGATCGCATCTAGTTCCCTTATCAACGTAAAGGTTTTAACACATTACTGGATTACAGTTTCGTCCAGAAGTAATTAGACAGTGGCATCATTTGTTTTGACTTTGTCCTGCAGTAAGTAGGAGTGCATGCATGTGTTTGGCTGAGACGTCAGCAGTAAGTGAGACCGGGTTAACTTCGTAGTCTTTGTTTCATTTCAAATCCACTGGGCTGAATTGAATTTAATGTTTTCTCTGCATTATTAATGTCTCATTCTGTTTCATTATGGATGGTATTTATTAGTTTAACACGAGTAACGTTGCAGAGCTCAGAAATCCAGTAATCCAAACAACCAAGAGTATTATAGCCTTGTCAGAGAAGATTCTTCAGTCAATTTCAGCTGCATATATAATGAAGGTTCCCTGTATCGCAATTGATTTGGATTTGGGCAACTTTCCTTTGTACACAGCACAAGCTGGATAATCTTCACTGTTTACTGAGGATGATTCTAGAGGAGCAGGCTTTTAAATCCCTACTTCGGTTAAAGCAAACACAGAATAAAAGGAAGAATGAAACTAAATTATTTCTGTCAAATTGGAAACACATCAAAAAAATGGCTGTTCTGAGATCATCACACAACAGAAGAAGTTGGTTGAGCTGGTATCTACAAACTGGACATTGTGGGCCTGATTCGTACAGGCACCTGATGATGTAAAGAGCCAATTACACATTTGTTCTAACAAGATTGCTGAGCTTCTCTTTCATAACAACACAATCTTGCAAATCATAACTTAACTGCTGTTACAGGAGAACCCAAGGAGAACAAGAGCTTTCAGATTGCTACTAACTTTTATATGTAAATGTAGGTGTAACTGTAAGTGAAGACACCAGCTTTTTCTCACTTTCAACTGCCACTGTATGTAAAGCATCCTCTTTTTCCAGCTGCAAACTTAGTGTTTCACAAATAGGTTTAGAACGTAAGTTTAACTTGTAGGTTTAACCAAATAAAGTCATTTGACAAGTTGACAATTATGATTGCATGTTTAAATTTTTGGACTTTAACATTAATTTTCAGTTTCTGATTAATTTTACAATGAAATATTTACTTGTGAAATTTAGTCAAAGTGGAATTCCTGAGATTTAATAAATACTAAAATAGTAAATAAAAATTAGCAGGTCAATTTAATTTTGAAGTAATAATACTACTACTAATAATCCTTTTTTTTTTAATCTTTCTTTCTTTTAATTATAATTTATAGGACAATTTCAATACCACTGGCAGCTCAAAGAGCCTAACAGAAACATAAGAAACGACAGCACTACCCGATAGGCCTCTGTGCTGTACGCCTCTGCGCCAAGGAGACGCGCATCAGCGCTGACCCTGAGGTAACTGACAACAGGATCCAATACAGTTTCAAGGCCATGGATTGGACAAAATGCTTTGCGTGTAACTCGTTTGTACTAGATATGCATGCAGTTGTTTGACAACAAATTCTAAAACCTTAAAAATGGTCTAAATCCATGTTACTCTCTTTAGTAGAGGCTTCTCCACCACAGTTTTATTAGCGTCTTGAAAAGCACCAGAGAACAGTTAAGAACAACATGATTTTGAACACAGTCAGACAGAAAATGAAGTCGGAGTAGCGTCAGCATCACATGTTGATGAACTTGTTGGGTTTATAAGACTTGTAAGCTCCTCATAACTGATAACAGGGAAAGATGTCATTATCGTTGTAGGTGGCTTATCGGGAAGGTTAATGGAACAGCTGGCTGACCTCTGTTCTGTCTTATTAATGCTATTTAATTTTAAAATGAAGTGCAATCTGCTGATTTTAGAAGAGAAATCAGTGTGAGACCCACAAGCAGAAACATGGATAATTAGTCTAAAAACATCAACAAATGCAAAATGTGTGGAAAAAATTGTTGCTCAGATTTAGTTTGTGTTAGTTTTTGTTTTCTGCAGTTGTAAACTGAAAATGCTTTTATACTTAACAATTACAAATAACATCTTACAATTAAAAAGAATTAAAAGAAATTTTCTCAGAATTAAAAGCTGAATTGTAAGATATTTGAAATATATGTCATTTTTTGTGTAGTAGCAGCAACATTTTCTGATGAAGAAACTTTATTTCTTGATTAAAAGTTAAATGGTTTGCCATGCTTGTGTGCTGGGACTCCTAGTAATATCTGACTTTTCACTTTTATTTTTCCCTTCTGCCTAATTTTTCATATTCAACAGCAGTTTGTGTTACTTTTGCCACACAATGCACTCACTTGTATGCTTGGCTACTCAAAGTAGCGCTGTTAAGTTTCTTCACATTTTACAATTTTCTTTCATTTTCCTTTAAATGGACCTTATATCCTAAAAAGTGGACAATTTTAATCATATAAACGCTGTTGATGTTTCATGGACACTTTCATGGACCTTTTCTTTTTGATTTTACTGTTTTTAATGATGTGTGTATATTTCGCTTTTTAATCCACCCATTCATGCTGACAAACACATATGTTTCGGGGCAGAGATATCAGATAATCAGAACAGAGATATGCGTTTCCATCTATCAGACTTAAAGATGCAGTAGCAAAGTTCTAATATAGCAAAGTAATAATATAGTTAATGTTTTCAGTATCACCCAACACTTATTCTGCTCTACTACATAACCCCGCAGATGCCAGACTTCATAGATAAGTGTAACAGATGGAACCCCAATCCAACTGCTTTAACATAGACCCCTGACATCAAACAGCACATGGGATTTGAACCTGAATCCTGTCTGTACATTACTCATTTACACTTCTAAACACTGCCCACCCCTCACATACACCGTACGACCCCTCAGGGGCGAAATACAATATTAATTTTACACACAGTTGCTCTAGCTGCTTGATCATGCACGGATATTAATGCCTCTCCTCCTGTTTTTGCCTTTAGCCACACATTTAGCAATCAGTGTGTAAAGAATCAGAGAGGAGGTAATGTTTTTGTGGCTTATCACGGCGAATGAGCTGTAACACTGGCCATGCACTCTCCTGACCCCTAATTGGCTGCAGGCAAGTTAGCTTAGAAATAGCGCATATACACTATTAACACTTTCTTTAAAACTAGTGCTGCAGCACGACTTCAGCATGACTTATCATGGTAATATGCAAGTGCTGAATGTCTCTGAGGAGGAATCTTTTTTTCACTAGCACATCTGTGAGACAGATGTAGCTATTCACCCATTCAGCAATACACAAATTCACACTACAGCAGTACACAAATAACAGGCCCTCTCATAGGATTACATTAAACACATATAGAGAGACAGGAGTTTTTAAAACTAGACTTCAAAAAATCATACAGGGAAAACTCCTGAAACCTGGTAGACCCCCAAATCTGTCAACTTCAGATAAACAGTACTTAAAATTTTCATCTTTTCGAGAGAGAGGAGAAAATCAAGCTCCACTCTTGCTTCAGTTTTTCAGAGTTTCTGTGGTGCTCTTCCACTCGAGACAACTCCACGCTGTGTGTCTGAATGATGTTTAACTGTCTGACAAGAGCTTTTTGAAAAAGAAGACAAAAAACTGTACTGACCACACAAGAGTCCAGACCTCAACAGCTTTCATTCTCTTCCCTTATTCCAGGACAGTTTTGCCTGTTAAAAAAATATTATATTATAAAAAAATATATTATTATTATAAAATATAATATTATATTTTGAACTGTTGACAGTCAGGGTTTGGAGGGAAGATCTACACGGTTCGAATGGGAAGGCAATATTTCATAAGGACCTTGTATGTTGCTAATGTAGTTAACTTGCTAAATTTCTAGCTTGTGTGGATTTGATACCAAATCCATAAGACATCTGTATTTTAGTCTCAATGTTAACTTCAGTGCAACAGCAAACAGTGTACCAGATTGTTTTCTGGCCCTCACATGTTCTATAATGTTCTACCATTTTCTTAATGATATAGAAATGCCCACAAAGAAAGACGCCCATGATTGATTTATTTTATAGCTATATATATAAAAACCCCTGATGATAAAAGTAACTGTAATGAAACAAATCTGTAACAATTACTGTCCAGTTGCTGTGAATGTTGACAGATGAAATTACTATGGTAATAAAAGAAGAAGAACAAAAGCATGATTACATGTTGTTTTTTGGACTAGTTAAATGATATAAAATACCTGTGTAACTTTGTACCTTATGTGAGTTCGGGCCATGCTGTACTAATTAAGCTAACATTAACATATCGTCAAAGTACTTTACAAATTAGTTTCAATTTTATTGATTTTGACACAATTTTGTAATAGCTGACACATTTCTTGCATCAGGCCTAAACAGAGGTGGGTAGTAACTAGTTATATTTATTCAAGTACCTTTACTTCAGTACAATACTACCAGATTTCTATTCTTCTACGTATGTTGTAACTGTAATACTTTACTTCTACTGAAGTATATTAGTGATATAAGAAAACTACTTTTAGCTTAGTTACATTTACTAATTTTTGTTTCATTTCATTCTGTTTTGTTCTATACTGTTTTGTGATTATAGTCACATTTCATTAGATAAGGCAAAACACGACAGTTACAACAAAAAACAGAATCTAAAATAAATAGAATATAGTATATACAAAATAGAAAGTGTCTCACAGTGCGTGGGAGTGATGAAAGCACTGCGTTTAACCAGTGTAGACCACTTCAGCAGTGCAAATATGCAATAAAAAGCAATACTATATTTATCTATAGCCTGTATACATGGTGTATAATGTAATAGGCATAGTATAATAATAACAGCAAAGTCGTTATTATATATAGTTAACAGCATTTTATTTTAGACCAGAATAATAATTGAGCCACATAAACTTCGAATCCTGTGTTGATATTGGCTATCATATCTTGCTTAGTGTCCTAGTTATGTTCCTTCTGGTTGACCAATGGAAGGACAGAGTGCTCCCTGGGACACATATGTAAAGACAAAGTAAGATGCTGCTGTTGCTGCTTTTAGGTGGAACAACAAGCCACTGATGACATATCAGACAGTAACATCTGCTCAGAACTTAATAGCGCTACAGTTGACGGCTCAGCGCTGATCACATCAACAAAATAATAGTTTAGTACATTCACAGTTTACACTGCTTATGTGTAAGTTCTTCACATATTAACACAGTCGTTACCTCAAGTTCTCTTTGAAGGATAGACAGTCCATACTGTTCCTTATTTTGACCCCATGAATGGAACCCAAAACTGCCAATGTCTCACATAGCACTTCTGTAGCCATGACTGACAGTTACGTGCCCCTCCTCTATAATAATCATTTAGTTTTGCCAGTTTCAGTCTCACATTATGTTGTGACTCAGAGATTACGTCAATATAACGTGTGCATTGCATTTTCCAATTAATTTTTCATTGTTATTATATTATAACAGTAGTGCTTCATGCATATGTGATTGTGATATATATATATATATATATATATATATATATATATATATATATATATATATATATATATATATATATATATTAATTTCCACAAGAATAAAGTCATTACATAGTTATTACCAAAGTTTAATAAAAATAAAAGACAGATTGTGTTGATAGTTTGGATTCGTGCAGAAATGATGTATACATTTAGTGCATTACTTTTTAGTTTTATGGGTATAATATTTGTATCAGAGACTACCTAAATATTCTTGTGATGTGTTCCCTGAGGTAAAGTATAAAGTACCTGAACTAAAAACATCATATCTTCTTCTTCTTCTTTCTACAAAGCAGCCAAAACAGCCAAAGTCAATCAGATATCATTGCTAATAGCGATACAGTGATTTGCTATATACACTACATGGGCATATTTGCTGGCATGTATAGCATTTACTATTTAATATTATGGCACTACTTTACATGGACATATAGCATTAGGAGTGTGATGAGAAATTATTTCATGGCTCCGTTCCCCCACCACACACACACACACACTTTACGTTCCCCACCAGGGATTTCTCTATTTTCCGACTGTATTAGGTTTGACATTTAGCGAGTGCATGGCCTATTTAGTGGAGTGGGAATTACACGCTGCTCTTAAGAGCTGCAGCCTTATTGGAAATATCGTTTTGTCGCCAGTCTCTGCGAAATAATATGCAGATGAGGCTCAGCAATCATTAGTTATGCAGCCCTAATTAGTGCTCGCGCTTGCTTTCCTTTCGTGGTGTCTGAGCGCTTTAGCCACGCTCACACTGATGACAGCTTCTTTTTGGCACTGAGAGGTGGCACGGGACCCGAGGCCTTTCAACACTCAACATGTTTCGAATTGTTTGTGTTGTTTACGATAGCTGATAATGTACATAGTCATATGCGCGAATTATTCACACCGTCCATTTCAAAGACCTCGTGTACAAGCATGTGAAGGCAGCGAATTAGAGGGTGTCGACAGGTCGCTTCCTAAGAAACGAAACAGAGCTACTTTGTTTGTAGAGGATGTGTTCACTTATTTTTAATAAGTGAAAACAAAACATGTCATGTGACTGTGGCTGCCTTTTGCATAAAAACTGCTGCCTAATGATTAAAACTCCCAATAAAAGCGTGTTATATGGTGATATTAACTGTATTCATACACCAATGTGCCAAAACATTATGGCCTTACAATATGCCATTGGGCCACCAGACACTTACAAGACTTGCAGAGGGCAACTGTCCTGTAAATTGTGAGGTGGAACCACTGCAGATTGAACTTCAGATGCTCAATCAAATTTAGATCTGAGGAATTTTGCAGGTCAGAGCAACACTCTTAACCGTTGTTGTTCCTGGATAAGGTGTGCAGGCTGCATTGTCTTGCAGCAAGAGGCCACTGTCAAGGGGAATACCAAACAGTGCTCCTGATCCACAACAATATTTATATAGATGCCACATCAATGCTCAGACCCTGAGCAAAACATCACACTTCCTTCCATTAGCTTGTCCTCTTTCTACATTGCATCCTGGTGCCATCATTTCCCTCGATAAACAGCACACATAAACCCAGCTGAACACAAAAGGAGGCAGTACAGAAAACATAAGCCAGAAGACTAAACCTCAGCACATAGTCCAATGTCAATTTTAAACCTCCTTCTTAATTTTTATGTTTTATTTTCTTTCTTTTAAATATTTTTATTTTTAACTGAGACAGAGGCTTTCCCCAGGGGGAGCTAAATACCATGGGCTGGACCCTGGCAACCCCATTTTGGGAGAAAGGTAATAGGGATCGCAGGCTTATATAATGATATAAGAGAAATCTTTCACTTTCAGAAATAACACTGTGCCTCTAGGGATGACGAGCCTAGCTGTATATACAGAGCCGGCTCTGGTGGGGTGCAGGAGTAACGCACGGTAAAGAAAAACACAGTCCAACAGTACTTTTAAACCTCATTCTTCATTTTCATGTTTAATTTTCTTTCTTTTTAATATCTGTATATGTCTTATTTCTTTTAACTGATTTATTTTAATGAAATATCTTATTTCTTTATTTATGTGAAGCCTTTTGAGTTGCCACTGTGTATGAGAGGTACTATACAAATAAACCTGCCTTGCCTTGCCTATTGTAAAGGAAAAAATTGACCATCTACTTCCATCACTCTAAGGTCCAGTTCCAGTGCTTGTGTTTAGATGTGTGTAGTAACACTATCGTCCTGTAACTATCAGTAAAATGTTCTGTGATTTTGCCGCAGTATCTCTTACATCAGTTTAAATGAAATAGTCTGTGTTTCATCTCGCATCGATGAGTCTTGAACACCCAACTCCCTGTTGCTAGTGCATGGTTTGTCTCTCCTCAGACCATTGTCAGTTGGTACTCACCAGCTGGAGCACCCCAAGCCATAATGAAATGGGAATTGTCAGCACCACACAGGTCTTTAAGCCTGTTCGTTTGTGCCTCATCCCACACGTTGACTACACGACACTACTGTTCACTTGATATACTGTATGCCAGACATTGAGATGCATTGTTGTGAGAGAATTGAATTTATTCAGTTCTGTTAGTGGGTATAATGTTTTGGCTCATCCATATACTTTCCAGGGGCGGTACGGTGGTGTAGTGGTTAGCACTGTTGCCTCTCAGTAAGATAATCCCGGTTGGATTCCCGGTCTGGGTCGCTCTGTGTGGAGTGCGCATGTTCTCCCCGTGCTTGAGTGGGTTTTCTCCGGGTACTCCGGTTTCCTCTCACATGTCCAAAGACATGCATGATAGGTTGATTGGTCACACGTAGGTGTGAGTGCGTGAGTGTTTGCCATGCGATGGACTGGTAAACTGTCCATGGTGTACCCTGCCTTCACCCAATTTCGCTGGGATTGGCTCCAGCCCCCCCGTGACTCCGACTAACAGGATTAAGCGGCATGGATGCATGTATACTTTCCATTTCATATTTACGGCACTTGGCAGATCTGTTTTTTGGGGTAAAGGAAGAGTTGGGAATCTTGCCTCAGGATTCATATTGGCATAGGGTGCTTCCCTAGACGGGGGCTTGAACCCTTATATGCGTGTATAGAGTAGTGTGTATAGAGTAGAGTGTATGTTATACTCTTATGTTTGATCGGTTCAATAATTGCAGTGAAAATCAAAAAATCAGTGAAGTTCAAAAAGGCTTTTTTAAGACACTGGCTCTAAAAAACTGAAAAGATATTATAAAGTAGTCCCTGACACACTCTAGATTACACCATAAAATCAGTGAATCAAAGAAGTGAATTAGTCATCGAACTTTGTAGCGTCCCAAGTGAGTCAGAAACTTGTGGCGTCATTCTGTGTGATCCACTGGGTGTGGGGTGATTGTGTGGTTTGATGTTAATGGCTTGAACGGAGAGGAGATGGAGCCAGAAGCGACAGCTTTGCCTCCTGTTTGACCTCGCCGATTTGCGTGCTGTCACACACACACCCACCCACCAAGTCCCTGCTCTCCACATGGGTTATGCTGCGATACAGTTGCATCATCACAAATCCAGTAGCGTGATCAGTACCATACTTGCAATTTTAGGATTAAACTAAAAGTGATAGTTCATCAAGAAATATATTCAGATATTATTTTCAGCACTAAATGTAGTCAGGTATGGCAAATAGCAATATATTCCTACGTTTGAATTTAAACAGAGACATAAGATAAAGATTTAGACACATTATGAGTAGATTTCTTTACATTAAAATATCTTTTCAGAACTGGATAGTTATCTGTCATGGGATCATGAAATAAATCCGTAAAGTGATCATTAAAATGTAATTGTTTTTATGTCTTTATACTCTTGATAGACGTTTAAGTTTGCATGATCTACGAGGAAAATGGCAAAATTCATTGTTCAAATTAAGTGAAATCTTAATGCTACGGAAGTGGTGTGAGATTTATATTGTCTACGATAGTATCTTAATTGCCGTGTTAATGATGCGTGAGCTGACGTTATCGAGTACGCCACTGACTGGGAAAAAACAACAATCAGAACTCCTCGACTCCACGTACTTTAGTACAGGCTGCTTCAAGTGCGCATTAAAAGTGGGCATACTGTTTGCTAGCATAGGCTAAAGCTAGCATAGCCGCCTAAACAGCACACCTAAAGCTGAAAATGACTGAACACACTGCACCAGAGGAAGAAACTCCAGCCTCACCGTCTACCGCCTTAGATTTAACTCCTAGGTGAGGATCATCTTCACTTGCGTGGAGCTGGTTTGGATTTGAAAAGATTGATGTTGCTCAGAAGACGGCAGTTTGCAGCCGTAAAAGATCTCTCCACAGCTAACCTGTTCCATCATCTCCCAACAAACCAGCACATGAGGTATGAGTATGAGGCTGCTTTCCAAGACAGACCTAAACCAGCTAGGGTGTCTGGCAAAGCACACACTTAGCACTTAACTTTCGTCAAGTCATTCACTACGAAAGTGCCTTCGCCCTATGCCTCTCTCTCAGCCGTCACCCTGACTAGTGGGATAAAGCGGAAGATAATGGATGGATGTATGGATGGATATTAATATCCTTTAAAAAGTGCAAGCTAGTAAAATATAACACTTTTACAAACACATTTTTAAATAATGATAACTATCCTTTATTATTGTTAGCGACAAAATTACAGAAAATATCCAGAAATCATTTTTTGTCAATATCGCACAACCATATACTATGGCATACACTGATATTCTACAGAAATGTATGTTTCCAACTTTTTGGCAATATTTTGGACTGGCAATGCACCCGAGCTCACTGGACAGCCTGGTGAACCAAAAAAATGGCCCTTGGTTTTGACTACAAGTGATTTTTATGCCTGTGTAACAAAATTGGTGCAATAGCTTAGATTTTTTTTAATTGTCCCATAAAATTATAGAAAGTTTGAGATTTGTATGAGGCTTAAACTAATAAAGCTCCACTGCTATATTTTTAGATGGTCTGTTATTAAATAAATCACTATTGTCTCAGACCTGACCTTTTATTTTCAGTCACAAGGAACATTTTAAAATCAGTTTTGTATAGGGCTGAACGTTTTATACCTTTATTTAATGAGAAATCGGTAAGATAAGGTTGAATGTTCAGAGAATGTCAAATATAAAATCAGCTTAAAGTTTCTTTTCTTATCTGGACAAAACCCCCGCACATCTCCCCTCATATCTCCCCTCATCTACTTGTTCATATCCTTCTGATGATTTTGGGTGTGGAAATAGGCCAGAAAACAATGCATTAGCTTGCTGTGCTGGTTGGTGAGCTTGTGATGACTTGGTATCTAAACACATCTGAGCTGTTCTGTACACTGAGGTTGATGGTTTGTCACATTGCTCCGCTTTGGTGGCAGCCGTTAATATCCATTAGTTTTCAGTCCTCAAACCAAACTCCTGAAGTTTGTATCTAAAACGAAAGAAGAAGTATTATACTGTTTTTCGGTTGTAATTTTTTTGATCAAATAATCAGACTTAAAGTGAAAACATGATAAATGTCTTGTTTTCCATTTTTTAATTATCGTTTTAACAGCATTAGTGCTTAATCACGTTAAGCATAGTTTGAGAAAAAAACGTTTTAATTTGAATAAAGCTTCTCATAAAGCATCTGAATGTGTGTTTAAATGAAATGAGTGTGGCAAATGGAACATTACAGTCACTGGTGTATTTAGTTTAGACAAAATGAGGGTTTGAATGAAATGCTTCTTCTTCAGCCATGTGATGTCTATTTGTTCATTTTATAGATCTGTATGTCTTAAAGTGTCAGAAACTTCACATGTAAGCGTTTTTAAGATTACACAACAACTTGGCAATTTTCCACAATGCTAAGCTCCCTTTAGTTCGCTCCATTAGCCTAGTAGCTTTGGTGCAAAACTAAAGGAGCAAACTTCAAACACTAAACATATCTTGCCTGTCCAGAGACCCTAAGTTGCTTTGTGGTTTGAGGATAAGATGTAGGCACGTAGTAGCTATTTAGCTCACAACTAGCTCTCCTAACTAGTGTCAGCTAACTTACTACCTAAAATATTCTAGCTAGCTAGCATTAGCTTATGTACTTCTACCTTTTACTACCTTGGCAGTGTTTTCAAAGTGAGGTAACTCACTGAAATGTGCTGGCTAGTGAAGAATTAGCTCTAATAATTAGCTCTATTTAGTTGATTTAAAATATGAAAATCTGTCAGTATTTGTATATATATTTCATGGTTAAAGGTGATTCAGTGATTCAATTTCTTTTATTTGAAGGAAATCATATCAAAACATTGGGACAGTTTTTTGATTTTTAAAAATGAGTAAGTCAACTTGATATACAAAATGCATAAGGGTGTTCAAAATAACTGATGAATACATAGAATATCAAGGAATTACATAATGTTTTTGAATTCTAAAAATTCCTTTCAAAATTCTCCTATGTTCCTTCAAAGGTTAAGATGAATAATATTTCATTCATTGTGTGAATGTGACTTTGGTCCTTCTAACTGAATCTCTTGTTCATATGCTATGACCACAGTATGTTCTGCAAATGCGAGATCTGCATTTGTTGAAAAACGGAGCGTGCCTGAGCGTCCTTCACTGAGCGAGTAATATACAATCGCCTATAAACCATGATGTCATGGAGAACATACACAGCTCTCTACTGGACAGGGTCAGCAGACAGATTTCTCAGCGTACTGCTGTTAAACGTGACAACAGTGACAGCAGGCTCATATGACATTATCGCTGTCATAAAATTTTATGCCTTTTCATGGTCACTTAGGTCAAACAATTTGTCTGTCTTCTACCTTATTCATCAATGGTCAGCTCCAAAGGTCAGGTGCTAGTGCTTGTTCTGTGATGTGGCTAAATAATGTATATATATATATATATATATATATATATATATATATATATATATATATATATATATATATATATATATATTCACTGGACAAACCGTGAATACATAATCTCCCGTTATTGTGTGAGGTTATAAGGATTGCATGTATTTTTATTGCCACAGAGGTAAATGGAAGGTATCATAATGGCCGCTGCATAATGATTCAGAGCCCACATCACCACACCTGCTCTCTAAAGCTCATCGGCCATTAAAAGGCAGCGATGTGTGTCATGATGACCAGCTCGTTTTTCCCTTAAGTGCTCATTAAGAAGTGCAATACCTTGAAAGATCCGTCATCATGAAGGTAGTAAGTGACATGTCTGTGTTATCGTGTCAGATGAAGCGTTAGAGGATTGCTGGTGTCTTGGCAGGGACAATGGCTTCTTGTATTCGCTGCTCTGAAGATCTTTAAAGAAAAAGTCAGCCTTATTAACCCTTGAAAACTACAGGCTTATTATTCTGTTGTAATATATATATTACTCAGAAACTACCCCTGGAGAACGTTGGGGCCGTTTAGGCTCATAGAGGATGTGCTGGCGGCCAAAATATACATACCTAAAATTTGTTTTATTGTTAGGTTTTGTTGCCAAACAAATGGGTTGAAATCTGGATTGTCCAATGGAACAGTTTAAGAACCCAAAAAGAACGCTTTATGATCTGGGGAATGTTTTCATGAAATTCTCTGGGCCCACTCATCCATCTGGAAGGCACTCTTAACAGATTTGGGTATAAATCCATCCTTGCAGATCACAAACACCCATACATGCTGATTGTCTTCCTTGGGGCTAATGGGATCTTCCAGCAAGACAATGCATCCCACACTTTTTGAAAGAACATGATCAAGACTTTACCCAGCACCTGTAATTCCCCAGACTTTAACCCAGTTGTGCATCTGTGGGACCACCTTGACCATTGTGTGTCCGTGCCCATGTGCTGCACTGCACTGCAGTCAGCATGATTCCAGATACTTTTGACAACCTAACAGGACCTTACTGAGTCACACCCACCCCATCTAGCTGCTGTCCGTGCTGCACACGGCGGTTATTCTGGATATCACTCTGGTCATAAAAATGTGACTTGACTGTGTATTAAAAGTTAACTTGTGACTAATATAAAATTAATTAGAAATATAAATAAACTGAGCTATAAACAGCTAAATATTTTACATGGACACTTTATTGGAAACACCTTGTAGATTCACCTTACAAAAACTGCTGTCATGCCATAGTTTGTGTTAGCAGTTTTGCATTTATTAATTGTCGGTTTCGGGCCGAAAACTACTTACGGCCGAATTCTTTTGGGTAGCGGACTACTGCTGCCCACCAGACTAACTGTGACACACTTGCAACTATGCGCTGTGGCAATGTCACTGCTGTGTTGACAGTGATCCACCACACATATAATAACCAGTCAACAATGGTCCTGTGGTCAGAAACTGACCAATAATTAAGGAATAATGCAGTTGCCAACAGCCCTCATCCTAAAGATCTACCTTCCTGCAGGTCTCGCATCTAGCATAAATCAAACACACCTCATTCAGCTGATTGAAATAGCACTTAGGATGCAGTGAGGTTGATTAGGGTTGGACTGGAGGCTGCAGGAAGGTAGATCTCCAGGAGAAGAGTTGGTCATCACTGGAATAGAGGGCAGCTAACAAATTGTGCAGAGAGGTGAGCTTCAGTGTGTAATTATACATCTATATATTAGACCTAATAGATTGTCCAGTGAGCGGAAGTACAGGATGAAAGTTTCCAATAATAACTTTCTTATTTACCTCTTCGTACCTGTTCGGTTTTATGACTCACTAGCAGGACATATCAAACCAGCAGGTTTTCCCTCAAGTCTTACTTTGTGTCCACTGCACACAGCACAAGAACCACAGCGCTTGAGGGCTTGTCTGACTATCATGCATGGTATGAAAGAACGTGTCAGTCATGACACATTCTTTTCTAAATCAAACAGGCTGCTTGTATAAACAGACCTCTGGAATGAAACGTTTCTGTAAAGTATGGAGGGCACGTCTAATTAAAATATTCATCTTTTATTTTTTGCCTGTTTACTGCAGCATCAGTTTAAACTGCACTGGTTGTATACGCAGTGATTAAACTCTGTAGAAGAGAGCCACGTTATGCATCCAAGGCAGAACACTGTTGGCAGCTGTAAGAGGTCCAAACAGAACGATCTTTGGCTACAGACAATAGGAACTTGCTTGTGGTCAGGGCTATGCAGCTGCTGCTTGGGATTTGCATAAAACTGAAATATTTTTTTTGCTGCCCTACTAGGTTGTCGCCTCTCACTGTTACACAATCTCTCATGCTTCCTCCCATTCAAAGTGCAATAGAACAATATGAGTTTAAAAAAAAACATTTTGAATAGCAAATTCAGGTGCGGCAGCATGGTGGTGAACTGGTCTCCTCACAGCAAGACGATCTGGGCCGTTCTGTGTGGAGTGTGCATGTTCTCCCCATGCTTGAGTGGGTTTCCTCTGGATGCTTCGGTTGCCTCCCACAGTCCAAACACATGCATGTTAGGTTGATCCGTCACTCTAAATGGCTCGTGTGTGTGTGTGTGAGTGAGTGATTGTTGGCCATGCGATGGACTGGCGAACTGTCCATGGTATACCCCGCCTTTGCATGATGATGCTGGGACTGGCTAGAGACCCCCCTGTGACCCAGACTAGTGGGATAAAGAGGAAGATATTGGATGGATAGAAATTTAGAAATTCAGGTGCAGTAAGAGGGTACCCTTAGGTTGTAGACAGCAGTCAGCATCTATTTTCTGTTTGGTGCCTGGTGCTGATGGTCACTTACACTCTTTTGCTGAAATATGAAATTCCAGTTGGGTTCAGTCCTAAATTTTTACTGAACCCATCTGGAATTCCATATTTCAGCAGGAGATGATAATAATACTAATTATAAATGTTTGTTATTGTCTGTTTAATTCTGTTTAACCGCAGTCAGGATCGATACACATTCCAGTAAAGAATAGCAAGAGAGCCTAACAGCAGTTTGGTGAGAAACAGATACAATCGATAGAATAAAACAAGTGCATGAGGAAAAAAATGGTAATTTTTATCAATTCCAATACTCTTAATGTAGACATGAATGAATGCTGCATTTATTTACCAGTACAGTAGTTTAAGTAAATGACTAATACTAAGCTAATTCTGTCATAATAATTGGATTAATTTAGGCATCCTGTCACTCCAATTTTCAAATAGAAACTATGCTGGGTATTATTTGTTACCTCAATATTAGCCTTTTGCAATACTCATGAAGAAAGCTGCAATATGCAAATGAGCTTGGTATTGCTTTATGAACCATTTACAATTTATTGCAACATGTGGGATAAAATCGCTATTGTATCATGGTAACGTATCGCATACGAGGATGGTTTGAAGGGTCAAATTAGTCAAATGCACTGTTGGTACATATTAATATATAAGGCAGGCTTATTTTGCTGGCTTCTTCGTTGAATCAATGTAACTGCAACATCATTTAAGATTCTGGCAGATAAAAAAACTCCAGCTTCATGCAAATTTATTATTTAGTGTTTGTTATTTGGCAGATTTGGCGATGTTGGAACACATTTTATTAGTTTTTGTAAATTTTGACACATTAGAATTATCTGAACTTGAGAGGTATGCAGGATATACGACTCCAGTCCACAAATCTAGTTAACTTTCTCCTCTTAGTGTTATCTGGAGGCTGTATTTAAAGTGTCTACATATCTTTTCATGTCATACGTGGTCATTCTGGTCTATTTTGTTTGATTGTCATCTACCCACAGCGCTGTTTCGTTTCACTGTGTACTCTGTATGTAGTTGAAATGACAATAAAACCCACTTGACTTGACTTGACTTGACTTGTAGCCACGGTAACAGTAAAAAAAAAGCTCTATCAGATCAAGGTCAGGTACAGTTTGTTTATTAAAATGGCGACAGGGCGTCTTTAATGACATAATTAAATTCTATGAATAGAGAAAATGGGACTCCTAATGTACATGTCAAACCAGGCAGAGACCTGTTAGACCTCCAAAACCGTCATCATCAGATAATCACCACTTAAAGCTTTCATCAAGCTCCACTCTTACTTCAGAAAAATCTGATATTATGTTTCATTGCTGGGGCTTCTTCAATTTTCTACTAAACTTTTGACTAAAGGTCAGTTACAAACATGGTCCACTTTACGGAGGTCTGTAGAAACTCAGATGTTTATGGCTAGCACATCCTATGAAATCCTTTATGGCAGCCCAGTTTGTTTGGGAACCTGCTTCATGCCCAGTAGATAATGGTTAAGCCAGGTGAAAGGCTGTAAAATGGGGTATGTAGGTATGTGTTTGCCAGTATCATCTCACACTGACTGCATTCTGGAGCAGAACACTCAATATCAACATCACATTCTGGTCTGGTCTCCTTTCTTCATTAGACGCCGAGAGAAGAAATTACAACTCGACATAGGCCTATTACCTGTTTTCATAGTACATGTGTAGTAAAGAGTACTGTGAATATAATTATACTCGCTCACATATGAAAACAAGAAATCTGATACTTTCATTACTGTAATCAGTACAGCACATCCAAACTGCTCTTCTGACTGTAAGTATTTCTGTGATTGCTGCAGACCAGTGAAGACTGTGCAGTAGTATCAATATAGTAACAGCACCATAGTACTTCTCATCCTCATCTAATCTTCTTTTTCTCTCTTTTGCATTGTACCATTCTTCTCTTTCTGTCTTTCTATCCCTCTCTTACTCTTCACATCCTCCGTAATTTCTCTGCCAGCCCCCTTCCCCCACCACAACTTAACAATAACAGGGTAATTCAGACTGTAGTTGTGCTGCAAAAGATATCCCATATTGCTTAACTACCTATCTCTCTCTCTCTCTCTCTCTCTCTCTCTCTCTCTCTCTCTCTCTCTCTCTCTCTCTCTCTCTCTCTCTCTCTCTCTCTCTCTCTCTCTCTCTCTCTCTCTCTCTCTCTCTGCAGGAGCTGTTGTTTAGTGTGTGTGCGCTGAATGTCATCTCCACCATTGTGTGTGCTCTTGCCACAGCCATGTGCTGCATGCAGATGGTCTCTACTGATATACTGCAGATGGTAAGTGTGTATTGTGGTTGGGGGTGGGAGGACGGGGGGCTGTTGGTAGCGAGGGGATGGGTCCGAGTGTGTACATCGTAGTGCTGCATTTAAGTCAGTTCCACTGTATCATGGTAAAAGGACAGGGAGAGTTAATAGAGGTAAACATGCCATCTACAATATAATCTATAACTGTAAGTAGAGAGGGCTGCTGGTATTGGTACTGACAGAAGAATGCATCTAATCCAATAACATAACAAATACAGTCACAGATAAAAGAAAAAATGTGATATGATTTAAAGTGAAGTGGGGGCAGTAGTAGCCACATATCATTAACATAAGAACTAGAATTAGCTGACTTATTAAAATGAACAATGTCTGCCAGTCCAGGCATATTTGATCATTTGATTTTTTTGAAGTACTGTTAATTATTTGCCAAAATCCCAAATGTATTTATAAAATCCATGTTCAAAATGTTTTGCAAATACAAATAATCATATTTAAGTCATTTCCTTCCACTAATTTTACTGATTTCTCATTTTTGCTTTCATTTTTCATTCTATCTGTTGGTTTAGGTAATCACATGTTTTCTTTCCAGTTTATGTTGTTTAACGTTCAAAAGAACAGTTATACCTATAGACAGTGCAGGTAAATGTGCCAAATGAAGCAAAACAATTTTATAAGCAAAAAAAACAAAACCTAATGATAAACTAAAACTGGCAAAATAAGAAAAAAAGTATCAAATGAGTGAAAAATTTCTTCTTATTTGTACTTGCTTTATGTTTTGGACTTGTTTGGTGCTTAACATTTTATATCTGGATGCTATTATTTTATTCTAAACATCTGGCACAAAATGAACTCATCACACAGGACATTATGGGTTGAGGTTCAGTGAAATGTGCCTCACCACGTGGCCAAAAAATATTTTAACATCATGCAGTGTGAGAAATATTCCTTAGCATTCAGGGCGTCCCATGTTGACTGCCTGATAACTCACTCAGATAGTGGCTCTGATTCAATGATTACTAAATGTTTGGTTTAGCAATTCTTCTTCTGGAATTGCTCTTTTGTTTTTTGGTTATTTGCCCTGTCACCCAATAACTGAGAACATGCACATCTCCCCTTTAGTATTCAGTTTCAGAAATGAGGAAGAATTCACACTGATTTTAAAAATGAACTCTGATTTAAAACTGATTTACAAATATTTAATGTTTTGCAAATATACCTTGACATATTGTAAATTCTTCCAGAGGTATACCAGGCATAGTGACAGACCAGGGCTGCTTCTCTAGTTAGTTAAGAATATCAAAGGCAGAAGCTTGCTGATTGTGAGTGAACAACATGACAACATTATAACTATATTTTCCTTTCAAAATTTAGATTTTGAGACATCCATTTAGTCCAAAAGGTTAATTAAGGGGTCTTGGATACCACAGGGGCCCCTGTATTTCACACCTTGATTTATTTAGCATATAGTAGACAGGTCTTTCTCAAAAAAATCTAACAGACTTTCTTAGAGGGTAGGGAGGGTAAACAACGGCTCACTTCTTTAATCCATCACTGCTAAAATATCTGGTTTTGTATGTACATGATGTCAGTGAAAATTTGATTGGAGGACCTTTGATTGGATCAGTATCGTTTGAGCAGTAGAGCAAAAAGATGCAGACGTCCAGGGTTGCTAGCTAGCTTTCCAGTGAGACTGAGTGAGGTAACTTGACTTTGCATGACGGATGTCTCATTACAAGCTTAAAACAAATAAGACACTGCCCCGGATTAGATATGTTCTATAGGGTTTCTTTGTTTCCATAACAAAAATAACATAAAAGCCAGGCCAGCAGCAAGCAGTGGGTTCCGGCACGACAGAACGTAGCAAGAAAAACTGCCACGTCTCCTGTTACACTGCTGTTGTGCTTTAAGAGATGTCATAAACATACATTATTCCATCTGCATCCGTGTGGCACAATTCCAGAAGTAAACTAAGTGGTTTAAATGTCTACACTGTGGACTATTTTAACATGGAAAATGAAAAAAAATGTTGTACTTGAAGCAGCTACATTTTATGTAAATATGGGTACAGTACACTTCAAATCTATTTTCTGTTGTTTACAGCAAGTGACATGCCACCAAAGTCATGTAGAAGATTCACATCGTCACTCACCGGTCTCGACTTGTTAGAACTAAAACATCACAGGAACACTCTTCTTTACTGGCAGTAGTGACTGCACTTATGTTAAAGCCATATTTAACATACCATTCAAAACAAGAGAAAGCAACTTAAAATAAATAAAAATATTTAAAATAATTATTTGACATAGAAAAAAAAGAAAATAGGAGTTCAGAGTGTGTGCCATTATGCGCATATCATCCATCCAACCATCGATCCATACATTATCTTCCGCTTTATCTCGCTAGTCGGGGTCACGGGAGGGCATGGACAGGTTGCAAGTCTATCGCATGGCCATCAACCTAACATGCATGTGTTTGGACTGTGGGAGGAAACCAAAGTACTTGGTGGAAACCCTCTCAAGCATGGGGTGAACATGCAAACTCGAACACAGATCGTCTTGCTGTGAGCTGACAGAACTAACCTCTTACGAACACATCAATTTTTCAAATACAGTTTTAGTGCAAGTAACTGGTAACAAATCAAACTGGACCATAATCAATATGAAAAACTTAGTACATGTAATGGTCATTTTATTAGATACATCTACTTGTATCTGCACAGTAAGTTCACTACTTTCCACAGAGATGCACTTTGTAGTTCTACATTTACAGTTCGTGCAATGTAAGTGGTTAAATAAAAAATGTTTGCAGGTGTAGGGCTCCTCAATATGTCCATACAAAAAAGGCTTCCTTTTTCGCTGTAGCATTAATTAGTTGAGTGGTGCCCAAAACAGTGAACTGTTTTTGGTATTCTTTACTAATAGAAAGGTGCTGTACCTACCACAACATATCTGAAAACTTCCCCATGTTTTTAATATTTGGAAGATCACACTACAAAACTAGAAATTTGACATTTAAAAAAAAAAAAAAAGAATTTAGACACATCAGCCGAGCTATAAGGAAGTTTTTACACACTGACCATAACAGACTGTGTTATCTTTATAAATATAAATAGATCAGTATTGGGCAAAATTCACTAATAAGATACTCAGACATTTAACCAATTCTAGAATTACTTTTTCCTTATTTTATATAGTACAGTTTTGCACAACGTTCATGCAATGGTTTTTGTGAATGAGAAAAAATCTGGTTTTCTATAATCCATGATGCTGGCTGAGCCAATGTGCTTCAAATAACAATAGCAAATTTTACATTTTAGTAGTTCCAGTGATACACAGTAAGTTCAGTTTCAGATGATCATGTTTTAGTATCAGTAATGCTACTTGGGGGAAAAATGTAAACAACTACACAACTTTTGGGAGGAGGACCATGCATAAAGCTCCAACTCCTTCTGAACCAAAATAACCTGTAAATTTCCATCTATAGCATCTGTTTCCTGTTTTTTTCATGTTCCTCAGTATTTGCTCAGTCCTATATCTGTCCATAAATGGGAGATCCTGCCTTCCAGCTTAAAGCAGAAGCCACTCCACACCAAGTTCTCCTCCCTCTTTCCTTCATACAGCCTCTTCTTATATGTGGATATTTGAGGCAAGTCTGGTCCAAACTGACAACCATGAGATTTAAAATGATTAATAGATGGATTCTATTGTCTTCAGGCTAGAGTCATCTCTATGTATGGTGTGTCTTTCAAAATGATGCTCTGTGCTTTCGAGTGTTTCTCTGTCTAGTACTGAATGTCAACCATTAGATCTTCCCAAAACAGGATTTTATCTAGTCTGCAGTATAAACTCATTACTTTGATGGCATTTAGCAGATGAAATGCCTTGTTGTCCAATCGCAAAATGTATCTTTGATAGGTTGAATAGGTTATAGATACTGCCAAAAGTAAAATCCAGGCCTGATACCTAGAAAGAAAAAAAGAACAGAACTAAAAAGCATATGTGCAATCAAATGCATTTCAATAAGTACTTAAATTAGTGCTTGCTTAAGTGCTTCACAAAGTGCTTCAGTTTCCATTTAATGACGCAGAGGGAGTCTGCTGCTAAGTTAGTTCCACCACCTGGATGCCAGGACAGAGAAAAGTCTTGATTCTTCTTAAGTTTTCCATGAGTCTTGAGCTCAAAGGTCTCAAGGTACAGACAGAATTTTGACCACTGCAGTAAAGTAGGGAAGAGCTAGCTTTCTGGGCCATCAGGTTTTTAAATCTGACATGAGAAGATACAGGAAGCAATTGAATTGAACGCAGTAGTGAAGTGACATAAGTGAATATTCTGGATCAGTCGCAAAGGCCTGATGGTCAGCCCACACAGGAAGACCAGCCGGGGGGAAGTTGTAGAAGTCAAGCTCTGACATGACAAGAGACTGAACTAGCACCTGGTTGGCTTTCCGAGAGAGAAAGTGTTCATTCCTTTGGAAACCTGCATGACCTCGACAAGATGTTCTCGAATGAGTTGGCAAGATAATAGTGAGGACTTGTAGTTCCAGGGATGAACAGCAGCACACTCTCAGAGATGCGATTAAATACCCAAGTGTTAGAAAGTGGAACGGAAAGCATTAATTTGATGTCATCAACATAGCAGTGATAAGAAAAGCTATAAGAGGATATCACATAGAGAATGAGAGTAGTGTTAAAACAGAAGCTGTCCCAGCTCCGAGCCTTATGGAACACCGATGGAGAGCCTGCATGGAGTGGATGTGGACCCTCTTCCTGTTAGCGGATTGCAGAGAAGTCAAGAAGAATCAGAACCAATGACAGTTCGCCTGATATTGCTGCCTGGAGCTTCTCAGTTACTGCTTTTTGGCCAATTTCTGTTTAGTGCACCAGTTTGAAGTCAGACTGGTTGAGGTTCTGGAGCTGGTTCTAAGTAAGAATAGAGAACTGATTGTAGACTGTTTGTAAACTCTAATGCTTGGTGGATGGAATAAGAGAAAAGGCAGTGGTGGAGGACAGAGTTTTTTAATACCTCCTGGGGCCTTATTTGCCAGCCTCTTTTATGTGTGAGGAAATAAACTTGTGGGAACATAAAGTTTTAATATTGTATATAAGTGGGCTTTGGAGGTTTATGGCCACTGCAGTAAATTCTGCGACCTGGCTGGATGACTACGGTAGTGACTGGGCTAGTGCATGATGAACTGTGTGTGTATGTGTGCATTTATGTCTGTGTGCACTCTGTTTTGCTCTCTTTGTAGAGACAAAAGCCCCACAGTGATAAGAAAATATGAAGTTATAGGGACATATTGTTGACATTTTGAGAAGTCTTTTATTTTTCAGACCAAAAGTCTTGTTGAGTTGAAACACTAAAAGAGAAACTTACTTTTGCTTTTGTCTACTGAAGCTGATGTTAGGCTTAAAATAATATGCCAGCATGTTTATCTAATCTCTGTCTGGCAGACCTGTAGAGTAATAGACATGGACACTAGTTTCTTTGTACCCAGAGGAGAACAGAAAACCTGTTAATATACACAATGGGCAGGAAAAAATATATAATCAATGGGCAGGAGCCCATTCTATTATGCCACACATACAAATTGTATTTTTTATGGCTGACAGCAATGTTCAGGATCTATGTCATCATTGTGGTTACTGTGGTGGTCACCCCTGCCAAGAAGGTTGGCCTGGCGCCATAGATGTGATTCTGTTGGTTTATATCGGCCACAAAGTTACTTACATTGTTACATAAATTTCATAGATAAAAAAAAAACTTTACTCAATACTAATATAGTGGGTTTTTTGTAGCTAAAGTATTGCGCTGTATAAAATGCTAGCTAGCTTATGTAAGCTGCCATTGTGCGTACTGGGACACTGTTTGGGCAAAGCACAGCTAGTTAGCATTGTTTTATATGGAGACTGTGACAGCTCCAGGGTTTTTTCATTTCAAGGAGAACGTTTTGTAAAGTTTACTCTTGGGGTGAAACTTGGCAGCACGGTGGTGCACCATCTTTGATTCCCGGTCTGGATGTTCTCCCCGTGCTTGGTGGGTTTCCTTTGGGGACTCTAGTTTCCTCCCACAGTCCAAACACATGTCTTAGACTGATTGGTCACTCTTAATTGCCTGTAGGTGTGAGGGTGTGTTTTGTTCCAAGCCCGGGTGCGTGGTAAGGGTTGTGTCGGGAAGGGCATCGGACGTAAGACACTTAACCGATCCTAGTAAGTAAGTTGACTCGCTGTGGCGAGCCCGGTAGAAGCAAATAAGCTGGAAGAAGATTGTTGGGGCAAAACTTAGAAGAGAATTTGTCTCCACCATTGTTTTATATAGTGATATAAAGTATAGCTGCAGCCTCTGTTCCCATGATGACAGGGAGTCACTCCTGGGAGTGCTATAGCTAACACATGCAGCCAAATTGCTAGCTTGTAGTAGAGGTTTGGTAATATTACTCTATGTAATGAGGTTTTAAATAAAACAATGTGTTAAGTATGTCACAACGAGGCCTAGCAGTAGCTAAATTGTACGTTGTGACATATTAGATTAAATAATGTCACAGGGGACTAGCTAAGCAGGTGGGACCACTGCGTCAGCTTGGAATTTGGAGTCGATTCTTTGACTCCAACATGTCCGACTAATGACTAAAATACTTGAAACATTAGAAATGACTCTTCAATTCTACGCTAACGGGCTAATAATGGTTTATTTTCTAAGTATTATGAGTACAGTAAAGAGTTTCCCACTGAAGCTCAAACTCCCTTCTGCAGCATCATTATGTAAAATATGTGAAATTATGTAAATTCTAATGGTAACCAGCTGTTATAATTTTGTCAGCCTACCTAGTATAACTTGGTACAGTCTTTAAATTTTCATCATATCACTATAATCTGTAAAAACAGAGTAAACTATATTTACTAGGGGTTTTCATCCACTGTATCCCACGGTAACTGTCTCTGGGCCTCTGTATAGACTAGAAGTTGAGTTGACTTTATGGATTCTGGTGGACAAAGCCAAGAGTTGCAGTCGACTCCAGAAAGTCATGCATCACCAGAGCTAATGAGTTCCACATCTTCATTGCTCTTGTGCGCCCCCTGCAGTGGCAGTAGCCTATAGAGATTTTACCTTAATCAGCTGCAACCTGCTGTACATTCACACATCAGCACAGTGTTGAAAATTCCACCCATAAAGCACAGTTAATGCTTCACGTAGCGTAACAAAAGCTTTACATCCCGTACATCATCAGCAGCACAGATCTAGCAAAACTAAAAAGAGAGCTCATGTCACTGCTTAAATGATCTTAAAGCACCATATTGTGAAGAAACCTGGACATATGCAAGGCTCTGTGACGTGCTTAGAGAGACCACCTGCTTGAGGAAAGCTCTAACTCAGGTTTCTATAGCAAGCAGTTAAAGAAGTGGATAACGATGGTGCCTTGAAAATGGGACATTGCTGGTTCCATGGCAAGAGCACTCTCATGTAATCATATTATTTTGTCTTTTCTAAGGGTTTTTTTTCCCTAACACAGCATTTGCCTTCCTCTGAAACATGATTAGACTGTCTCTGGGGATAAAAGTACATGCCATATGCTGTAAATTTATTTTTTTCCGTGAACCCCTGCCCCTTAAAATGCCTGTGCGTGGGCCTGCGGAGGAAATAATACAAGCCAGTCTGAAGTGGCTTTAGCACTCGCCCATTTGCTTCTATTATATGTTACAATATAAGATAATGAATTATCTGCAATTGATCATATTTGTCATATTTGCTCAAATTTGACCCCAGAAAGATTTTTTGTTTCTATTTTAATTCCATTTTGTAATATGCATAGGCAGCTATGTGAGGGGATAATATACAGTGAGCTTTATTCACATCCAGAAGAGTAGTCAAATATAGTGTCCAGATTAAAACTGAGGTGAACAAAAACAGGTACGTGGTCAAGGCAGAAGCAAAGTCAAAAACAGGCAAAGGTCAACACCAAAAGACAATCAGACAATCAGGCAGCAGTAACAAAAGGGGCAAAAACGAGAGAATACAAAAAACAGGCCAAACCAGGAATCAGTAGATGATTGATCGCTCTGTATGCTTGGCAATACTTCACAATGAGAGTCTCAAACAGAAGAGCTCAAGTTCATTGGAGATTCACAGGTGCACTGAGTCAATACTCCAGTGAGGAGCTCCGAGAGGGTGGGTCGTGATTGGCCAGCAGTGAATCCGTTACTGAACCATGTGGTTCGAGGGGATCATGGGAACTGTAGTCCAGAGAATCAGCAGAGGTGTAGAGCACAGCTGACAGGTTTGTACAGTGTTGTGCCAACAGTTAAGGCACTATGAATACTCTAACAGTATTAGAATAAATATTAAAAATATTCATATAAAAATACACACTTTGTATGCCATTAAAATATTTTCTCACCTCTCTTTGAGGAAGCCCAGTATTGATTGTATTTATTTTCCATTACATGATTTGGCTAATTAGCTCCTTATTTATTTCAATCAGACATGCTGCTGCACATCACTGTTCTTTAAAGAACTCAATAATTATTCAGAGTTCACACAATCATGATCATGTCAAATTCATGAAAGCTACGGAAAGACTACATTCAGTTACAGCAGAGAACATGTAGTGAGGGCATTTGTCACATTCAGGATTGTCAAGCACTAGAGGGCGCTTCCGAGTGAGTCCGAAATGATTGGGTTCCTGTGCAGAATTATAGAACAGCATAAAATTGTAACACTGTGATAGTTTCTTGCAGTGCCATGTACATCATAATCGCTTCAACCAGCCAATAAGTTGATCTGCTTGCCAACCAATCAGCAGTAATGCAAACTCCAACCGCCCAAAACTCGTTTGCTGTTCAAAGTCAGATAATAGTAAACATTTATTTATTGATTTATGAAATACATCCTTCTGCTTTCTTAAATTAAAGGAATCCTCAAAAAAACAGTTAAAATCAAGTCTTAGTTCTAGTTTTAAGATGTTTAGCTCCATTCAGCCCCATTCATTGAAGACTCACTCTGGTGTTTTGCAGCCCTTTGTTAAATATAACAGGACAAATAGGAAGTAGCAAGGCTCCACTTAAACCAGCTCTGATTAAAGCAACATTTATCCTGTGATCAGTTGATTTTAGAGTGGAGGTACAGATGGTTGCTTAAAAATGCATTAATCAAAGAATGGCAGCAGAGAAAGACGGCAAAATTGTGTATCTGGTAATCAATGGGACAAGTATGGTAACTTGGTAACACTTTCATGAATTTTGTGTTTGTAATGCTTTATAAATGCAGTTGCAAGACATTTTATGGCACACAAAATACCTAAAACCTGGAATGAGCTCATATAAAAGCTCTGGAGTAGTTCTAATTACATGCATAATTCTTTAAAAAGCAAGAGAATTTCGTAAGTCAGGTTCTATAACAATAAGGTTCCGTTTGTTCAGTACCAGCTAAAAAGAAATGACTCTATCAAATTTACACTCTGTATAAAAACCATGCAGCTCATTTGTTCTTGTTTTTATGATGTGTTATGAAACATTATGAGTCCTTTTCTCTTGCTTTGTAAAATATTATGCATGCCATTATAACCACATATGAGCAGTTATAAAGATTTATAAGGCATGATACAGGCCTTATAACACTGCAATAACGCATTTATAGAGCTCTGTGAATGCAGGATTCATAAGAAGTCTGACAGCAAACTTTAATAAAGCTGAAAGAAGAGAAAGAGAGAGTGTGTGTGTGAGATTGGTCTGGATGATATTAGCATGCCTGTGGCTGCGCAGTTCGCTGGAGCAGGAGGGGAATTAGTTTCATATCAGGGCACAAGGGTGGCAATGCGAGAAATCACCACGACTACCAGCGCCACACTCTCTGCACAAAGACAATGCAGTTTAGAGCAGAACAGAGCACAGCCCACGACAAGGTGTTTACTCTCCCACCTGTAGCTCCACTGCCACTGTGTGCTGCTTTGATAACTATAGCAGTAACATAGTAAACATACATCTAATGCTTCCTCACCATTAAAGTTCTAGGTGTGTTGTTGTTCAGCTGAACAGTGACAGTACATCATTGTTTACATTAGTAGCGGCGTACTCACACAATAATACGCTAGTTTGTGTTCGAATATGCACTTCACAGTTTTACTGTCAAAACATTTAAACAACTGATTAAAATCATGACAGAGAATCTAATCTCCCTACTAACACAGCGTGGTATTGATTACAGATTACTGTACACAAACAAACACATCACAATCACATCCTATTGTATCACGTTTCTGTTCAGGAGAGTGGAAAGAGTTATAATTCAGCTTGGTCTCTTGTTTCCTACTCACTTTCTGGTCTCTTTCTGTCTCTCTTTTCACTTTTTTTGTCCCTCTGTTTTCCTCAGACTGACTGTCCTTTTAGATCGAAACCTTTCTTTATGTCTCTTTTCCCTATTTCTTCTTTTTCTTGTTCTCTCCTTCCCTCATATCAGCCTTTAGACCTGTCTCTCTGTTGTTCCTCTCTATCTTTGTGTTTCTCTCTTCTTTGTCTTTCTCATTGTTTCTGCCCTCTCTCTCACTTTATTTTCATCTCTTACTCTCTAACTTCTCTCTCTCTTTCTCTCTCTCTGTTACATTCTATTAGTCCATCTCTTTTTTACATTCTGTCTGTCTGTCTGGTCCCTCTCTCACTTTCTGTGTCTTTGCTCTTCCTCTTGCATGTTTTTTCTGTCTGTCTGTCTCTCAGTCTCTGTGTCTTTGTCTCGCTCTCTGCCTCCTACATGTCATATCTGTGGTTGTGTTTGTCTGTCTGTCTCTCTCAGTTTCTGTCTCTGTTCTACTTTCTCTGGTACTCTGGTTTCTGTCTGTCTCTGTCTCTGTCTTTCTCTTTCTCTCTCTCTCTCTCTCTCTCTCTCTCTCTCATTACTGGGCCAGAGGAATGTGAGCCTTGTCTGTGTTTTTAGAACACAGAATACACAAGATTAACTGTATGTGGGTGTGAGAGGGAGAGGAAGAGAGAGAGAGAGAGAGAGAGAGAGAGAGAAAGAGAGTTTAGGGGTCAGACAGCAAGAGAAACAAAAGACTAGCAGTCGCTCAGTCTGTCATCAGAAAACACAAGTTAATGCAGGACCTTCAGAGTGTACAGTAAAAAAATTGAGTAGTACAATAATACAATAATACGTAGTACAATTAAAACTTAAGTAATAAGTAGTAAGAATTATAAACCTTGTGTAAACCTTTATTTTGATGGTCCTCTGCAGATGATGTGTAGATGCTCATCTTTTTTTTAACTTAATTTTTATTGAGGTATATACCTTTACATACAATATCTAACACTTTGTAATTATTTATAAAAAGTCGTATTAAAAAAAAAAGGCTGGGGTCCACTTTGCAAACTTGCAGTCTATCATCAATGTCTTTAGTAATAAATTGACATTAACAAACACAGGCTACATGCATTTCATGAGTGGGTCCAAGAGCAGGAAAGCGCTATGAGAGCAAGAGAAAGAAACCTCGAAGAAAGAAAGACTCAGAAGAGGAACCCATCTTCCTCTGGTCAATAAAGGAGAGCAAAACAATAACACAGCGATAGCAATAAGAGCTACGTGAACAATGGATTGAGAAACAGAATGTTTATCTAAAAACAATAATAATTTAATCCAGACTGCACTCAGTTCAGTTTAGTTCACTAAAGTGTCCAATATTTCTGAAATGAGATTTTATTCTAAGCCCGTTTAACCCCTTAGGGCTGGAAATGGTCGTGTACACATGAATTATGGTACAAGACAAATGTTGGATATGAGCCCTTCTGAAAAAAAACTTTATTGTATGTGTTGTTTGGTTGCAGTTCATGCCGCACAGAGGGCGGGCCCTGAGTGCTGACTGTATGACCCCTCATGGCACCATCCTGCACCAGACGCTGGACTTCGACGAGTTCATCCCACCCATCCCGCCTCCCCCGTACTACCCCCCAGAGTACACCTGCACACCGGTGTTAGAGGGGCAAAGGTACAGTAACTTAGAAACATGCACAAGCACTCACGCATACGGTATACATACACATACAGTACCAGTCAAATGTTTGAAGACCTAATTATAGTAAATAATTAGTATTTATTTATTTATACTGTTTCCACATAATAGAATAGCAGTGAAGGTATAAAGTAACACATATAGGGCTCTACAGTGGCTAAAGATAGATTGGGGATTCTTCGGAGAAGCCTTACTCTGTCTTGGTGTAGTTTTTTGTCACTGTTGTCATTAAGGAATATGTTTAAGAATTGGACAACAGATTTATTGATATGAGCCTCTTTTTTTATACGGCTGCAAGGCTATGTTGCCCTCTCTGGCAAAAAAATGAAAACTATTGTAGATATACTCAGTATGTAATGCTGAAATTTCTGTGATCTCAAAAAAAACAATAAAAACCCACTTCCTTTCATATCATGACATATTTCCATAGGACAGGCAGGATGTCTAAGCTAGCACATTGTTTCACTCAGTGACAGATGGGGGTGGTGCGAGGGGGAGGCGAAACATGACATTACTGGTTAATATTAATTTCCCCCACTTGCTGGTGCAAGATAATGTAATACAAATTCAAAGGACGTTTTAGAGGCGGAAGATTTTAGAAAATCAATAATCTTTTCTGCTCAATGATATGATATGATGAGTTATTTTCTTTTCTGCTTGTTCCTACCCTAAGTATTATTTTGTCAGGCCCATCTATAGGGGTGTTGTTGATTGTCCTGAGACACTTCTATAGGTGTCATGCAGCCTTATAAATACTTCCCTTAAGTAATGTGTTATCAATACATCGATCAGCCATAACTTTAAAACTATCTCTTTGTAACTACACACATTATTAGCTCCATTTATAATACAGGCACACTTTGTAGTTCTACACTTACAGACTGTAGTCCATCTGTTCCAATGATCTAGTCCTTCATCAGTGGCCACAGGACGTGGCCCACAGGCCAATATTGCTGCTGGTTGGTGGTCTATTCTCAGTCCAGCATAGACACTGAGGTGCCTGGTCCACTCATACCAGCACAACACACGCTAGCAGCCCACCACCATGTCAGTGTCCCTGCACCGCTGAGAATTATCAGCCTACCTAATAGTACCTGCTCTGTAGTGGTCCTGTGGGGGTCCTGACCATTAAAGAACAGGGTAAAAGGGGATAAACAATGTAAGCAGCGAATTAGATGGACTACAGTGTGTAATATTTGATCTACAAAGTGTTCCTATATGGTAGGTGGCTAATCAGGTGTGTCTAAAGTTTGCACGCACATACATACGTTTAGACACTGACCTAGAATGTTAGCATTGCCTAGCGCTTTAACCGTTAGCACTTCTTAGGTCTCTGAAAGTGTCTGTTAAGAGAAAAGGTTCAGGAATATATGCGATAACGGTCTACACACTCCACTGATCAGTTCAGATAACACCGTCCCTGATGTGCTTGCAACTGATGTGTTTCCCTTTGAGCCAGATTGGGCTACAATGTAAATTAGCCTAAGGTTAGCGTCTGCTCAGACAGTCCACATTGTGGAGCAGCTGTGTCTGTGGCCCAGCGTAAATCCGCCATTGATTCTGCCAGTGTCGCACACACGCCCGCGTCTGCTCGTAAAAACCTGCTGATGAGGCGCTTTGGCCTCGGGCCGTGCTTGCATGCCAATGAAGTCCTAAATACAGTATAAGCATAAGAGTCTGTGCACATGTGCTGCGAGCTACAAATCACCTGCATGGCATGACATCATGAAGCACTGGGAGATTGATGGGGAGAGTATGTTATACCCCGAAAACCCTGAAGCAAGCCAGAAGAGGAGTTTAATTAAAAAGATGGGATACTTCAGTGGCTTTGATATCTGGGGAAAAGGAATCTGGTGGATTTTTATATGCTCAATTTAGACTTTCCAGCCCTCTGTTAAAGGCAAAAAAGCTCATTTTCTCTTTAACCCAAATGTCAATGAACAAAGATCTATTTGGTTTGCAAAGAAATGCTGCCCAGCTCTGGTGAATCACAGGGCTTAGCATGGCAGGTCACCATTAGCCACATAACTTTGCTTCCTGATTGATACTTAAACTTCCACATATCACACGAATAACACACAAACAAAACCCAAACCCTGCAAGAACCTATAGAACCATTATAAATATGTCTCTTGCTGCAAGTGTGGCACTGTTCACACCTCCCCGTGGCAGGATGTCACACAAGCTAACATCTTTTAGCAACACCTTTTCTATGTAGAAGGAGGACTTAAATGTGGCTCAACTCAGAGCTTTCATTCTCTCCTTAACAGGTCTCTTTCAATAAATTTTCAAAAGCGTCAACAAAATGAAATTTCAGTCTTGTATCTCAGAGATGTGTGTGTTGTGGATGCTCTGCCTTTGAACATGCAGTGTACTACAAACTGAACAAAGTCAAACCACCAAACACACAGTTGTAAGTGTACTTGAAAGAAACTCATTCTATGGCTTCCTGACACTGAGCACTCTAAGCTGTAATGCAGGCAACCATCTCAAGGATGCCAAGGATGCGGCTGAGGAAGGCTTAATTTCTCGGCTCTTTCATCAGTGACGACTCTTCCGTTTTGCAGGATTCATCATCAACTGTGGCAGAAAAACGCATCCTCCAAAAATCTGGAGTATCCTTCGAGATCCCACCAGCAATCTTTCACGTCCAGTGCTAAACTATTTTTAAAAAATGACCATGAGTGGCACAATGCTGCAGCGCTGGAGTTTATAATAAAAAAAAAACGAGTGTAAAATTTTACGATGTAAAATTTAACTTTGAGTCTTAGCGTCAGTGAGCCAGGACGTAGCTATGCTCTGTACGGACTGTCTCGGCCGCGCAGTCAGATGGAGCTCTCAGAGCAATGAAAACAGTAATAGCAGCCAGTCGCAGTCTGTAGAACAACAGAGTGAACAATGCGATGTTCAGGCGCTGGTGCACACTGTACTGCACAAGCTGCACCATTTTGGCGTAAAAGGTGTTGTTTTGCTTAATAGTGTTGTTTTCTTAGAAGTGTACTGTTAGCTTTAGTCTCGGACAGCCTACTGAGATAAAGCACCACACAGAGGTAGAGCCTTGCTCATTATCCGCTCGCTCGACCAACCTGCCTTTTTTTTACCGCCCGCTGACACAATGTCACACCCCACTGCCACGCCCACCAATTAGCACCGAGAAAACTGCATGCCTTTAGCATGAGGTCTTGTATTACTTGTTATTATTTGTCCTGTGGCTCCTCTGACAGCTTCAGACACCGAACGTGTCTTGTCTGACTACATTTGGGGAACATTGTGTACATTTGATTTTACCCTAAACTATTACTTTACAGGTAGAGCCGGTGTGATTTTTGGACTCTCTTGGTTATCCTACAAAGGATTTATGTTGCTGTTAATGAAGAAGGTGCTTTTGTTTCTTTGTGGTTTTAGACTGGCCACTGTTCATTGTGGAAGTGACCTATTGACCTATTTTCTTGACTAATAACAATGGAGTAACACAGGTAACCTGAGGTTTTACCAGTCTCTTTGGCAGATGAACTAATGATCAGACCCTACAGGTGGATCCGGTGTGTTACAACAGTGAAGACAAGATCTACAATGTGCATATTCATAATAAATTATTAATATTATTAAGAAATAAATCTTATGTGTTTGTAATAAGATTGGTCATTGGTCGTTGCTTAACTCACCCTACGTTTCGTCTAATAAAGCAGTGATGTGCATGCCTGATAAGGCATAATAAGAACATAACAGGGACATTACAATGATCCCTTATACTCAATATGTCTATAATAGATTCTTACTAATAATCTTCTTTCGTTTTGTCATCAGAGGCCTGCATCTAGACTTCCCTCACTCTCCCTTCAGTGCCATATATGGTGTACCCATCAACAGCCCAGGAACCCTGTATCCATCAGAACTACCCCCACCCTACGAGTCGGTGGTGGGCCAGACCCCTGCCAGCCAGGTAAGAAATGCTTTCATTCATGCTGTCTCACCTGCAGCTTTCATTTTCACTTACCTGTATCGCCTAGACTCACTGCACCATCAGATAGAGATCGACTCTGCCCCTAGGAGATGTCGAACAGGCCACACTAACCCATTTAAAGAAAAATCAGATTTACATGACGTGTAGGACATCAGACAAGGCATGTTTCCACTGAAGCTGTGAGGCTAATATAGATAACAATAAAACAATTGCAATTTAAAAAGAAATGAATTGGGGATACAGTTTGCACAATGCTAATATGTTATTATAAAATCCAGTACTTGTTAGCTACATTAGCCTTGTAGGTCCACAGCAAAACTAAAGAAGCAATCTTCACACAACAAACATCATCTTGTCTGTTTAACTAATTTTTTTTAGCCCTGCTCCAAGTTCACTTGAGTACGCTAATCAAGGATTATACAGTGCTGATTATCTGCCTCCAGTTTGAACTGGAGCTCAAAGCAGGGGGGGGTGGTACGCTCATCAGCATTGTCCTGCCACCCGTGAATGTAATTTAAGTTAGCATAAAAAGTCCCCCAGAAAACTCCAGTTAAACATTTAGATGAGTTGTATGTGCAGAGGACATATTACATACAGCCACATGAAACAAACCCTTGTGTTACTGGTGATTCCAGACATTCATATTATAATGACTAAAGGAATCCGGAGTACGCTTTATTAGGGGGGTACAATTATTTAAGGCAGATTATCTCTTTCTTCAGGCCCCCTAGTGGCCATCCTGTTGGTGGAATAGAAATCAGCTTGGAAGTTTTTAATTAACATAAATACATCAAATATTTTTTCTCAAAATGTTATCAAAGGAACACAGACACTGTTGGCCCTTGAGCTGCTAGTGAGCGAAGAGGGGCGGGAGAGGAGAGGTGAGAACCTCCTGCTGTGAAAATATGTCACACTTTTCCTCAAGGACGGTGCTGGGCTACAACAGTTTTAAGAATCATCACTTTTTTCACTATATGCCACTAACAAGAAAAAAAAGTTTAGCACAACAACTGAATAAACACTGATCAGCCATAACAAAATAAATAAATACAACTTTAACTTACAGACTGTAGACCATCTGATTTACTACATGCATTGCTTACACCCTATTCTTTACTGATCAGGACCTCCACAGGACCAAAACAGAGCAGGTACTATTAGGGAGGTGGATCATTCTCAGCACTGCAATGACACTAACATGGTGGTGGTGTGTTAATGTGTGTTGTGCTGGTGTAAGTGGATCAGACACAGCAGTGCTACGGGAGTGTTTAAACACCTTAGTGTCACTGCTGGACTGAGAATAGTCCACCAACCAGCAACATCCATTCAACAGTGTACAGTGGGCAGAGCCCTATAACCACTGAAGAAGGACTAGAGGATGACCACTACAAACTGCTATCGTCTCTGACTTTACATGGTGGGCCGGCAAGGTATGTGTGTGTAATAGAGTGGACAGTGAGTGGACATTGCTGTGTCTGATCCTCTCATACCAGTGGATGAACAACGTATACAGAGAAACAGATTAAGTCTGTAAGTGTAGAACTACAAAGTGCACCTGTTTTGTAAGTGGAGCTGATGAAATGGACAGTGTGTGTAGTAGATCACCAGGTGGTTTTAATGTTATAGCTGATCGCTGTAGTTAAACATAGTTGATCTAAAACAGTAGACGCGTTACTGAACTCGTTATTTGGAATTTAAATCCTATTCAGAATTTCAGGGTAAACATCAAACGAGCTCATTAAGAAGCAGTTTTAGGAGGCTGCTGTGACTGTTGTGAAAAGGAATTAAGAAGCTATCCAAAAAAATGTATATCCTTGTAACAAGATCACGTATGGCCCAACAAGACTAGGGCTACATTCGTGTTACCAGGCTAAAGCAGCGCAAATCCCTGGTTATTTGCCCTAATGTGACACAGAGGCTGTGTGGACACACCAACCTTATCTTTTCAAGGCATATCTGAGCCCCAGGATCTAGAGCAGATGCGTATTTGATTTGTGGCCATGCGATGAGAATGCCTGAATGAAATTTCATGTGTTCTTTGTGCTCGTCTGCCATCATTCGGCTTAAATGAGGCAGCAGGGCTGAAGCTTAGTTAGTGCCAGTAAATGCTGCAAAAGCATCTGACCTGACCACACTGCAGTACTCCAGTACTGAACATGAGAGCTGTTCAGAGCAAATTAGTTTTGCAACAACAGATTATTCTGCTGGTTAGTTAGGTGTTCATGACGCACATGGTTTATTCACGCGCTGTTATTTGCTCACATTGATGACAGATTTGAGTCACGGATGTGAATCATCAAATTAGAAATATCAGATCTGTGCAAAAAATAAAGCCTGCACTTTAGGAGGTGGCACAGTGGTGTAGTGGTTATCACTGTCACTTCACAGCAAGATGATCCAGGTTCGTTCCTGGTCCGGGCCACTCTGTGTGGAGTTAGCATGGTCTCTAATGCTTGAGTGGGTTTTCTCCGGGTGCTCCGGTTATCTCCCACAGTCCAAACACATGCTTGTTAGGTCACTCTCTCAATTGCTCTAAATTGAGTGTGCACATGAGTGAATGTTGGCCATGCGATGGACTGGTGAACTGTCCATGGTGTACCCCGCCTTCGGCCGATGACGCTGGGATTGGCTCCAGCCCCCTGTGACCCTGACTAGTGGGATAAAGCATGGTAGATAATACATGGATGGATGTTTTTAAGGACAGGAAACAATGTGGACTAGCTATGGGACACCATGGTCTGAATTGAGCACCTTCTAATTAGGCAACTGACGGCCTGTTTAGACCTAGTATTAACATATGCTTAGTGTTCGACAGATACAGGTTTACACTTCCACTAAAATGAATCCCCTCTGTGAGCAGATGAGGTCTGACTGTACTTTCCTGCCCAAAAAGCACGTCAACACATACCGTTTCTATTTTACTTGCGCGGATGTTTTTCTCTGTTATAATACGAGTCGACAAGCTCAGCTTGGACACTTTCATGAGCCTAACTTGCATGAAATCACTTAGTTGGTGTATAAAGCCAGCTCTCGTATCTGTATTTCATTAACTCTTGTGTTAAATATGGTAAAGACCCACATCCAAAAACGTAGGCTGATTCAATCGTTATCCGATCACAGTGCATCCTGGTGGGTGTTTACATGTGGCTTTTCATGCGGGCAGGTAAAGTCTGAGCGTGCTCCGATCCCAGATAGTGTAGTGTGATGTGGAGTGTAAATAGGCCCTGAGCCTAATCTGTGAGATATGGTTGTCTGTTAATTAAGATGAAAAGCAGGCATTGTGTTCCATTCACAGCAGCGTTTGGAGCAACAACCAAAAGTCGGTGCACGAAGCAGTTAGTCTTACGAGACTTATAACTGGGAAATGATTTTTGTCCTGATCCATTCGAGTATAAAGGAGATTCAATTATCAGTGTATGAGTGTGTGTGATATATATATATATATATATATATATATATATATATATATATATATATATATATATATATATATATATATATATAGAGAGAGAGAGAGAGAGAGAGAGAGAGAGAGAGAGAGAGAGAAAGAGAGAGAGAGAGAGAGAGAGAGAGAGAGAGAGAGAGAATGAGAGACAGAGAGAGGGAAACTGCAGTGTGTAATAAATGGCTCTCATTAATGACACTAGGAGATTTCCCTCTCCAGTTGACCCCATTCGTTAGTGACCTCTGAAGGCCTAATCTTAGAGAGCACCCAGCTCATGTCACATGTAATGGCACATAAAAAGTATGATGACAGTTTCATTTCAGCGAGGTCCGCCGACAACGGAGCCTCATATTGCCAATACATCACCGACATTACGGGGCGATTGTGGCGCAGTCTTGTCCGCGCAGGCATTCCTCCGTCCCTGCTGCTATTTATGAGAGTGCTGCTGTCATGCGCATATCCAGTCCTCCGAAAGTGTTACTCCTTTTCAATTACTCCCATTTATCTGAGCAAGGCTGCGCTCCTCAAGAGCTCTTCTTGTGCACTCGAGGGTAGGTGGTGGTGGGGTGTGGGTGGGGGGAATTAATCCAAGTGGCTTTTGTAATGGCTTATAATTTTTTCCATGCAGCAGCTATGCGGTCAGGAGGAATTCCATTCCGCTGGGGAAAAAAAGAATAAAGAAAGAAAAAAGCTTCCACATCGAGAGCGAGGACCCACTTTTTTCGGAGGACGATTTTCTTCTGACTGGCTCGGTGGAAAAGAAAAAAGCAAAATGAGTCGCAAAGGGGCACTCACAGATCTGCCAGAGTGCCAATCAGAGTTAGCTCCATGTATACTCCACACTACTTGTGTTCTTCTTTCTCACATAAAGTGAGTGCTCTCCCGCTGCTGCCAGTCCTGGTCAGAATTCCCGACAAGTAGGATATTTAGGCTTATCCAAATTTGTTAATGGCAATGGCTATGAAGGTTTAGTCCATCATTTCTTATAGGGTAACTAGATATTGCCTCCTATTAGCCACTTGTTGCTGGATAACCTTATTTATCCACCTTAAATGTGGGAATAAAAGGCTGATACGTTAGCTACTCCCAGTTGTAGTTTACCGACATGGTACACAATGAGGCCCATGAGAAGTTTCTTCACGCTGCCTGCAATTTGACTATCCAGACTCATAGCCAGAGCTCATGTGACCTCAAATTTTGGGAGCATGACCCAGCAGTTAGATAGCTGGATACATAATAAGGATAACAGAAATTTGGCTAAATAAAATGTTTGAACACGTTTTTACTCGTTTCTGGAGTGAAGCCGGTGCATAAATCAAGTATCCACGCCCACCTCTGTCATTTGTATTGAGATTTCTTATACTGTGCAATTCAGTCATAAACTTTAAAGGTGTCCTGTGATATAATAAGATAATCCTTTATAAGTCCCACGGTGGAGAAATACACAGAGTTACAGCAGCAAAGAGAAAGCAAGTCACTCAGTACAAAAAATAGATAAATAAAACAGTACAGTATATACAATATAAATAATCAAAAGTTAAGAAATCTTAAAATTGTATTTACAAATAATTGCATGTTGCTTCTTAATTGCACAGGGGTAATGGACAAATAGTGCACATTATGTTACACTAAAACAATTCTATCTTCTTTAAGTGTGTAGCATATAAGTCTGTGTATGTCCTTCACGTCCCCTGAAAAACTGCTATCTCATAATAATTTTGTTTAATATTGCTAAAAACAGTGGGCTGAATATTCACATACTCATAATTGAATGATAACAAGTCTGTACTCTGGACTCAATGGATCAATACTACTATTATTGCAGTTTTATACTGTGTCAATTTTTCCTCCAACCTCTAGATTTCTCCACTTCTTTGCCAACAGAAGATAAACACACTTGTTAATAAAATAAGCTGCTCATGAGTTTCTTACACTCCTCGCATCAGAGATGTCTATTAATATATACATCAAATATAAGATAAGCCGCTCAGCATCAGTACTTAATCTCTAATGATTCTATTTTGGCAGTATTTTGTGAATAAGAGTGCTGTACAGTGTGAGGTAAGTAACAAATAGGAGCTCCCATTATCAAGTCTGGAGTTAATAGCTATATGAGATTGGGTTTAGACAGCTGTTTTGCTGCTGAGGAGAAGTGTGAGAAGGAATTCTCTATTTCCGACAGGTTCTGTGGTTCTTTAGAAGTCTCTGCAAGGAATCTATTGATAGGCTGACTGAGCCGACCCAGAGTCAATTAATGCAACACTTTCCTACCTGCAGCAGTAGTTTAGTCTTTTAGGGAAAGCAGACAGAGGTATTGATTTATAGACCAACCATCTAACCTGAACATGAGCCTGCTTTTAAACTGGAAAGTGGTGTATTTTTGGAGAATGCATGAGCGACATATGATGTTCGAGTGAACATGTTATGGAATTTGGTCTATATATAATCAAAAAACAAGCTTATTGTGACGTGCGAGCAGGCAAAGACTTGTGCAGTGGATATAGATGCAGGTTTTTATTAAAGTCTGTATGTTGCACAAGAACAAGACAAAGAACTTTGAGCCAACAGAACCTCCACGCAAAAACAGGAACATGCACACAGGTACAGTAACCAACTAAGACCGGGTAAAAACCGGGTTTAAATGAAGACACTAAACAAGAGACTCCTGGCAAATGGACGGGGGCATAAACACAGAGCAGGTGAGGGGCGGAGACAAGACGGCGGAGACTGAACAGAAGAACATGGACTTGACAGGACAGTGTAAACAAAGACAGACAGGCAAGAAACAGGGGTGATGGTCAAGTGTCCTTGTATGTTTGACCATATACTGTGAGTTCAGTATGGTCCGGTTAGATGAAATTACCTCAGGCCAAGGTCATCATTTATGGACAGTCATCATTTATGATTCAGTGGTGTATCCTGTTTACTGAAGTAGCCTAGTATCATCATCTTATACCATTAGCAACTGAAACACAAACAAATTACACATACCGTTCAGTATATTTCAGTATATTTACTGTTTAAATGATGAACTGAATAAATTATTTATAAAACTTCAAATAAATGTTTTTCCTCACTTCAAGTAAAAACATGGGCAACGTTAAAAAAACAGAATGCTTATAAAAAAAGTACTACAGTGTTTATTTATAAAAATAAATAAAAATGTAAATAAAACTTTATGGAGCACGCCGTCTGAATTAGACTTTCTCCAACTTGCTGCTCCTTCTTGCTTCGTACCTTGCCTCCTGAATCTGATTGGCTGAGGAGTGGCATTGGTAAGCACACGCGAGTTGCCTGTCAGTTCACTGCACCACAAAGCTCATACAAAGACAAGAAAAGTTCCGCCACTTAAAATAAACAGTCTAAATTAAATCGTTCTCAATAGTTTATCAGTTTGGGTCCACATTGGACAATATCTGTCATATGGTGTAAGTATTAATGTGTGTCAGTTAAGGAAACAAAATATACACTGGATAATTATTTCTCAGTGTGGATATCATATCATATCCTATCCTATATCATGTTCTTGTATAGAATTAACTGACATTTGTGTGTATACCAACAGTCATAAATAATTTTTTTACATTATGCAATATAACGTCTGTAAATCAGCCACTCGTTCCACCAAACATGCCAGCATTCCCCGGATGCACATCCAGCAGTAAACCTCACTTGTACAGGATGTGTTCACCTTCATTTACTTTAACAAAACATGGAATTCGATCAGCAGCATTAAAACTTCTGCATAAGATTGTAGGTGAAAAAATGTGTTTTGTAAAAACATCCAATTTAAAAGCTGGATGTTTCATTGAGCTGTGGACACAGTCAAGTGGTCAACACTAGCACTTACATGTACAGAGCATGGTTTATGCCCTTCCTCCACCTGCGTTATTGTGTTTAGTATCAAAAGTTTACTGTAGATAGGCTGGACTCATGTTTGTCAGTAGGGTTGCCAGATTTCTGCCATGGCAAATCCAGACTTCTATTTCAATAATGTTTGTTTTCATTAAGAAATACAATAGACAGTTTTATAGGATTATACAGTTATTGTACAAAATTATACAGTCATTGAAAAATGTTAGCACTTATGATCAAATTACAAATTACACAGAGAACACACTTAAATATGGTATTGTTTTTCTAATGATGTGCTGAGTTAAATTTATTAGAACATAAAATATAAAATGTAACATAACTTTTATTTTTTATTTCTTTTATTTTTAAAGATCAGATTAGACCTACAGTTCTAAATAAACCAAACGTTAGACATGTTTTGGCCTAAACCATTAAGCCTGTAGGCCATTGCCATTTTGGCTGCAGGATAGCAGACTGACTATATCTGTCACACTTAATGATATACCTGCATGCACTGCAAATTATGCATATTAGTAGCCTGTTCAATTCTCAGTCCATCAACGTAGTTGCCAGTTCCTCTCCCCTTCAAATAGGTTAACGAAGTACTTGAAAATGCAGCAAATGTGTGTCAATAGAACACGGTGCGGAGTGCAACATTGCCCCCTGCTGATCCGGTGTTGCTAGTACTGTTCTGAGGCACGGCTGGGTCGCCAGATGTCAAGGTGCTGCAGACTCTTCGGTAGCAGATGTTCTCTTTTTGTGTTCTCCACCTCCTGTGATTGTACCCAACCCTCCTCAAACGCATGAGAGACTCAATTTTTTCCCATCAGCATGTTCTGCAGGAGGTCATGCGGGAGAAACAAAGCCCCTCCTGAAGGCTAGGAGGAGAAATCAGCTGTGCTTTACATATTTACACCTAGCTGTATTTACCCAGGTTTATTAGCTGAGAGCACACGCTCTTTTACAGTGACTGCCAGGCAGAACTGTAGCGCATACTGTCCCTCATTCTGTTTTACAGATGCTGACAAGCACTTTTCAGGTCACTGTTTCAAAATGCTTCTGTCTGCAGAAGCATGCAGCCCAGCACAACAGTTTTTTTATTTTACACCCAATTTACACCCACCGGCCACTTCATTAGATACACCGCCTTTTATTCGCAGTCATTGTCCAATTTATTAGAAAAATGAAAATTAACAAAAATGGAAATGTTGGGGGTTTTTTTTGGACAGCAATGATATTGTAGATATAAATTTAGTATTCATGATTTAGCAAGTTCATATGTAGGTTATTTATCACCATTCAACGCAATTTAAAGCAATCTTTGAGAGTTTAAGCATGCAGATTTCATGATGGTGGAAAGTTTCTGTTACTTTCTAGCTACATTGGTTTTGTAGTGAAACTAAAGAGGCAACATTTGTACGCCAAACATGTCTTGGATGATGGGTTACATGTGGGTTTCCACCAAACGTTTAGTTTAAGATATTACAGTGAACACATATACGCTGCTGGAGTTATCAAAGACATGCTGCTTGTGATGTTCAAGTGAAGATCATGCATTGTTTTCTTGCTGTAGGTCACCACCAGTTTGGAGCAGCAGGCCACTGAGTCCAGCATGTGTGAAAGGAACACTACAGCAGGACTCAGCACTCAGGGTGAGTGATCAGGAAGCAAAGTCATAGATTTCATGTCATAGATTTCATGCCCAGTTAGAGGAAGCTGGATATATAACATCACTGTCATATGAAAAGCGCATAACTCCAGAGATGCACCAGTCATGATTTTGTTATGGTTGATATTTATTTGCCATTTTAAACCTCAAGCTAACACTATGTGGGCTAAATAAATGCATAAACACACAAGCACATTTCCAGTACTTTCCATTAGCCTCAATATAAATAACATAATTTACTGTTTAATGAGCCAAATAGGCATTTTAAATGAAAACATCAGTTGCCTGTTTAAATAATATGAATCAAATTAAGAGCTACTTCAAAGGTATGAGGCAATTGGATATTTGGTGTGAAATGGTAATACATGCTGTTATACATGCTATTACATTTTGGTACAGCTACAGCATTCAAACACAGCTGTTTGTGATGCGTCAATCTTAAAATATTCATCCAGTATACAGGACAGGTGCTGCTCTTCAAATGATGAGGTTTTGATCTGATTATGATATTATAGTGGCGCAGGTGATGTGATTCAGAGCACGGTGGTTTGATTCCCGGTCCGGGCCATTCTGTGTGGAGTCGATGTTAGGTTGATGGGTCACTATTAATTGCCTGTATGTGTGACTGTGTTTGCCATGCAATGAACTGGCAACCTGTTCTTGGTGTACCCTGCTTCTGCCCAATGACACTGGGATTGGCTCCAGCCCCCTGTGACCCCAACTAGCGAGATAAAGCAGAAGATAATGGATGGATGATTGGATGATGTGATTCATAATACACTGAATCAGTGCTCATTGTACTGGTAGGCACTACAGTTTTAAACCATAGCATTCCCCTATCAATGATCTCTGATTTGGATCCTTATTGAGAGGCTAATAGAAGTAATGAAAGTTCCTATAGACGAACTTGTTATACCGCAGAATTACATTATGTCTTATGAGTGTAGCTGCATATACACTGTTATCAGTCCATGTCATGTAAGCTAAATTAAAGTAGTCTCTTTTTGGCTGTGTCAGCATTACTGTATAGGGGGTGTGGGGGGTTGGGTAATAGGGATCTTGTACTTATCTTTGAAATAGAAGTCTTTTTCTGAGGCATTTTAAAAGCTGTGATATCTACTGTGTGTACTGTATATACCAGAGTGTTGTTCTACTGTAAAATGATATATTCCATTGTAATCAGAGCTAAATAGAAGTTTAAGCTTGCTTTAAACTGCCAGTGCTTTGATTAGAGGCAATTGTGGCTTAAGAGCTCAGTTTTGCTAGAAAAATAATAAAGTTATTATATGCGTTGGAGAAATACTGTATATACAAAAGAACATTAACTTCAAACTTTCTGCAAGCTTTACTCGTGATTCCCTGCCTTATCTGTAAACCACATTTATCTCCTTGTCTAAAGCCACAGGAAAAATTATTTCAATATTCAGTTAAACGGTGCACAATAATCTTTTTCACTTCCATTCAGTGTTTGAAATCAACGTTTACAGCAATGGTTACTGTGTAAAAACAGATTCTGTGCAACCTCCAGGTAACTAGTATGAAATATTAGTTAAAAAGAATAATGAACAGAACTGTTGATGACCTTAAATGAACCCTAAACGCTTTCCAGTATTAATCAGGAAGTTACTAATTGGGTGAGTCATTTGTCACAAACATGATGTTGTTTGTGATAATATAGAACCTCAAGTCTTCTGTTGGTTTTATACAACAGCTAAAGCAAAGCTTAAGAGTTAAATCTGTGAAAAAGAAGTACTCCTAAAAAATCTCCAAAAAACTTTTTGATTAAATCCAGTTGTTTTTGTTGTTCCGTCATATCTGCCAAATGACTTTTCTGTCCGAATCTGACCAAATGGACTGCAGCTCTATCATGAATTACAGGGGAAAATGTGTTGTTATTTGTGACAGGATGCTTCTCAACCAATAAGAATGTGTGAGCTAAATTAATATATAAAATTAATATATTTAATGACTTGAAAAATACTTAAAATGTGTAATGTAAAATTTGTAAAAAAATTGTGTAAAAATACCTTTTAGTGTGTAGTGTATGATAATGAAATCTACAGCTTTTGTTGCAATGGTGTATATTTATACATTTATGCAAAGAAACACACAGTAATGTGCAAATATATTAGACACTGGAGATAAAATGAATGTTAATCGTGGAAATAAATATTTATTTGTTCAAGAAATACTAACATAAGAATACATACAGTAAACAATATGCTGGTATTTAATGGGTGTTAGCTTAACTATTTCCAAAGTGTGCTTTAAGGTCAGCAAATATTTAGCAATCAGTGCTTTTTTAAATAAACCATTCAATTAAGCCCCTAAATTAAATACATGCTATGACTGTAGTGCACTGAGAAGTGGTGAAACGTGTGTGCTCTTTTAACTGTATTCTTCAAGTTCTTGGTGTTATGTTTATTTATATTTATGTTCTATTTCTTTTACTGGTAAAACACTCACTGCTTAAATAAATAATTTTAAATTCAGCTCTCTGCTTTAGTGAAGTACTGTGTATGAAGAGCAGGGCTCGGGTAGCACTTGAAGTTGGAAGTTATTCTTTACAAATCAGTAATTATTTCACTAAAACTCTAATAGAATTACTTATTACATCCTGGTAAAACAGTTGACCCATACCACCTATAAAGTCCAACTAGCCCTTTCAGTACTTTGTTTAGAATAGTTTTTATTTCAGTACTTTATTTAGAGTTTATAAATGGTCAGACACAATTTAAAAGGCACGACACCATCCTCACATTTGAACAAGACATAGGGTGTTGTGCTGATTATAGTGGTGATGGAGAAGCTAGCCAGTAGAAACAGATGAAAAACAGCAGATTTTAAGAATAATCTTTAAGAATAAACTGCAGTGCTGTTATAAAGGTCTAGACTGTGTGTGAGAGGCAGGCCAGTATCATAATAGTAGTACCCGATGCATTGAATGATCACTCAGCAAGTTTTCCAGCATTTCCCACACTTACACAAACCCAGTCACATTCATACCATCAGCTTCTGAAACATCAAAACATCACACATACTGTTCAGTACATTTCAGTATATTTACTGTTTAAATGCTGAACTGAATGAGTTATGTATAAACTTCTAATAAATGTTTTTTACTCACTTGAAGTAAAAGCAAGGGCTATATTAAAAAAAACAGAATGCTTTGAAAAAGTACATCTTAAAGTGTTTATTTATAGAAACAGTAAATAAAGCAGCGTCTTCTCGTTAACTCAGTTTCACAGCTTGACCTGTTGGTTTGGAGCCGCCTGTGGAAAGAATAAACATATGAGTCTCTCCATTTCTGGTTAAAACAGTCCGGTTTCGTGTCAACTTTCCTTTTTTAGAGCATGTTATTCTTTCTCCAACCTGCTTTACTTTCTGACTGCTGCTTCTCGCTTCATATCTCACCTGTGTATGCGCCACACTCCCAAATATGCACAATAATAATAATATTAATAATAATAAAAATAATAATAATTAAATGGCTCCTAATTGTTTATTGGTTTGGGTCCGCATTGGACAATGTCTGGGTCCGGACCTGAACCGCGGCCCACCTATTAATGACCCCTGATACAGAGAAAATGTATTATTTAAGTGCATTATCTTTGTAATATATAAATAACATAATTCTTCTTAAGAATGTAAGAACTGTAATTTCACTCCTGTCTCTTAACATTCCTTTATGTTTTCTCAAATTCTCGCAGCATCAGTGGACAGTGCTTCCCTCATGGTGTCTGAGCTGGCAGATATTCCTGACCGCAGCTGTTCCTCAGAGGACCTGTGTTCTCTGGAAGTGCAGGGCTCCGACTCCTCTCCATATGGGACGCTCCATACGGCTCCCACTGACGGCAGCTGCACCAGCCTGGAGCACAGTGTGCGTTCCTCCTTGCGCCGGAGTGCCCGCTCTCCCGCCTGCCTGGACCACAGCGAGTCCTCCATCACCCAGGACGCCGCTGCCCGAATGCCAGAGAACATGGATGGCCTGGAGAGGGACAATACTTCAGCCTCGGTTCAATCCAGAGATCGGGCCAGTGCCAAGTTAACTCTCCCTGTTTCTCCAGCGTCTGAACCCCAGCCATGTGCCTCCAGCTCTGGAGCTATAGCATCCACAGCCACAACATCTACCCCGAGCCCTATGGCCTGCCCCTCTCCATCTCCCTCCGGCCGGCCGAGAGGCGCTCGGCTCTGCTTCAGCGTCTGGACCCCTCAGTCCTCCTCTACCTCAGCTCAAAGTGGCTCTACGGCCTCCGAGCGTCCTCGCACGCTCAGAGCTAGACGATACCGCAAGCTGGCCAGGATCGTGCGCTCCACCAGTGACCCCGTCTCCTGTAACTCCATAACCAGAAGTATGTGAGCCGTGCATTACATACGAAGTGTGTATTCATTGTAATTGAATGCAGTTGATTGTAAGAGAATTCAGCTATTTTAAAGTTCATCCATTGCTACATAAGGCATTCAACTGCACATACAGCTTGTATAATTTACATAACAGAACACTTCCAATAGAATGGGATGTTCTCAAGCAGCTGGTTCTTCATGTTCTTAATGCCCAGTGCTATGCATCAGCTATATACGCCTCCAGCTTTGGGCTAAGAAGAAGTGGAACTGAAGTGATGCTGCACCATCCAGGACCTTTAAGTTGAGCCCACGCAGTGTTTGGGATGCAGAACTCATCATCCAACATCATCATTTGACCTCATTCATGTTTTTGTGGCTGAATACAAACCAAATTCCTCCAGCATGTTTCTGCAAACTTTTGGGCACCCATGGTCAAATCCTAAAAAATAAAATAAAATCAAGCATAGAATTGTGCAATAGTTATTCTACATTTTCTGTTGTATGTTCTATGTTTTACTGATATGTTAAACTCAGCAAATAAATAGAAACTGAGCATCAAATATCTAACTAAAACCAACTGAGCAGCCAGGGGTGCCAAAACCCATAGATCTCTTCATATCTATCCAACACAGACTTCATCAATGATTCATCATTAGAAATAAAATGACTATAATTACTATAACCAGTGCTTAATTTGTAAAACATCAGGTAACGGAACAGTAAAAGTGCAGTGATCCGGAACGTGGGCAGTGATGGAAAAGGTCCTGGAACAACAGTGCACAACAGTGCTTCAAGTGTCCACCTAACATAGTAGCATTCAATGCAATAAGATAGACCCAGCTTTAATGATTACAGGATCAGCTGCAACCATAACATGTCAAAGATTCCTCTGCTGGAATAGTTTTTCCTAGAACGTAGTGTCCTACAAATAAACCAAATAAAAAACGTTTCATGTTGCACAAAAACAACAATACATATACAAAGAAACAATTGAAAAGACTTCAAATTACTCTACAGTCTCAATTTTGAGATTTGCTCTGCTAGACCAGTTCAGTGTCCTTTAACAATTCAAGGTCGCACACACGGCACAGGGTTGAATTGTACATGCGGTGGGCCAACAAGTTTCAGAAACAGACGAGATGATGGACACATGTTGCGACTGGCATTTTTTATTTGGCAGTTACACACAAACAACTAACATTACTTATTTTATTTACATTTTTCCCCGTGTTTAAAAAATCCCCGTTTTTAAAAACAATAAACGTCACAGAGGTGCTGGATCCACATAAATAAGTTCCAGCAAGATCCAGCACAAATTAAGCACTGACTATAACCATTGATAAGATTCAGTCAACAAAGGTTGGCTGTGTGGGAATGAATGGCTTTGCAACCTCCGCTCTCAAGTCAGTGCTGTAGGAAGCAGCGTTGTGATAAAGGCACGTCATACAACCGAAATAAAAAGTATTGTATTTGTACACAAACCAATCTCTCTTAACACAAAGGATTATGTAAGACAATAAAGGATACATCTATGCTGCCATCCACAAAAAAGTCTGAAGACTGGAACTTCAGCAGACAGCGATTTACACAAACATTAGATTCTGGCATGAAAATACTGAATACTGTCCAGGTGTGCAGCCTTTATTACGTTCCACACACAGTCATACTGTTCCTCGTGTGCATCCTAATGATGTCAGAAAGAGTCACTCTCAGTCAGGCCCGGCACCTTGAAGGTTCCTTAATGGGTACCTTTCACTCAGTTATACAGTAATGGAAATACTCAGTTCCAGCTTGTGTGTAATAGGCCATCGCCTAAGCTGGTCCTCATGTCACTGTGTCCTTCTCAAGGAACGTGTCACAAGCCTCACAGCAGGCCCAGGAACTTCTGTTCCTGGTGTTAAAGTTGGCTATAACATTGTGTACTAAAGCAACAGTTTACATTACTGTTTTACACATTTTCTATTGAATCCAGCCAAGAGATTAATAAAACCTCCAAGAAACTTTATTAGCATACTTGTATATTAAAAGAAAACATCATGGAGTGATTCAGTCCTAATGTGAAGGGCATGTTTCAATCAATGTGTTTTAACTAAAAACACTGTCTCTGTGTTTGCAGGTGAGAGCTGTGGCTGTACATCTGTAGGTAACCAACCACAGCAGGAGTCCCCACAGACCCCTTCAGATCAAGGTAGTGGCCTTGCTCTTTACACTCTCACAACACAGACGTGAACATTCTGAATTTAGTGCAGACCAAAGAGAGATCCTTTCCCTGACACTTGCCCTGAATTTGACTGCGCATTGGAATAGTAGGAATAGCACTACCAGTGTTTATCAGCACTACCAGTGTTTATCAGCCTACAAGTGTTTATTAGCCTACAAGTGTTTTCCCTGTTCTTATCAATTTAAATAGCAGACATTTGGTCATATAGCGGATAAAAACCACTAAAACTGTAGTGGCGATCTATTCCAGGTCCAGAATTGGGAAAGACTTGTCAAGAACATCAACATAATAGTTCAGCAAAATCGAATGTGGTTCTTCACACCATACAGATCGATTCAGGTCATATTATTCTATCGGGGGACATCTTCTGTGTCTTCTCAGTGATAACAGTATCTCAGTGGGACAGCAATATATATATTGCAGGTCAAGTGAGTATCTGGTGGGTGGTATTTTCTTTAGATATACAGTGATTTTCAAATCAGTTCTGGGAGATCCCCAGATGGTCCATACTTTTGCTGTAACTCTGTGTGCCCCTGGTTCGAGGACAAATGGTTTGAGACAGTATAAATAGAGATGTGTATCCGGAACGGGGCCTAAAATGATAAGCTTACCACTGAGTTTGGTGAAGATTAGGTAATTCAGCCAGTCATTTTCTCATGGTTACATCTTCAGTATTTGATTTTTGTATTGTGTATTGTTTTTATGATCCTGCAGCCTGCATGGAGCTTTCAGGCGGCCCAGTTTCCCAGTGTGCCAAGCCCAGCAGCCGCGGGGCTAAGAAGCAGAAGGATGGTGGAAAGGTGGACCTGCGTCTTAAAGCTCTGCAGCCAACCTCTACAGAGCGGCCTCACTCGCTAGCGGACCTCAAGACCTACAAAGACACCAAGATACTAGTGGCCAGATTCCTGGAGCACTCCAGCTGCAGCCTCCCTCCAGAGGTTCAGCAAGTGGTCAACAGCATCAAATACGTCATCAAATCAGACCAGAAGCACATGGAGGAGGCCATATTCAGTGCCAGCATACTAGATCAGGTGAGAGAAGAGTATGAGTAAGGAAAGCAATGTCGAAGCAGGTTAAACATTCAGTGCCTTTTGAAAGTACTGGGACAATGACATTAGATTTCTTTCTATGTACCTACTATAATATACTCTTAAATACTAAAGCTTTAAGATGAAAGCGTTTATAAAACAGTGTTTGGGGAAAAGTTTTACAGAAGTTCCTGATTGGGCCTTTAGGCTTTAACCATGATATAGAGTGTTGAGTCGTAGAACCGGTTCTAGACCTGCAGGCATGACGTGGCTCTAGACTCTCAACCACATATGTTTTGTGTAATATGTTGGCTTGATAAAGATCTTGTAGGGAAACAATGATGAAAAAAATTATGACCATGAATAAAAATAGGTATTATAAGCAGTGAGGATTTTCTTAATAATTATATTTTCTAGAAAAAGGAAACTTTGTATTAGAACCCTGTTTTCAAAACAGTGCTGTGCAAAATTTTTAAAATGCAGTGATGAGGCATATGTTTCATTGAAAATAGAACAAAGATAACATGTCCCATGTTAAAACTGAGCCCATTTATTGGTTTTTAAAATTTGATGTCAGCAACACATTACAAAAAGGTCAGGACAGAGTGGATGGTCCCTCTCCTCCTTAGTCCAGAGGGCGTGGCATTCATGATTTTCATGGCATCTGTGAGGGTGGCAGCACTGGTAGATATATTGTCTTTGTAGTGTTTTCAATTAGGCAGTGCCGATACCACTTTTTAGGAAAAGGGATTCTAGATAAATGGTTAGCTGTCAGTTTCATACGTCATAAGTATGTTGACAGAGGTTCAATACTTGCTTAGGTAGCTAGATATATAGCATAATTATACCTTTGACTTAACTTCAAATTAGATGATCGGAATTACATAATTTTCAATCTTTGTTCATTTAACCTACAGAGTGGTAAAAAAAAAAGATGCTTTTATAAGAGTTCATTCATAAAACAGCAAACTTTATGACCAGTGTTATAGATTTAACCAGCTATTCTACAGTTTTTTGATTGACCCAAATTAAATACTATTATAAATGATAATGACTGTTGATGATATAAGCAGCTATGTTGATATGACCTTAACATGAAGTTAAGAAGACCTTTTCAACTTTCCAAGCAGGAATTCTCAGTTAAGGAAATGTTTTGTTTGTGTTGGGAGTTCCAGGTTATGAGCTTTAGTGAAACGCAGCGTAATGATGCTACCTGAACTAAATCGTATACAGGTATCAACAGCTATCTAATACATAAGCTGCAAACCCTGCTAGAAGAAACAACGTGTGGTGTGTTTTGATGATGGCATGCTGGTCAGCCACTACCAGACCAGCACTTTACCAGCTTGAAACAGCATGGAATGCATACTGGTCTGTTTCTTAGCAAGAAAGCTGTCTAGTCAACCTCCAGTGTGGATAGTTTGACACATCTGAATCATTCTAACGTTCTAAATCTCTTCCTTTGTGTAGTAGTGTTCACCTTTACAAGTTAATAATGGTAACAATACATTGGCTGAGCTAACTAAACTGTTTTAGCCCAAGGATCCTGAGCTGTGTCCACTGGGATGTGCAGACCATTAACCTTGACCATGTCCTGACACCCCAAGATCTGCTACAACTAGGGCTGTGTACTGGCAAGAACCTGGCGATACAATACGTATTGTGATACAGCGCTCACGATTCAATATATCACGATATATATTGCGATACTGCAAGCAAAGTGATATATTGCATATTTTTCAAATCCTACTATTAAAACACACCACTATATGAACAGGTTTGTCAATGCTTACAATAGCATTGCACCCTTGTGCAGCTTGTTAATGTTGGAGTGGAGCTGAAAATGGATTAAAACACTGCCATCTAGTGGTCAGAGGTTTTAACACAACACACATTAAGTCACTGTCTGCCAGTAATCTGTGTATCAATACTGTGTTTTTGAGAATCGATACAGTATCACCAAACAAAATAACCCGATATTTGATATTTTCGATATTTTCTTACACCCCTAGCTACAACTACTGCTGGCTCTACAGATGAATGTTGCAGGGTGTTTAAATGGAGCTGGAACAGAGATTGGAGATCCACTGTCTCATGAGTGTCTCATCTCAATCTCTGTGCAGGTGATGTCGCAGTCACAACGAATCCTGAGCAGCCCCAGAAAGCACGCTCACGAAGACCTGCACCTGCAGAGCTGTGGGGCGCTAAGCTCCCCGTCTGTGCGCCGCCCGCCTAGAGTAACCAGCCACTCGGCTCCAGCCACAAGCCTGGGTCAACAGGCCCCCTGTCGTCCCCAAAGCCTCGTCAGCGTGTGCAGAGAAACCATCCTCTGACCCCAGTTGTTCTCCATCGACCCGGACCCCTCATGCCCCCCTACTTTTCGTGCCAATCTCGTGCCAAGGCCAAGTCCTAGTTTTCATCAGCAGAAACAGTAGCACTCAGAACACACAGCCAGTCATCTCGGGAGTGCCCCTCTGGGCGCGAAACAAAGTAAAAAAAAAAAAAAACGACGACAACAACAACGTAAAGGAATGTCCACCTTCAGGGGTGTATTTTTTTATTTTCTTGAGAGCTGAAATATTTGTGCGAGTTTAGATTTTGAATCTGTGCAAAAGAAGAATGAAAAAAAAGATTAAAAAAGGAGAAACTAAGCTCTGGAAGGAGGAGATAAGGACTTGACTCTTTGTGAAACTGTGACACTGATGAGACTTTAGTTTGGAGTCGCCACTCCTGCAGACATTGTGTGACATTGTTTAGGACATGATTTTGTCATTGTGTGCCACTGCAGGACACAGAACCTCACAACGCTGGATTATTTAACTTACCTCAGTGTGATATGATTCTTTTCAGTGTTACAAATAAAAAATATCGGTTTGTAACTCTGTGTGAGGTCTGTTGCTGTTGTCAGAAAAATCAATGATGCACACACATGCACACACATACACACATATATAGATATGTATGCTCTAATGGCATGTCTAAGCATGCTTTGCACCTTCAAAATACATCATCAGAAGCAGGTTTCCTAGTTTTGTGGGGACTATGTTACCTTGTAAAAGCCTGGAAATACCTCACGAACATAAATGGGTCACAGTCTTGTCACAAAACTACCGTGAACAATGCCTCGGACATCAGGCAGCATATTAATGAACACTTTAATGTGAGGGAGCATTTAATATCTGGTTCCTATCACTATTACTGCAACAAATTCTGACTCCTTTAATCAAACCATTTATATCAAACCACTTTAAATGACTCTGAATGTTTATATTTCAGCTATGAATTTTTCTTAGCAAAAATTTAAACCTTGGTGGAATTTCCCTTTAACAGTAGATGTAGTGTAATTTATACTCGAATTACTGGCGCTTTGTTGTATATGTAGTTGTATATTTACTTTATTGTGTATATGCGTTCTGTATAGAGTTCAACACTGGAAATGAACATGTAGCGTACAAACAACAAACATGTTTTGCATATCATGTTACCCACTGTTTAATCAGTTACAACACATTCCTAACACCAGTAGACGTGCAAGTAAACGTTTGTCCAGCAGATGGCAGCAGAGAGTGATCACAAACATTAGACAAACTTAAAGATTTTTGCCTTTTGAGATATTATAGCAAGGGCGCTGCCATTTAATAGTATTTTTTAATATATGTACAAATATATTTCTGAAAAATCTTGAACCAATAGTTATTTTATATTTCACAATGAGCGCATTACAATGAGAGCCCACTTTGGTGGCATATTTTGGTTGACTACGACTTGAATACGACTGATCCGCCCACTCCGTCTGAACGTCGAATCACAGTGGACCTGAGGTGGCAGTTTGGCAACGGACCAATCGGCTACGTCCAACTTCCACCGTTGCATGACCCTATTGGAGGGGGCGCCTGTCAGTCACGTCCGACGAGACTGACACGCTGGACGACCTGCTCGACTCTCAGGGCTTTCAAGACGCCTCCACTCTGGCAGCTTCAGATACTTCTCCACGAAAAGCACGCTTGCGAGGTCTTGTAATCGACCCTTTCTTCTAGTTCAGTTTAGCCATATATGATATGGTATATAGCTGGCGTAGTTTTGGTGTTGGTGACAAAAAATAAGCTCCTCCGCGGTGTAACGTTGGCGCTAACGCAAATGCTGCTGGGCAGTTAGCACGCTCGCTACAGCTAATGTGGATCAGCGACTGGGGGTGTTTTAGGGCAGAGCGGGCATTTTCAGTTTGTACAAGTGAATGTTTACAGACGTGCACGATATCTAGCGTTAGTTTTCTTTTAGAAATATACTGAATATTTATTAATAGTTTCCTATTTGGCAGCTGCTGAGGGCTCAGTATCAACAAAGCTAGGCTAGCTGGTTAGCTTGGACGCTGAGTTGATGCCTGATCAGGCTCACAGATTATTTATTTTCTTGTCACCAAGCAACTGTATCTGGTCTGGACAGAGACTGTAAGGCTGCTGTGGCTACTTGTACGCTCTTCACAGATAGATAGTCTGTTATAGGCGTTTGACTCTTAAGCACAGCTCCTCTTGCTTGTATTCCAGGTCGCTGCTTTGCCAGCAGACCACAGTAGCTGTAGGTCGGTGCAAAGAGAGAATGAAAAGTGCTGTGTAAAGTTAAGGGATGCTTTAAAGCGATTATGCCGACGTGTGAGGGTGTTTAGGGCTGTCAGAGCTGCTGCTGGCTGCCGAGAGTGCTCGAGTTTAGGCCACGTCGCTGTGTGGTGGTGCATTTCATCCACTGACAGGCGTTGGATGAATGCAAACGAGGAAAAAAAGCAACGACACTCGCCAACTGTGCGGAAGGAGAGGCAATAACTACTGCTGTCAGGTCATGTTGACGTTGACCGAGCAGATCGGCGGACACGTTTAGGAAGATGTGCGTTATTTAAACGGCTGCTTTGATTTCGGCTTACCACAGAGTGGACGAGGCGGCGCTTAGAAACTAGTAAAGCGATCTGGGAGCAAATCTCTCTCTTTTTCCTCCTCCTCCACTCCTCGCCATGGTCGGGTTCGGTGCGAACCGGCGCGGCGCCCGCCTGCCCACTTTCGTCCCCATCGCGCTGATGGTGGTGATCGTCGTGCTGTCCTACAACTACTGGACGGTGTCGAGCAAGCACGGGCGGCTGCTGGACGAGCTGGCCGAGGCGCAGACGCAAGTGAAGCGGACGGACGCGGCGCGGAGCCGCCTGGAGAAGCGCAACTCGGAGCTGATGCTGCAGGTGGACACGCACAGGAAGCAGATCGACCAGAAGGACGGAGATTACAGCGTGCTCGAGGGCAAGCTGCAGGCCCGGGACGCGCTGGTCAAGAAGTGCACCGATGAAAAGGTGGGCATTGTGGGAGTGGGGTTTACCTATAATCTATAATATACCTATAAAGTGAAGGGTTGTCTGGTGTCTCTTGGTTGGCAGCTTTCCATGTTTTTTTTAGTTTCCAGTATAAGGGATCACAATAGATAGAGGCTCTTGTACAGTATGGCAAAATATAATGTCAAGATACTAAAAGACACTTCAGTTTTTTAATTAGATTTTTTGATCAGATGAGATGCTGTGTTGCTATAGTTAAGCACTGCTGCCAATTTGACAACAGTGAGCTTGTTAAATGAACTTTTTTTACATACTGCACTACGTCTTTATAACACTTCATATTTTTTACAGAGCATGCCATTGGTTATGAAGAGGGCTGGCTTTAATGGTTTCCTTTTTTTTCTTTTCTATAACGTGTTATCTAGTTTTTTGTGCATGTAAACGGCCACTAAAGTTACACAAACAGTAACTCCCGCTGAAGCCGCTTCTCTTTTTTTTCTGATGAAGGGTGAATACAGAAGTATGGTGCAAGAAAATGACTGTACTTTGGGATCATTTATACATTTAAAATTTATTCAAAATTCAAGTTATACTGAATATTAGCATAATAGCCCCCCTTACTTCCAGTATCTACATGAGGCTTGGAAAAGCATATTGTGGTGTGTGTGTGTGTGTGTGTGTGTGGAGATTGCATTGCGTGCCATATATATTTGGTTGTTCATTGTTGAAGCGCCTATGGTGGTATTCTTCACCTGTGACCCCATTTCAGAATTGGAGTATTTGCAGAATGGGCAGGTCCAATCTCATGAGCCTCATGAGTTGCTTCGTCTTAGTTTTATTATCATGATATGAGTATTGTCTCTTCCCAATTACAGCTATCTAAGCGTGAATTGCTGTACATGAGAGACTTTTAATAGTTAACATTTCAATATAGTAATTGTAAGTAATTTTGTGTAGTGTGCTGTCACTGCTGTTGCTGGCTGTTTTAAAGAGGGACTTTGTGTTTTGCAGGAAAAAGGGAGTTAGATGGCATCCAAGATGTAGATTTCTTTACTTTTGAGAGTCTAAAGACCTCAACTTTATTTGTGAAATACTGTGACGTGGTGATTTACAGGCACAGTGATGATCACACAGAAGCAACAATAAATAAACCACTGTGTAAATGAATGTAGTCCTCATACTATTTAGTAACCTGTGTACACATCAGTTCATTTTAAGTAGCTAATGTTACCAGCACTAGCCACTGCTTATTTTAAAGTTTTAAAAGTTTTGCTTCATCCAGGGGGCAGTGAATAGCAGTACATTTCTGTACGTAGTGTGCTATTGCCGTTGCTCCTTTGTCTTTGGGTTGTAAATGTAATGAGTTAAGGATTTAGAGTTTGGAATTGCCCTGTTTTTCTACCCTCTTTTGCAAATGTGGCTTTTGTATTTGAAGGAAGAGACAACAGCCTTTGAGGCTCACAGTATGCGACAGTAATGTCAGTAGAGTTTTCTAATTCTATGGAAGCTTTTAAATGTTACAAAATACAAAATAAATGTAAGTAAATCAATTCAATTTCAGTTGAATCGTTAGATTCATTAGATGTTACTGTGCAAACCCTTAAAGTACTTGTGAGTGTGCATAAACCATTTGCTTTTTTGTTGATCTATGCAGGACAGTTTAATTTATGTATACTTATGTCCCTTTGGTGGTGACAGTGATTTATGATGCGTTAACCAGCAGCTGTGTCTATAGCCCAGGCCCCATGTGTTCACTGTCTTATAAAGCAAAAAAGCATTCAAGGCAGACAGACAGAATAAGACTTAATCTCGTGCTGAACTGAAGGTCATCAGCCACTTCTTTTGCTGACCAGGTTTTTCCAGTTTCTCAAATTTAACCGCATTTCTCGCATTCCCATTAGAGGTGCCACGAAGGCGTATAGTCTCACTTTCTACTCTTCACTGCTATAACGTATTTTTTACACGATATCTCATTCTTCTTTTGTTCCTGTTCTGCTGGATGTTTAGTCAGGCGTCCCATGAAAAGTTAAGTGTGTTGTTGGAATGAGTGTGTTGTCGTCATACACCACAGAAGTGTATTCAATTAAAAAACTGCTCTTCTTCATACCAGGCAGCCTGCTCATCTTTACTGGAGGAATACTCCAGGTTCAGATGAGATGTTTATAAGTGATTGGAGTGAACATTCTCAAAATAGCAGCGCAGTCTAATGCAAAAGTCTGATGAGGAAAAAAAACATTTCATTTTAAAACTATTTAAACTAAATTATTATGACCATTTTAAATGAGGCCTCAATAGTTTTGTAGAAACTACTCATGGCATGTGTGTCTGTTTGATGTCACAAGTGCTGTAGTCTGCATTCATGAGTTCAAGACTTCAAGACAAGGTTTGGTTTTTAAATTCTGTTCTGTTAAGAATTAAGATTTAGGCTTTTGAATTAAAGCTAATAATGGAATAATGCTAATCTCTATGTAATAATCTGTAATATGATAATTCCAGACTTGGTCACACCATCGAAACTTACTGAATTGAATAGAACTGAATTTTGATTTGCTCCAAACTCTACCAATTATAGTTGCTAAACTGGCATGAAGCACGGAGAAAGTTCTTCTGCTCTGTTATGCTTTGTGGCCGTGAGCCCCAGGCTTTCTCGTGGTTGTTTGACCCGACTGAGACCTTGTTGTCAGGGCCCATCTGTGTAGTCAAGGCTGGGGCAGCCAGAAAAGCCCCCAACGGTTTCCTGACCACTCAAGCCCTCCGGTGCAGCCTGCTCTCCCTCTTTTGTTCTTGGGGTGTATTGATATGCGTTTTGGACTGCCTCGAAGGTTTGGAGGGCCACAGCCGAGGGGGAGTGTCCTTTCATAGGAATTGTATGCTTTCAGGCCACGGATGTTTGCTCAAGGCATTGTATGTGCTGTGTCATTAGCAAACTTTACTGTGGCATATTAGCTTGGCCAAGTTTTCAGCGTAGCCTTCTGTTTTAAACGCAGAAGCCTCTGTTAGGCTCCACTTTGAGATATTCACAGATCAGATTGTTTGTTAACCTAGGCATTGAGAAATGTGTAGATGGGGTTGGTGCACACTTGTTAAAGAAGCTGGCGCACTGTTCCATGTCAGAGGATCATCTGCATCTCGTCTGTATTCCAGACAAGCTAAACACCACTCGTCATGTGAGCCACGTCAGACAATTTTATGCACCATTTACTGTGAAGGAAGAAAACCACAAAAATGTCATATAGGCAAGCCTGTGTTATTATAGGCAAGTTACATTTGTGACTGTGGTACAAGTTTTTGCCACGTCATTTTGTACCATTTCTTCAGAAACCCCTGTGTAGATATGTTCTTTGCATGTGCATTTGCACCGTAGCAGAAGGTAATAACTGGAAATCTGGCATACCGCATTCAGCCCTCATGCTAAAATAAGGATATGCTGGTGGTTTTGGTGAGGGGGAAAGCCTGGAGCTTAATTTATACAAGATGGTTGCATTTAAGTCGCAGTTGCAATGTTGGGGAAAAAAAATGAAAATGAGAGATTTTCCCTAAATTGATCAGCACAAACTTGATTAAAACGGCCAAGGCTACAGAGGTAGTTCACTAGACCCATTGAAATACCTAAACAGGATCTGATTTTAAACTGCAGTGCATATAGACATAAGGATCTACTCCTCTAGTAAGATCCTCCTTTATATCAGTGCAGGGTTGGTGTGTCAACAACAAACCCATTTCCTTGCTCTGAATTGCATTCATCCCTAAATGATTTCCTTCATTGTCGAAGGCGTTTGTGCTGTTTAGCTGGTTAATCTTTAAGAGTGAAAGGTTACTGGGAAGCAGTTTTTACGGGCCCTCCAGGTGTTACAGTAATCCTTTCAAATCAAAAGAACCAACAAAGAGTTATTCATCTTGTTGAATGGTCGGCATTTGAAAGTGAGACTGCTTTATGCTGAAAGACCCTGTACAAGGATCTCTGTGCTTTAGGTTGGCCTACTCAATGACACGTTAACAGTAATGAAAGCTTTGGAGATTGCAATCCGGCAGTTCAATGCAAGTTTATGGGTTTCTGCAGGGGGGGTTGGTTGGAGTCAGAATAGTGAATTGAGTTTTTTTTTTTGTTTTGTTTTTTTGTTCCTGTCAAACATTGATTTTTAGCAACACTTGCTACCTGCCTGTTTGGAAATGTCTAGTTATTTGCTCTGCTATGAAGTGAAGCAGGGTGCCAGGGAAGAGCTCATCTTCATTGATAAAATGGTCTGGAAAGTGTAAAAGTTGGCCAGTGTGAAGTGAAGCATGGTGCTGAGAGAGATAATATATGCAATCACAGAGATTGCATAAATTAGCTTATTTTAACTGCTAATGCTTAGTTTGATTTGATTGTCATTCATACAGTCATTTGTAATTCTACAGTGTTGCATGTGGACAGATATGCTGATGCCCCGTCGGAGTGCCTGAGGCTACATTAGCATATGTCAGCTTCTTGCACTTTAACTTCTTTTATTTTCACAGAACTTGTAATCAATTTATAGTTGTTTAATTGTATAAGTTATATAAGTGTGTGTCAGTCAATCAGTAAGTGGTTATTCGGTGTTGTATTGTTTTCTTAATGTATTTAAACATTGGCTGCCAGTTAGGATCAGTGGCCAGATTGGGCATATACAGTATTGATTATGTTGTTTAAGCGTATTAGTAAGAGTGGTCACGTCTTTGGTCAATGCATATTTTTGTGGTACATATGTTGGCATAATGTTAGTTTGTTTTTGTTTTGGGTTTTTTTGCGGGGGGTTAGACAAAACATACTTCAGTGGCTGTGAACTTCAATATGCTTTCAGTTCAGCACTAGTATTTTATTTTATTTTGGCTCATAAGTGGGTAGCTAGTAACAGTAACTAGTTTTTAACAGTGCTATAAGACGATGCCAGTCTACAAACAAACAAAATTCTAAGTAAATTCCAAATTTGAAATGTGTGATCTTGCTAAGCTTTTGGTTTCACCAATATACAAACAGTGTACAACATTGGCAGCTACACTACAATGACATTTCGTGTGTAGTCAGTTATTTAATGTTACTTCAGGTTGTTCATTAAGGAAGCAAACATTTACAAGAGGCATGTGGATAGAACTCACTCTCTCTCTCTTTCTCTTTCTCTCTCTCTCTCTCTCTATCTCTCTGTGAGTGGTGTTATTGAAAAGCAACAAAGTGGAAGACTACATAATGTTCTGAGTGCTGCGGTGCGTAAAAGTTGCTCACTTGCTGACTCAATAACAGACTTCCAAACATCCTCTGACATTAACATCACCACAAAAACCGTGTGCTGGGAGTTTCATGACATGAGTTTCCATGAAAAACAACCTCATAGAATTATTCCTCCTGCACCAAACGTTACAGTTGCCACAATACATATACAGTCGGTAACACTAAAGTTAGTAAAGTTATATGGTGATAGAGTTGGAAATGTCATCCTGTCCTTCACCGAACTCAAACATTCACAAGCATGATTCATTGCCACACAAATCCAATACATATCCGATATGTGGCAGTGTGAACAGCTAAATCGTAATTCATGTGACATTTATGTCAGTCCAGCTTGATGTTCGCCAAAATCTAGTTCTGTCAAAGCTTCATACACAATTAGGCTAACGCTTCTGTAAAAAAAAAAAACTTCCGAACTAAAAGAAATGACCGAACATGATGCGAGTAAGCCTATAGCGGCAAAGACAAATATGTCTGAAAGCGAAGTTTAGAAACCAAAGACGTGAACCAAAGTGGCCTTTTTACATCAAGTGCGAACATGTTCTCTGTGGTAAGCCCTGCTGTCAGACTATGGAACTTTATCGCTTCTGTGATGCTGGAGAAGATAAACCTGAAACCAGGAGGGGACATGCTCCCGTCAGCAGTCATTGTTTACCTCTGGATGAGTGTGCTATGTAAAGCATGTGTTCTCTTGTGCAACTGAGTCAGTTTAGGAACGTTATCTGTTTAATTTATTTTAAAAGATCATGAAAACAGCTTGGCAAGGAAATCGGATTTTGGCCACTTTGACCTGCTGTGTAAATGTTACCAGCTTCAAAATAATCATTAGAATATATTTGATAGCCTAAATCAGTTTAGAGGGGTGAAGTTGGATATTAAGTGGAGTCTGTGCTGACTTTGTATTAAAATCACAATAAAACATTAGAACGCTTTCATGTTTAAACTGCTTTATGACCTCTCATGACCATACGGTGCCACATTTACTGTTAAGACGCATTGGATAGTTCTTGAAATGTATATTTCCATGAGTTAACGGCTGTGTTATGATGTTCATGCAAACAAAGTGCTGCAAAATTTCTGTGTGGTTTTTAATATATAACTTTATGTATTAGTATTTGCAGCACATTTTAATGACACTACCGATGACCATGTTCATTTTGGTTTATTTTTCATACATCCATACATTTGTACACACATGCATGCCTGTAGATATACCCCCAGCACAAGGTCACAGGCTAAATTAGGTAAAATTACTCTATAAGTCTATAACAAGAATGTCTTAACTAGGGATGCCCAGTCATTGTCCTAGTGATCTAGTTTAGCTCAGGCTCTTGCTTCAGGTAAGAAACCTTTTACATGAACATCAGGACAGTGAAGCCAGGTGGACTGGGACTAAATTCTTCAGATTGATAGCTCACCACGACCAGGATTGGGCACTAAGTTGGGTTTAGAATGCTCAAAATGGTTTGTCCCACAACTGACCCATCCCAGAGCATTAATTTGAACATGCCAGCAGATTGACAAGAGCACAATACTTTGAGGAAACTGTTGATTCACCATGTAATTCAACACATGCTGTTTTCCTCCGTAGTTTTCTCATCTTATGTCAACTTCCACCTGGGTATAGCTGTGTTGTAGGTTTTGCTGTGCTTGGCAAGAACTTAAAAAAAAGTGATGTCATGGAGATAGCTGAGGGCAAAGCAAAGCCTCAAGCTGCACCCAGTCCCCTCATCTCTCGTCTGCCAGCTGTGGCCTCCTCTTCCCTGGTGTGTGTGTGTGTGTGTGTGTATGCGGGGGGGGAGCTTAGACAAAAGAAAGAAAAATACCCATCCAGATGTGGTTGTTTATTGGCATTGTGTCTTTTCTGGGTGCTGTGGGACCACTGCTTTTTTATCCTGTTCATTTTGAGGTTGTTTTAATAAATGAGTGTGGCGTGTATGCATAACTACATTGATTCACTGTCCATAATACTGCTGTTTACAATAAGATACAGTCTAGGTCTTAATGTTTTCAGTTCATGTAGCTAACTACACCAGTCTCGCATCCTTTTTAAGAGGCAGCCCACTGCATTGCTATAATTACACACACAGACACGTGAGTGTGTTTCGTTTCAAGCTTTCCACAGATCAGCTCCCCACCGTGATTAAGTGACAGATTCTATCAAGTTACCATATTACTTAAGATAAGATAATCCTTTATTAGTCCCACAGTGGGGAGTATCAGTGTTACAGCAGCAAAGGGAGAGCAAGGCCCTCAGTACAATAAATAGATAAATAAACAGTACAGTATATCCAATATAAACAATAGTCATGAGAGTTTAAGTGTGTGTGTATGTACATGAGACTTTCACAGATACAAAGACTGTGTAATACTTAGTAAATGACTAGTTTGACAGTGTTTCGTTTGTAATAATCTAAGGCCACATACTTAATTTCTCTTCCTCTTCCGTTGCACAGATGAAACTTCAGAATGATGTCACAGCCCAAATGTCTGAAATTCACAGACTAAAAGGTAAGAATTGCCACAAGAGGGTGCTGTTTCCTTACTGTGCAGCGCTCTTCTACTACCATCACTGCTGTTTGATGTTGTGCCTTTATACTATGTATGCATAAAAAAATGGGCAGTTGATGCTGATGTTTGCGCCCAAGAATAATTTTAATTTTAAGCTATTCACAGAAATGTGAATGTAAAGCCTTAGATTCTGTGTGTGTTTGTATATACAGAGCAGGTGAAAGAGTTGAGGCAGGAAATCATCAGACAAGAGGACCAGCTGAGGGAGGTAAAAAAGAACAGCACCAATCTTGAGAGAAAGCTGGAGTATGAGAGGTAAGACTGAGGGTTTGTTGAATTCAGATTTCTCATCAATTCATCATCCTGTTTTGAGGAATGGGGTAACCATTTGCTTGGTTCTGTACAATATACAGACAAGAAAATCAAGGCAGCAGCTTTAACCTTTGGAGCTTAAATTTGTTGCTTTAAAGCTTTAACTTATGGCTATTGTTGGTTGCTGGTAGTTGAATATAGGAGCTACTGTTTTTCTTCTCTCATGTGTTTCTACTTTTTTGTTATGTCTGCTTATTTATGTATGTATGTATGTATGTATGTATGTGTGTGTATCTTTGTGCTGTAGCCTGCAGTGTGGACGACAGATAGCACAGCTCAAAGATGAGTATGAGGAGAGCAAGAAGACTTTGGAGGAGGAGGCTGCTAAACTCAGACAGGTATAAGCATCTGCTTCATGTTTTTGACAGGCTAAAGTTTTCAAGTTCCATTCACTATGGGTGTATGTCTTGTGGGTTTCTCTCCCTCCCTCCCTCTCTGTCCTTTTTCTTATTTATTTTTATTTCTTGTTCTCCAGGGTATGCTGGACACTCGTAATGCCGGTGCAGTAGCTGGTCAGGCAGAGGGAGGTACAGAGGTGGAAGCTGCAGGAGACCGCCACACAGAGGCCACGCGGCAGCATGACAGCCCAAATCTGAAAGGTATTTCATAGGGACAGTGCAGGTTCACACTGAATTTTGAAGCAGTGCACAGGGAACAGGGACTGGGCTCTACTCTACTGGAGCTTTCAGAGTTTCCACAGAACTCCAAATTGTCCGTTGAATGTTTTCCTCAGTGTATTTTACGGTGGTAAAAGAAACAAGTTATGTTTTGTAATGAATGAATCTTAATCCATCTTTTTTTGTCAATTAAAGAGGAAATGGTTAAGCCGGGAAGCGATGCTGGCATGCCTGGCATTGAGGACAGTGAAGTGGGGAAGATGGATGACGTGCACTTTGGTAAGCACATTTAAGATGAACATGAGGGAACGTGTTATCACATATAACATCACAACTGTGATGCTAATTTAATGATTATCACAACTGTGATAAAACACGACTGAAGTGCCCTTGAGCAAGGCGCCTAACCCCCAACTGCTTCCCGGGCGCCGTTAATAGGGCTGCCCACCACTCCGGGCACGTGTGCTCACTGGCCCTATTGTGTATGTTCACTAGTGTGTGTATATGTGGGTGTTTCACTGCACGGATGGGTCAAATGTGGAGGTCAAATTTCGCTGTGTGCAAACACAAGTGACAGAACAATTCTTAACATAAAACTGTTGTAAAATCAGGCTGAGCTTTACTTTGTAAGTAATTTCTAATTGACTGACACTCTCGTTCTGTACATAGTGAAGACCGGAGGTTATAGTCGTCCCCCCCACCCCCCCTCCCCGATTTTTTGGGAAATTATTCTGAAGGCCATTTTCGTTGCGATTGTATTTGTTGTGTTAATGTAGCCCTGAAAAAGCCAGCCATCACACAGAAGCACATGGAGCCTGCCGAGGCAGCTGTTCTGCTAAAGGAGGATGGAGCTGGAGCCGGAGCTGGAGCCGGAGCTGGAGCTGAAGCTGGGGCCGGGGCTGGAGCTGGAGCCGGAGTTGGAGCTGGAGCCGTAGCCAGGGCAGGAGCATTAGCTGGGGACAGTGTAGCTCACAATTTCCCTCTGGACCGCCCAGACATTCCCCAGGATGGAGGTGCAGGCCAGGGCATAGGAAACCATGTGGCCCAAATCCAGCAGCAGGTGCCCCAGCCAGTGGTCGACAAGCCCGTGTTGTTTGACGAGGATAACAAGGCAGCTGTTCAGGCAGATGAGCTTGGGGAACACCGTCGGCAACAGAGAGGTGAGGAGTCCATCCCGAATCAAATAAAAACTTACCTGCGCGTGTGTCCAAAGACCACCAATCCTATGTACCAGGAAGTGAGTCTGCTGAAACCTGCTGTTTCAAGGTTTCCGTATGTTTTCTTTGTTGATAGAAAAAAAGGTATAAAGACAGAAGGACAGTCCTTGTCTCCCTTTGGTACGATGTCTCCCGTTGATTGATGACGTGTTGATTCTGATCTGTAAACGTGTCTTTGTATAGGTCCTGATAGCCAGCGAGGTCAGGGAGCACTGCCTCCCCCACCAAACCCTGCACAAGTCCTGCCTAACCCTATTGAGCCCCATCTCAACCGGGACCCTCTACCGGCTGTACCCCTTCGACACCGGCAAAGTGAGTACGAGTCAGATGGGACGAGTGTGCGTTAATGTGTGTCTGTGCAAGCGTATGTGAGCATTTGTCCAGGCCAAAGAAATCCACAGTCACAACATGCAGAGCGGATCTATAGGTTCATTATTAATCGGGATGTCTGCGAGGGCTGATCTAGAATTAGCCCCATCCAATCCAAGCAGTCATGATTTTAAAAGCATAGCTGGCAGACTTCCCCTTGTGCGCAGGTGTGATGAGGTTGACGGGTTGGTAGTTGTGTTGCCTGGCTTCAGCTCCGCTCGCCTCATTGCAGCCCCCCTCCACCCCACCTATTTTCTCTTCATCTCTACCTCCGCCCATCCTTCCCCATTCCTCGTCTTTCCTCTCCGTTCTTACCTAGCTATTTTCACTATTAATTTTTCTTTAGTTATTTTTCATCTTCAAGCAACAGCATTTTCATCTTAACAGCATTTTCATTTAACTACTTGTCCATTTTCCTTTTTTAGTTGATCAGTCATATTTAGTGTCTTTAGTTTTGTGCTGGAGCCAGGACACTAGGACCATAATAATAATAATAATACTACTAATAATAATAATAATAGAATTAAAAGGCCAAACACATTTCACTAAACAACAAAACATGTGCAGTGTTTCTGCAATATTTAACACTGAAGGAAAAAAACACTATATGAGACGTAGTATTTCATATGAGGATTATTGTATGGTATTTGTTTAAATCCTTTTTTGACCGTTAACTGACTTGGGTTTAATTTCTTTTGCATTGAATATTCCACTAAATATTAATTATGTTTAGTCTGTTTATATTCTTAACACTGTAGAAACTTGTAACTTGTAGAAGATATCGTGGTAGTAAAAAATGTAGCTAATTTTGAGCGGGACTCGAAATTCTAGCTATTACATGACCTGCTAACAGATTTATGCAGTTGTACACACACACAATTTTTTTAGACTTCTAGATTTTCTTCAAAACAATGAGAACTGCTTACCATGTGACCAGGAAGAACAAGGACATTCTCACTTGCTGCTCTAAAATGCAGGGGCGTGGTTGTAATAAGGCCCACCCAGTGCTGCTTTCTCTCCTCACTCACGTCCCTGTCCTATACTGACCTCTCTGTTCCAAACACTTTCCCTCCTAATCTTAACTGAGCTCTCTTGCTTTTTTTCTGTGTCCTTCTCCTGGTGTCAATCTCTCTCTCTCTCCTTTTCCTTTGTCTTTTTCTTCTCCCACTGTCCCTCCTTCTTGACGGGGCCCTGCTCTGCTTCTGCAGACCGCTTCTTTGATGAGAATGAATCCCCCGTAGATCCGCAGCATGGCTCCAAGCTTGCGGACTACAACGGGGATGACGGCAATGTGGGCGAGTACGAAGCTGACAAGCAGGCCGAACTGGCCTACAACGAGGAGGAGGACGGCGACGGCGGTGAGGAAGACGCTCAAGGTGAGCCGGGGGGCATCCCCCGCGTTGCTCTTCCATCCTCTCTCCTCCTCCTCCTCCTCCTCTCCTCCCCTCTCCGCCGCTGCCGCTGCTGCTACCGCCTTGCTTGCACAAACTTATAGTAGGGGTGTAAAAATGCACCGATGCTTTGTGATGCAGCCATCTTGAGGTGCAGTGTTAGAATTGATTATATAGTGTTAACTAAATAATGTTCATTAAAATGCATCAAACTGCTTTTGAGTTATTTCTCGACTGTAAAATCTCAACAAAGGTGTTTGTTGTCATCGGTATTCCTGAGCTGTGAAAATATTTAAATCAGCACACGTGTGTGATCAAATAAAAATAAATTGTTGTTTCATTAAGAACTGAATTATCATGAGCAAGGAAGGTATGTATGTATGTGTGATATGTAAGTGAGTGTTCTTTTAAGCATGCTTCATTCAACTGTCTTGTGGACTGTGCTGGCTTCTGCTTTGCTTTTTTTTTTTTTTTTTTAAACACCCGTCAGTATATTCACAGCATCATCTATCACACTGATTGGTTGTTTTCACACCTGCCTAATTTTTCCAAACCTGAATTAGCAATAGTGAAGGCAAATACCACACGTGAATTCCCTCAAACATGCTTCCAGTTTGTTTGAATAAACTTGGGAGATTTATTCATGCTAAAAGAAATGAGCAAGTGAAGAATCATTCAGGGTTTGGAATAGGGATGTCCATGGGAACTGAGTACTTAATTATAACCATTGGAGGTGCCAGGGCATCTTACTGCAAGCTAATAAATAAACTCATGCATTTAAATGTTGCACCCAAGCCAGGCCAGCGTTTCCGTATAGGCAAATTAAGCTGTTTCCTGGAGAGCCACTTCAGCATAGGTAGCAAAATGTGCCAAATTATTCTGTTATGTAAGTAAAGCTTAATCACACAGTACAGTATTTGCCAAGCGTGTCAGTAACTACTCAGAATGTCTCTTGTCCTGTTCCACCATAGCCATTTAAGATTGAACTGAAATTTGAATAAGAAGCTAACTTCTGTCTCAAGAGAGCTGATTCAGCACCAATCCTTAAAGTATATAATTTTCTAACATAAAGAAACTAAAACAAATGGTTAATTCATGCAAATCGTTAATTCATGCAAGACATAGACTATAAACATGTGCCATTACGGGTGTGGGGATGTGCTTTCACCTATGATGGTTTGTTTTAGATTTTAGGCTAAGGGTGTATGTAGATTTTAACACTTGTGTTGTCTATTGTACATCTCAGTTACCTGGTTTTAACTTAGTTTGTCGTTTTCTTTAAGGAAAAGTTGTGTCTGTACAGGTTTGCCAATGATTACAATAGCATTGCGCCCTTGTGCTGCTTGTTAATGTTGGAGTGGAGCTAAAAATGGATTACGACATTGCCATCTAGTGGTCAGAGGTTTAAATACTACACTGTCTGCCAGGAATCTGTGTATCGATAAAGTGTTTTTGAGAATCAATACAGTATCACCAAACATAATATCCCGATATTCAATATTTCAATATTTTCTTACACCCCTATTCTGTACTGTGCTGAGTGGGATGCATGTTTTTATAGTTAGTGTTGGTTGGGTTTGTGTAAATCCAGTTTTCTGGTTGGTTGCTTAGTTTTGTATCATTCTGTTGAAATGTGTGTGGTGACTGTACTGCTGTTAGAAGTAGGGTATAGTCTGGTTTAATGACATTGCAGATCATTAGCGTGTTATAAAATATGGGGAAAGTTTGGGGTAGGCTGGTCTGTATCCTGAGACTCCCAGTCTACAAAACAAGTCCTACTGTGGCCATGGTTGTAGGTTAAGCTTATCTGTAGATGCAGTTTTTCTTCTAACGTACCAATTAAAAAAAATTTTATACAATACAATGTTAGTACAATACAAGTATTCCTCTGCTTTCCTGAGCTTAACCAGATATGCATGCGTTCGCTAACTCTTGCAGACACTAAAGTATCAAAAGTAGTCTTTTTTTCTCTCCCAACAAATGATTATGCTCATAAAACATTTTTGCTCTTACTGTATAATTAAACTGTCTCTTGACTATAATTACCTCCATTTGTTGCATTGGTCTCAGATCACTCAGCAGGAACCCAGTTTTGGATTATTATTGTATCTGTGATTGCATTATCACCAAAGCTTTCCTTTGTGTTTGATTCCAAGAATGTAATTACACTCAGAGTCTGTAGTTTCCTGAAACATCTTTTCATACAGTCTAATGAAGCCGTATGAGGCCTGACAGGACAAAAATAGCTTGATTATTGTTTTTATTATGTGTGAAAACAGCCTTAAAGTAACATGTATCTGTATGTGTTGTTAAACCTTTCCCCCCGTGCGTTTGCGTTCGTGTTGCGTTGTGTTGCGTTGTGTTGTCCATTTCTACTGGCCTCATGTGTAGAATGGGAACTTAGAGGTCCCTCAGAAATGTACAGGCTTGAAATACTTGTTTGAAATTTTCATTCTCAACACTACTGTTACAATTACAATAATACTTGTATGTTATCATTGTGTTTTTTTGTTTTTTTTTGGACCTTGCGCTACAGTGTTCTGTAAGAATGCCAGACTACTTGTTAAATTTGAGTGGGGTCTAAAAAGGTGGAAAAAAATACTAAACAAGGAAACGAATACCAATGTAATGAACAAATAAATAAGTGTTAAACAGCCCTAAAAATTACCTGGTGATAAAGCCCATTTCTCTTGATTAGGTAAATTAAAAAAAAGAAAAACAGTGAGGCCACTGTTCAAAGTGACAACAGTTTCAACCTTCAGAGTTGACTAACTTTTGGCTTTTCTTCGTCTTCCAGATGATGAAGACCGAGAAGTTCCAGGAGATCGTGCTGTGGACTACGGAAAAAGACACCAAGCCATTGACATCCTGTAGCCTGGCCATCAGGACAAATCAAACTGAACTTAATGCGTTCAATATTCACGCAACCAAGAGAAGAGGAGAAGTTACTTGAACTAGAGTCTGTTGGGTACGATTGGAGCCATTCTTTCAAAACTGCTTGAAGACCTTTACTTGACCAGAATGACTTTTGAAAAAGTAGAGTGGATTTAAGTCTTGCTGGATGGATGATGGCTGCAGTCAAGTTTAAAGTAAGGATTTGACGTGATTCAATCCAGTGTGTCATTGGTTCTTCCTCTAAAAGATTTGGGGATATGCTGAATGAACTGATAAAGGACTGTTTGTAACATGTAAATGTGTATACATCTAATATGTACATTGGAAAGTTCTTTTTTCTGTTCTACGAAACGTGGGCTGCGTTGGGTTATTTGTTTTCTAAACGAAGTAGCCTGTGATTGGAGTATAGAACGGATTTCTGAATGGAAGGAGACGGCCTTTGATGTGACGCTTGCCGAACGAGGTACATGAACAAGAAGGATTCCTGGACTGCTGCCATGTTGGTAGTACTAAAGAAGGTTCAACCTGCACCAGAGCAGTGTCATGATGAAGAAGAACATTAGAAGATTATTTAATTATATTTCTCTTTTTGGATGGGCTGTTGTTGAATAGCAATTACCAAGGGAAGGGGGTTTTTTTTCTTTGTAGTATCCAAAAAAGCAAAAAAAATATGATTTCTACAGTACCCGGACAGTCTCACAGACTTAATTGCACACAAGCCCTTTTTTACTCTGTGTTCCTGTTTCTGAAGGATCTCTCCAGAGTACATGCCCGGCCTTGCGAGGGCATCGTTGCATGCATGTAGTTGGCGGTCTCCATTATATCAGCCTACAGCATTACGGTTTCACCAGGATTAAAAAATAAATAAAAATAGCAATACACTACCAAGCAAACCAAGAGGCCACATGGTGAACTATTAACTATTTCCTGACCACCTGGCAGGCATCAGTGTATATATTTATGGCGCCAATACTACTGTCTGACTGCTGTAGAAATATTGAACTGATCTTGGGCGTAGAGTTTTAACTTTCATGAACTTTTTCATAAATGATCAACACTTGATTGAAGGTTCGCATACTGAATGTACTTTAATAACAATAAGATTGTTTCAAGTGTCCCGGGTGGATCTGGATCTTCTAAACTTTCATTGTGTAACTGCGCCGTTCTGTTTAAACATAACACAGATTTGCCAAACAGTTTTTTTTGTTCCATATTTCCAAAGAGCGGAGCTATATTGGAAATGTGTAGGTAAATTTCTTGCTATCACTGTGATTCAGTAGTACTGTACATAGTTGCATCAGGATGAAGTACAATATGGTCTAAAAATCGCTCAGATTCATTTCCCCAAACTTCTCTACAAACATAATGAAAGGTAACCTACAATAAACTGTTTCTGTATATGATTCCTGTCACTACTTGCTGTGTGTGTGTCCACATAAATCCATATAAACAAAAGTGTGGAGCGAGTTTATCGCTGTGGAGACCAAGGTTGAACTTGGGGATGGACGTATGGTCCCCCAATATGTTGGGGCCCTGTGAGCTTGTACTTTTTACTCTATAACTATGCAGAAAAAAATAGATCCAAAGAATTAGTCAATAAAGACTTATTTAAACCAAAAAAATCAAATAATAAATACAAATACTTTAAACACTTATTTATATTTCACTTATTATTAACCAGAGACACTGATAATTTCTCTATTATGTGTACTTAAGTCATGCATTCATTTACTTTTTTGGTCCAACTATGCAGAAAGAAAAAGATAAAAAGAATTAGTCAATAAAGACTTATTTACACCAAAAAAATAAAATGATAAATACAAATACTATAAACACTTATTTATATTATCATTATTATTATTATTATTATTGTTAACCAGAGACACTGATAATTGCTCTTTTTATTTTTTAATTGTGTGTACTAAAGTCATGCATTCATTACTTTTTTCTGGATAAAGTTAATTAAGTATTTTCCATTGTTGCATGTATAATAATATTGTAATTAGTGGGATGCTGCTTGAGGCGCCCAAATGTTTCTGTTAATAAGGATCAGCCATCCAAGGAATAAGAGAGCGTCCACTTGTAAAAGTCATTTTATTCCCACAGCCACGCATAGCATAGTTACGTAATAAGATGATTACTGTTAGTGTCCCCCGTGATTTTCTGTAGTAAACATGAACAATTGAGATTCGCTTCTTTCATTCAGCACCAGCCCAGCAGCCAGCCAAGCTTTCCTGAACCCAGCATTGCCATGACGACCGAGACGTCCCCCCCCTCGCTGCAGCCTCGCCGTGTCATTTCTATTTTTGCTGTGTACGTGTGACGGTGGTGAACGAGAACAATTTCTAAAACCGTTGTGACTGACGTTTCCTTTTGATATGTTCATATTAAAGACAGATGATCTGAAACGCATAATAACGGAAGAAGCAGACAGTTAATGTAAATCGTGTTGGCACATTATTGTATTTATTTTTTGTTTCACATGTACAGTACCTAAATGCAAATGTCTTGTAGATGAGGAATATGTGATAGTCGTGAATTCGGGTTTAATCGGTGGTCTTGCTCTCAGCTCGCCTGATAAAAACATGAAGGGGGTGTTGGGGGGGCGCTGAGCAGAAGAGCGCGTGCGCTGGACGCTGTTTCATCCGGGTACTCTGTGGCTGAGTGTGCGGGTTAAGGAGGCGGGAAATGGCGACCAGAGGCGCAGCGCCGAGCAACATAAACCTGATTTAAAGACGATAACAAAAAAACACGCGGATCCAGGAACAGCGACTGCACCTGTAACAGCTAGCGAGACCCAGCTGTTATCAAAGCGACTCGTTTTCGTGGTTCCCGACAGCGGTGTTGGGTAAGTTTGTCGCTGTATTCCTTGTGTGTTGTTGGCATGTGGCTAGTGTAGTGATGAAGTTCGATTCAGTTTATTGAGTCGGTTCCCTGGATCAGTCCGGATCAGCGATTCAGGAATTCACATGTCAGAGCTGCTTTTTACTCTTAATGTATTACTGTTTTATTTTTCAACGCTAATATCTTCTACATGTGCAGCGTTTTAGTCCCATGCACGTGCTGCATTAGTCATTGAACTTCAAACGTTATTACCTTCAGCGTATGCAACGACAGCCACTGAGTGTTGTCAGTGCTGTTGCTTAATTTACGTTAGTTAGTATTGTCAGTAGATAAAGTGGAAGCCAAATACAGTCTACAAAGTAATAAGTGTCTTGTTTCAGCGTTTTACGAGTTTAATTAGCTATCCAAGTGTCCACTAAAGTAAACACTGCACGTACAACGAAAAAAAAAACTTCGATTCGATCGTTTCAACCGATTCGTGAAAAAGAGCCGGTTCAAAAGAACTATTCGTTCACGAGTCGAACATCGCTTTACTGAAGGCTGTAACGGTAACCGAGCTAAGCGGCTCAGACATGGTTAAGTTCTGGTTCGAGTAGCTGTAGCTTTATAGCTAGCACATCACATACTTTATGTACACGTTTAGTAAGACAGCAAGCAAACAAACCATTGTTGCTACCCGGTGCGGCCTCTCAAAATCTTTACCCGCCCAGAGGAGAAGGACATCAGCAGCCCGCTAGTGAGAAAATGGTGAGGGTGACTGTTACCGTAATTTTGGAGGTTTGAACTAAACGCGGGAGGCTCAAGTTGCTCTCCCAAGCTTTCGGTGGGACTGATAGTTGCGCTAGCTAGCTAATAGTTTGTGAGCCAGTAACCCGCTACGAAAGATTGCTCGCAAATGTAACATTATTATGTAGTATAGCTGGTTATTTTCTTGGCTGGCTGAAATACATTTATGAGTCTGAGTCGCGTTAAAGGTTGTATATTTGTATCGAGCTAGTCAACAAGTGCTGTATGAGAAACGAAAGAAATTGGTTTCTGTATGGTTAGTTCAATGTAACATTAGTTTGTGAGTAATATAGCTGGGTAGTCACTCAAGTAGTGTATGTGTGCATTTCTGACATGTTAGGCTCTCACTGACTTGAAGGTTCTCGTGTGGGTCAAGTTATATTTCTGGCTTGGTCCACCAACAACGTAGGGTAGATGAACCTGGGCAAATTGTAGCTTAGCTAGCTAGCCGGCCATAGCCACATTCCGTTGACACGAGATGAATGTCACTAGTCAGCTGGTTGCGTTGTGGAGGTATTAGTTGTTGTTTTTGTTGTTGTTGTTTACCCTCACTTGACCCTCGTTTGGCATTTCGAGTTTATTTCATGGTAGAATGCGAGCTAGCCGTGATAAAGTTGCTAGCTATCTTTCTCCTCAGGTATTTCCCGCCCACCTTGGAACTGAGAGTTCACTCAGCTAGCCAGCGGTTAGCCAGTGCTGTCTGTCTGATAGATTTTAACTAAGCATTGAAATGTTGACTTGTCGCTTTAGATTCTTGAATTTAAAATTTACTCAGGAAGCGAACATGCCTACACAAGTTCATGCTCTCCTCACGGTTCTCCTCATCCGTGTTTTTTATTTATTTATTTATTTTTACGCAGGCAGCAAGTCTCTGTAATGCAGAGGGAACATCACTCAGCTCTGCAGACATTCTGTAAATCGTTGGTGTCCAAAGATAAATGTATCTTAAAGGTTTTAAATGTTTTTTGGGGTTTTTTTTCTATTTATTTGAAGACGATAGCCTCCGTTTACATTGTGTGAAAATTTCGTGATTAATGGATCAATATTTGTTCCAAAATAACTTTAAATAATAACATTTCTGGTTCCATTGACTTACATTAAAGGCTAAGAAGGTTTTTGGTCTCTACTGAAAAGTTGTCATTTTAGACATACTTGTTTTTCGTTGGACAGTGATGAAATACACAAGTCTAAAGACAACCCCACGGGCGTTAATTTGCGCTTACAGTTTGTAACAGGAAGAGGGATATAAAGCCCCCCTGCACTGTATTGTGGAGTAGTGGACCTTCATTCTCTGGGGTGATGGAGATCCATCCAGTACCTTGGGGATGAGCTATGTAGTTTATGATTCAGAATTAATCATCCTACATCAGTAGCTGACCTCACTGGTGATATTGTGATTGAATGAAAATGAATTCTCTTGGTACATAATTGATAAAAAATGAATAATGTTGGGCAGATGTTTTGGTTTTAACCGCTGTTCCAAACCAATATTTCAAACCATTATCCGACCAATTACTTAGAGCTGCCGTGCTAAAATGTCTGCATTTCATTTGTTGTACTGTATTTGTAACCCTACAGAAATAAATTCAATTTTCCTTTGTAATGAAAAAAACAGGTTTAAATTACATTCAATAAGATTATGTAGTGGCTTCGACAGACAGTGTTGGAAATCTGCGTTAGCCCATAATTCCCGTATAGATCTCGTTCAGCTTTGAATGGTAGTGTTTTTATTTATTTATTTATTTTTTCTCTCAATAATCTTCATTTAGATTTAGCGCAGCCAGTAGTGGAGTTGTTGGAGTGTCTGCAAGTCCCTGTGACCTGGGCAAAAGGCTGGTTTGACTTGGACTTTGTATGACCCGGCATGTCTGCTACAGCATACTGTTTATTGCTGCACAGAACTCTACAGCAACCTTAATAAATTGAGAAGTATGAAAGCAGCTTTGTTCAGATGGGGGAGTCTACCAGTTCTACCGGTGTGCGATAAGTAGAGTAGAGCAGAGCAGATCGTCATGTTCAACAACACATCCCATCTCTAAATGGACAGAGAAACCAACAATTAAGCAATAGTAACAATTCGTTTTGTAGAGAAAAGTTTGAGCAGGTTTATTCTTCTGAGTCAGCCCACATAAACATTAGCAATGTTACCAAGTGCCCTGATCACCACAACTAGCAGAGAGAAAGCTTTGTATTCCTACATTAAAGCGGTTGAGGGGACTGTTTCTTAAAAGTTTTTAAGCAAACCTTGCTGACAGTAAAACATGACATCCTGTGTGTCATCCTGACAGAGGTGAGTAGAGTAGCCTAAATCAATACTCAAGTATTGATACTTCGGTAAAATACTGACACAAGCAAAGGTTCCTTTAAATCAAACAAGGTAAGAGCAGTTGCTCGTTTCACAACCTCCAGCAGCACTGCTAAAGGTTGTCATATTAGAAATTGCTCCTTTTAGTAATTATTGATTTTTGAAAAACATTGGACAATTGGTCTTTCTCTTGCGATCGAATGTATCACCCCAGTCTGTGGTGCTAAGGCAAGTTATAGCGTGGAATGATTATATGATGTGTTCTCCATTAATCAAGCTATTATTTTATGTAAATGCCTGCTGAAATTTTTCACTGTACATAATTTAAAAGACAAAAATAAGAAGACTAAACTAACAGAGTCATTCTGAGAACACAAGCTCAAGTAATTCAAAGCTTGTAAAATGCTGTTGGTGTAAGCCCTAGTGTAGGCAATTTTAGGACGTAAGGAATTCATTTACCTGTAATTAAGTGCTTTCTATATTGTTCTTTTTTCATGTTCATGTCATTTAAGCTGTAATGACCTACATAATGGAAGTCGTTCTTGAGTGTGAACTGTGTTGTTTTTTGTTTTTTTGTTTCTAAACAGTTTCAAAAGTCTACAAATTTTTACCTGGCTTATGGCCTGGAGTAAACCCCAATCACATTTGTAGGAGACACAGCCACTCAGTTCATATATTGCAGAGTTTCCTGCTATACCCTCTGATTGGTGTATATGGTAAAAAAAAAAAAAAAAAAAGACAACTTAAAATTATAAACCCTGTGATGTGCGTGTATCATGAAATACCTGCCAGTAACCAGTGCTATTTAAGTCACTGGTTGTTGTGGAAACAGGATGTAATGGCTTTGTGTGTGTGTGTGTGTGTGTGTGTGTGTGAACAAATCAGATAGGCCTAATGATCAGTATATACACAATTTACTTATGGATGAGTAAAGGAAGTGTAATTGCACGGAGATGCTCTTCGTTAACCTTAGAATATGTACTTTACATAACTTAACTTTTGTTGACCTTCTAAACCAGTAGTAAGGAAATTATTGTTGCATATATTTGCTGCTTCAGAAGACAAATGTGCCTTAGCCACTATTAATAATTAGTCTTAGAAACCAAATAAACCTAAAAGTCTTTATTATAACTGGAGATCCATGCTGCACTCCAGCAGGATCTCATAAATATACATTTGTACAGTCATTTATTACCTGAAATATTAAATTACTTATTTAATATAGGATTTCAGTAAAGATTTTAATGCCAGGTAAAGCTGAAAGCGAATGTAGATGTTTGTTTACCAAGAAAGTATTATCTAAAATGTGTAAAAAGTTTTAAAAAAGCTGTTGTGAACAGTTTTGTGGGATACCAGGCAGTGTTTACCTCAGATGATGTCAACTCTCAGCCTTCACCGGCATCATACAACAAACTGTTATTTATCTGTATTTAAAGAAGACCACCATGACTTGATTTAAATGTTGTAGTGCTGGTTTTGGTTGAGCTATTTAAAGAAAAATGCTTTTAGAATATTTTTCTCGTGTATTAGAAAAAGTTTTTAGACCACAAAAACGTTGCCTTTGGTCTCCGAATAGCACTGCCTGCACACAGTCTTTTTGTGACATCTTCAGTCATTCAGCAGCAGCTCTCTAGCAAAGACTGCTTACAAGTCTTTTAAAAGCACTAGATGTGGGATGATTCTCGCTTCATAGTCCCGCTTACAGTTGACACATTTAGACTGTATGTCTTTTGTGAACCTATGCAAAGGCTTAACGGTTTAACGTCTCTAGGATCTTTTGATGTGGAGGGTTTTTTTTGTTGTTTATCATTTTAGAATCTTCCAGCTTGTATTTAGTGAATGAGAGCTGCTGCAGTTGTAGCTGTGTCTCATGCTTTTCTCTGTGCTTTCACTCACCATTCAGAAACTTGCGATTGTGTTTGTGTGGAAACTATGGATAGTGGGACGGTGGAGTCAAGGCTCACATTGGCTGGCTTGTGGACAGGTCTTGGACATGTTGGAACATTTTTTTTATGTAACAGCACTGGAGTGGGGAGCATATTCAGAATGTTTTTTTCTTTGTGTTTTTTTCCCCTCTTGCACATGTACAGCACTGTTTTTAATAAAAAAGGGGATTAATTGTCTTTTGCATCAAGACAACAGTAGTATTTATTTTTCTGTCCTTTTTCTTATCTGTAAACTTTTTCTTGTAATTAATATCACTAAAGTATTTTCACTAAATGGGGAAATGACACAAAGTTATATGAGACTACATTAAAATCACAGTACTGATATTATTGCCATTTAAGAGCCAGGTTATGTGTCATTATTTGTTTGTTTCTAACAGTTTATTTTGGGTATTGTGGTTAGAGTGAGTGCTAGGCTGTAACTAATGTTGCTGTCCTTTCGTAATTGTGCTGGAGGAAATGGTGTCTTGAATGCATCCAGATGTCTGTAGCTAGATATTTTGGCTGACGTTATGTCCTCAAACTCTGAGACTCCTTTAACTACGTCAAAGAAAATGTGAATCATTGACTCTGTGTCAGTATGTAAGTGTATCAAAGAGAAGTAGTCTGGATGGGGTGTGCCATGCTATATATATAACCACAATATTTTTTATTATTATTATTATTATTATTAGGGATGCACCGATACCACTTTTTTCTTACAAATACCGATACCAGCTTTTATTAAGTATCTGCCGATACAGAATACAGGTACCGATACCAACTCTGAATTAAATGCTGAATTAAATCCTGATATTTATAGTGTTCCACTTTTTGTATGTTGTATTTTTTATGTCTTATCCTGAATAAGATATAATAACCTTAAAAGAACACCATTTACTGGTTGAGTAACTGCACATTAAAAAGTTTCAGAGCTATGAAAAAATAATAATTGCCACAATGCAGAAACACGTGCAGCCATTTACTCAATAAGCTTCATGGTATTGGTGCTCTCTTGCCGATACTAATACTGTGTGCAAGTGCCAGTATCGGCACAGATACCGTATACCGTATCACCTTTATTTATTTATTTATTTATTTATTTAAGTCAGTTTGGTATAGTGTGGGCTTCTACTATGATGATCATTGCTAATAGTCATTATTAGGGGTATAATGCATCCATTTATGAGCATACTGGGCTCACAATTCGTTTCTTGTTTATTTTGGACTTCGGGCAATTGAAATGAAGAAAAATGATGACTAATCTTGTTGTTGCAGAATTATCTGACTGAAGAGCAGGTATTAAACTGAAGGTGGCTGGAGTAACAGACCACATTTGGTAATACTAGAGTGTGTTAAGGGTGACAGTGGTGCTTGGTTACCATCATACATTTCTTGAAATAACTCCTGTGGGCAGATTATCAGAATTTTTATGGTCATTGCTAATTTCTACATCGAAAACAAAATCAGATTTCTACAAAACCAAGGAGCAATGGTTAACAAAGCAAACGCTGAATGCTTATACTTTCATAAAACACAGTTCAGGCAGAAAATGCTGTCACTTGACCAATTAATGAGTATGTGTTATGAGCAAACCCCTGTTTTTAATCACTCTTGTTAAAAAAAAAAAGTCAGACTATTCATTTTTATTTTTTATCCTTCAATTTCTGACTCACCTGTGTTTGTTTCCAGTTGTCTTCCTTTGCTACCTTATGTTCAACTGGGCAAACCCATTAAAAGCTATTTGAACATTTTTAAAAAAAGTTCTCTTTGTCTGACTGCCTTTCTTTTGTCTTCCCTCAGTCTTACATGTGACTGTTAACAGTATGAGGCTGAGAATGCGCAAGGCATCTCAGCGGCCGAACACCGCCCACGCCCCTCAACTGGCCCGGACCAAACGCGGACACCCGAACGAGGAGGAGTGTGCAGTCCGAGGAAAGGGCCTTCTGTCCACCCTCAAGAACTTCATCCATAACGATGCCTTAAAGGTAAACGTTTCATTGTGTTGATTTATCTGGATGTGCGGAGAGATTTCTGCACAATTCAATAATTGTTACTTTCAGTCTCTCTTTAACATAGCTAGTGTAAGTGTTCAAATTTGACTATTTCAGATTCTTAAACTTTTTGTTAACATGCCCTATATCTGCTCAGCAAAGTACTTCTACAAATTTTGAGGAAAAACAGTGGACAACAGTAAACAGTACACTGGCACCTTTTTGAAGATTATATATACATATATATTGGATATAAGCCTTGATCTGTGTCTGAGCTGATTTTAAATAGCTACTTGTGTAATTTCATTTATTAGACAGTGCCATGCTTATGTTTGCCCTGCCGGATGTGTGACTATAGTAACTGGCATGAGTTCTCACCAGCTTGAGATTATGACAAATGTTGAGTTAGATTGACGTACAAGTCACATCACTATCATTTAGGTTAACATGTTTGTACCTGTCAAGAAACCACCTGCTTCAGACTATGCTATTTCTAAAGAGGTACAAATATTGTTGTTTGAATGAGTAGGTTTATAATCAAACTTATCATATTTTGTTCAAAAATGGATTGCGTTTGTAAAATAAACTTGATGTTATGCAGTGTCAGTCCAGAACTGGTTTAGTTTTGGAACCCTGTTACACCAGTGTATCTCTGTCTTCTTTGTCCTCAATATTGGTCTTGATTTAGCACCATGTCTGGGTTTGAGATGTAAAATTCCGGGTTTGTAAGGACCTGGTGTCGAATTCACCCAGAAGCACATGGAGGAATTCTGCTGCTTGTCTGAGGAGTGCAGTAGTGGTCTAATTTTAGCTGTGGTTCCACACTGTTTGCATAATGACACTAGGTAAGGTTGGTTTAAACAAGCTTGCAGCTGGCTGTGCGTGCACTAGGGTTTTTTTAAGGCTGTAGGTTACGTGTGGTATTGTTTTAATCTCATCTGTTTATATAGAGTGGAAAACAGGCTTTGAACGCCTCTAGACATATTCCACACACTGTGTACAGTGCAATCAGGTTTTAATGTGAAGTGTATTTGCAAGAAAGTAGCCTACCCAAAGGCTGCTTGGGGCGCTAGCATTCAATTCAATGTGTATAGGTGACTTTGGGTAAGAAGAGTCCCTAAAGTAAAAGATAGGAGTGGGTTTTGTGAAAGCAGCAGTCATTAATCTAAGTCAGACCAGATCAAACCAGAATAGATTGATGGGGCGTTGATGTTCTAAAAGCTTCTGACGTTTTTGTTTTTGTTGCTGTGTCACATTTTGGGTATTTTAAATTTTTTTAAACCCATAAATGCGTATCATGCCACACTCCAGATGTACGGCAGATGTTGCTTGTCAATGTTTTTCTTGTAAAATTTGTTTTGAAATAATAAAATTGGATTAGGTTGAAGTATTGTTAATCTTTTATACTAATGTGTATCTTGTTTGTTTTAAAAGATTAGAGCAATAATGTAAAAAATAAGGTCGGGTGCTTTTCAGTACTGTATTCACTCTGGGATTAAGGTCTGAGCCCAGAGAAGAGATCTTTATGTGTAATTAGAGAGGCAGCAGCATAGGCAGTGATCAGTATGTGGGCACAGAGCGGTTGTCGGCGCGCATTTGGCTGTGTGCACTGTCAGCCATTGCTATCTGTGTTATTATTAAGATTCAGACCCTCATCCCACCTTGTATCACTTTAGAAAATGTTTCAGTGTAAAACATTGTGAAGTTCCTCCTCTTACTTGGTTAAATCAGCATTTATTTGTAAATTTATGATAAATAAGGACAAAACAGAGCAAAAAAAATATCAGTTGTATTGTAAATATTAAATATTTCACAAAACTTGTAATTTGACTTTAGGCATGCAAACTTTTGCTAACCACCGTAGGGACTGTTTGCGAATTTTCACGTAAGTTAGTCCCCAGACTAACTGTTTAGACTAGGATTACATTATAATCTGTTTAAACCACATAACTCAATACAAGCTGTAATAAACAAACTGTATGTAAAGTAAATATTGGGTGTTTTTTTTGAAGTAAATGCTTTCCCAAGTCTAAAAGTCGCTTTAGCGTTTTATCCAGGAAGAGGAGCCCTCTGTGAAACCCTGTCTGGCCAGGTCCCTGCAATTCCTATGGAAATACATACCCATTCATTTTCCACAGACTGACTAAAATGGCGGCTTCACGAGAACAGTTTACGGTGTTCACGGCATGTGCTGATAGAAAACATGCCGTCTGTCTGGCAGTGTTTTACCGTATGTGACACAGACTCATCCAGGACGTTTTGTAAAATTTGTAAAATCAACGTGTCTCGTGGGGGAACCAAGACAAAGACGCGGCTAAATACATTGAGTTTCAGCAAACAGCAGAGTTAGCAAGCGCAGCTAGCACAAAACAAACAACCCAGAAAACCGTGCAGACCAGATTTGACTGGTACGAACAGTACAGCAGCAACAATTCAAGATCTACATTTAATGATTGCAGTTTTTCCTTTAAAATAACCAGAGTCTACGTTTAATGACTGCAGTTCTGACTGCATTTATTTAATTAGCTTTTTTTCTTTAAAATAAGGGTCTACATTTAATGATCGCAGTATTGGAGATATTTGTTTGATGTATTTTGTTTTTTTACTGTTAATTTTGTCTAAAATATTATGCTGTTTCATATGAGCTCGTTAAAAATGGTAACAAACCCGTTTCGACCATGATTCATGATTTGCTTCCGCTAATAACTACATGTAGCCCTGCCGTGGCATATAGCCCTGCCCAGCCGATCGTGCTGAAAGGTGATCGGCGATCGGAATCAGCCTCAAGAACCTATTTGATAAAATAAACATTAAGGTATAAGGGTTATTCAAAGCCAAAAGGTATTGGTCTAAAGACCAGATCCGTTAAAAGTCTGAAACAAGTTGATTACTATCCATGTGTTGCTCAGGTGGAGCATGAGAACCCAGCTAAGAGGAGTCGCCTGAACTGTGACATCATCACCTCCACCCCTCAGACTGTCATCCCATCCAGAAAGAGTGTGAGCCGGGTTCGCAGGAGGTGCTCTATTGATGGCGGTGAGTTGTGAACATGCACGGCTTGAGAACTAAACAGCCTTAACTGGTTCTGTTTAGTGCATGAGGTGGTTACAAATAATAAAACAACAACACAGACTGTTACTGTCTTTAACAGTGGTGGGTTCGCACATAATCAAGTTTATACCACACCTACACAATCAGCCGTACTGGTGTCCAAAATTGCTTCTTTAGTTGTGCACTGGAGCTACAAGACTAATGCACCTAACAAGGGGTGGAAGCTCATGCATAATCAAATGGCATCATACAAACAGCAGTTTGGTTCAATACACTAAATTGTGATTTAGTAATTTAGCTAAAAAACTGTGGTTGTTCTGAAAAAGCTTTACTGTTTTAGGTTTTTTTTTATATATAATATTATTTATTTTCATAATTGCCACAATCTGACAGTAATGATATTGTGCCTTAGTTGTTAAAGTTCAAGACAGTCCTGTGCACAGTGCTTTTGTCCAAATAAGGGTTTCTTAGTTGCAATGTGAAATTAAAATCATACATTGTTCCACATAACACTGACCCACAGAAGCCCGAAACCATGACACGAGTAAGCCGACAAAGCCTAACGGGAAGTTTGAAGAGGCTGGCGACGCAATGAGCAGCCCTCCCCGCACCACTTTGCTGGGGACCATCTTCTCTCCTGTTTTCAACTATTTCTCACCAGCAAACAAAAATGGTGAGCCTTCAAGTCTGCATCTATTCTGAACAAAGAACAGATTCCTATATTTTGTGATACTCACAGCCTAGATCAGGAAACAGTTAACCTCTCTCTCTCTCAGTCGTGTCTGGTTCAGATGCACTGGGGCAGGCCGTGGAGGCGGAGGAGATAGTAAAACAGCTGGATATGGAACAGGTGGAGGAGACCCCCATCAGCACTGCCACATGTGCTCCGCTGTGCCCTGGTGTCATGCCCTCTGTAGCCATGAGGCTCCCGCCCACCAACTACATTCAAACAGAGGGGGAAAAGGAGGACGATGAAGTGGCTCATGCTGATCTACCACCCCTCACAGGTAAGGGAATAAAGCCTTATTGCAGTTCAGTTGAAGTTCTCTCTGCTGTGGAACAGTACTGGACTAAGAGTGGACGATACAGCAAAAATATGTCAGAAATAATACAATTAATTAATACAAGACGTGGCATTATTGGCTCACACCCAGTCAGCTGCACACAACCGTGTGGTTTATGTGGTTGCTCTTGTTCTGACTCTTGGCAACCATATGGACAGTGTTTTTCCAGAATATCCAGTATTCTGTTTGGGTCATCAGGCTTCTTACTAGCGTTTTTTTTTTTATTCTTCTGATGATGTTCTTCCGTCTTGTTGATGGCTGTTCTTTTCCCTTTTATCTTCAATTGTTCAACTGTAATTGTCTTTTCCAACAAATTATTTCTTTTCATTAGATGTCCAGAACAAGAGCTTCAGTTTGGTTTTCTGGGTTTAAAAAGTGAGGCTTGATTTGTACGAGCTTCCATTAGTTTTGTTTTATTTTATTTCCAACATGCTCTTATATCCAGTACCGAAGTCCAATTTCTTTTTATTATCTAGCTTTCACATCTATAAAGAACTACAAAAAAGACCATAGCCTGGACCGTTTGGGTTTTGTTTGTAGACACATTACTTTTGAGGATCTATTGAAGCTCCATCATTCTTTGTTCTGCCAAGTGCCTTGAGTGTTAGATCCCTTGTAATTAATAATTGATTTTCTGCATCATCTACATTTATGGTAAACTTGTCAATTTTAACATGTGTTTATCATATAAAGCTAAATTCCCTTATTTATACTTTATTCTTTGGCTTTCTGTGTAATAAGTATAATATAATTAAGGAAGAACTTCGTTCTGCTGTAAGTGTTGTTGTATACATATGGAAGGTTGTTGATATTTACCGATCTTCAGTCCTTGGTCATCTTCCTCCAGTCCTGTTTCTCCAAATAATATGGCATACACATCGAACGAGTATGTTGATAGATTGCAGACTTACTCAGGGTTTGAAATGATTGTCATTTCTGAACCTAGAAGCATGCACTGCATCATGCATGTGTTGTACAATCATACACCTGTTGTGACAGTTGTTGTTATATTTTTCCATTATAATTCTTTCTCTGGCTGCTTAATGGCAGTGCTGGGGTAAGAGAGGAGTTTACAAGCCAAAAGTGGATCCATAAGGTAATATGAAGGCTTAGTGGAAGTGATTAGCTCCATTACTCATTGTGCTGTGCTAAATTCCCTTGTTATAGTTACTCTCTTCAGCATATAATGCAGGAAATGTAGTAATAAATAAAGAAAAACAAAGTGAATACAAATTTCCATAAAAAATCTTTACTTCCTAAATTGGCGTTTTCTAAATCCTGCTTACACGTTAGCTATAGGGGAAATATGAAGGTGGTTGTTATTCTCTTTACAGTCAATCTAAATCTGGTATGTGCTGCTGAGTACTGTTAATACCCATGATGTATTTAGAAAAACACTGGGATGTAATTTGTGAAGTCATATAGACCATCTACTAGAGGAAGATTCATTACTTCACACATTTTTATGAAATTAAGCAAATTCACACATTTTGTCTCTGTCATTCTATCTCAGCTCCTGGCTCCCCTCCAGTCACGGGGTACGTGGAGGTCCCTGCCAGTGTTCCTATTGATGCCTCATGTGAAGAGGACTGGGAGGTGTTTGACCCGTAAGTACAACTGCTGTAAACACTGCTTGTGCTTTTTGTCAGTGTTTCTTTTAAGCTGTGTTTGAGTTTAAGCATTTGTTGTGAAGTTAGTCACTGGTATTGTATTGCATCAAACCCAAAGGAGTAATGTGTTTGACTTCACCAACGAGACTACCAGCCAGTCGCTTATCATCAGAGCTGCATTCTTACTGGTTTATTGATCAAAATTGTGACTTGCTGCAGTTTTTAACACTGGTATCTTGGAATTGTTTTTGTTTTGTTTGTCTTCTGTTTAATTAATTTAAAGTAGGACTTTGTGGTGGTGCTGGGTTTTTGTGTTTTTTTTGGGGGGGGGGGGCTTCTTTCAAATGTCAAAGTTGAAAGCTGTAGCAGTCAGAGGAGACAGGCTATGGTGTGCAAGTTCAGATCCAAGTTACCTCGTAAATAGAGATGGAAGGATCGATCAGCCATGTATCGGCATTCGACCGATATTTTTCCAGTTTATCGGATCGATGGCGCGTCTCATGAGGGAACCATAACAAAGATCATAACAAAGACATTTAACACTACTAATCTGATACGGCACTTAAGAGTACACCACACGGCTGAATACAGTGAGTATCAGCAAACAGCAGAGCTAGCACGCGTAGCTAGCACAGACAAATAACCCAGAGAACCGTGCAGAGCAGATCTGACCGGTCTGAACAGTACAGCAGCAGCAGCAACAGCCAGAGAGCTAAATGAATCACAGCCAGAGTGATTGAGTTTATAGTTCTAGATAAGCAGCTCCTCTCGACTGTAGATGATGTTCATTCTGCCGCTTATTATTCCACCTGGATCCACGCTGTGCCGTTCCTAGTAGGAAATACTTTTCAGATGTCGCTCTTCTAGAGCTGTATCAAGCGGTTTATGCCCACATAGACCATCTTCTAATTTTGTTAAAAAATATTATGCTGTTTCACATGAGCTGGTTAAAAATGGTAGAAAACCAGTTTAGACCATGTTTAATGACTTGCTTGCATTAATAAGTACATGTAGCCCTGCGGCATATAGCCCCGTCGTCGATTGGTATCGGCTATCGGCCGATCGCGCTGAAAGGTGAGCGGCGATCAGAACGTCTCTACTTGTAAAGCATGAAGTAAGAATTTCAAGGTTTGAGGTGCCAGGTCAGTGTTTTTGGAACTCGTCATATGTACTTTTTGTATTTATGTTACAAGTACATGCTCAAAAGAAGCTCCAGCTTCATGTTTAAATGCAAATCAAATGTAAAATCAGCATTCTGTTGCTGAAGATATGATGACCAGTAGATAATACACTTACTTCAGAAGACATGTCCTTCAAAAAGTTTTGACTGAGAACTCTCTTTTAATGCTCTTTCAACACAACTTTCCAGTTCATCCGCTCAGGAAATTCTTTCACTCATTGTGCTTAGTTTTTACCAGTGAAGTCTCTAAATCCCTAAATTTCCAGAATTTAAATTGTATAGTTTTAAATCATCCGCTGAAAAGTCTTATAAATGTTTTTGTTAATACTTAAATACTGAGTAAATTATTAAATGTGAAAAGTGGTTTCTCAGCCTCAAATGATGGATGTATTTTTTGGAATGGGTAGTTCAGTCAGTTACTATCTAGATGATACAGTTTTTTAAAATGATTTATTTTTTTGATGATATTTTTTTTACTATAGCTAATCTGGGATGATATTGTAAATGATCTAATATTATTTATTTTCATCAGTGATTATGTTTTTCATTGAAAACATGTAAGACTGTTAACTTTCAGTGCTCTTCCTTGTTTGTTAATGTAACCAAATTAGCACATTGGCACTCTCTCTTTCTGGAGAATTCTCAAGTACTGTAAATTTCTTTGTTTCATTTGAATGCACCTCAGCATCGTTCATTAAAGTCTTTTTCTTATGTATGTGTGTAGTTAATTAGTTGTTCTGTTCTAAATAGCCTATAATTAAATGCAGCCTTTTCTGTTGTGTGTAGTTCCCAATTAACCACTAATAACAATAATTGTAGAAAGGAAGTGGGGAAGGTTAAAGGCAGAATTTGGCCTTCTGCATTGACTTTCTGTTTGTAGGTGTACTAAGTATTTTCTGGCGTTACGTGTTTTGGTGTTTGCTCTGTAGGTATTTCTTCATCAAGCACGTTCCTCCACTGACCGAAGAGCAGCTAACCCGCAAACCTGCCCTCCCTTTAAAGACACGCAGCACACCAGAGTTCTCCCTCGTCCTAGACCTGGTGAGTGTAAACTTATGTTAATGTTAAGTAAATATCCTTACTCTGAGCCCAAACAGAATAACAGAACCATGTCATACATGCTGTAAAATAATAGTTTTCGTTCTGCACTATAATTGGGACTCTGCTCTTTGTTTCTCTAAAGGATGAAACTCTAGTCCATTGTAGTTTGAATGAGCTGGAAGATGCCGCACTGACTTTTCCTGTCCTTTTCCAAGATGTCATATACCAGGTGGGTCCAGCGGAGTTGTTGGTGAGAGAGCTTGTTTGAGTGTCTGAAGCTGTACAGGCACATATCTGTAAGAGTGTTTGTGTGAAAACAAGGTTTTTACAGTTTGGCTATCTCCACAAGAGGGGGCCAAAGCATCACTGTAAACGTAAAGCCTAGACTGCAGTCAAAGTTCAGTGGCAACAGTGGGATCCAGCTAGAGTCGGCTGCTTTGTGTGTTTCTCTATGTTATAATGGCTAGTTTAAATAGAAAGACCAGTTGTTACTTTTTCATAATTAAAATTTAATGCACAAAGTGATTTATATCATGTTCTGTGTTCCAGGTTTATGTACGGTTGAGGCCATTCTTCAGAGAATTTCTTGAACGCATGTCTCAAATTTATGAGGTAATGGTTTCTCTTGCTCCTTAGTTCAGGACATGTGTTTTGTTATGTTTTTTGTTTGTTTTTTTTTTTAATCTCTCTCCCTCTCTCTCTAGATCATTCTTTTCACTGCCTCAAAGAAAGTTTACGCAGATAAGCTGTTGAACATCCTCGATCCGAAGAAACAGTTGGTCCGGTTAGTGGACTTTTGTATAATTTGTATAATTTTTTACCTGCACCAAAAAACATGGTTGTGATCACAAAAGTGAGTAGAAGCTACCTGTTTTATGGAGTTTATCACTATTACCTTGACATTAGCTTAACCTGCTGTGAGCCCTGCTGCTGTTCTGGCCTGTTTTTCAACTGCATTCATTGTCTACCTAAAGCCTAAGAGGTCCAGACACACATGGTTAGATTGCATACGTTAATTGCAAACAGAGTAATTTCGCTCTAGGGAGATGACTGGAAATCTTTGCTGTTCATCCCAGACAGCCATTATGCTATAAAAACTTAATTTATTTATTCATTTTTACTATGTTCATGTGTCACACCAGGGCTACATTTTTATGTCAGGATGCTTTTATTATCCAATAGCTTACAAATGTTGGCTTTCATTTCCTGTTGGTATGGCAGCAATAGAGCAGCAACAACAAGTGTAACAAGTGTCTTTAATCTGAATTGTAGATCTCTCTTGCTCTCGTTTGTTGACACAACTAAAATTTTGCTTAAATTTACCAGATTGCCTATCCTGGCACTGAACTTCCATATTCTAGAAAACTGTCAGTGCTGTTTGTTTCATTGAGATATAAACAATACTGTTTTATAGTGCTGGCCAAGTGCGTCTGCTTTTCTTTAGACTCAAGCAAAGTGCCATCTCTTTTGATCAGACTTTGGACTTCTTTAGCCCTGAAGTATTAGTTTGTAATGAAATCCAGCCATTGGGCTTCCGTGCTAGTTGCTGGCTTGCTCTGGTGGCTTTGATTACAAAGCAAGGGTTAGGTTTTGCTTAGAGAGGGTGCTGGGCGCCACCACAATGAGAATCCAAGTGATCTTCAGGTGTCAACTCTTTGGTTTGTGTGCATTATTTATTCTTGTCCTGGTGTCGTTGTTGCAACTGAATCGTTTCTTTCCCCATCTCTTTCTGTCTGTGCGTGTGTCCAATTTGATTTTAGGCATAGGCTATTTCGGGAACATTGTGTCTGTGTACAGGGGAACTACATCAAGGATCTGAATATTCTTGGAAGAGACCTGTCAAAGACTATAATTATTGACAATTCACCGCAAGCCTTTGCATATCAGGTGAGAAGGTTAATGGTGGAAATTTTTCCACTCACTCATCAGTTCATCTCATCATATTTTAGACTCGAAGCCTGTATTTGTTCACACGCAGAGTACATTTAAATTCTCCATTGTCCCGCACAATGTTTAATTCTGTATTCAGACATCCTTCAGTAGGAGTGCTTGCTGCCTAATGATATTTCCATTACAAAACCCAGTTATAAAAACAAAGTAATCAACTGATCAGTAGAAGTGTAAAATGATCTAAAGGTCAAGATTAAGTCATATCAGTGTTAAATGTTAATTCTAACTAAATTCTAACTGCTGTTTAATAAAGTATGTGCTTCTTTTGTTGGCTCCGTGTTTTCAGCATCACTCGTTGTCCGCAGGCTTAGTGAGTTATATTGTTGGTTTTGTTAAAACTGACCATCGTGTCTGTTTTTCAGCTGTCCAATGGCATACCGATTGAGAGCTGGTTTGTGGACAAGAATGACAATGAGCTTCTCAAGCTGGTTCCTTTCCTGGAGAAGTTGGTAGAGTTGGTATGTCGGTTTATCACTTTATCATGATACTCACATGCCTTAGAGAGTGCAACTTTTTTTTTTTTGCAATAAATATTCACTAAAAATATTCAATAAAATTTTTATGATAGAAACAATTGAAAACAAAAATGCAATTTGAATAACTGAGACACGTTTTTATGGAAGCACAATGATCGCCCTGTTACGCAAAAATATAATTTTGTGGTTAGCCTTTATGTCTGTCCTGTCAGAGCCATGGTCTGAGGTAGACACTGTTAGGAACTCTTAAATTTGGCCATGTGAAATTTAAAGCTTGGTCACCTCTCATGCGCTAATGAAACCAAAATGCTGTTTCCTCTGCTATTATTATTTAAGTATAACTATTAAATGTTGACATCTCATACGACTATAAATCTTCATAATTTAACTTCGTTAGCTTAGCATAACTTGAGCCACGAAACTTAGCAAGTGAAGCTAATCTTAGCTAACATCAGCTAAAACAGGTGTACCCGGTTTACCTCCACGTACACGGAGGCTCTTGATCACCTCTCGCTGGTTTACACGCCCATACTGTTGGAACAGCGCCTTTAGTCTTCATCCAGTCATTGTGTAAGCCTACAATCCCGTAGTTGTGATAATCTTCAGGCGTGAAATGATCACTACAGATGACGGAGTGAGAGGATGATCCTTTCCAATATTTGGGTATAGTTTGTGCTCGGGGGTTCCACTGTACATAAAATTACTGCAGCCAAAAACAACACCTTTCTGTCATTTTGCATTACTGTGAGTACATCTTCTAGCATGTTGTCCACCATCTACGTCACACGCAGAACACCTGCAGCAGCTCCCGAACAGTGGGCGGGGCCAAATAGTTTTAAGCCGTATTCTTGACTTTATTAAAAGTCAGAAGACGTTTGATTTTTTTTTTTTACAATCATAAGTTAGGAACTCAAATTCCGCTGTATTTATGTGTTTGACATTTTCTTCTTCTTCTTATCCTTATTAGTCATTATTCTTACAGCATTCGATAGAGTGTTTAATACCAAGCATGTTTGATAGTTTCTGGTCTGTTTAACACATTTTCAGTATGCGTTTGATATTGATGCAAACAGAAAAACATTTTATAATAACTTGGTTATACTGTGAGTGAGTGCGTTATACATTATGTTTCTCGTCTCCAGAATGAGGATGTGCGACCATACGTCCGTGACCGCTTTCGTCTGCACGATCTGCTGCCTCCTGACTGAGGCACAAGTGTGGACTTCTCCTCTTGGACATGAAGTAATAAAAGACAGAAAAGGCAAAACAGACAAAACCTTTTTAACATCATTGCCATTTTAACTTTTTTCTGTTTTTTGTTGTTTGATATTTTTCCCCCATATTTCCTCCATCCCTTCAGTCATAAAAAAAAAAGAAACAGATTTTAAGCAACATTTGAAAATGGAATTCATGAACTCGTATGAATAGATGTAATAATGTAACTGCTTTACGTGTGTAAGTCCAAGAACTCTGCTTCCTCTGGGACTCGCCACTAGAAGAATTATTTTCTTCTTTTCGTTTGTCTGGATTGATGATCCTGTTTCTTCAGTCATTCGAGCACTCGTGAAGTGAATGTGTAAAACGTAGCTGAGAAGAGGAGGATCAAAAGAAATCTTTTTTTTTTCTTTTTTTCTTTTTTTCTTTTTTTTTTCAGCAGAACTTTTTAACATTCTTTGCTACTAGACCAGTTTCAACAGGAATGGCCAGTCAATGTAAAAATGCTTGTGGGTGATGGAGATTGTCTGTGGATTTGTTTTTAAATGTCTCCCTCTGCCTGATCTCATCATGCATTCCTCGACATCGCCGTGGCTTTTCTGTAGTCGTTTTAATTTAATCGGTGGCTTTTGGTTTCACTGTTACTCTTTCGCTGGTCGCTTGTCTGTGTCTGCCAGAATAATGTTCCGTTCTCGAAGAGTGTGGCCTGAGGTGTTTCTCTGTATTTTGTTTTAGAGGTATTCAGTGTAATTGGCTCGCTCTTGTACAAGGTATGGTGGAGTTAATATTGGCATCAGAATTTGATTGTTTAAAAAAAAAAAAAAGTTACAAAGACCAACAGTCCCTCACTAGTCCCTCATTGGGCTGATTTACTTCCAAAATGTTGAAACAAATCATTTTTAAAATCTGGCAGTCTGAATTTGTCTGTTTTAGATTTGTACCTCTGCACTTTCAAGACGTCTCAAGTTAGGTATTGAAAAAACTCCATCCAAACTATCTCTCACTCTTATTCTTTTAGAATTTTCTACTCTGGTTTGTCTCTCTGTCGCACGAATTTTCATATCAAGCCTTTTTTAATAGATATATATTTTTTTATTCTCAGTGTTCATCGCCCATTGTGGTTTTAGTATTAAATGGCAAAGTGTTTTATGTAATGATGGGAGCTGATGTAGCATGGTTCATGACGTGCAAATCTTCTCACCTAAACTGCAAAGTATAGAAGTATAGAAGATGAGAGCTGGAAGCCTGCGATCGCTCGCTTCATAGCATTAGCGTTGGAGCAACTCTGTGGTTTGAATTTCTCTTGCCTGTAATTCTTGCTTCCTCCCGTTTTTTCTGGTATTCATGGTTTTTAATGCCGTAAGGGGTCCTTAACATGAATGTGCTTCATGGAAAGACTTGGAAAGGAATTACAGATCGATAGTACGCTTCACTTTTCTGCTTTCCTGAAACTTTACCATGTCGGGTTTAGGTTATAGACCTTTAGTATGTGTATAAGAAATTATAGTCAGAAAGAGTATGATGTCAGTGCATCTGTCCTCATGACTGTTGTTAGATGTATTCCCTGTTCTCAAAGCTCTGCCTTTTTGGTTTAGTGTTTTTGTGGATTTTTTTATTATTATTTTTTTTTTACGTATTTTTTTTATTTTCATTTTATATTTGTAACTTTTTAATGTGGGATGAAAAAAAATGGGCAGGAGAATTCTGTGGTTTTACTGATGGTGCCATTACTGCCTTCTCAAGTGTATGTGCCATTGTTTGTTACTCCACCAAACATGCTAACGTTGCGTATGATGAATGGAAACAATTAGCCCCCAATTGCAGTAATGTCAGTGTATGCAGTTTCATTCACTCTTAGCAATATTAGCAGTTTGGATTGATATGTTTTGTTTTTTTGGGTTTTTTTTTTGCCTCAGCCAAGATGATAATGATGACAATAATCTCTCATCACATTTCTTATGGGTTGTTAAGAGAAGCTATGTTGTTCTGGTCATGTGTAGTCCAGAAAGATTGTAGTGTGGTCACTTTGTATCTGGGAGTTGATATCATCTTGTTAAGTGTCATTTATTCATTTTTCAGCATCGAGTGGGGGGGTCTGAAAGCATATTGTAGCTTTCCAAAAAAAAAACTTTTCAGGACAGGATGAAACTTTTTTTTTTTCTTTCTTTCTTTTGGCTTTCAGTATAAAATTTAATGTAAAAAAAATTCTATTCAAAGCAGTTTTGGAGCATTTCTTGTGAAATGTTACGTGTTAAAGGCGTTTGCTGAGGTTATAAAGAAATGCGAAACTTTTAAAACATTAAGTTATATGTAGTGCAAAAGTATTTAGCCCATTTAATGTGTCATATTTGTCTTGGTTACAAAAGACACTTTGTTTGTTTAGCAGTGTTTCATACTTTATTTTAAATGACTGACCCTCAAAATGATTAGTCTTTATGAAGAACATGCTGTGCCAGGAATCTACAAACTGAAAAATGCTTTTTGCATAAGTATTTAACCTCCTGTGCAATTGAAGCTCCTAGTTCATGCAAAATAAAGATATTACTCAAATAAGGATGCAGCTGTTTTATATAGAAAAGATTAACTGTAATGATTCACAAGTGAATGTAAAAGACCCCCTTAATTTAAGCCCCACTGGCCAGACTGTGAGACTGGAGGAAAACTTAAAATTAAGACTGAAAAGCATGCCAACCATCTTGGAGATAAGTTATAGACGTCCATAAGAAAAAGCAATAATATCCGAGAGTCTATCTCCGTGAACACAGTTGAATCAACCCAGGAGCTCAAAGCTCAGCATCTTTGCAAGAAGGGGACTCCTCTAAGTGAGGAAAGCCACATAGAGGCCTACAGTCATTTTGAATGAGCTACAGCATTTAGTGGCTGAGACTGCAGTAGAGTATCCAGCTGGTATCATCACCCCTTTCCTGAACGACAAAAACATAAAGGTGTCCAGATCTTAGTCCAGTTAAGATTAAATAGTGTCACTGTGGTTCACAAGCATCCTCAGAACAACCAGGAGCAAATCTGCCAGAACAAATAGGTGATCAGTGTGCAAAGCTAGTAAAAACTAAAACCATGCCCAACACACCTAAAGCTGTTACTGCTGCAAAAGGTTAATATCCATGTGCTAGTTGAATACTTATGCAAGCAACTTTTTTTAGTATTTTAATTTGTTTTATATATATCTTTTTAAAATTTGCTTAAAATTAAAGCATTTCCAGACAATCTGATGATTTGCAAGGGGGTTGAATATAGGGCAAGGCACTGCACTGAACAGAAAGTTTAAAAAAAAAATAAGCCCCAACAACTAAATACTTTGTTGTGCAAGTGGATTATTATACATCATCTCCTGAAAAATGAATAACGTCCACTTAAATAAAGGATGTTCTCTGGCTGTGTTGCAGTGTAGTTTGAGTAAGTTGACCCTAGTCAGTTGGGTTTTTTTGTTTGTTTGTGTTTTGTTTGTTTTTTTTTTTTGTTTTTTGTTTTTTTTTTTGGTGGGGGGGGGTAATGTGGCCGTAGTGATGTTCTGACCGGGACTTTGGTGTCATTTGCTTTGTAAGATTATGTTGAGACCCTTAAGACTGAGCAAGATCCACCTAGAATACCAGCCAAGGTGTAAAGCTATAGTTACTCTGCTCTTCTGTGAAATAAGGCCTTCTGAGTGACCTGTATGAAAATCCTGTAATATTCTTTTACTCTTTTGCAAAAACCTCCTTAATATGTAGTAGGAAAAGTAGTTTCTGTACCCTTTAAAAGTTTTATCGTTTTAAGTCATACCAATAATTGTAAAGCAATGGAGGGATGCGGAGGAGAATATAAACCAATGCTGAAGACGATAGGTTTTGGGGGAAAAGTGATCCCAAGGATCCTGCTCTTGACACAAGCTTGTACTATTCTTTCTAATTGAAAGGGTTCACAAGCACAATTACCTTTACAAGCAAAGGAGTTGAATCACTTACATATAGTATAGAAATGGTTATTATGTATATTGTATTATTGCATTGCACATACAGTAGCAGTTACTACAGATTTCCCAGCCCCACAGTCACGCTGTAGTGTACCATTTTGACTTATGCAAAGTTCAACTAGTGTTCGAAACGATGGCTCCAAATATTTGAGGGCGTTGCGGTGGTGTACCAGCGCATGCGCTTCCTCAGAAACAGAGACTTATTTTCTACGATTGTCAGAGCTGTAGCATTTTCTGCACAAAAGAAGGGTGAGTTAGACATTTCATATGTGCGAGTTCATTCAAATGTACATGACCATTTTTATTGTACAATGAGTAATTGTACCGTATGTAATATACATGCAGCTTCATGTAAGATCCTTAAAATAAGGAAACTCTTTTTGTATTTTTTTTGTTTTGTTTTGGAAAGGCATGTCATATCTACTTTTTAAATGTATTAATGAAAATTTAACTTTACATCAAATGGAGTGTTTTTTTTTCTTACTATATTATGTGTATGTACGTGCGTTTAGTTAGCACATTGTCACTGAACTGTTCGGAAAAGAATTCATAGCATGTAGAAACAAGCGACAAACAAAAAAAAGCCTGTTTTGTGGGAAAGTCCTTAATTAAATTTTAACTATGGCACTTTTTCTGCAGAAATGAAAACCGTTTCAGAGCTTTTTCTTGCTGCATTCATTGGTCAGGCAGTTTTGCCTTTATCACACTACGGTAGACATGAGACGAAATGGGAACATCACTGATTTTTCAAAGCTTTGCGTAACCAAATGGGTTTAATGTTGTTTACTAAGTCTTTCTGAGTGGTGTGGTGTGAAATGTTCACTTCTAGAGCCTTAACAGAGGACGTCTGCCTCTAAAGCCTCATTCACAGAAAGTCACAAAAGCACAACCTGACATCTACAACTTTGTTTATCATTGCTTTCGAGAAGGTTGTTCAGGATATAACTCATTAGAGCGAATATGTGGAAATGGTGGACAGCTTAGCCCGCTTAGATTAATTATTAACAGCAGAGGATCCAACACTCACGATATACGACACTGATTGGTATGGGGTAGAGCAAGGATTAAGGAGCTAGTAAAGTTCTTTGCAGTGGATCCTCTCAACAAAGATCTGAATTTTCCAGACTATGGCTTCTTTTGTTCTTGTTCTTTATGGATGTGAAAGCTGGGCAATAAACAAGTAAGACAAGAAAACTCTAGATGCCTTTGAGCTCTAGTGTTGGTGATGACTTTTGAGGGCTCCTTAGACAGCAAAGAAAACCTTACAGATGGTTCCTCAAACAAATCCAGCTTTATTTTTCACTTAAATCCCGAATAAGGGTCTTGTATTGAATATATTGTAAGAAGAACCCATTCCTTAGAAAAGACAGTTATGCTCAGAGCAATGGTAGTGAAAGGTAAATGAGAACGTTGATGACAAGTAACAAGATACATGGATTCTGCCGGAGGAATCATGGGCCAGTCAGTAAGAAATCTGAAGACCTGAGCGGAAGATTCCGAAAAAGCACCATCCATAGTGGTGCCAGGAGTCGAACATAGCTGTATTTATTGTTAATATTAACGGTTGTTTTACATTTAAGTATAATCTACATTTTAGACATAAGGTCACCATTCAGAAGTCAATTGTTAATAACATAGCCATAGTTGTGAATAAAAATGATTCAGTTTTGATACTAGCCTACACCTTATAAGTAATGACTATAAGTAATTAGCTAAAATAATAAAAACTGTTAAAATATGTCCTGAATGATAAACAGAGCTGTGGATGATTGAGAAGGCTATAAAACATTGAGAATAAAGGTTATGATCCAGAATGTTTCATATTTGAAAAGTGGAGATTAGACAGATAAACTACTATAAACACATTTACAGCATATTAATAAGAGGTTCCAGAAATAAAATGTTGAAGAAAGCATTTTAAAATGCCTTTTAGAAAAATATTAGGAAGGCAGATATTAATTTTATTATATATATATATTTAATATATTAAAGATCTAGTGAAGTGCCACAGGGTTCAGTTTTAGGGCTTTTGCTTTTCTCTTTTTTAATGTTGCCTTTAAATAATGTCATCTGGAAGCGTGATCCCAACCTATTCTGATGAAATGCATTAATACAGCTCCAGTCCTGTATGTGCTCTTCCAGGTCAGATATTTATTTGTGAATATCACAACATTTTGTACAACTCTGTTAAGAAAACTGAAACATTGAAATTATTCAGATAATTTTAAAAACAGTATCTGGTTTGTAGTATTTCAGCTTGCACTGAAAAGTTAAAATTAATGCCTTAATGCTGATGGTTTAACATTAGAGGATCTAAGAGGATAGTTATAGTTGCTGCAGTATGTTTAATACTAAGAAAGTTTCAGTAAATATAATATTACATCCATATATATATATATATATATATATATATATATATGTGTGTGTGTGTATATATATATATATATATATATATATATATATATATATATATATATATATATAATTCCATGTCATCAGGCAAATGCAGGGTACACCATGGACAGGTCGCCAGTATTTCACACGGCCAGCACACACTCATACCTACGAGTAATTTAGAGTGGGAGGAAACACATTCAAGCACGGGGAGAACATGCAAACTCCACACAGAACGATCCGGGCCAGGAATGGCCCCTGGCTTGTCTTGCTGTGAGGATATAGTGCTAAGCACTGCACCACCAATATAAAGTTTCATTCTGTACAAGGTTATACTTGTGGGGGGGTGGGGGGGATAATGTAATTGTGTAATACAGGGTACCCTGGCAGCTCCACACTATGCACTTCCCAGTGCTTTGTCTTGTCAAGTAGACCTCTTCAGCAGTTGAACATGTCAGGCGTGTAAAGTAGGTAAGACCTCACTGTGCAGAGCGTGAGGTAAGGACTTTGAAGCCCATTCATAGTAATAACCAGACAGATTGTATATTTTAAAGCAGTTCTGTACTTTTCATTTTTAAAAAAGGAAATGAGATATTGTAATTACACTTTAAACTTTGTTGTTCAGTTGGAGGTTTTTGGTCTTTGTCTTATCTTCCGATGGATCAAGACAGTGACTCCTCCTCCAGCTACCACCCTGCTGCTGCATTGTATTTCACCTTTTACAAGAGTTACGGTGTGAATTACGCACTGTGGCGATAGCCGGCTCAGTGAATGAATTTTTCAGAGCCGTATGGGCCGCGTTTCGGGCCTTCTAAATCCATGCCTGTTTCTGCTAACTGTCTTTAATTAGGTTTCTGACGTGGGCTCGGGTTTCAGGAGATGACGAAGGCAGACATGAGAACTTGGCTACTCAACTGCCTCCAAGCAGTAGATTAAAACTCATCCTATCTGACTTCAAGGAGGGATCATGGTCTTGCGAGACCCCTGGGCATGTTTTTGTGTGACATTTAAATCATGATTTCTTGTTTTTCTCTTTCGAACCACATACACATGGAGTAATATGTGCTATTTGAACCAAAATCCAATGATTCTCTAATAGTATATAACAATATAACCAAATATAACATTTCTTCTTTTATTTAATTATTTAGTCATTTGTACATTTTCGCTTGCTGTTTGATTTCCTAATGTTTACAACTGCAGGTGATGATTCTAAGGACTTGGGACACTTCAAATCTTGTGGTCTCAGGCTGTTTAGGCAGTTGGAGTTTCTTGGGCACTGGCCCCAGTGGTTCAGTCAGTGATCCATCTGGTTGCATTAACTTACATTGAAAGACTGTATCTGTCCACTCCTGTACAGTATTCTTGTTTATCCTTGGACAGTGACCATATATTGTCAATACTGACCAGCATGTGGATCTACAGTCTTGGCCAAAAGCTTTGCAAATGGCACAAATTTTGGCAGATGTTTATATGGTAGAGTACAATTATAAGCAATCACGTGTTATAACTATTTATTGACAAATATATCCAGTTTAAGCAGACTTCATATTTACAGTGTAGACTCAGCATGCTGGAAATCATCTTCTGGGCAAAATCATGAATTATGGTAACCTATTCTTGCCTAATCAGTGCTCAGAGTTGAACACAGTTTCTCAATGGGATTGAGATCTGGGGAGTTTTCTGGCCATTGACACAAAATTTCAATGGCTTGTTGACTGAGCCACTTGGTTATCACTTTAGTGACAGGGAGCTCTGTCATGCTGGAAAAATCTCCAGATTGCTCCTGGGTCGTTGGGAGAAGTTGCCGTCTCACTGTGCGTTCAGATGCACTCACACCTGCCCTCTGCCATTCCTCAGCAACTGGTGGTGACCTGATCTTGTAGCTGTGTCCTATTTAGGAGATGGTCCTGACACTTACTTGTCTTGGATGCCCCGAAGCCTTCTTCTCTGCAACTGAACTACTCTCCTTTTGGATAATTGTTTGGTGATTGGATAAATGGTTGATCTAAAGCAGGTGTACATGCGAGCCTGTCTGATGAACCACTGATGAGTCTTGTTTTTATATGCTTTACAGAGCGACATCTCTGCGAATCTGGAGGACAAACAATGACATAAGTATAAATAAATTAGTGTACAAATAAATAATTAAATACATAAATATATAAATGAATAAATTAATACATTTACAAATAAATAATTAAATACATACATATATAAATGAATAAATAAATACATAAATGCACAAATAAATAATTAAATAAATAAATATATTGATTTAGTTATTTCCAAATTACTTGTATTTATTTTTACATGTATTTACTTATTTATTTCTACATTTATTTCTGTATTTGTACATTTATTTATTATTACATTTATTTATTAATTCATTTATTTATTTATTTCTACTTTTATTTCCGTGTTTCCACATTTATACATTTATTTATTTCTCTATTTCTCCGTCTGTATGTTAATGAGGTGGGCGGTCCTATCCTCACTCTGAAGCAGGATTGGTTAACGAGCTCCGTCGTTCCGGCTATGCTACCACTGCCTTAGCCTTCAGTGGCTGGACTTTCACCACATCTAGTGAAAAGCTATAAGTTGTTGACGCTCATTCATTTAGATCAGCGCTGTGTTACTTATGGCAGTGTTTTAAGAACCATTGCAAACGATTTAAGATCATTAGCGAATGGCTTTGAGAGCCATGCACCAAATGACTGCCTCTAGTCTGGTTTGGAAAGGAACGGTTCAGTTCAGTGCTGATATGGACACAATATGTGGCCCGCCAACTTCAAACTCTCTCAGAGACAGATGAAGTACACGCTCGACGTCCATCGTACATTTTACTTCCGAATATAAACCGCTGTGTCGCCATCCGCACCGAGAAACAGCTCGTTCTCGCATCTACACTACGTTCTGAGATGCATTCTCGCATTTAAGGTTCGGTGCGCATCTAAACCGCGTTTTACGGTAGCAGCTTTCAGTATATATTTAAACTGGGAAACGCGTCTTAGAGCCTAATAAACATCACGAAACGCAGTCTAACACACACACATGTACCAGAAATAAAACATATTTTAAAAGCTATATGTGGAGACTTAAACAGTCTGTAAAGACCACAATTTGAACAGGCAAGTCAAAGTGTTATCATATCAGACCACCATATTCCTGAATAACACTTTTCGTGTACTGGTGGTATGAGGATCAGGTGACATTACAGTAGAAATTCTCTGATTTAATACCAGACTGATTAATAGAGAAGGTCATTTCAATGAGAGAGTTTGAACTTGACCGTTCCTTTCCAAACCAAACTAGAGGCAGTCAACAACTTTTCGCTAGCTGTACAGCAGCTATCAGTGCTCCAGAGTCCAGCCGCTGAAGGGCAAGGCAGTGGTAGCAGAGCCGGAACGACGGAGCTCGTTAACCAATCCTGCTTTAGAGTGAGGATAGGTCCGCCCACCTCATTAACATACAGAAAGAGAAATAGAGAAATAACCAAATGTATAAATGTGGAAATACGAAAATAAATGTAGAAATAAATAAATAAATGAATAAATAAATGTAAAAATAAATAAATGAATATATGTGAAAATACAGAAACAAATGTAGAAATAAATAAATAAATGTAGAAATACAGAAATAAATGCAGAAATAAATGAATAATTAAAGAAATAAATGTAAAAATAAATACAGAAATATGGAAATAAATAAATAAATACATTTATTTATTTAATTATTTATTTGTGCATTTGTTTATTAATTAATTTATGTATTTAATTATATATTTGTACTTTTATTTATACTTATGTCATTTTTTTGTCCTCCATACCTGCGAGAGTATGAAGTGCCTGATCTGCGCGCAGGGGGCGGGGTTTGTCTCACCACCACCCGTTTTGCATGCAGGAGGCGGGGCTTGTCTCACTACCACCCGTTTTGCGCGCAGGGGGCGGGGCGTGTCGGAATATCGGTGGAACAGAAACAGCGCGTTTGAGCGGATCTCACACGAGAGCTCCGCTTCACCCAGAGCGGCTATGGATTGTGATCAGAGCGTCTCTCTCTGTGCGGATGTCCTGAGACAGGAGGATAAATCATAGTTTCGGTCCGCAGTGCGTCTGTATTGAAAACGCAGCTAAACAGAGAATGTAATCTGTCAAAAGTTCACTTTAACATGCGCGCTTTACTCTGAGAGGATGCACCGCAGAGGATATTTACTCATTTTTACAGCCTGCAGTCTTTTTGGTAAGCACTTCAGAACAGACTTTATTCTCTTCATTTCACTTGTTCTGTAAGTTTGTTATTACAGTTACATTATTTGCATCGACTCTAAAGTGTTAAAAGTAATGGGCGTTAGCAAATTATATGACATTTCTTGCTATTTTTAGTTTTTACTACACTAACATTGTGTCAGAATGCTAGGACTATATGACTACTGGATCAATAAAAAAATGCTCCAAACTGCTTTAAAAAAAACTTCCCATGAACTTGTATGCAAGGTTAAGAGGGTTTATGTCTTCTGCTGTAAAGTCATCATTTTGTTGATACTTGTATTTCTTTGGACAGCAACCATATGTGGCATTGTGGATGTCAGTTTTTCAACTTTTATTCTCAGCGCTCCACAGATTCCTCAATTACCTTACAATAATTTACAGCTTAGTTCATCATCAAAAATTAAATTTTTTACAAATAAATTTACTTTTAAAACTTTAAGATATTAGTTTTATTATAAAACCATTTCATATATCAACTTCAGTGACCTTTAGAACTTTAGTGCTGTTAGATAGATAGATAGATAGATAGATAGATAGATAGATAGATAGATAGATTAAAGGTATGGGACTAGCTAGCATTACCTATACAAGCTACTTGGACATCAGTAGAAAGTATATTAAAGTTGTTACTTCACATCTGAAACTTAAAAATTTAGTATGATCTGGCTTTAAACTTCAAAAACTTTTTTTCCAGATTTCTGCACACAGTCCAATATTTAATTTTTGTTTTTTCGTCGTTGTATGTAAAGTTTTCTCAAGACGTTATGTAACAGTTTAGGGTTCTGAGATCATTTTAGCGCTCTCTTTTACAAATGCAGGATTCATATTTATAGGAGCATCTGAGGTTCACTGTATATCAGTTACACGTACTGAACTCTCCATATCCAACTATGATGATGTAAACACAGTTTTTGGTTCTATGGCACCTTTAAGAGTGTAAATATTTGGTGTTGGAGGTCTTATGGCTTTTTAAACCTTGTGTTTTTTCTCTCAGGGCTTGCTAGCAACGAGCCCAGAGTACCAAAACGTTCAGCTCGTTCAGCACCCGCCATCATCACCAGACGGAATGAGGCCACGTCCAGCACTAGTGAATTAGAGGAGAACATTGACATGCTGATAAAACAAATACAGTCTTTGAAGAGCACTGAACCCAAAGAGCAGGAGGAGATGAGTGGAAAGACTGCACTCCACTCAGATCTCCATACATCACAGAGTAAACTGACCAGTAGAGCCAGACCTTCCAGTCGCGCTACCACGGACACGAACCTCAATACATACTTAAACATGCTCAGCAGTTTATACTCCAACCTCTATCCTTCAGGTTTCCTTCAGAACATTCCAGAGGCTCTTGTTTGTGTGTTGGCAGACAGAACACAGTGTGGATGGCAAGCAGACTTAACAGCAACGTTGTCGTCCAGGTTGAGTGGACCGGTTCTGTCCCTCCTGTCGTCTCTTAAATCTCAGACGTGTCCATCACTCTCCGGTGGCTCTCCAAGAATGGCTGACTCCACGTTGGCTCAGTTAAGAGCATTTCAGGACCTGGTAACGGCTGCTTTGTCCTCAAACCTGCCCGTCTACCTCTCTCATAGCTTCCTGTCCGCATGGAATAATTTTGTTGACTTGACCTTACCGCCCGTGGTCTCCTTCATTTCTGAATTCATTATGAACTTTCTTCAAACCTTTGTGGAATTCCTAACAGTCGGACTACAGATTGGACTCGACATCCCTTCAATGGACCAGACTCAGCAGTGTCACCAAGGTTTGGCTTTTTTTAAACTCAAATGTTAAAACCTGCAAGAACTGTACACGTAAAGAAACTGTGTGACTGTTGACTTTATCCTACTAGATAATTCAATGAAATGAACAACTGAATGTTTATAGTTTGCTATTAACTTGGTTTATTTATATTTCTATTTTATTCATAATTATCCCCATTCCTTCTTATACAGGTGACCTAAAGCAGCTTCTGATGTGGTGAGTGTCAAAATGTGAAAGCTTTTTTCTCTCAGTTATCTAAAGTGTGCTGCTCCATATTTGGCACTTTGAAATAGACTTTGCACAATACCATATTTTCCCAACAATTTAAGCTTTGGATGCTGCCAGTACTAGTACCAATCCAATATTATAATTAGATAACATTTACTTTCAACAGCATAATCTGATTGGTTGTGTGTGTTTTATGCTATTAGCTGTTACTAAGTTTGCACTTCAGCAAAATCCATAACCTTGTAAATAAAACCTTACTTCTATAAGATCATATTTGACCTGCAGCCCTTTAGTCAGATTCACTGATTCTGAAGAAAAGTGCATAAAATTCTGACCTGGGCATTGCTTTCTGAATGACGGTGGAGCAACTGAACAAATTAGGAATATGCAAACATGAATATAGTACAATTTGGCAAATATCATGGGGTGTACAATGTTTTAACAAACTATACTTCAGTTCTGCTACTAGTCTATACAGCTCTAATAATCTATTACCAGCTTACATCACAGAATGTCTCTCTAGTTATGTTCCAACTCCAGATCTTAGATCTGCAGATACTGACCTTCTGCACATCCTTCAGTAAAATACAGAAAATATGAAGAGACTTTTCGGTTCTTCTGCTTCTAAACTGTGGAACTCCACTTCAGATTTTGTTAGACAGTCAAGCTTAGCGCTCACGTTTAGGAAACAATGAGAAACATATCTCTTTAACTCAACATTTAATTAAAGCCTGGACATCGTAGTACCTATAAAATTTAACTCTGCCAATAAGTTTATGTTATTACTGATGAAAACTGTCTGTAAAGCACTTTGGGCTGCCACTGGTCTGAAAAGTGCTCTATAAATAAAGATTATTATTAATATTATTATTAATAATGACATTCAGGTTAATGTTGCAAATTCTAAAAAAGCTACGCTGCAGCTGCTACTTTTTTGGTGAAAGGAATTGCAAATATTTGCAGAAGCACATTTGTAAACAAGCATCTGAAAATAGGGATGTAACATCACAGCATGGTGTCATATTGTATTCCAGTGTCTCATATCATATTGACGTAAAATGATTAGCATATTAGCTTATCATTATACTTTGTGCTTCAAATATGTTTCATGCTGTACCAAAGTAAAAATGGAAAAATTAACTTATCAATCTCGTTTTTAGTCATTCTATATTTATGCAGTATCAAAACAAAATGTATATCATTGCTGTCCAAAGAAAAACATACATCTCATCGATTTTTTATTTTTCCACTCCGTTTGAATGCTGAAGCTGCCATTTACATTGTGACAATTGCAATGACCCAATATAGCTTGGAAAAAACTTACATGAAACATAAGGTAGGTTTTTGCAATTTTGGAGGTACTTGTTTTCCATTGGACAGTGACGGTATGTATTTTGGCAAGAACCTGGCGATACAATATGTTTTGTTATGACACAGAGGTCAGGTTTCAATAAATTGTGATATAATGTGATACTGTAATCTGGGAGGTTTAATGTGATCATTTAAATGTAATAAAAAAAAACCTTTATAGTATTAAAACTGCTTGTTTATGCTGGAGTAGAAGAGTCAAACGGCTTAAGATGGTTCAGAGCACTGCTATCAAGCTGTCGAGGTTTTAAACACAACACAAAGTGAACCACTGTCTGCCATAAGTCTTTGCAAGTTGACTATAAAAATCAATTCTGTGTTTTTGAGAGTCGATATCGTATCACAGAATATAATATTGCAGTACTCAGGGTGCTGATATTTTCTTACACCCCTGGTAGAGACAAGTAGGCACTTCATTGGTTGTAAAAAGAGAATCTCTAATGAACGATATGTCATACAAAGTATTTAGGCTGAAACTGTTTTCAGCTAAACTGGTGGCTTTTTTCAGCAAATAAATATTTAGCAAATAAAAGACTCTCTACTGTCTACTCTCTAATCATCTCTACTGCTGACACTGATACTTTTACAGTAGTATAAAATTCTCCATTCCTTTGCTGATTTAAATAATTCTGTTTCTCCAGATCTCTTTTTTTTGACAAATATATCTGTTTTTACAGGGGAATGAAGCACAATTTGAGTTGGTCCTTTGGAGACTCAATCCTGAACATGTTTTTGGCCGTTGATACACCTCCATGTGACTTCACAGACACCGAATGCCAGGATATTGTGGCTATGCAGCTTGGTCGCTCCAGCACTCCCCAAGTGAACAACCCCACAACACGACTGACTTGCGATAAGCAGGACGTGACCCACCTCAATGGCACCTTTTGTGCCGATGTTTTAGCCAATGCATCTATGGTTCCTGATGCTCTTTATGGTGTCTGTAAAGCTTTGAGCACCCTCTCCCACTCAGAGTTAATCCAGGTGTGGAAAAACACTTGCCAGATGGTGGAGCTTATCCTTTCACCACTCCTGGAACCTTGCCCTCCTCTGCCCTCTGAATCAAGCCAGCGTGTGGTACGGTCCACCCTTAGCCTCAGTGAGATGTTCTGCAACTATGAGAACTGGACCACCGTGGAAGCCATTGACCCAGCTCTGGTCACAATGTGTAGCGACAATGACCCTGAAGCGTTCCTCCAAGGTGTATGTAATAATGTGGCTGTGATGCAAACCCTAATTGCAAACCCCAGCAATGCCTGGGTTTGGGAATATTGCGCAAATGCTTCGGATCGATATATGATTAGGCAGTTCTGCATTTACGAAGCATGGACTTCTCAAACACTCGACCCTTCCATTGTGGCACTTTGCTGGAACAATGATCAAGTGAGAATGGAGACCCTTTTGTGTGAGAGTTTGGATTTTTACATGGTCATATTCTCCAACCATGAAAATGGTTGGTTAAGGCCTAACTGTGCGCAGATGCCTACAACCCCACCAGTCAACATCAGTGCCCTTGTGGCAGAATCATGCAGGTACTCAGAATGGCGCAATATAAAGGCAATCACCATAGATCAAATATCTTTGTGCATACAAAATGATGAGATTCAGTTTGTGAGTAAGGTGTGTTCCAACAGCACTTTACTTGCTGCACTTGTCCTTAAAGCACAGGATGCCTGGGTGAAAGAGTACTGCACCATCTCTCTCAGTAATCCTCCAACAAGCCCACCAGTAGTCTCCACCATCACTATCTCTCCAGCAACTCCCCTGACAAGCTCACTCTCAGGCTCTAGTACATCTGCTTCTGAAACAACTCCCGTAACTTCTCCATCATCAGTCTCTGACTACACACTTCGTATTTCTCCCACAAAAGTCTTCTCAGTTATGTCAGTGGCCTCAAGCATCACCATATTTCCCTCAATATCCTCTACAGTCTCACCAACAAACTCGATCTCAAGCCTGTCTAACACCTCTCCCCTGACTATTCTACCAGCTGTCACCAGAAGCACAGCCTCTCTCTCAGTTTCCCCAACCGTTTCACCAATAACGTCTTCCTCAGTATTTTATACTTCCAGCATGACTTTGTCTGCCAAGATTTCCGCAACAGTCTCGAATTTTACCTTTGCTCCTATAAACTCCCTGGCAGTGTTGCCAACCATCTCCAGTACCATCCTACCAACAGTTTCCAGCATTACACTCTCCCCAACAGCCCACCCAACAGTCCCACCTGCAGTTCCCAGCATCTCTGATTTGTGTAAATATGCATCATGGGGAATTTTGCCCTTGGATCCATCAGTAGTGGGTCTATGTTGGCAGCTTGATACAGCAGCATTTCATCTGAACGTGTGTTGTAATGTGCCGCTATTTGAACATCTAATCCTTGATCCCAAGAACCAGTGGCTGAAGTCTGTTTGTTTGGATAACGACACAAAAGAGTTGCTGCCTCATGTTTGTCTGTACTCTGACTGGAGCCAGCCCACCATTGTAGACATGGCAGACCTTGCTCTTTGTGTTGATCTTGACACTGTAAACTTTACCAAGAAGGTATGCAACAATATCACTGTTCTGCAGAACCTTCTGGCCAATTTAGACAACACCTGGTTGCTGAAGCAGTGCGCCAACCTTACAGGAGGTGCAGGGGGGAACAAGGGGAGTCTAATGGGCTTCATACCCTCTGTGGAATGCCAGTACGCCAGCTGGGCGGTCAGACTACCAGACGCTGCCCTTCTTGCCCTGTGCTGGGACTATGACCAGGCGAACTTCATATCCTCGATCTGCATCAACCCTGCCATGCTCTCTCACATCATTCAGGAGCCTTCCAGTCTCTGGGTGAGCGCTATGTGTGCCACCTACACGAACTACACCAGGGCTTCCCAGTTCAACATTACAAGCAGCACCAGTGATGACAGCGCCTGCCTGGTGAAAAAGCTAATTGATGGCCTGAACTGGTCATGCAGTGTGGATGTGAGTGCGGCTTGCCAGGCAGGAGTAAGCCAGTTTCAGGGGTTGCAGGTGTTCATACGCTGTGGGATAGAGGTTCTCCTGCCCCGTATGCAGAACACAATGAACCCACAGGTGTCTTCCATAGTCAGGCAGACGACCAGTGTGTGGGTGGTTCTACTGCTGGTCCTAGAAGAGAATGAAATGACAACTCTAAGAGTGACTGACAACATTCGGCAAAATGTGCTGGACACTGTGTCTGCCTTCCTGGAGAGGGAAACAAACTTTGACAACAAGCAAGTGCTGCTACAGTGCTTTGGGGTAGGTCTTTTTACATTAAACCTTTAGCATCTACATTGAGCCTTAACCCAACCTTGTTTTGCAATGCCAATGGTCTATCAACATTAAAATCTTATTTAGTCTAGGCTTTTGTTTATGATTTGAAAGTACCTGTTGCCTTTTACAATGTGTATAATTTTTAAATGGACCAAAAGAAACCAAAAAAGTCGGGTTACATTAGGTTACATGAAAAGTAAAGTTTGTTTTTTTTCTCCTGTAAAGTTTGAGATGCCATGCAACCATTCAGAATGCAGAGGTTCATCAGAAGGGGGTTTTCACGTATTTTTAAAAGGGACAAATCACTCTAGAGACTTCTGGGGACTTCCCCCATTAACAAGTCTTTCATGCATAATTTGTCGTATGCTCCTCCATCTAAAAACTAGCTCACTACAGTTCTCATTTTATATATAGGGATATTTTATATTTAGATATTTTGATGATATCCAATCAGTAATAGAAGTTGACACCGAGTCATCAGTTCTCAGAACCCCTGTAATTTGGCATTTACAATGAGCTTTACTTTAGGGTAATTAATCAATTATATCCATTACCAGCATCTGTGAACTCGAGACACGCTATAGTTAGCCACTAGCTGGTATACGGTGTCCAACCTGTCACTTATCTTGGACATTTTAATGTCCTTTCCACTGCATGTAATATTAACAAACTGACATTTGATTTGCTGTTTACAGTGACTCTCCAGCCTACGATCCTGTTTACTGTGATTGTCATAGCTGTTTAGACACTGGTGTTGGCACTGTAGGCTTTAGAATGTGATCCTTGGATGATTTATCCATGGCTATTCTAATCAGTGCTCTAATTACCAGACCTTCATTGTGGTATGTTTGTGTTTGGTTTTCAGAAGGTGCTGACCAGCCTGATGCAGACAGGAAGAGATGTGAACAGTATTGGATCTTTCCTTATCAAGGTTAAAACTTTTGAAATAATACTATTTAATATGTATAAAAGTAACAATATCTGAATGAATGGCTATGTAACAACATTTACAAGGTTGTTGTTATTAAAATATTTGTAATACAGAACTGTACTCCAAAAGTGAGACCCTTTATTTATTAAATTTCTAGTCAACAGTAATTTTTCAGGTGGTTTTTGGGTGGTTCGACAAGATTTCTCCTCTTAGGCTATTTACTTCTCTTAGTGTTATCTTCTTGACAGCTCCCCATCCTGGCAGACCTGTAGTGTGGAGCTGCATTCTCCCAATGGAATGATGGACAAAAGCATATGTAGATTATTTAGATCTGAAGCAGGGGTGGAACTTGATTTTCTCACTCTTAAAGAGTGATGACAGATCATGTGGTCTACCAGGTCTTGCATGGTTTTGAAAAGCCCCCTTTTAAAAATATATTTCTTTAAATAGTTGCATGACCTCCTGTTATGGAACTCCTGCGTGTTCTTATATCTTATATCTGTGTTTAGATATTTTATATCTAGTCTTCTAGAAATATATCTTCGGTAAGACAAATTATGGCTGCAATCTTGGCTGCAATGACTTGAAATTAAATAAAAGAAATGGTTTCTGTTTTCTACACAGTACTGTAGATCTAGATTTTTCAACATTACTTTGCAGGAGTACTTCCGTATCCCTCTGGCCAGTCTACAGGCAGTATTTAGTTCGGTGGACGTCAGCACCGTGAGACAGATTTTACAGTTCTTCAGCCGCAACCAGGCCAACTTGCAGGTAAACTGCCTTTAACAGTGTTTTCAAAGAGAAGGGAAATATCTGTATTTCACCCTGTAACTGTCATAGCATTGTGATCATGCATTGAAACTGCAGTCCAAATATGTGCATTTTTTTTAATCCATGTTAAAGTGAAAGTTCTGATTATGTAAACATTGGTCTAACACAGCAAGAACAGGAGCAATTTGTAGGTCCACTCACTTCTTACCAATCACATTAAATCATATTAATTCTCCACTTGCTTACTGCGCTAGCCAGATAAATTCTCTAACATGTACACAGTTGTATACAAGAAGCTGTTTTTCACACACTGGTCAAATGACATTTTGTTGATTTCTTGGTGAAAATAAGTTTAAACACATACTGTACAGGGAACACAGCACCTTGTAATATATGAGAGTTTGACATACTGAAACAAAAACATAAAACATGGACTGTTTTTTTTTATTATTTTTAAAATTTTGCTTTAAATGCCATACTTAAGTTTTCTCATTGTTGAGGGTTTTGTAATCTTAACTTTTTTTATTTAGAAATTCAACAGAACTATTATTTCAAACTTGTCTTACAAATTTCTTCATGTATGTGTTTCTTAAATATGAAAAAAAAACAGGCTCTGAAACATTTTTCTCTCATAGCTGACTGAAGAGTATTTGAGTACAATGGTGAATGTACTGATCCAAGTCCAGCTGAGGCAGGATGTGACCTTGTTCTATGACCTGAGTCCTCTCCTGAGCTTTGTATCGCCGGTGGACATCAGCTCTCTACCTCCACTGCAGAACAACGTCAATGTGTAAGTAACACACTGGGGAATCATTTCAGTCTGTGTAATTTAGTCCAGGACTTGGCTTAATCTGTATCCGGAAAACTGACCCTTAAAGTGTTCAACCGATCAGGGGGTGTAAAATAGCACATGGCCTGGTGTGAAATGTGTTATTCGACAGTTGGCAACTGGCACGTAACTCACAGGCTTATATGCGTAGTGGCTCATGGGAGGCGTTGGACTCACGGAAAGAGGCAACGTTCTGTGTTGGGTTGTGCGTTACATAGTGGAGGTTTTGTACTTGCTGTAAGGTAGTGTTATGTAGTGATTGGTGATGTCTTGAAAAGGAGCTGGATGGCAGTTTCTGTTGCTGTGCTTGATAAAAGAGTATTCCATTAAAGCTCTATGCATTTCACGTCTTCTGGTTTGTCGATTCTAAGCTGGTGTCAGGGGTGGCATAGCACGCATTAGTTAGTATCTCTGCTGTAGCCGCCTGAGCGGGGGGACGTAGGCCTGGGGAGCACTGGTGGCGCATGTGGCCAAGAGCGCATGTCCCATGGCATGTTTGCTTACTGGGACAGTGTACATTTCGAAGCCCCTGCCACAGAGAGGCTGCTGGGGCTTTACACTAGATGTTGGAACACTGCTGTGAGGATTTGACTGCATATAGACACAAGACCATGAGTACAGTCAGATACTGATGATGATTACCTCAGGAGGACAAACACCACTCCAACTAATCTTAAAGGTTTTAAATGGAGCTCTAATAGGAATATTAGATAGAAATAGAAGTTGAGGACAAATTTTTAGATATTTTGACTAATGTTTACGTTTGTGATGACCTTATGTGTGTGTGCTGTTGTTAATGCTTTGAAGATTATACAAACTGTGTGTGCAATTCAATGCAAAGTCCTTCACCGGACAGGGACATCCTGTGATAGGTACATGTGCAGGTAGCAATAAATAAATTGAGGGATTTCATCCAGGAAAAAATGTAAGAAATTACAGAAAACAAGGAGATAATTAGTTTTTCTTTCATTCAATTCGGTTAAAAAAAGAACTTTCAACTAAACTATACAGTAAGGTGACTACACATTTCACGTTGCCAATGTAGATTGGTTTCCAATTTGATTAGGATCCTGTAAACGAAAGAGACGTTGCATTTTTCATAAATCCATCCGTCCTCATCTCCCCCCTCAGAATAAACATAATCAACAGCATCATCAACAACCTGTCCCTGGAGCAGCGGCTGGCTTTCGGCTTGTGGTTCAGCCAGTCTATTGGTAAGGTCAACATAACGGCTGGCGGCTTGTCCTTCATCCGAGACAACGGTAACCTGATCGCGTATCTGCCGTTCTACAGCTTCCAGAACCTCACACCTGCTCAGGTAACAGCCACGGCTCCTCACTGTGACACCTGAGCTGTCCTGGCTGATTTGTCCTAAGGCAGCCTCACTGGGGACTTTAGGTGGGGGCAGTGTTCATCACTGTTCAGAAGGTCCTTTTGTGATGGACATGCCTGAAAATCCAGCTTCAATAAGTAAATATGAAGCCCCATGAATTAAACATGGGCACGTAGTGGGCAGTGAGTAAATTCACAGGGTTGAGCGAATAAACACAGAGTCGATTGTATTGTGGGGTAGGACATACATATCGTCGCTGACCAATGAAAAATGGCAACTTTCAATGGAAGTCAAAGGAAGCAGAATTTTTTCCAAGCTATTTTGGAGCATTTCTATTGGTCCATTCATCATGAAATTGTCCCACAATGTAAACAGCAGCTGCTGCATTTAATTGGTGTAGAAAAATAGAAATTACCAAAAATGAAGATATATGTGTTTCATTGGACAGTGACGATATGGTAAGTACTGTATAAGTACTGTAACATACATTTCTAAACAGGACAGAATGTGTTATGCAGTTTTCTTATTCGTTGTAGTTTGTGTGATTCACTGTCTTTGATTGTGTTTCCTTTTTCTTTAAAAGCTCTTGGACGGTCTGGATGTCCTGTTGAGAAATGAACTGGGATCCCTGAAGCAGCAGTTTATAGCTCAAAGTATCATTGGAGGGTACAAGAATCTCACAGCAGACCAATTCAGAAGGTTAGCATACACTGTTAGATGCAGCAATTGTATATGTCTGGATCAAGACATGATGACACATAAAAGATATGATGCTCTTCGGAATATAATTCTTCATTCTTTATTAGAGATGGCACTGATGCGGGGACAGTGTTGTAATAAATCTAACCTCGAACAGCACACATTCACTTTGTGTGAATGCATTTCTTCCTGTCAGGTAGACCATAGCAACCATTTTTCGTAGCTATGGCCCTCTACCCCACCACCACCATATTTAAAATGAAGCCGTTGAAGCAATAAGGCTATTGCAGCATTCATTTATGGGATTTACAGCCATGTTTTACATAGTCCCTCCATTTTTACAGACTCAGAACAGGTCTGGAACCCATGGACACCATCAACTACTGAGTTTCTTCTCTTGAGATGCTTTGCCAGACTTTTACTGCAGTCACCGTCATTAACTGCTCATTTGTGGGTCTTTCAGCCTTAGAAGTGTGACGAACATACTCATCTGTGTTGAAATGAATCAACTGACTTGGCCATTTAAGAATATTCCATTTCTTTGCCTTCAGAAACTCTTGAGTTGGTTTTATTGTATGTTTTGGATCATTAAACATCTGTGGAGGGCACAAGCTATCATCGTTCTGCAGATTGTAGCTGTATCTGAGCAGAATGTCCAGCGCCATATGCCTCAAAGTTCATCCTGCTACTTCTGTCCACAGTCACATAATCAATAAACAGCGGTGACCCAGTTCTATTGACATGTCCAGGCCGAATCGCTACCTCTACTGTGTTTCACAGATGATGTGGTATGCTTCAGATCATGAGTGCTTAACTCTTCTCTTCCCATCATTATGATAAAAGTTAATCCTGGTTTCAATCTGTTCAAAGAATCTTGTTCCAGAACCAAGCAGGCTTATTAGATGTTTTCCACAAAGTCTGAACTGGCCTTTCTGTTCCTGAGTGCTACCCGTGGTTAGCATTTTGAGATAAACCCTCTGTGTTTCAATTCATAAAGGCTTTTCTTGATTGTGAACTTTAACAATGATACACCAGCCTTCTTTAGAATATCCTTGACTTGCTTAGATGTTGTGAAGAGATGTTTCTTTACTGTGGTAAGAATTCTGCAATCATCCACTGTAGTGTTCTTTCATTGTCAAACTATCTGCTTAGTTTGTTGAAGAGCAAGGAAACAGACCACACCGGGCCATGATACTACTTATTAATCAACTGTCCAATATTTGATCCTGTCCATTTAACTGATAACTGTCCATTTGATCCTGTGAAAATTGAGGACAAAAATGACTTTAATTCTTTAAGAGACAAACTCCAGTCACATCTTGACAGCTGCTTTTTACATCCACTGTGGTTTAGAGGCAATATTACAAAATTGGGTCACTGTCCAAATATTTATGGACCTCATTGTATCTGATCAGTAAGTGTTTATTTGCTTAGAACAAAACACTAATATTAGAATAAATACAAATAACAATAAATACAATACAAATAAAATACCACCCATGTAGATGCACTCATGAATATAAATATATTATAAAAAGTTATTTACTCAATATATATATATATATCCATCAATATTTATTTATTTATTTATTTTTAACATTTTAAAGGAAATGGGCACAACTAAAGCATCTCATGCCATTTATGTAAACAGAACTTCTTACATAGCAGGATGAATGTTTAGTAACACTATACAGTAACTCTGTGTTTTGTTTTTTTCCGCTCTCTCTCAGGTTATCCACGCTGACGTGTCTGGCTAATCAGAAAGACCTGCTTGTGTACATGAACAGTGACATGTCCTCAGTGATCCAAGAAAACATCAGAACGTGTGTCACACTGGGGATCAGTGTACCGAGCTCCATGGTGAGGGTCCTTAAATATTCTTTCAGCTACAGCCAGAAAAAAAACTTTCTCCAAACATTTGTAGACACTGCTCATGCAGCATGTCTTCTAAAATGAATAGTATTAACTGGACCAACATTTCTATATTAGTAGTTGTTGAAATGTAAACAATATCATTCAGAGTGGTTTGGTGTGATATGGTTAATTGTAGAAATCTGCAGTGCTGCTTGAGTGTTCACACACCTCACTGTCACTGCTGGATGAGAATAGTCCACCAACCAAAAATATCCAGTCAAAAGCGTCCTGTGGGCAGCATCCTGTGACCACTGATGAAAGACTAGATAACCAACACAAACTATATTCAAGGTTATCATTTATAAGGTACTTTATATTATAAAGTACTTTCTATTTTCACACGTTATGAAAATAATTCTGAATTTAGGTTTGTTTAATGTGTTTTTTAGATCTTTTTTCATTTTAGAGGTGAGCAGTTAGATTCCAGTGTTTTGAAGTAAATGTATCTGAAAGTCAATGTGTAACATTAAAAAAGGTCCATACCAAAACACAAATTTCTGCCATTTTTAACCTTTTTTTGTGGTTTAATAAAAAATATTATGATTTCATATGTGAGTTATGTTAGTTAGTATTTGTTTTACTTTTTAAAGATTATTTAGTTGGTTTAGCTCAAAAGTACCTAAACTGTAATAACCAAAACATTCACTTTTAATCCAATAAATACTCCACATATTCAGACAAAACAAAAGAATTTAAGTGTATTTGTAATAGTAAGTTAAACATTTTGAACCTTGTATTTTTTACTTTAAACCAAAACATCTGGCATACAACCGACCTTCAACGCTGAAATATGGTTGAATGTCTGGTGTTGTTTCATTGTTGAAACAACATTGAAACAACGTTTAATGTTAAATAGTGCAAGCATTGATATTTGAATGTTGAATCAACATAATGTCTTCAACATTATGCCTTATGAAGCACTTCATTACATTTATACATGTACAGAGAGAATAAAAAAATATAGTTGTTTATTTTTCATCATAGCGTACAGTTTTTTCCTCTCTCATACAAGTTTGAGCATCCCAAATGTTAGACATGAGTTATTCAAGGTTGAAAGACTGACATTGAAACAACATTGCCATATCAACATTGATTAACTTTTTTAAAATCAACACCAAATTTAACGTTGCTTTAACCATAACATTAACATTGATTCAACGTTGAAATGCCTGCTGGGAATGGTATTCCATTCTCTCGACAAAGCTCACATGGAGATTTTTCAAGCTGTTTATATGCAATTGAACGCCAGCAATGGGTGTTCTGGAATGCACCCGACAGTTAGATTCCCACTATTTAGAAGGGGTGTCTGGATATTTTTGGATACCAGCAGATCTTTTCTTGTCTTAGCAGGCCTTAGCAGATCTACTTGTCTTACTTGGGCATGAAGAAAACATTTCTTTTCTTTTACTTTTCTTTAACTGACTTTCGTTTGGGTCACGAAAAACCTTATACTTTTGCTCTTCTTCATCTCTCACCAGATTTCCAGCCTGCTTTTAAACTCGTCTGATGTGCAGTCCCCTGCCTCCGTCAGTCCTCAGAGGATCTCCCAGCTTGCCCAGGTCCTGCCTCTGATGGGCTCAAACTTCCTGCAGCAGCTCAGCCCAACACAGCTCCTGCCTGTCCTCAGTGAGCTGACCTCTGTACCCTTCACACCTGTGCAGGTATGTGGCGTATCTGACTGATTTCAAAACACAGGGATACAGCATCTCAAAACACAAACACTGATACATAAAAAGCAACACAGAAACATCTGAAGTCCGAACTATGGATTATCTTCAGTCGGGGGTCTTGTGGGGGCTGTGGGGTGTCAGGCCTGAAGACATGTGAACAGGTGGGAGACTGCCCTCAGTCAGCTTGTAGGGAACTGATACACACTAAGACTGGAAGGGAAGGGAGGGTGGGCTCCTCTCGGACCCTGTGATTAGAATTGCATGACCAGCTCCGACCTTGGCTAACAAGCTAAACATGTGGCTCAGCACAGCCATAAGGTAAGCAGCATGGAGATACAAGAGAAGCCCTGAACCCCAAATGTCTCAGCTGGCTTCTCACCTCAGAGAGCACACAAGAGAGAAATGAAGACGTCTGTCTCTTGTTTCAGGACCCGCTTAGAACTTATTCAGTGAATTTTATAAACTTTATAAACGCTGATGAATTTGATCCGTTATTGGAATTTTGATTACAATGTCTTTTTTTCATCACTTTTGCTTTGCAGGCTGCTGTGATCATAGACAAGGTGCTAGCAGGCTCAAAAGTAAGTTGCTTGTTGTAGTAGTGAAAATAAAGTGAGAGAGTGAACGAGAGACAGTGTGTGTATGTAAGATATGGGCCTCTGATGTTGTGTGTAAGTTGGAGGTGGAAATGTTTTATGGGTGGAGCTGAAGGCTGCTTGGGTAATTTGTAGTGACCTGGGTGGTTTAATGATTGGGGTGCCATTTGCATCCCACTTAAATTTCTAATATGTTTATAAACTTATTTATGACAACCTTTGTTCATGTTTCAGAAAATACACCTAAAACATAGAAAAATCACATATTGTCTAAATCAGTATTTTTAACAGTCCACAATAACTACACTCAACCCTAGGATTATAAAAAGATATATATATCGTCGCTGTCCAATGAAAAACAAGTATCTTCAAAAGTGTAATTTTACAGGAAAGACCAAAAACATACTTTATTTCCAATGGAAGTCAATGGAACCAGGAATCTTTCAGAGCTATTTTGGAGTTTATCTATTGGTCCATTCATCATGATATACAGATAAAAACTAAAACAAATTAATATCTTATTACATGTGCATTAGTGTGTGAATCTTTTAAAACAGAGGTATTTTAGTAAGGTCCAGTTAGAGGAGATTTCCAATAACTTATGATTTAGTGCTATATCCTGTATACTGAATTAGTCTAGTATCAACATTTTATACCATCAGCAACTGAAAGACAAACACATCACACATACCGTTCAGTATATTTCAACAATATTTACTGTTTAAATTCGGAACTGAATAAATTATTTATAAACTTTGTAGATGCAATTTTCAACGTGTGCAGCATGCAAAGTTCTGACTGGTATCCTAGCTAGTGATTCTTCAGTATTCACGTTTGCCTACTCACAATGAAGTCCAGTTGACTGTTGATGTCTTTTATTTTCTTTTTGGTATTCAAAGGGTAAAACTTTCCATCCGCGAACATGAATAATGTCGTAAACAAGGAGTTCTTAAACTTATTACAGGCTAGGCAAAACCGTCATAAGCTGTATGCTTGAAAGCTGCGCACATGTCTCTAATACATTACAATCCCACACAGACCTCTTTTTGTCATGCGCAACAGCGGATTCATCACTACCAATAGGATTTTAGATTTAAGATTTAACCTTAACTTATTATTATTATTATTATTATTTGAAACCTCAGGGTATAACATTTGTATATGTAAAATACTGCAGAATAGCAATAAAAAACATTTTTCCTTAATTTGGCTCTTACAAACTTCAAATAAAAACAAGGGCTACATTAAAAAAGCAGAATGCGTTTGAAAAAAGTGCATCTTAAAGTGTTTATTTATAGAGAAAGTAAATAAAATGTGCTTTCACATCTTGTTGGTTTGGAGCTGCCTGTGGGCAGAAAAAGTCGGAATGGACTTGCTTTGTTCTCCAACTGCTGCTTGTCGCTTCCTACCTCGCCTGTGCGTGTCGCATTCCTGAATCTGCACAGATCTGATTGGCTAAGAAAGCTTTTGGTGATCTTACCACGCACGTGATTGATCTGTGAGGTTACAGCGCTGCAAAGCCCGTATACCGTAAAGACAAGAAAAGTTTCACCACAAAATAAACACGGTCTAAATGAAATCATTCACAGCAGTTTATCGGTTTGGGTCTGCAGTCCGCCTAATAGTGACCTCTGTTTTAAAATGTTCATCCTTTTTCCATGAGCCAAACATTATATGTTATGAAAAAATGTTTTTTTCCTCATGTGCTCAACAATGTTATGCAAAAAAATTCTAATTTATGGAATCTGTTTTAAGTGTTGTTCTGGACAGAAAATAAATAATACAATTAATCACAAGTGATTGTTAAGCAAATATTTAGAACATCCTTAATGTTTTATGTTTAATTCTGTTACTCATTGAAACCATCATCAGCAAAGATACCTTGTAATTAAGATTTAATGGATTAGTTCAGTATTTAAAGACTACACAAAATAATGTTTCACTTAAAGAGGTTGCAAAAGCTAGATAGTAAATCAGTTTGGGTATAACTCAGCTGGTTAATACAAGAAATTGTAAATGTTTTAATTTACTCACTTCTTCAGTTTCTGGCAGAGTGCCCAAAAAACACTTCTCAATTATGTATTTTCTCTTGACTATGACTTATGCCAAAATAATGACCTTTTTTATTAAAACTCATTATTAGTATGAACATTTTCTTTCATACGTCACAATACTGAGATTATTTCAATTTGCTTGGAGTTATAAAGTATTATTTTGAGATTTAGACACACTGCTGGCAGGATAAAAACCAGGTAATGGGAGAAAGGAGAGTTTATGCTTTCTTCAGCCTTATTAAAAGTGAATATACAGATGCACTGTTACTCGATTACTCGATAAGTCAGCAATCCATACAGTTTCTTATATTCAGACTGTGTGAGCTGACACCAGAGGAACAATATCTTTTGTGTTAAGTCCTTGTCTGATGGATCATTGTAGTGATATAAGAGAAACATGATTAATGATTTAGGGGGAGAACAGAATCACATCATTCCTTTTTCTTTTTTTGTCTCATCTTTCTCATTACTCGTGTGTTGTGTGTTGTGGCAGTTGTCCGAGTCTGGTTTTGGATTGTCTAAGCTGAGGTTTTTGGCGAGTGGGGTGAGTGTGGAAGCTCTGTGGGGTCTGCCATCTGATGCTCTGGTGACTGCCCTGTCCAACTTTAGTCAATATACACCCCAACTGACCCCTGCACAGGCCAACGCCATTTCCACCAAACTCTGGGTGAGTAACAAATACCTCCCCACCCCTAACACACGCACATATACATATATATGCACATCTCATTATCTGTATATTTCATATCAAACTAAACTAAACATTTTCTGACAAAAATTTTAATTATGGTAGTAATGAAAAAGAGAACGATGCTGTTCCCCACAGTTCTGCCTGGAAGATTAAAAAAAGATGGAAAACAGTATTCCAGTCTTTGATAAAGGTGTAGAAGTTGAGGTATAATAATTTGTGAGAAATAAAGAGTCTTTGATGTAGGCCCCATACTAGGGCCAGGTTTGAAGCGCCCAATATAGAGAGGCCAGAGCCCCCTAATCCCTAGACAACAGGACTGGGACCAAACTGGTAGTCAGGAGACGCACGTTAAAACACCAGCACCGGAAAACACCAGAGCAGAAACGCAAGTTGAATCCTTTTAAAGCGAGGTGACAAACTGCGACTGGCCAGAGTAATGAATGAGTGAGTGATGTAGCGTTGGAGTCTTCCTGGCAGAACAGTCTCTGTTAATGCTGAGTATCATGAAGAGGTACAACACCCAAGAACATCTCCACTACAGGTTAGATACTACTTAAAAACAATTTCCCACCTGATAAAGAGAATACAGCATAGTAACAGAGGCAGAAAGTCCCTGCAAGCATAACAACACCATCTGTAGCTTCAGCTTTCACCAAAGACAGAGCATAAATGTAAACCATAGCCAAAATCTAATACTTTAAAAATCACTACTCTGTAGTATTGATTTATAGAGTGTATATTACCAGCTTTCCTCCAGTTTTTTAGTTCCAATACAGAGTTAAATATTTCTCAATGAAGGTATAAAATGCTCAGAAATTATCCAGTTATTTACAATTACATATAAAGTATGTCTTGTTCCATTAATGTTCATTCATAATGTTTTATTTTTCTTCGTCCTGTAAATTTACCATTTTAGAGATACGGGGTTTTGTTTCAATAGCAACACTTAAACCCAAGTTTTTATCTGTTTGAAAACTGCATTTATCATAATATAATATAATATAATATAATATAATATAATATAATATAATGAAGCTGGTGAAAACCAAAGACTGCATAAAATCTGTAAACTGTGGTGGAAATATCATAGTTTGGAGCTGTTTTGCTGCCTCAGGTCCTGCACAACTTGCAATCATAGAATCCATTATGAATTCACTTTCATAGCAGAGAGTGCTTGTGGAGAATGTAAGGCCAAGTTTTAAAAGTTGAAGAAATTGACCTTCCAACAGGATAAAGAGCTGAAACATCCTAAATCCACCGAGGACTGTTTAAAAAGAAAGATATTAAGGGTTGTAGAATGTCCAAGATGGCCAATACCAGTTACTGAAGCCAGGGGTCTACTTCATTTTCAAATTTTCATCCGTTTTATGTTTTATTACACAATGTTTATCTAAACACGTTGTTAAACAGATCATATATGTCTAAATAATAAGAATAATCATTTAGGGGTGTTATTATTTCTTCATATATCTGTAGATAAATGAAATCTTTACATGATTGTATGCAAAGAGTTGTGTGTGAAGTTATAAACATGTCAGGAGATCAAACAGACTTTCAGACTATTATATAGTGCCAGTGTGCTACAGACATTAGAGTGTGTGAGTCCTGAGGTATCGTTTGTGTGCAAAAACTGAAAACTTGTCTTATTAGCAAATTTTGAATACATTTGAAGTGTCCAATTTTGAAACTGTATGAATTTGTTTGTTTTACTAATGATGGTGTGAGGGTGCAGAATTGGCGTGGCCGTAATGACTGTGACAGCTGGCAAACTCAGGTTGCCAACACAGCAAGCCTTCCATTACAACCTGTCAGGTGGAGGTGTGTGGAAGCATGCCAGCATGAGGCTGGCACACCTGAACCTGAAACTACACCACAGCTGTTTATTTCACAGGGCACGACACATTCAAGTGTGAAAAATGCTTATAGACATTTCTTGGGTTGCGTGTACACACTTGAGTTGTATGGGTGTAGTTTGAGCTGTTATCAAAATCAAGTTCAAAATCACAAAGTTAAAATTGAAATCTATGTATTACTCCAACACCAAACTTTAGCTGGAGTACTGATAATTAGAGTTAATCCATATGTTGACGCAGAGGTTTTATTAGCAGTCCTGACCATTAGCAGAGGTGGAGATGGACTTTTAGTCAATAGATTTTTGCACAAAATTTCCTTACACACGTTTCACAAATGTGAAATGTGCACAAAAACACATCAAAATGAATTTTATAATAATACCTAATACTATTATTAATAATAATATTAATAATACACTGAATTAACTCTACTCTTGTTTGCTTCTACTGAAGTGCAATGCACAGTAGGATGTAGTGAGAAACATCTTCTCCTCAAACATATCTTTTTATTTTAAGAAAGTTTGCCATGTGCTGGAAACTGTTATGACAGCTGAATAAAGAATATTAAAATTATGCTAAGTTTTTGGACTTACTTTTGGGTGTACATGTACCACAGTTGGAAATGTTTGTGGTGGAGGTGGTACTAGCTTACTTTCATCAAAAAATAAATACAAATTAATCAATAAAACATAATTTAAACAGTAGTGTTCAAATGTTTCCTCAGACACTTTTATTCCAGTTGGATATTTTTCTTTCAGGCCTGCAGTGTAGAATACTGTGTAAAATCACATTCATACACCGCTGTGTATATAACCTGGTCTGGTCCTGTGGTCAGAAACTAACTAACCAATGATGAACGGGATATGGGCAGCTGATATGTTTTGCACCACTAGGCTGTGGTCTGTAATTGTACACCTATAGAAAGGAGAAGGTATGTGAGGCTCATTATGTGGACACCCAGTAGAAGCACAAGGGAGGGTTTTCTAATGAAGTAGAATAGTGAAAGTTTATCAGATAGTTATGATTCATATAGGAATTTTCAAGATCTGAGATCCACTGTATTGTTTGCACAGCTAAAAAAATAAAAGTCAGCCCTAACATTAGAACAGCCGAACATTAGAACAGCTAAAATCAGACTTCATTATGATTTGCAGTCTGAGTTTGTGTTGGTGACTTTGTTTGCTCAGGGTGCCTCATCAGTGGTCAAATGGTTGAAGGAGGTGGAGCCTCTTCTGTCCAGTACGCCTCTACTCTCTGTGATACCCCGTGCTCATCTCTTGCTGACCAACAGCTCTGGTCCATTCACACACAGCTGGAACACACAACAGGTACCACAAATACCTGAAGCACCACTAAATAAAAAACATACACAAGAGCCCTTATCAAGCTGTATGCAGTCTATGTGAACGCTTCGGTGCTCCAAGTCAAATAACATGTTTTTATGAATTTCTAACGGGAAATAAGAACACACCCTCTACACATAACACACATCTGCACTTTAATGTACACTTAATCTCTATTTGCAGAAGTTAACGGGGCCATTAATGGTAATTAAAATCCTATTGTCTGCCAATCAGATGTCTGGGGTTTACGTTTTTTTTTCAATATAGTAAACTGAGAAATACACAAAAATGTGTAGAAAACTTGCATATCGAAGTTTTTATGCTTAAGCTTTTACAGTCCTTAGATCAAAGCTAAACCACAAACTAAACAGCATCTGTGAAAGTAGAACAAACGTCATTGTCAGAAAGTCAAACAGGCCTTCACAACATTTAGCAAAGCATTCATTTATAATAATAAAAAATACTATTATTGATGATAATATCAATAATACACTGAATTAACTTAACTGTTGTTTGCTTCTATTGAAGTGGAATGCACAGTAGCATGTAGTGAGAAATATCTTCTCCTTAAACATATCTTTTTTTTTTTATTAGAAAGTTTGCCATGTGCTATAAGCTGTTACAGCGGCTGATTAAAGAAGATTATTGTCTGAAGTTTTCGATGCATCCCGTAATTTTGGGAGTACGTGTACCAAAGTTATGAACCTCTGTGGTGGAGGGGGTGCTATCTTACATTCATCAAAAAATAAATACAACTGAATCAATAAAACATATTTTGACCAGTAGTGTTCAAATGTTGGCAGATGGCTGTATATAGTATTGTTTATAGTATTTCTCACTACTGCTGTGTGATCTTGATTGTGAGCAGGTACTGTTTGTGGATTAGGTAAGTTCTAAATTCTACACGTGACTGTGAGCAATACGCACGCAGTGTACTGTTTTATCATGTTTCTGCTACAATGCCATAAGGGTGTTATAGCGCTGCTAATTAAGAATTAAATTATTAATGTAGGAGTGCAGCTACCTTTGTTGTGTAACCACAGACAAATAAAAAGGGTCACTACATCATCTTTGACATTTTGTCTCCAGCCAAGAGCTGATACGGTCTTGTAGATTTTATCCCTCAGACCTGTGTTCTGGGACACTGAGCATGACAACTAGCAGTGATCCCCTTTCACATTTAGCCACAGCTCCAGACAGGATCTCTACACTTGATAAGAAGGCTTTTAGTGAACATCTACACAACCTGAATTGCTGTTGTTTACCATGCTGTTCGTTGTTAGATTCAGAGATATTAGGACTGTAACTTATATATAAACCTGATTCCAAAGAAGCTGGGACAGTCTGTATTAGGCAGTAGGAACAGAAAGCAGTGATTTATAAATCCATGCTGAACTATATTTGACCAAAAACAGGAAAAGATTGATAATGTTTAATCTTATGAACTTTGTTTTTATTTATTTCTTTTGTAAATATATATAATATAATAAAAATATATTTAGAAATTGATGCCACATGTTCCATAAAATATTGGGTCAGTAGCAATATATGACTAAGATTTTATGAAATGTTCAAAAAACATCTAAACAGATGATAAAATCATGCTTATATATAAAAGTAACATTAAGGAAAGGCGGATTCCTTTATGAGCAGAGATTGGTGAAGGCTATCCACTTTGCCAAAAATGTATCTGCCAAAAACAAACAGCTTAAAAATAATGTTCTTCAGTGAGCAGTCACAAGAACTTTAGCTGTTTTGCTCTCTACAGAGCATAACAACATCAACAGGTTCATAAAATCCAGAGAAATCTAGAAAAAAAGGAAATGTGCATAAAGGAAAATGCAGAAAACCACTATTGAATGCTGATGAGCTTTGAGCCCTCAGATGGCACTAATTTAAAAACCTGACATGCTTCTGTAATGGATATCACCACGTGGGCTCGGGAATACTTGGGAAAACTGTTGTCTGTAAACACCATCACTGCTACACACAGTGGAATCACAAGTTAGCATCTTCCATAAACACTGCAAGCTCATCTGAAATGATCTGATGCTCAGTGGCAACCATTATTATTATCAGATGAGTCAGTCTTTCAGATTGGGTTTGGAATTAATGTACGTTGTGTTCTTCAGGCCAGAAAAGAAAAGTACCATCCAGATTGTTATCACTGTAAAGTTCAAAAGCTGGTGTCTGAGAGGTCTTAGTTTGTGAAAGCACCATTAATGCTAAACACATTTTTGGAGCAACATATGCAGATTGTCTTTTTTATTAAGTTTATATGATATACTATGATGACAAAGCTTCTGTGTAATTATACAGCTGCAGATTTGTATAATAGAAGAATGACAAGAAAACTGGATCAGTTCTTTTACTGCCTGCTGTTTAAAGACAGTGTGAAGTAACCCAGTGGTAAACTTCCATCCTTTATGGAACATGTTGCAGGCATCAAAATTTGAATTAGCATATATTTATACAATACAATGCTTATGTGCTAAAAAGGAAAAAAACACATTTAATACAAGTCAAAAAGAAAGTACCAATCACTGCTTTCTGTTTTCATTAGCATTTCACATGCTGTGTGAACATGTTTTGGACCTGGGTTTGTACTACTGTGTAGGCTATGAAGTAAGTTCCTAATAGAGTACTCCACTGGTTATTCATATGTTAATTAATTGAGCAATCAATGTGTTTTAATAAGATCAAACAATCAATAAGGATTTTAATAACAATAATAGAGATTTTCAAAGATTTCAAAATGTTTAAGTCAAGAAAGAATTTAAAAATGTGTTTGTGTTTCTACCTCTATACTGTAAGAAGAGCTGCAAGTGAATTTAATCAGTGTGCTTATTATTGAGTAATTGCGACTTTTACAAATGCTGTAATGTATGAAGCAAGACAGACTGCATGGGCAGCTTATCATCAAACACTAAATAACAAAGCAAGGGCCAAACACAGACCACATTCAAGGAAACCAGTGAAGCCAAACAGAAAGTATTTCTAGGAGGGTACATTTAATGAACCAGCTGCATGTGGGTGTAGGGATGTACGGGGGGCCCGGGAAATCAGATAATCCTGGCTGGTCCAAATGAAGTCAAATACAAGCATTCTATACTTTTTTGACATAGTTAGATATAGAGGGAAATACACTTCATATATCTGTGTCATGTAAAGATGCTAATCTAGAACTTTATCTTATGAGTGCATGATGTTAATGTGCTTACATGTTTGATCTTTTCCAGGCCAAAACTTTATTTAATGAGGCTATGACTTCCATACGAAGCCTGTCCACACTGCAGTTTACGTAAGTGTCTTTTAAATGTCCTTAATGTTAATTTCATCCGCAACTCATTTTATTTTTACCAATAGCTGTACACAATAGAATCCTGTATACATACACACTCACTGGCTGTAATAGATTCCTTGTCTTGTTTGTACACTCATTGTTTATTTTATATTGTGTACTTGTCTACCTCTAAGTCTCCACTCGCCTTAGAGGTGCACTTTGTAGTTCAATAATTACAGAATATAGTCCATCTGTTTCTCTGTATGCTTTGTTAGACCCCTTTTACACTGTCCCACCAGGACCACCACAAAGCAGGCTGGCTGATAATTCCTCCTCAGTGGTTTTACAGCAGGGGGGCCTTGATGGGTTGAGTAAAGGAAGGCTTACAGTTATGTAGAGAAACAGATGGACTACAGTCTTTAATAAGTACATAGTTCACCCATAGGGTAAAAAGATGGAGATGGAGAACGACTATGCAGTACAAGTGTATATAATAAGTTATATAATAAGGTGGTCAGTTTATTAAGGCACTGTGTAAAATCTATTGAAAGTGTTTGCACATTCCTCAAGAAGCTGGCACAAGTGCAGCATAAAAGAAGGATTTCTGAAGAATAAAAAAAAATGTCTGCACATTTACTATAGCATTAATATTGTTCAGTTTTGTGATGGTTTTTCATTTTAAAGTGATTTTAAAATGTTTATAGACAGATTTTTCTTCTGGAATTTAAGACTTTTTTTTAAGGTTTTTTTTTTCCTTCCAGTAATCTATGTTTACCAAACCCTGCCTATTAGAACTGATACCATCATCACACACTGTGGTCGTGCCTATATCTGTAATCTATTTCATTTGTATTTACATTTAGGGCATTTAGCAGACGCTCTTATCCAGAGCGACTTACATAAGTGCTTTGTCTTTAGTCAGATTATGTATCTCTATCTAGTACAAACAGGCTTCAGTTTAAACTACCCTTGAGCTCAAACATTCCAGAAACAAGGGCCAGTGCTGATACCTAGAAAGAAGAGAATACAATACAGGGTTACATACAGTACAAGTGCAATAACTAGGAATTCCTAGCCAGTGTTCATACCTCAAAGATAAAAGAGCTAAGCACAGCTGCTTAAGTGCAGTGTGATTCATTTCAGTAGTTCAGTAGATTAGTGCTTATAAGTGCTTCACAAAGAGGTGAGTCTTCATTCATGTTCTGGTTGAATTAGATGAATTAGATTTATTACTATTTAATGTGATTGGGTGAGAATCATAACGCACATTACTGTAGCAGACGAGAGAGGTGGATACAAGCACAAGGTTTGTTTATTGAAGTCCGTGTTCTACACAAGAACAGTACAATCCTAGACAAACAATTTCACAACTTACACATTAACAATATAAACGATAACAGCAATGCCGGACAAAGACAGGGAGCGAACACAGGGCTTCAGAAACTTGAACTAATAAGAACGACTAGACTAACAAGAGACTAGGAGCAGGTGAGGGACGTGACAAGAGGGTGCAGACAAGGAGGAGCTAAGAAACCAAAACAAACAGAACTGTATGGAATATGAAAAGGGCCGTAAACAGGACAGATAGAGGTAGGGAAGGAAGCAGGACAAAACCTCAGTTATATTCACCTGCCAGAGCTGTGGATAAAGCGTGTTTCATATCATCACTGTGATGTAGACGGCTCAGACACAGGAAGAGGATCCATTAGGCAGGTTTTATTGACAAGGAGCAGCAGTCAATCAGGAAAACAGAGCACACTCTGTTCTAAATAGAAACCAGAGCAGATGCAATTACAAAAACTCAGGAAGCTGCTAGAAAAGAGTCCATGAAGTTCACCAAAAAATATAAAAAAAAAAAAATCTCAAAGCACGAAGGTCCTGAAGATCCATGCAGCTGAGATCATGAAAAAGCCCTGAAAAACATGAGAGGACATGAAGCAGCCTGAAAGGCTCATTGCAGTCTGGAGATTACCTGAGCAGAGGGTAAGCAAGAACACAAGGTGGGTTAGAGCTCCACAAGGTTAAGGGGGAAGAAAGGGCTTTTTATAGGAAGGGTAATGGCTGGGAGATTGGGTTCAGGTGTAAGGGACAAGAAGTGGTGCATAAATTGGAATTCTAGTGATGGTGACCCTTTTTTGGCCGGAATGTGTAGTGACCTAGAGCAAATTCTCTTGAGGGAAAACTGACAGTTGATACAAAAACATGTATTTCCAAGTTTTTTTTAATCAATAATGTTTATTTCTCAAAATGTAAACAAGGGAATGGGAAACAAGGGAAACATATACAAAAAAGAAAGCATAGACATAAAAGACAAAAAAAAGTTTTCGTAGGTACAGTCAGCTTCTCTGACAAAACTAGTTAGGAGAAAATATCCGTATTCAATGTGTACCTTGCAGAAATTCCAAAATACACACCACAACAATCTGCCATGCTTCAACAGTCATGGGCTCAGCATGGTGAAGTCGAGCAGCGGTACATTCAGGTTTAGCTATATAATTGAGTTTTTATTTTTCAACAACATAACCTGATGTGTACATTGTGTAAAAAAGGTTGAGATCAATGGACGAATAGAAAGACTTCATAGCTTGGAAATTGTTCTGGTTCCATTGATGTGCAGTAAAAGTATGAATGTTTTTGTCCTCTCCTGTAAAGTTTCCATTTTGGAGATACTTGTTTTCCATTGGACAACGACGATATATTCTGTGTCTACCTCTCCAATAAGTTTGCTGAATATGCAGATTTACAGATATTTAGAATGTTAATTTGTTTACTCCACTTAGTTTCAGTAAAAGCATTAAAAGCAAATGAAAACACATACGTTTCATTCTATAAAACAACATAATTTGGCGACAAACATGATAATGTTTGTAAGTATATCATGTTGCATTATTTTCTGCTGTGTTTTGGACAGGTCTCTGGGGACGGTTGCTCAGGGTGTGAGTTGTAAAATTTTGACAAAGCTGATCCAGAACAATCCATCAGTATCATCCATGAGTGACCTTCTGTGGGTTCTGAGACAGCAGCCTGTTCCACTCCACCCATCACTGGTATTCAAATGAAATGATGTCATCATACACTCATTCACTGCTGTATATGTAGAGCTGTGGTTTTATGCCCTCTTATAAAGTATGAACATTACAGTAAAACCTGGAAAAACAGATCATTTTGAATTTCTCCTGAAACAGAAATGATATTTGGTGTTTGGAGTGATGAGTTCCAAACACTTCTAAGCGTTCTAAAATCACTTATTCTGTCCAATGCAGAAAAAGTGTTTGATTGAGGAACTGTACAAGCTTGCCTTCTTCTCTGACCTGCTTGGGGCCATGGGCGCTCAGATTGCTGTCTCAGTCCCGTAAGTCTTTTCTCTGACCAGTTATTGCATGATGTTTATTAATGGCCATTAACTGTAATTAAAATCGTATTGTCTGCCATGCATTTGCCTGCGCTGGTTTATATATGCTTATTGGATTTATTTAAATTCTTTGTAGGATGAGCACTATTAAAAAGTTCTCTGTGGCGATGACGGAGACCCTGATGAGTGTGATTGTGCAGGATCCGCAGTACTTTTTGCTCATGCCTGCCACTAAACAGGCCATCCTGGTGGACAAGATAGTTCAGCGACTGGTCAGTCCACTTTTTATATTTAACATGAACTTCCTCCAGCTCTGTTCAGGTGTCAAGTAGCAAAGTACAAATACTTTGTTATCTTACTTAAGTAGAAATTTTTGTTATTTATACTTTACTGAAGTAATTATTTTTCAGATGACTTTTTACTTCTACTCCTTACATTTACACACTATTATCTGTACTTTCTACTCCTTACATTTTAAAACTAGCCTCGTTACTCCTATTTCATTTCAGCTTGTGTTCATTTATGTACATTTACATTCCAGTAAAGGTTATTGATAACATGACTTTGAAGTTTGGCATTTTGCACCATTACAATACTTATAGATAACTAGTCATCATATCTTCCACTCCATGAAACACATGTTAATGCTCAGTAGTACACAAATATGCTTCTTTAATATATTTACATTGTACTAAAATACCTTCATGTTCAATGGACGTATATGCGGCTGAAACAGAAAACCTAGCGCATCCCAAATTTGTCAACATTAACATTTTAATATAACATTATAGTCATTATGGCTTTTAGAAGAAAGTTTTTTGGGGGAGGTGGGCTAGTGCACTATAGACCCCTGTGGTGCGGCCTAAGTTTTTGTCCTTAATGGCATTTTTTCCCCTTACATTACTTTTACTTTTATACTTTAAGTAGTTTTGAAAGCAGTACTTTTACACTTTTACTGGAGTTAAAAAAAGTTTATACTTCAACTTGTACAGAAGTATTTTTTCACCATAGTATCTATACTTCTAACTGAGTAATGAATGTGAATACTTTTGACACCTTTGGCTCTGTTCCACCAGAGAATATCTAAAGTCCTGCTTTAACTTTATAAATATATTAAATGCCATAAATTATAATTACTTCCCACAAATGTTAAACTTATTGTGTAACAAGAAAATATTTTGAAAGTATTGTCTAATAACATGCATGTATGTATGTGATATTGTCCCGCCCTAGTCAAAGACATAAAGGTAGCAATTTGTGTTTTGCATCTTATTCACCACAATGCTGTTTTGTCCTACAGGGCATACACACTGGCACATACACTGAGGAAGAGTTTCGGTCTCTGGGTATTATGGCAACGTTTGTGGTGGACGAAGTGTTCATGCAGCTGGACAGGAGCTTCTTTGTGGTTAATGTGGAGTATTTGCGAGGTTTCTGCTACAGCAGTAGTAAAAGGGACATTGTGGCCTCAATGCTACAGGAAGCCAACATGTTTGGGTAAGTAAATTATAGTTATATTTTAGATCACTTACCAAACTTTAATTATTATCTTTAAAAAGATTTGGAGTAATAGAAAATATAAAATGCTTATCATAGTGGTTATTGAAATTCTAGACAAAAGACACATTAGTTTGTCTGTAAAATTGGCGATCAGAAAACAAAGAACATAAATATCTATAGCTTCGTAAACCAGATTTTAAATACAAAAGTATCAAAATGGTTCCATTTAGATTTGGGTGGGCTTTTTGGGCCTCACTGGCAACTCTTTTGCATACTTTTATTTTGTTTCTGCACAAAATCTCCATTTTATTTATCATATAAGGGCATTTTATAGTTCTACTGTTACAGATTGTAATCATGTCTTTCTCTGCACTGAAATTACTTTTTCTACACGTTTGGTCAGTAATAAATCTTTACTGCAGTGTGATGATGTCTCTACTTCTGGTTAAGAACCGTTTTATCAGTTGCATCTATTTCCACCCCCTCTCATAGCCCAGTCCAGAACTGGAGCGCAGCGACCCTCAATCAAGTGGACAGGTTCCTGTTGTATCTGTCTAAAGAGACCATTCAGCTGATTCCACCGGTAGGCAGTTATATCCGTCCAGTCTGATGACTATCTTATTTCCCTTTTTAGTCCAACAAGTTCTGTTTTGACCAGAGATTATTATTTTTTTATTATTTTTTTTAAATGTAGAGTAGCTCAGGTCTATTTGATGTTTGTACAGCTGTTTTGGTGTGTTATTGGTCTGAGCACCTTTATAGGTGCTGTGCTTTTATACTTAGTTTGCTATGTAGAGTACCAAGGGTATCCAGAGTCACCTCACCCAAAATTCTAAATGAATGTTATTTTTAATGTTTTGGTTTTTTTAAAATAAAATTTCCCAAAATTTAAAATCACCAACACAAGTAGCTTACATGTAGGCATATGAACATGTATAATCTTATATCTCATACAGTGTTTTTTCATAATAATATTGTAAACCATAGAAAAATACTAGATAATTATTATGATATGAATTGTTAATAGGTGCGATTAAATGTGTTATGTGAGATAACTTGAGACTGGAAGTGTGATATTGAAGGTGCTGGGTTGGCTTAAGGTGAGGCTGGTAATCTGATCAATTGAGGGTGTTGGTTTGGGTTTAGATTGATAGAAGGTATGTCAGAATGGAAATTGAACGGTTTTACACACCAATGTACAAGCCTGTAAGTTTGCCTCACAATGAAACTAGCTGTTCTTTTTTTTTGATGTACTCATGAATAATTTGCTGAGCTTTGCCCTGATTTGCTGGTTTACAGTGAGGCAATGCGCTGATCATATAGATGAAACATGGAGAAATAGACACAGGCAGTAATAGTAGTAGTACCTATACTAACTACTGGCTTCCAATCTTGACAGCAACATAAAGTTGTTACTTACTATGAAACTTTCAGTTTAAGATGATCTGCTTCAACCACCAAAAAGTGGATAAAATCACACAGGATTGCTGCTACTTTTTGGCTGCTGCTGGGGTTGTAATGCTAATACAGGTGGAATTGCTTCTCTTCTGATATTGTTCAAGGACATGAGAAACTGTCTGAAGCGAAACATACAGAACAAACTAACAACAGAATTTTCTTAAATGTGTTTTTTTAAGCTGGCGAATGTTAAACCAAATTCAGCCTTGTTCAAAGACAAAACTTAACCATGCTCATTGACAGTTCATTGACAGTGCTGGATTTGCATTTGCAGTTTGAGGTTCACGATATGTCAGTCCTACGTACCGAGCTCTCCTTATTCAACTTTGTAGATGTAAATAGTTTTCAGTTCATGGCACATTTGAAAAGAGGCTAGAGGTATGATATTGAACCTGTTTATATGGTTTAACACATCCTGTTATTGTATTGTGTTTATTGTCTTTGCCACTGTTGTCTGCTGGTGCTCAGTGTTATATGTAGCAAACAGTTTTTTTATCTCTTAGTCATGATGTACCTGCGGTAAGAAAGATCAAGCTGCCAAAGTTGACTTTTTGTATCCTAATTATGTCACCATGTATTGTTACACGTCTAACTGGGACACTTCCTATTTATTTGGGCTTCACCTACAGGATGACTCAGATAGTTGTCATGATTCATTCAGTGGCCTCCGCCCTGTCCTGAGGCAACTTGACTCCTGGGGTCAGGAGCAAGTGGAGAAGATGTAGGAAAAAATACTCCTCATGGTGTCACGCTGACGAGTGCTGCGGATTATCTATTTACATCCGCACTCACATGCCCAGTTCTGATTGTGTGTACGTGTATGTGTGCGCAGGACCTGATGAGTCAGGAGCGGATCGAGCGGCTGTTTGACAGTCAGCGGCGGTGGGAGAGCGGAGATGTGGGCTCATTGTGTGTACAGGAGAATACTGTGCTCGTCACCAAGCAGCAGTTTGTGCTTCAGTACTTCCTGGGCTTCCTCAAGCCAGGGCGCAGTGAGTGGCATCGTTTTTATATTGCACCTTGCAATTGACCTCCAAAGCTTGTTCAGAGTTCATATCCCTCTTGTGTAGTTTCATTGTGTTCTTGATGTTTTATGGTATTTTAGGAATTTCCATTAGATATACATGCCATATGGTATTGCACACCCATTAAAATTAATTAGCAACAACACACTACTCAATTAACCTGGTGAACCATCACATCCCACAATCCCCATCACTTTGTGTGTTTGGAGTCATATCAGCAGTGAGTATTATTAAGGGAAACAGCATGTCCTGCAGTTGTAACTATCTTCTAAGTGTCTACTACTGGGAATCAGGAAATGCCAACAACACCACACTTGATTAGGTATCTCATATCTACACTTATCCAGTACATCAGGTATACTTAGTGCACAGTCCATCCCCTCCCTCTATTACTACATGCGTCAATGGTCAGGACCCCCAAAGGATGGCTGGTAATTCTTAGCATACATTTATACAGAGAAACCGTTGGACTACAATTTGTACATATAGCACACAATAAACTATACCAAGGTTAAACGCAAAAAGATTTGATTTTCCTGCCATGTCTGTTTCAGCTGTTAGCCCAGTTCTGACCTGTGAGAGCCTGCATCTGACCCAGCCATCTGCCTGGCCTATAGGCAGCCTGACAGAAATGCCTTCAGCGTCTTTCAGGAGGTGCCTGGAGCTCATCGGCCAGGATCCTTTCTTCAGCTCCTTCCAGCTTTCCCTACTGCTACGCAAAACCAAAGAAGTACATGGTTTATTTACTTAAATGTGCATTCAAATAATTGTTTGCTCAGTTTGCTTTATTAAAGGGCAGATATGGGATAATATGTTTATGTGATTTGCAGTGCATGTAGGATCATTGCTTTTGGCAGGCTGCAATGCCAACAAGTCGTTTTCTTGCATTCCTAGAAGACATTTGGGTTGGATTTAGGCAAACAGAAATCACAGCAGTTGCCCATATTGCATCCCTGGTGATGGATGCCATTAACATTAGAAGCTGAAGGGGAAGCACATTTCTTGAATTTATTAATGACTGTCTGTATTTTATTCTCCTATGGCGTGGAGTATTGTGGGTATTTCTAACCACACTTGATCCACTGATTTTACAAAATGTCTGTATGAGTCAATCACTGAGCTGTAAACAGTCTTTCAGAGTGGTTTGGTGTGATTTCTCTGTAGTGGTGGTGATAAGAACCAGGAATAAAGTGAGTTTACTGTTTACAATCCAAAATGGACCTAGATGTGGCTTCCAATTCTTAATGTGCAATGTGAACAAATTTTGAAACTAAAACTCTGGGACTGGAACAAATTAGCTTAAATAACTTAATCGGCTTCATTCTCTGGTCTCATTGGCTTGGAGTGAAATATGTTTTTTCTTCTCCTGTAAACGTACCATTTTGGGGAGACAAGTTTTTGTTCCAACAGCAGTTTTGGCCTAATCTTTGAGGTTGCTTTTAGAGACATTAAACACATTGGAGGTCTGTAGGGTGACCATCTCCAGACGCACAAAATGTAGGACAAGTAGCAAATTTAAGTGGGGCAGTGTGGGACATATGTAATAACTTTAAGCTTAAGATATAATGGTCTAATTGGTCTAATTTACCAAGAAACATTTGTTCTTGCTTTTCCACCCCTTTGACCAAAAGATTAAGATACTATTTGACCCAAACGATAGCCCAAAGTTTCCCCAGTTTAAGACATAGGCCTATACAAGACAAAACACTAATTCTGCAACATCTTGTCTTTATTGGGACTATCAAATTAGTCAACTGTCCAAAGGACCAGGTATTACACAACTAAAAGTATGCTCTCAGTTCTGATCAAATTCAACTTAAAATACAAGGCAGAAAAAAATATCAGGCCTAGCTTATTTAAGTTCAACAAAATATTAGACCTAGCCTATACAAACCTGAACTATTTCAGTGCAAATAAGTTTCTTGCATGTTTCTCACTTCACATCATATTCTCCACCATGCCCGACAGAAAAACTGCTTTCACATAAAATGTGAAAAGCTCTCTTTGCTTCGCTGTCTGCCGGTCTTAACCAAGAGTGTGTTGCGGTCCATTTGCTACTGAAACCGCATCTTTTCTGGCCGCAGCTGCCTACGCTGATCGAACTGCACACTCTCAAATTTAAGATTGTTAACAATGTTACAACAGTTTGATTGACATACGACTCAGTCTGTCGACTAACGCTTTTATTGCTCTCCTCTGAACTATTGGACCAAAGTCCACAGACATTTTCCGTGTTTTTTCATTTTTAATTAGGTAGGGTTGAATGAAAAAGAGAGAGAGAATTCCCAATTTATATGACTCAGGACAAAGGGTACAATTGCTGTACAGTACATCGTAAAGCGGGGCAGGTGGTAACCCTAAATGTCTGGCTCCTTTCACCACCACTGTGAATGCTTCAGATTTAGCTCTAGATTCTAGTTTCTCTAGAATGAAGCATTCCAAAGCAAATCACTCTGAATAATGAAATGTAATAATCTGATTACACAATGTACTTGTGTTTTAATGCAGGTTTATGGTTCGGTGTCCTCATTCAATCCATATGTTACTGCTGAGCTGGGTAACATTGCTACGCAGCTTACGGTTGAGGAACTAGCCTCACTCAAACTCTCTGATATTCGTACTATATCACCTCTGGGAGCTGTTAATATCTGGACAAGAAAGCAGGTAACTAACAGTTTTAATAAACTAGCAAATAGTTCACCAGGTCACCAGTGATAAGCAGTGATAAGTTTTAAGTGGCAACTGATCTTTTAGAAACGTATTATGTATATTATAAAATATTGTACAAAAGTCTGTCATTTATTTCTTTGTCAGTCAAAAGCACTGTTAAGTAAGCTATTCAGTTTTTAAATATACTATATATATATATATATATATATATATATATATATATATATATATATATATATATATATATATATATATATATATAATTTATTTATTTATTTATTTATTTTTTCAGCCTTAATGTCTTCACCCTATTACAGCTTTCATTCTTTTCAGGATCTCATTTCATTTCGTTTTTCCTAATAATAATCCTAATAGGATTATAATTCTAATAATCCTAAATGCATCAGTGGTGCTGCAGTCTCAAATCTTGGGAGGCCAAGATTGGAGATAAATTTTCTCTGATGGTGACAGTTTTGGTAGTGTACCAGGTCTAGTACTGTTGTTAGTGAGTTACATTTTAAATTATTATTATTATAAATATTATGAATTATCTTTCCTTTTCCTTATGTAAGTGAATTATCTCATATCTAAACTCCTCAGAAATAACTCCCGGACTGATTTATTGTTAAACCCCATGTTGGTTGTTCTGTGTCACAGTTGGGAGTTTTGTTCTCTGCTGTGCTAAACTCCACCAAACAAACCCCCAGCCAACTGGTCTCCAGCTCCTTTGTCGCCCTGGGACACATCATTTGTGGGATCGATGCTACTGTTGTTCGCAACCTCAATCCAGTAGAGTTTAGGTGAGTTGTACATGATGCTAATTTGCTGATTCATACATTCAGTATTATCAACTTCAACTTGTTTGGATCAGAAACTCTGTATGAATGCTGTTGCTTTGTGTTCTGGCAGTAAGGCAGCGCTGTGGTTGGGACGTCTGAACCTGTCCTGCTCTGAGGACCAGCTTGCAGCCATGATTACACTGCTCAGCCACAGTCTGGCGTTTGGGCCGATCAGCTCATGGGGTCCAGAGATTTTCCTTGAGATTGGAGCATTTGCCGGTACAGGCCTTTTTCCTTATATTTCCTCTACATGAACATGGAGAACCACTGGATAGCTATTTTGACTATGCAGATGATTAAGTGAAGTGCAGTCAATATATTGTATACATTCTTAAACTAACCATCGATTAGAGTGACAGTCCAAAGGAACTGGATGAATAAAGGTGAATGAAAAAATAATAAATTGAAAATGAAAATGTAACTTTTAAACTATTGCAGTATTCATTAATGTTAATTATCAGCCCATGTCTACTGCTTTGCTCCCACCCACCTTTTGTGTATATTGCTTTTCTTTATTTGTGTCCATCTTGTCTCTATAGCTGGCATTCCAGACATGGTCATGTCTGCTTTGGTGAAGGATCAGATCGAGGGAATCACCCCCCTCGCCATGTCTCTCATCCCCGCCAAAAAGTTTGCAGTGAGTGACGCAAATACACTGTGTCCACTGATCACGTTTTTCCTACACTGGAGAATCGGGTGTACTAAAGAACACAGGAAGTGAAGTAAAGCAAAATAAGCAATGTCAGTTTTGCTCTTCGTCTTGCTTTTTTCTTCAGGTCATATTCAACCAAGCCCAGATCAGTGTGTTTTCCTACGAGCAGGCTGCAGCCGTCACTGCAGCTCAACGTTCAGTGCTGAGTTCGGTACAGGAGACAGCGTTGTCTATGGTGCTCAACCCTCTGGAAGATAAACCTGTGGATTTTAGAGGTATATATAAAATCATATTGTTTGTTTTTTATTTTGTTGTTATTTCTTATGTTTTGGGCCTGTTTTATGATTGATACATTTTAAATATTTTTCCTTTCTTTTTGTATTTTGTCACTGTTTTTTGTTTCTTCTAAAGCAAATTTCAAAGATATATTTATATTTTAGATTAAACACATTTTTAATTAGAAAAACCTGTTTAGAAAAGTCCCATGTTTTCACGTTGTTATCAAAACAGAAAGAGTTTTAGCCACACCCCTTAGAGCAGGAAATGAGATTGCATCCCTGTCCCTTAAGGTCACATGGTGAGCTGTTAGACCCTTTACAATGCGTGAAATGTGTCTGAATATCAGTGTACCAAAACACACGTTTTCTTTGTGATTTACTAAGAATATTAGGATTGCATGTGTTATTAATTAGGGTAGCATTTTGAAGGTATGATCAAAATTTGCTAAATTTTCAATCCTAAAACATTTGGTAAAGTTTATGTACATTAATATTGTAATTGCTTTATTAGTGAAGTAAACAAATGTTCAGTCAGTCGTTTAAATAATAAACATTTAAAGGTTTAAGTCCGTTAAAAGACTAAAATGTGAAAGAATCATCCATCACAGTACACTTTGTATTTTTATTTTACATACATTTACATTTATTATTTTTGATTATTATTGTTATAACTGGCTACAGTCATGATGATTTGCAACCTGAATACTTTGTTTACTCTCCCATTACTATAGAAACCCATTTTAATTAACTTCTCATCTGTTGTATGTGTCCACAGGCAGATCATTTGGAGTAGCAACAAAGGTCTGTCCTGTCTGCCATCTCTGCAGTCTGCCATTGCTGATGTTGATGCTTCTCCTCAGTGGCCCTCTATGATCAACTCTTGTGAAAAGTCTTCTGAGACTTGGACTTTAGCGTTGCTGACCTTGCTAACGAAGTGCAATATTGCTTATCGGTTTTAATAACGGCACTTTAAGCTGATCACTGAAATGGTTTACCTCATGGGGTATAGCCACCAAACGCAATTCTAGAGAAATTGCTACAATCAGCATTTTTATTGCTTTATTTATTTATTTATTTATTTATGCAGTTCTGCTATTTATTCAGGTGTATCAGGGTATGATCATATCCAAATGAGGTCTAGATTTGATTAATATTATTCATTTAATATGTAACATTTTAATTATAGTTACACTTTGTTCATTATGGAACAATTAAATTTAATTGTAATTGTTGGAGGCTGCATGGTGGTGTAGTGGTTAGCACTGTCGCCTTACAGCAAGACGAACCAGGTTCGATTCCTGGTCTGGGCCGTTCTATGTTCTCCCCGTGTTAGAGTAAGTTTCCTCCTACAGTCCAAACACATGCATGTTAGGTTGATTGGTCACTCTAAATTGAGTGTGTGTTGGCCATGCAATGGACTGGCGACCTGTCCATGCTGAACCCCACCTTTGCCTGATGATGCTGGGATTGGCTAAAGTGGAAGATGATGGATGAAATTATTGCTGCAAGACCTTCTAAGAAGACAAAATTAAAAGGAATCATAGGGTTTCCCTAAATAAACTTATCACAAGTAATAACCCCAAAATATTATGTATTATTGTTGATGCTATATTGTACATCAATTGTAGGGACATTAGTACTTGAATGCTTGAATTTGTGATGCTCATAATCCAAAAGAAAGTTATTTACTCTGACTTACTATAGAGTTTAATTCCTAAACATATCTACTTATCTCTGTATTCCGAACCTTCAGTCATATGCCTGAATGTAAACAAAGTGATATTTTTGTCCTGTCAATTAAAGTTTGAAAGCTCCTTTGGAAGTTCGGAAGTGTTACTGTCATTGAAACAAGAGCAGGAATGAAAACATAAGGATGTTCAAAATGACTGAAGCAGATGAGTTCTGAGGTGGGTGTCCAGGCTGGGGTTGCCCAGTCCTTCCCTTAAAATCTCAACGTGCAAACCATGATTTAGTATTTTACTGCTGTAAAAACAAATGCAACTTCATTAAGTGTTGGCGATGTTGGTGAGTTTTTAAATATTGAATAAATCACCAAACCAAAAGTCTTAGGAATGAAGAATGTAGTTCCTCACCAGTGGGAGGGCTTCAAAAGCACAGCAGCTCACTCTCCCAAAATCAAAGAAAATATCCCATTATACAGTCCCTTCCAAAGTCCATCATCTTCTTGTGGCAAATGCAGTTCATGATCTGTTTCTTATTGGAAACAAAATGCGCTACTCTTGTGATCTCTGGGACCCCTGCAGAGTCCATGGTGCCAAATGGTAACTTGAGGACCCTACAATTAAATACAATTAAGTTTCCCAAATTTCATAGCCCCCTGCTCTCAATCATGCATGAAATTCAAACCTACCCAAAATTCATATAATACCACACACTATAACTGTGCAATTTCTTAATTAAACAACAAAACATTTAGAGCATTTTAGAGCATTTAGAGTAAACTTCCACCACCGTGCTTGCCCGTTCTGGATGGCTTCTTGGTGGCCAGACATCTGTTTCATAACAGTGGTAGGACTGATGTAGAACGGAGAAACATGGAGAAGGTGAGGTGGTGGTCAAGCGAACGGAAGGTAAGGATGATCCTCCCCCCAAACTTGTTGCTACTCAAATCCATGAAATCTCTAAAGTGCATACAGTCATCAAAAGAAGGTCAAAACCCACAACCCCTCAGACAGCACTGCTTTAAGACACTGCATGCCTCTGTGATGATTATTACCACAACAGTTTGGAATACCTGTCATTACATGTCACTGTATCTGCAAATGCATTCTAAGACTGTACAATACAGCTGAAGTCATATGTCAACAACAGCCAGAAACAGGAAATCGTGTACAATGTGTTTTCTTCGCCAAAGAATAAAACAACATCCAGATTGTTTCCAGCATAATGTTCAAAAGGCAGGGTATGTCGTGGTTTGGGGGTGTTAGTGAGAAACACATCTTTGAAAGCATGATTAATGCTATTTTGGAGCAACATGCACTGCCTTCGAGACAGCGTCTTTTTCAAGGATGTCTCTGATAGCAGCTGTGGCTAGACGAGTCCTAACCTAACCGGCATCGTGGTGCATTATGAAGCATAGAACACGATGACAAAAATCCCATAGTGTTGCACAGACGTAGAGAAGGAATAGCAAAAAAACTACTCTTTTAAAACAGGATCTGTTAGTATCTTTAGTGCCCAAACGTTATTAAATGGAAAGGTAATGTAGCACAGTGGTAAACATGCTCATGTCACAAATGTGTGGATTGAGTGTATATTCATAAAAAGTAAACTAACTTCAGACACAATAATAATAAAATAGTCGGCACTGTAGCCTTATAGCAAGATCATCCGGGTTCAATTCCCGGTCTGGGCCGTTTTGAGTGTGTGTTGCCGTACCCTGCCTTCCCCCGTTGATGCTGGAATTTGCTCCAGCCCAGTTCCCCCAACCTAGAGCCAAACAAATGGTATAAAGCGGAAGATGATGGATGAATAATAATTTTAAAAATTAATAATAAATACTGAATATTTTGTTTGTGCTGGGGTTTTTTATCTGTCAAACAGAATTTACTAATATCTGCTTTCTGCTTATATTAGCATTTAACAACTCTCACAACATTTTTGAAACTGGGTTTGTATTTTTTACATATATTTCCCCATATTTTCTGAAATGTGTACTGTTATCTATCCTCTATGAAATGCACTATATAACATGTGAAATGATATCTGCCTTGTGCAATGGCAATCAAGTAAATATATTGTTACTTCAATGTAATAATGTCTCAAACAGAAGTAAAATTACCATCAGTGACTGATGTATGCCAATGGTGGGTCTGTCCTAAGCAGCTTCCTTGTTACAAATCAGTCTGCCTGAAACACTTCTTATAACTTCAGCGTCAGTGGGCGGGGCTAAAATGCTTTAGTTAATAGGTTGGCATTTGTAAATGCACTGCTTTTTATAATATCACAAAGACAGTCTTGCAGTCAAGATATTTTAATACTATACTATCATGTATACCACCTTTATTAGAGAAATAACGTGGTTTTATTATCACATACTATTGTTTTTTATTTAATTCAATTTAACTTTATTGTCATTATACAGATACGGGGAGCAGTGTAACGAAACATAAACAGTTTATACATTTACAGGGACATGTAAGAAGTGCACGTGTAGTCAATATGTATACACAAATAACAATAAGTACATAATAAAATAATTTATTTTTGAGGAAATAAGTGAACATTCCGCTGCCAGAAACAGACAGACAGACAGACAGAACACTGAGTTCTCCACCTGCCGAAAATGGGCTTGTGTAAATTACTGCCCACCAGAGCTCCACGCGGGGGCGCGCGAGCCGTCACCGTCTTGAGCGCGCTCGAGTGCTGCCGGATCCCGTCAGCTTCAGTTTCAGTGAGAGCGCCTCGCAGTTCGGCGCACATGCCTTTTCTCAGCTAGTGCTGGAGTTTAACAGCCCGCACACGCACAAGATGGCGGATTCCGACTCCTGGGGTAAGAACCGCACACTCAGAGCTCACTCTGGACACTTAAAACTGTTAATTTATTAAACGTCCGGCTCCAATCTGTGTGTTTTTGTAACGGCAGACGCAGACAACTTCGAGCCTGATGAGCCGATCAAGAAGGCGACGGGGCTCCAGGATAAATGGGAAGGCGAGGACGAGGAAGACGACGTGAAGGTAAGTTGGTGAGCCAAGTTAGATTATAGTTCGAGGAATCCTCGTGTCTGTAATTTAACCCGCGGAGACGGTTTATGTCGGTAGTAAAGTTAAACAGCCGCATACAGGCTGGCTATAGACTCAGAATCTTAGCTGCTCGGTTAGCCTACAGCGTTAGCCAGTGCTGCTGTGGCCGGTGTTCAGCTACTGTGAGTAGGAAGCTAATGTTAGCTGGAATATCACTCTGCTCCTATTTCAGGTGTTGAACAAGTTAGCTTTCTAGCTAATGAGATTGTCTAAAGTTGGTCTATTAGAAGTGTAGTCTGAAGTGTAGCTAAGCTTTGCTGTCAGCTTTCACGTTCAGAGAAGTAGGACGGGGTTAAATAACATTCGCACTTCCACCACCAGGGCTAATATATTTTATTGCTTTTTAAACTTGGATGTCTTTACACTAAGCTGAACTGAACAGGAGAGGTGAGTGATGGGCCACCGAGAGGAACGCGTGTTAGCACACTGGCTAGCTGCGCTACCATAGTTACTCCTTATGTTGCACCGTAATATCGGTTTATCTTCATATTCGGTCCTGAGACGCTATGCATAGTGTGGAGTTAATCAGATATGTCGTCGCGGTTGTCGTGCTTACTGATTTTTGATGTAGTTACCCGGAAATCTCACAGAATTTGACGTTAGCAAACTAGCTAGCTTAGCCTGCTAGTAAAAACATGCTGACAGTCTTCTAACAGGGCCTGAAGCGCCAGATGGAGCTTTTCACTCCCAGAGTTCACCATGTGGTTTATCTCTGTGTCCCACATCTGTATCATTCAACGAAAAGTCATATGAGTAATATTTAGAATATCAAACAAATAACCGCGTATTATTTTCTGACGACTTGAAACCGTCTGACAACAGCTGGTGGCGTTTTGTTGGCCGTCACTGAGGCTGTATCGTGTGACTGAACTGAGTCATGCTGCGTCTTGCAACTTTTGACACTCGCGGGTACTTCAGAGTGATCTAGAACACTCCAACCACACGTTTCAGTTCACCCCTCTGTGAGTCGCCTGGTCTGTTATGAATGAACAGTATTTCTAGTTTTTGGGGCGCGTTTCTGGAAAAGGCTGGCTGCTGCTTTTTAGTATTGACAGCTTACAATGTACTCTATAAGGAGGTCATGAGCACTGACTTCCAAAGTGACTGTGATTTTATTCATTTGTTTACTTTTTGGTTTCATGGCAAAATGTACATATTGTTATACTTTGTGGCTGTGATGTTTGTTAGTTAGTTAGTTTGTTTTGTTTTTGTGTGTGAAAATGAGTAGGCGGAATATACACACAACATATATAGCTAGGACCTATGTAAGAACTTGTATTCCCAAAATGACCAAGTGATATGTTATTAGAGAAGGATTCCCAGCTTCACTGCTTGTTAAAAATGTCTGAAAGCATGTGGATAGAAACTGCTGAACACTATTTGAAACTGGTTGATTTCTGCTGGGCACATCAAAATATTAGTGCAAAATATCTAAAGAGAAAAAACTCTGATTGACCTTTTGACTCTTTTTAAGCATTGTTATTTAAGTAATACAAATCCAGCTAACACATGCAGGAACTAGGATCATTAGTGAGATCCATTTTGCAGAAATGTAAACTGCATGTCGTAGTGATGTGAAAATAACTAATTCATAGTCATTTGGCATTTAGAAGACCCTGTTTTTTTATATATTATTCGGGAAGCCGCAACTATACTATACATATTGCTAATCTTATCACAGTTACTGCAGCTACTGTCCTGCAGGTGGATTAGGAACAAGCAAAATTGCTCACAGTGACTGAGAAAACATGAACAGATGTATGAAAACTTCAGATGGTCTGCAGAAAACGCTATGAGGAGAAGCTTGGCTCGATTGGTGGACTGGAGCCTTATAATATGCACATCTCTTATATTCAGATAATTCCAAATGCTTGTGATACCAAAAGCAGCTTATTTAAATTTTCTTTCTCATCTTTAATGGTTGCAGTAACATTAAGGTGCCTCACATATAAAATAAATTTTAACTGTCATGGATGTCATGGAACTGGATGTGGTGAAGAATCTTAGCTGTTTAGATTACACCTTTTATATGTGGTCAGTACAGCAACAAGTCTAATAATCACTTTGACATAACACTTAAATGTATCGATAAATATGCTTTTAAAATTAGCTTTAAACTGAGTGTTCGCAAGAAAGTGTTTCACTACATTTGCTGGTTGGATTATGGCATTTATGTCATAACAAACCACCACTGTGCTGCCAAGTTGCCAACCAAAATGGTGGCGCCTTAATTGCATGGCATCAACCAAATACTATGAATATGTATATTACACATTCACTTTGATTTAATGACATTTTCACACACTAATCCCACATTGCTTGTCTTGTTTGTTAATAATTAGCGGACTAAAAACAGAGTGGGCAGTAGTCTTTGGCAGAACCATAGTTCTTCTGAGGTCAGCTGAGAACCAGTCACTGCTTATTGCGTACTTCGTTGCTTCCGAAATCTCGCAGGACCTTGGTGTCCTGATGCTAGATACAACCTTTACAGGCACGGATTACATACTGAAGTAGTTGTAGATAGCAACAGTTGATGAGCAGTGACTGGCCAGCTGAGAAAAATAAGACGGGTGTTGGTTCACCTTATAACAATGGCAGCACTTCCAGAAAGCATAGCTTAATTATCCTTAAAACTTAGCACAACACATTTTCTGTCCACGTTTAATGGAGAGGCCTGAGAGGGCTGCATCTCTGATTAGTCTACAGCACTAATGGAAGAGCACTGTCTCTACTTTTATTCTCATGAAGTGGAAAAAAAAACTTATGATCTCATTTGAAAATAGTGAGATGGTAGATGTGGTCATACAACTGCATATTTCATTTGTTATGCTTTTAATTTCATATCACCGATAATTGGTGGTAATATGTTTTTATTGTAGTCATTGTAAAAGGCATATGCAGCTTAACAAATACTGTAAGCCTGACATTTCTGTCCATTTTGTTGTTAAGCAATAGTTTTTGTGAAATTTGGTTGCTTTATCTTGAGTGCTTTTTTTTTTTTAATCACACAGGACAATTGGGATGATGAGGAGGAGGAAGAACAGAAGGTGGAGGAGCAAAAAACAGGTGCTGGTTTTAACTGAATTTTAGACTTATCGCCAACCAATTCAAATAAATTAGAAAATCTTTAGTATGGTGGAGTAGATAATGTGCAGTGGATTAAGCCCGGTGTGGTGTTTAGGAAGACTTAATGTAGTTATGTAACGCTGCTGTTACAGTACCCACTGATTTGAGCCTTAGACCTCTTAGAAACCATGTTTGGAACACTAATATTTGTGTTATCTAATTGCTTGTGCAAATATCTGTGCAAATTGAAAGCTGTTAAAAGTTTTAATTGTTTATGCTGTATAGCAACTGGACTGTCTTATTACCTCGAAAACAAATTAGTTTCTGTCTCACAGAAGTGAAAGCTCCAGAGAAGAAAAAGCTGAGTGCGAAAATCAAAGAGAAAGAAAATGAAAAACAGAAGAAACAAGAAGAGCTTAGGAACAGGGTGAGTTGCACAGATTGATGAGTGGCTGGCTTCTTCAGACTAAATTCCTGTTTATAATGGATTTTCCATTGAAAGTCTTTGTGCTAGGACTGAACTACCATCACTGTGTAGGCAGATCCTAAATGCTGAGATCTGTTCTCCTTCTTTAAACTCATCTTGTCACTAAACACCATCCCATCATCTTTAAAGATAAATTATCCAGAAGAGTCTATTTGTCATAGATTAATCAGAATTTTAGAGTGTTATCTAATATGGTTTTCCAGTGTATCTCTTGAATCATTCAATCATTTTGTTTTAAATGTCTGACTAGCTAAAGGACTCCCAGGCTCAGGAGGAGCTTACCCCTGAGGAACAGGCAGCAGAGAAACTGCGTGTGCAGAAGCTACAGGAGGAGTCAGACATGGCGTTAGCGTGTGAAGCTTTTGGTAAGAGCCTGCTCATGAATGATATCAAGAGAAAATCAATGTGGAACAAGTTTTGTGTACTTAAAAAAAATGGTTTATGCATTATGCAGAGGTTCTTCAAACCATTAACACTGACACTTCTCATTTTTAAACATGGTTCTTTACAGCATTAGATCTTGAACTGGTCTCCTGGGTCCACCGTTCTCTAAAGATATACAGCTTAGAGGATGTGAAGAGTCATTTAGAAAATATCTGTGCACAAGTATGTTTGTATTCTGTAGGGAATTTTCTATGGTATTATGGTGGTTCCATCAAACTCTTTTTGGCCTCTTTGAGTGTGCATGTATGTCTGTGAAGTATAACAACTTCCTTAGTGGTTCTATATGTTCCAAAAACTCATTAGCATCTTTTTCTGTGAATACATATAAGAAGTTTCTCAGACCAGCTACTGTTTAGACTGTGAAGTCTGTAAAAAGCCAAAATAGATCTGCTTTTGATTATAAGGGCTTAAAGACTGCTGTATGCAAATGATTTAATACTTGTGCATACAGCTGCAAACATCCAGAGAGGCAGGGCTTGCTGGTTTACTTCTAGTGCTAGCAAGCAAACATAAACCTGCCAGTTACAACCTCCCATTCAAGCCTTGTGCCACGTGTGCCCTCCTCGCCAGTTTTCAACATCTAAAGAGGCTTTTTTTTCCCACCAGTTTGTCCCATTACTTTTGCTCCTTTTGACTTTGCTCAAAGACCTTGAGAGTTTCTTGACTAGATTTCTGTTTTAACCTCTAATTTCAGGCGTTGACACAACTGTTACTGCAAATAGTGCCTCTGGAATTGAAGCCATGTGTCCCTCAACTAAAGAGGACTTTGTAGTTTTTGAGAAGTTGCTGAAAGACAAGATATCACAGTTTGAAAAGTCAGTGCATTATTCCAGCTTTTTGGAGTCGCTGTTTCGGGAGCTTTGTATTTCATGTGAGTATCTTCTTATTTTATTTATTATTTTAATTAAAATTATTTTATTATTATTATTTTAAAATATATACTATGCTAATGTTTGTTGCAGATTATGAGCATGTAAGATTTTGTCCAGTAGAGGACACTGTTCAGAGCAGCTTTAGTGCATCTAACTATACTGCAGGTTTCAGTCTCGTCCAGTCTAACAGAAAAGATTATAGTGAATTTGACTTTAGACCTGCTGTACACAGACTAGATTTTGTTTGGTAGTGGGCTTTTTCATGTTGCTAAATGTTGTTTTCTTTGAATGCCACTCTAGCTACAAATGAGTAGGTTAGTGGGTCATATACTGGCAAGAGAGGTTTATACATTTTCACTGAAGTGCATATGTTTCTGTATTTTCACAGTGGAAGTAGATGACCTTAAGAAAATCAGCAATTCCCTGTCAGTCCTTCTGAGTGAAAAACAAAAGCAGGAAAAGGTGAGTTGTCCCCTGCAGTAAACACTGTAAGGGTAGATTATTTTAGACTGATGACCTAAAAGTTAAACTTGTAGTCCCTTATCTCTGCAGTAGGGGGAGCCTTTTGTCTTTTTATTTATTTTTTATTTTACTCTTTGGCAGTGATATCCACTTGTATTCACACAGTGCTGAATGATATCATTTCAGCATAGCAGGAGGTCACATAATCAGTTGTTTAAAGCCTGAGAACCACTGTTTAAACAGGTGGAATCAGGTGTGCTATTACTTATTTTGAGTGAGAATCTAAAGCCACATCATCCATTTGTACACCTCTGATCTTACCCAGTCATTTTAATGTTATTTTAGGTAAAAACCTTTTAGGGCTTTTTCCATGTGTATTTGTTATATTTCCCTGTTCGAAAAATATGAATATATCTTATAGCTTATGTTGTGCTTGGATGTTGTTATAGGAAAAAGCCAAAGGCACTAAGAAGAAAAAGAAAACTGTTCTTGCTGGAGGAGGACTAAAAGCAAAACTGAAAGATGACTTTGACGATTATGGAAACTTCAATGATGGAGGCTACAACGATTATGAGGACTTCATGTGACGAAGGCTAAACCCAACCCCTGCCCTATCCCAGCCTTCCTGTTTTTCCTCTGTACCCAAATCACCCCTCAGACATGCAGCAGCACCCCCACCCCCTTCATATTTATCAGTGCCATCCTGGAGTAAACTGAACACTGTGTCAACCCTTACTTTTGCTTCAGTGGTCAAAACAACTCTTAGCGAAGCTGCTATCACCAACATTGCCCTTTGGTGACGAAAGGAAAATATCAAATTGCCTTGTATTTACAACTCTGCCTCCAACAAAGACTTTAGGACATGAGACATCTTTGCACAAATGTCTTTTCTGATTGGCCTAAATAAGAATTGCAATGCCTTATAGAACGTCTTGTAAAAAAACAAAAACAAAAAAACAACCTTGTTTATTTTGGTTGAACTGAAACAGCTGATGGTGTTAACTTCTGAGCAATTTTATTTACATAGAAACAAAAGTGATATTCTATGCAAAATCGTTCTACAGAATGTCTAGACTGAAGGTTTGGATATTTCTCTTCTGAACAGTATACGGCATCCACATCTTTGACGGCCAGTCATCAGCAACATCAGATGCACGTAATTCAATTAAAATTTTTCCATAAAAATCAGTCTAGACGTCAGAGCTTTTACAGTAGGACACTACACGAGGAGCAGTGGTAGTACGTTGACAGACTAAAAAGGGATGGAAAAGCAAAAACAATACATTTGGATATTTAGCATCGTCTTGAAAATGCTATCAAATCATCTTTTGAAATAACCTTCATATGTGGAAGGTTTACAGTATGCCATTGGGGTTTTCTTCTGGGGGGTGGCTAATGTAAAAGTTTACTTTGCTCTCATGCTGGTAGATTTAAATTACTACTAATGCGGGAATGTGGGGCTCAGTCTTTTGTTATGGCTTCTGCAAGCTTGTATCAAGTAAGAGAAGGAGCAAGCTCTCTGGCTGAACAGACTAAGTATCTGCTCACCTTCAACGATATTTGACATCAGAGGTTTTGTTTTTTTTCTAACCATTAAAAAAAGATTTGCAAGATATATAAAACTGGTAAATGACAGATCAATGACAAGACTCCAGCAGTGTTTTTTAAGGATCTAATTTAATAAAATCATTGGTCAAAAGCAAATTCTTGAATGTGTTTTTGTAATGGTTATTCACAACTTCATAATTATTTCAAGTCAATCAAATGCACTTGATGTTTGTATATTTTTCTGGGTGATTGAAGTCTTATGTTTTATTTATGAAATAAATATCCTATTATTTACAGCTTCAAGTAGTAAATATGTATCACAGTACAAGTAAATAGAAAGTATATGGTTGAAAAAAAAGCAGTTAAAGTTGTTCAAAACTGATGGTTCCTGAAAGAAAGTTTTTACAGAATTATTAATTGAATTACCAAGAAGTAGCTGACCCTCCCATCTTAAGTGTTCTTGGAGAGGTCAAGCATTGTGGAGTCTTCCAGAGATATCCCATACAGCTGGATTAATGGGTTAACAAGCTAACTTTGGTTTCGCTGAGAAGTTGATCATTGCTATGAGTTCAAGCCAAGTATACTCTGATATGGTCCAACCCCTCAACCTAGTTTACAGTTCTGCATTGATTTTTGAAGAATGTTGCATCAGCTTTCGTAAACTACTTCATCTGCTTTTCAGATGGTCCAAAGATGATGGGCTGTCAGTTGATTTGGCATAGCTCTTCTGAAGTGTGGCCAGCTCATCTCCATTTGCCATGCTCATTAACTGTTCTGCCCTTCAGCCTGTGGTTTAGGAGCGTTTGTCAGGATTGCGAGTGCTCCTTCTCCGGCTGTTGCGGACTGCTGCTGAGGAGTCGCCCCTCTGTCTTCTGTTGCCTCGTCCTGGCCGAGCGCTTCCTGCTATGGCTCGGCCGGGTGCATTCTGGAGCTGCTGGAACACGCTCTGTCTAGTCACTTCTTTGTCCCCACAGGTGAAGGTTAGAGCCACACCTTCATTGCTCTTCATAACACGGGAGGTGCCATCTGATGTTCCATCAAAGCAACGTCCAAGTGCTATCTCTTTAGCTGTCCGAGGATCTTGGTCAGTGACGGTGTAGATGCCGTAGTTATGACCAAGAGGGTCTAGAGGTGCCAGCATGGTAAACTCATTAGTGTCGTTGTTGACAGCCAGCGGAAGGTGGTTGACCAAGTACTCTTGTAGCATGCTGTTAACACTGTCTCGCTTGCAGCTGGCCTGGGGGATCACTTTTACAAGGGTACGATCCACTCGGTCCTGGTCGTAGAGCATGCCGCTGCATTTGAACTCTAAACAGACGGCTGAGACTGATGATTGGTCCATATCACGGATGCTGCGGATGTCCCGAATGCCATACAGCCGGCCTACTGTCCTTGGATGGGTGCCTCCCATGTTGCGGGAACGGACGTTGATTTCATGAGGGCTGTTGATTTTGACTTTGATGTAACAAGCTCTGTATTCCATGGGCTTTGGCCACCAGCTCAGATAGTCTTCTGTCCAACTCATAGGATCATCCTCATTAAAAGGAACCGTGTTGTAGTCGTAGCGATCACCCTCAACCCTTGAAAAGCGGAAGTGTGGTGCACTGAATGGAGCCTCCTCACATTCCTTCAGTTTCTCAAATGGATAAATTGGGCCATTTGCTTCCTCAGCTGTGTTTGCGGTGGGCTTTGCTACGTTGATGCTGAATGCTGTCTTCTTGATTCTGGCGTCATCGTGGTCTGTCCGCCTGTAATTCAGTTTATTCAGATATGGTTGGGGGACACCAATGATATTGGGGTTTAATTTTGGAGCTGAAGCAACTGCTTCCAGTTCTTCGCCTCCCAGGTTGGCCATAATGTAAGCAGAATATGCATCTGCTCGCTGTTCATCACAGAAGGCAGGTAGGCAAGCACCGTTGGGGCCAGTGATTACGCTGTCAAACCTTCCCCATGCACGAGGATTGCTCGAGTAGCCAGCTGTGGGCTCCATATTGATCAGGGTCGTCACGACGCCCTCAACTTGCTCACTTGGCATGAAGCGTTCGCTGCGGAAGGCACGGACCTTAACGTAACATCTCCTGTTTTCAGGTACGTCCAAATTGAACAGCCTTCTTTCTCTGATTTCCATGTTGCCGATAAGGAAGGTCCTCTCTTCTCGTTTTCCTCGTCTCTTCTTCTCCAGCTGGAACTGTCCCTCTTCCTCCCAAAGACCAGTGTCAGGGTTGAGGGACCACAATTTCATCGTGTTCAAGTGTTCAGCCATCTTCACTTGGGCGGCATCAAGGCGAACGTTAACTTCTCCAGCATTCAGAGGTTCGCTACTCTCCTTATCCCGGAAGTCAACTGAGAACATGCCATAGGTTCTCAAGGGCAGTGTGTCGCCTTCAGCGCCAACAAAGTTGAGGTCACTCTGAGCAGCTGCTGCTGTGGATACATCTCTTGGATCTAGGAAGGTAATGCTGGCCTGCACGTCACCTACAAACACTTCTCCGTTCTCTTTATAGAAGGAATTGGGTGGAATTTCGATCTCTGCCATGGGTTCCTCTCCTTCTACCTCTCCAAGCTCTAGTTTGTTGGTTTCTGTGGAGCGAATGGTAACTGGAGGCTTCTTCCTTAGCAGTTTGATCTCATGGTATACAGCCCCACCTTTGGAATTGAACGAAAGTACTTTGGTGGTGTTCACAAACTTTTGCATATTGTCTACGAAAGTAAGAACAAGTCTTTCAGTGCCAGTGGGTACTTGAATGGAGAATGTGCCCTTGTATCCTGTTCGACTAACTCTTACGCCTTCCATGTAGATGTGTCCAAATCTCATGGGCTCTCCAGTATCTGCCGCAATAGCACGTCCACGAACTATAGCTTTTGTGTCAACACATTTTTTACAGCCACATTGTGTGACCACCATTGTGGGTAACAGGTAGTCTTGACATGCTACTTGTCTCTCTTCCATCTTGGACACTCCACAGCAGAAGGATATGGAATCTTTGCATCGAATACCATTGTCCAGCTGGCCAGTACACGTTCCTACAGGGCATCTTCCTACATCGTAATAGAATGAGTTTGTCTGGTTTTGGAAGCAGTCATGAGGAAGGCGGATCAAGTGGGGCTCAGGCGTTGGGTTGCATGATGGTTCATCTTGACCTTTAGAAGGAAAGAGGTTTTAGTTTCACAAGCAAAGCTGCACTGCTCTGTATATGCCGACATGGCCACTTCAGTAGGTACAACTATCTAATATCTACACTTGTTGTCCATCAGGTCCACTTACCATATGGGTGCACTGTACAGTTTTACCATTACAGACTGTTGTCCGTGTGTTTCAAGGGCCTGGACCCACACAGGACCACTACAGAGCAAGTATTATTTGGGTGGTCATTTTTTTATTTTTATTTTTTTAACACTGCAGTGACACTGATGTGGTGGTGGTGGTTTGTTAGTAACCAGGTAAGTGAGTCTTATAGAGTGGACACAGCAACGTAGCTGTATCCACTGGTAGTTCACCACGCTATTTTGTTATTAATATGTCAGCGTTACTGCAGTGCTCAGAATTATCCACCATCTAAATAATATCTTTGGTCTGGTGGTCCTGTTGGGTTCCTTGTCACCGAGGAACAGAGTAAAAGGAGGCTAACAAAGTATGCAGTAAAACAAATGGACTATTATAATCGCAAAAGAGTGTAGCTACAAGGAGTTGCACTTAAACATGTGGCCGGTCGGTGTATATGCAGTATAATATATGCATTTGCTTACCAATGACTGTGAGGATGGCTGGCTTTGATTTAACAGCACCATTCTCATTACTGGCCCTGCAGTAGTACTCGCCAGCCTGGTCCATTTTTAAGTTCCTCAAAACCAGAGTCTCATCATACTGATAACTGCTCCTCTCAAGCAGGCTTCCATTGTGAAACCTGGGGAAAATGTTTATTAGTATAGTTTACATGGCAATTTGCTTATTTTGCTTTCTATACATTCTATAAATGTTGGGGCAGGAGCAATTCGGATAATATCTGTGCTCTGCTGGTCCTGTTGTGTTCCTCATCACTGAAGAATAGAGTGAAAGGAGGCTATCGCAGCTTGGCTGCATAATCAGAGTGTGGGTTCTACACTGGCCCATTGAGTTGAGACCTGTCTATGATGGAAAAATGTCTTAATAAGATCGAGACAAAACAACAGGGGCTCCATGTGATTTAACAAAGGTTCTTTAAGTTTGTTAAAAGGAAAGATGTAACAACCCAACATTAGAAAGTGCTGTAGGCATCAAATTCGGGATGAACAATGAAGTTCTTAAGATAGAACCTAAAATATTGTTCAGCCATGCAAAATTCCAAAATACCAGTTAGGTTCTGTTACATAAAACTGAAAAACACAGCTCTGGAATTTTGCATGGCTGCCTGATTTAAACTTCAGATTTTGTGGATTGTGGTTGCTTTAATATGGCATCTAGGTGAAGATCAGTAATGAGATGCTTATGGCCTTTAATCTTACCACTGGTACTCTTCAGGTTCAGGTGAGCCAGCAATCTTGCAGCAAAAGGCCGCGGTTTGACCCACTCTCCTGGCTTTGGATTCTGGGTTCTTTTCTACGTGAAGTTTTTCTGGAAAGAAAGAAGTGGTGAGAGTATTTTCTCCATTAAGCCAGCATGCTGAAGTTAATACATCATTTTCTTTGCTGTGGGTCATGACCCAACAAGCTGTTTACAGTTTTGAATTCAACTGATTTCCTTCAATACAAACAAATAAAAATGATATTTTAAAATATGTATTCAGGTTATTACTTGCTCTCTCCAGCTTTACGTGAAGTACAGTGGTTTGTTCAAAACTGAGTGGCACGATGACTCTTTGAGGAGTATGGTTCTGCATCTTGACCAACAGTGTGGTGTTGCCATCAGGGCAGAGTCCTGCCACACGGAAGTGTCCATTGTGGTCAGTTAGTGTGAGAAGCTTGGGGTTCTTGTCAGAGAGGAGGATGGCTGCCCCAGGTGCTGGAAGACTTCCAGCACTGCGAACTGATCCTAGGAAGGTGTGGTCCTGACACATACAGGCGTTGCATTCTGCATTCACTTTCCCCATAGCACACTGCAGATCACAACCTACAGCAACAGCACAGAGAGCTTCCTGAATTAACATCACGCTGGGCTTTATTAGGCTTCAGAAATATCAAGGTTGATTTCCATTAGTCTAAAAAGCCAAGCAGGTTGAATCCCTAATTACCTGGTCTAATTACCATTTGCATTTGAAATTGAGGTGCATTACCTGGACATGTGGAACCCTTGCACTGCCTGCCCTCCATGGTCAGACCGCTGCACGGTCTGGATTGCGTCTTGCAGTTTCTGGAGCGCACTTGAACTGCTACCTGACCACACTGTGCCGGGCAGGGGCTCCAATCTGACCACTGACCCCACACTCCATGAATTTCTGGCTGCTTGTCTGAAGACCAAGAAAGGTTTATGATGCGCAGACATATTGAGAACTTACCAACCAAGCTTTATTAAAGATAGCTGGATTTTAGTCAAAAGCCTTCTTTATTAAGTTTCGGTGCATCTAAACTGGAATTTATTCTGTTTCTTTCATGAGTTTCAAACTGGTTTCCTTCCAGACCGAAGCTCTAAAATGTTATAAGAGGTAAAGCCTTATTCTTTTGCTTGCAGTACTCCTCTCAATGTAGACCGAAGCTCTAAAATGTTATAAGAGGTAAAGCCTTATTCTTTTGCTTGCAGTACTCCTCTCAATGTAAAAAAAATGTACCACTCCCGTTTCTCATTTTTGTCATTCAAATAGACAATCACAGGCTGTTTAGAGTCAATTCTATAATCTGTAGATTTAGATAGTACCAGTGTCATGGGAGCCAACACTGGTATCTGTGAACTAACCTAACAGAAGTGGCAGTTAGAGTTCTCTTTCAAATGTGATGAGTTAAGTTGTTGATGTTGCAATAGCAGCTGTTTGAAAGAAGGTCCAGGCACCTCACGCATCCCTCCCCGCTTGGTAGCATTGTGTAAGACTACATTGGGTAAATGAAGCAACCTTAAAATGACCTTTGATTCAGACTAGGACTGACCAGATTTTCAAGTGTGAGCTATTATGTAATGTATTCAGTATGTTATGTGGAACATGTTCTACATAAATAAATAAAGCTATAAGATAAAGCAGGTGAACATTAATATACATGCTATATTAACACCAGACAGCAGAACAGCCCATTAGGGGCTGTTATTTATGTTGAATGTTATTTACGAAGTATCACTTGATGAAGACAAGAGGAAGAGCTGTTTATTTTATCACATCATGGTCTGTTTCTATTCTACCAGGTTCTCAGGCTGATAGATGTTTTGGTCAGTATCTGGCAGAATTTTGTTGTACTGTGGCTCAGGCTGTTTGGACTGTGATTGAGCTCCAGCCTGTCTAGGGCTCAAAATTTGGTCATGTGGTTCAGTGCATGTCAGGCTTCAACAGGCTTTAAGTTCTCAGGCTGTATTCCAGTTTGGGCCTCCATTCAGGCTCGATTAAAGCTCCAAACCAATATTTGGACCTTGAGGAGGAGCTGATGCTTAGATTGCTTGTTAGGATGGCTTTGCATAGCCCTGGCCTTGAAACAAGCCAGTTTAACAATCCTTCAATATTCTAAATATAGTACAGATTAATGCCTTTTAGTGAAACCATATGGTGGTATCTATGCAAAACACGCTAAAACATAATTCTACATAAATCAACATCTCGTAACCTACCTCTGGGGCAGAGGAACCGAACGGCGTAATTGGAGCAGTTCTTTCCTGCAGGCTGCTCTGCATTGATGCACCAGAATCCCATGGCAGGGTCAGCGTGCACCCGCTCCCCAGTCCTGCGTGCTGGGATCCAGTCTGTAGTACGAGCGTCCAGGGCCTGTGGAGATTCGCACACGCGTGCTTGAAAATAGAAGCGGATGGCATCCAGCTGCTCGAAGTCACCCCTTCCTCCAGGGTGGTCAATGTTAAACCACGTTGTCCACTCAAAGTTCTCTGAAAAGAGGGAAAGACATGTCCTTGCTTAGACAGGCAGTCGAATAAAAGGCTATTTTTCACATGTACAGTAATTATGGCTGAGCTTTTATAACCTGTGCAATCTATATTTGATAGACGTTGGATCACAGTTGCATGCCAGCATGTAAGATTTGATCACAAAGATAACAAGTTTGTCTAAACATAAGCCTAGACGTGGAAAATTACAGGCAGCGTTCATGCGTGAGTAAGCCTTAATGACAATGAGCCAATGTTGTTTTGATTATGCACTGTTTTGCATGAATACAAGGTCACCTTCATTATAGAGCGCAGCTGGATCATGGCTCACGGATCTTCCATTGTCTGCTCTCCATGGTCCTACGAAGAAATGAGACTTTTTAGAGAAGTTGACCTTTTCTTTGAACGTTCTCAGGTCATAAAGTTATTATAATGTGTAGACTAAAATAAACCACTTTACGTGCAATTTGTTGGTTCCCATTCGTTTTCAAAACCATTTATTCAGGAAAATTACTTTGAAAATGTGTGTTTTTTTATGGCAACACTCGTCAATTTATATGTAATTCAGTGCCAAAACCATTCTCAGCAAACACTAAACATTATGCTGTCTTTATACTTTGATTATAACGCAATCATGCTCATGTTTATGTACAATCTAGCCTATGATGTGGTCTTTGAAATGATATATACCAACAGTATGTTTTCTGCAAGCCTAACAAATGACGCAAATATCGTGATTCGAAGGCAACAATGCTGCAAAGTTCCTGTTCATCTGTAAGTAATTAGACTCCTTGTTGATGTATGTTCTCAACATTGGAGCGTGACAATCCTCCATTTTTCATTTTTACAGCATTATATCTCAACATACGCTAATGCATTCTGTTAAACATTGGCACATTTCCCAAGTTTCTTATGCTTCCCCCGACTTCCCTGCCTGGCACTGTTCGTTAGTCGGAGGTAACCTATGCTACTGGGCCTGGCACAAACACTGAAGTGTGACCAATTGCTGACAGGTGGCTCCACAGCCTCTGGCTTACATGCATAACTCCCAATCAACCTCTGGATGTAAGTGGGGAAATACAACAATGAGGCTATTTGTCTACCAGTGACTCTACTTAACTGGGATGAATGGAATTTCATGGGGTCAGGTGACCACGAGGCAGCTGTTAATGTCATATTAGGACGATCGCTCCCAGGCGCAGATAACCTTGCATTAAAACCTGTAAGCTTGCCAAAAGTTAATGCTTTATAACAGCACAATTTTCCACTCCAAATGGTTTTCCCATTAAGTCCTTGATAAATGTTGATTGCTTAATAGTAGCTGTGCAAACTGCATCAGTGAAAATTTCTTTACTGGTTGAAGTAATGATATAAATAATCTTTCTTTCCCAAAGTTTCTTTAATATAATGATTTTTGATGTCTATAAATAGTTCTTCCATTCAGTGAAAATAAGCCTGAGACTATACCAGAAGGTCTTCACATTAGACCACATAGACTGTGTTTTAGCAGCTGGTTCAGACACTATTCTATTCTATTCTTTCCAAATGTGGTGCAAAAGAAAGGGCAGGAGAAACAAACCTTGAGTGAAGGTGCCAGTAATTCCACAGAAGATGAGAAGAAAGACCCATGTTACCGGGCAGCCCATCCTGGCTCTGTAGTAGCGACCTTTGACCTCCGGTAATGGCCCTTTGACTCTTTTCACGCTAATTATAGTCCGGCAACAGAACTCCTGTAGGTCAGACAGAAGCCAAAAGCGTTCGTGAACTGCACAGAAGGAAAATTGCTGCTGTCTTAGTTGCTTTGGCTCAAGAAGTGGAAAAAAGTGAAAGCCTGTGCTGTTCAAACAGAGTTTTACAAATACAGCATTAAAATTAAAGGCCCCTAAAAGGTAATTAGATGTAATGTTCTGAGAAAAAATCTTAATATAGTGGTATAAAGCCTTTATGCGGAACATATGGGGTTTTTTTACACTTAGAATTAACCAAAATAGCTATGCAATGGGAGGTAATTACAAGAAACGAAGGTGTTTTATGGAATCAGTACAAAGAAAGCTTTTTAGTAGCTTCATTAGTTCAGATTTGGGAAAAGAGGAGATCAGACAGTGCAAGATCAGCTATAGGACTGAAGCACAGTTTAGATTTGCTCTCAGATATCACAGCTGTAAGAGCCATCAGTGCGCATCAGGGGAACGTAAAAATGTTTCTACGTTCAGCAAAAAAAAAAAAAAAAAAAAAACACCCGCTCACACATATTCCATATGTACCAGATGGTGCACACACACACACACTCCAGACCAGAAATTAATTTTCACCACACATTCTGTCATTTCTCATTCAGACGGCTTATAATTCAGACCTACATTTATATCTTTGTACTGAAACAATAAAATACATTGCTGGCCATGTTTCACTTTACACACTTACACACTTTGTAAGTGAATTATACACTTCAATTAAACCATTTAAAATCATTTCTGTTCCCACAATGTAAAGACCAACTGTGGTTTAATGATGCGGAAACATTAAAACCAAAACAAATAAATAAATGCATAAAACACTGATACATGGTTCTGATAAGGTGTTAACCACATGCGCTATTTTAAAGTAAGGGTTTTGCAACTATTTTAACTGTACATGGAATACATGGACATTTATTCTAAAATACACTGACCAAAAACAGCTCCTACACGGCAAATATTGTTGATATGAAATTTCATTTGCAAGTCAAAGTCTTTAAAAAGTACAGTATGTAAATATTTCATCATGAATAAACCAATAGAAATGGAAATAATAAACAATTAAATTGAAACCTTGATGTTAATGTATAATAAAATTTACAAAACCACAATTATGAAGAGTTTGCAATGACAGCATTAATATATAGACATCATCGCTATAGTGCAAAAACCTTATATCTCCAGTTTTGTCGTTTTTTGACTTTAAAAAATGTAACCAACCTCTTTGCATTGAGTTAAAATGTCACAATAAACAGATCAGTACAAATAATCTACAGCTGCTTGGAAATATGTTATGCTCATTTCTGCTGTAAGTTAAGAAATTATCTTTTCTTCTCCAGTAAAGTTACAGTTGTGGAGATATAAGGTTTAGTTAGCTGCCATGACACACTTTTCCATCAGTCAGATATTACTGCGATCTTTACTGAATATGAAGTTCTCAGTCTTACCCAAGTCAGAGTCTTCTGGCGAGGTAAACGGGGGCTTTACGTCTGCACTGCAGAAAGCATGCAGAGTGTGTGAGACTGTGAGTGTGTGTGCGGTCTTATATAGCCTAGCTCTGTCGTGGGGTCGGCTCCATGCCACTGTCAGGAAACCAGATGACAGCATAAGGAAACCACAGAAATGAGCCCTCCTCTCTGTTTTAAGACATCGCTGTTTCAGAGTACTGGACTGCATGTTCTTGAGTAGAGCGTAGAGTGGGAGTATGGAGTTACATCTTGTCCAGCAGGGCTGCGAGGTTGGGTGTTCTTCAGTAGGGTTCTGTATGTACACACTGACTTTACTTCAGGGGCATTTAATTAGAATTCAGTAAATTCTTAAGGCCAAGGTCTGGACCATCACCATTTCTATCAGTGCTATATCCTGTATACTGAAGTAGCCTAGTATCAGCATTTTATGTCATCAGCAACTGAAAGACGAACAAATTACAAATACCATTCAGTATATTTCAACTATAGGTATTGTTTTAAATGCTGAACTGAATGAATTATTTATAAAAACTTCAAATGAATGTTTTTTTTCCTCACTTCAAGTAAAAACAAAGGCTACATAAAAAAAATCTGAATGCTTTTTAAAAAAAAGTGCTAAAATGTTTATTTATTGAAACAGTAAATAAAACGTGCGTCTTCTTGTTCACTCAGTTTCACATCATGTTGGTTTGGAGCCGCCTGTGAAAAGAAATCCATTCCTGGTTAAAAAGTAATCGACTTTTTTTTTCTTAGAGCATGTTATTCTTTCTTCGACCCACTTTATGCTCTGACTCGCTTTATTCTCTGACTCGCTTTATTCTCTGACTGCTGCTTCTCGCTTCGTACCTCACCTGTGTGCGCGCTGCACTCCTGAATCTGCACAGATCTGATTGGCTGAGGAGCCTTTGTTGATCTCATAACGAACGCGATTGGTCAGTGAGGTTACCGTGCCGCAAAGCCCGTATACCGTAAAGACTAGAAAAGTTACGCCGCTTAAAATAAAGACTGTCAAAATAAAATCCTTCTCAATAGTTTATAGTTTGGGGTCCACATTGGACAACGTCTGGGTCCGGAGCCGGACCGCGGTCCACCTATTAGTGACCTCTGCTTTACTTGATTTAAATGTGTACGCCATTTTCCACATGAATTAAAAATATGCATCACTCCAGTTATTGTCAAGAGTAAGTAAACAGGAAGACAATGTATTATGCTGAAAATGTTTTATTCATGTACATGTTAGGTGCAAGTAAATTGAATGCATCCCTCTAGTTTTACTGTGGAGTGTAAAAAAGCTGCACTATGAAAGGTTCAGATATTTGGAGGCCTCTCTGGTAGAAACGTGGAATTGTATGCAATGTGCGGAGGAACATTTCGCTGTCGGTGATGCCTCAGACCTCTTCCCTTCAGACACATCTGATAATTACGAGTGTGTTTAAAAGGTATTGAAAGAGAGCTCAGTCAAAGGGTTAGAAGATAAGAGTGAATGATTCACTGTTGTCACCAAATTTTCATATAATAATGTTTACTTTGTATTTAAGATATAAACATTTAGTCACATCTTCCTGTTGAGTCTGTGTGCGACATTAAAATGTACAGACGCATGACATAGCGTGAAAAACTCGCATTAAACCTGTCCCTGTACATCTTATTTTTTTTCCTGACTCAGTAATGTTTTCTTATGTACACGCATACTCCAATTTCCTTCATTTGGATTAAGACCTAGAAATCTGAATGGTAAATCTGATAAAGAGACTTGGATTTTAGCTCAGTAATTGAGTTTCTCAGAACATGTATACTCTTACTTTCTTTTGGATCTCTTGACCAACATAGGAGCGAGGCTGAAACCAAGTAGATGCTTGACAAAATGTGAAGGAAGTAAATATTCTTTATATTCTAAATGATTTATATCCACATTTGTTAGGTAAATTGACAAGCTGTGACATAAAGTTTTAGTTGTATGCTACGTTTATGCCGCATGTTCTTCATGTCTTTTACTGACAAAATCTGTTTTTCTGCAGTTATCTGATTATTATGTGCATGTAAACACACTCATAGGCTAATCAAACACAATCATCACTCGCTCTAGCTCTAAAACTCTAGCTAGCTAGAATCACCGTCTGCAATTCTTCAATCAGAAAATAAAAGAAAATTCAGAACTTGCTCTGTTGTTGCTATTGCTGCAGGAGAAATCATGTGACTAGACCAAATCCAGACAACACTGCCTACTTTCATAGATCTGTTATGGAAACAGATGCAGAAAAGAAGTACTTGCTGGCACTACTGGGCCCTAAGGGCATCTTCTTGATTTTTCTATACGCTGTTTGCACAACTCAGTATAATACAGTATAATACCTATACGTTTCATATATAAATGTTCAGGACAATTTCAGCAGCTGTGAACACTGCCATGCCATTTCACGTTTCACATGTTGAGTGATTGAAGAATTTATCTGACGTGTAAGTATTTAATGTTTTTTTTGAGTGTGCATTGGGCAGTTTCACACAAAAATGTAGGCGGACACACAAATCCAACAATTCCACATGATGAGAGGCAGATGATGCATCTCTCAACCGCTCCTCATAACCTCATAACACCAGATGAGAGTTATACACAATTTGCAAGAAGATGGATTTAAAAGAACAGACTGCAAATTCAGAACATGTTTGAATCGCATGTCTGGACTGTATTGTTGCAAAGATAGAGAAACTTATATAGAAACATTAAATTTAACACAACAGCAACTTTGTGGACCCCAGAGGGTTAATTAGCTTATGATCAAGTATTTTCCATTGGTTAGTTCTAGTATTCTTAGTTCTAATAGTGATCCATTCTCTTGCATATGTTAGGTAAGCAATGAGCAGTCTTTCTCTCTCTCTCTCTCTCTCTCTCTCTCTCTCTCTCTCTCTCTCTCTCTCTCTCTCTCTCTCTCTCTCTCTCTCTCTCTCTCTCTCCGTCACACACACACACACACACACACACACAGGTAATTACCCTAATGATTCACAGTTGTTTCAACTGTACGGCAAGAAATTTGTTGGGTTTCAGTCCATGTGCTGTCAGGGTGACGTGCTGTTATGCAACATCAACAAGGAAAAGTCATTTCTCTGAAGCGGCTCCCATGCACAATTTAGATTACCAGTCAGGAGAACGGTTATTTATGGGAAACTCCACATGATGGTGGTTAACATTTGTTGAGAGAGCCCTTTATCACGTCTCATTCTTCATGTCTTTCGGACTTGTTGATAAACAGTGTGTTTATGAATTGCCACAGCAGAACGCCAATAACAACACACTGCCATATGAGTGCAGTGCACGCTGTAAGCAGCCAGTGTGTGTTTTCCAACCATGAACTCATGGACTACATAACACACGACTACTAGCAACAAACGGAAAAATGCACCAAACTGACAGCTGATGAATCATTTATTTATTTATTTATTTGCTCATTCATTCATTTATTCAATATATCCACACAGCATACACTATATGGCCAAAAGTATGTGGACCCATGTGGAACCATGTGCATTTATGTGGGCTCCACCTTCCATAGCGGCTACAACAGCCTCCTCGCTTCTGGAAAGACTTTCTACAAGATATTGGAGGGTGTTTGTGGGAATTTGTGTTCATTCAGTCAAAAGGGTATTTGTGAGGTCAGGTGCTGATGTTGGACCAAGAGGTCTGGATCACAACCAATGTTCCAGTTCATCCCAGTCATGCTGGAACAGGAAAGGGCCTTCCTCAAACTGTTGTCACACTGTTGGAGCCATGTAGTTGTCTAAAATGTTGTTGTATACTGTAAGAAACTCAAGTCCTGAAAAACAGCTTCAAAACTTTACCTTCCTCCATCAAACTTTACAGCTGGCACTATGAATTCTGATAGGTAGCGTTCTCCTGGCATCTGTCAAACCTGGCTTTGTCTATCAGACAGTCAGATAGTAAAATGTGATTCATCATGTTGCCATCATTTTGAAGCTTCCGAAGTTTCTGCTGATATTGCTGCTTGATGCTTCCATTTCAAAATTACAGTACTTACAGTTGACTAGGGTAGATCTAGCAGGACAGACATTTAATGATCAGACTTGTAGCAAAGGTCTATGACAGTAGAACATTTAAATTCACTGAGTTCTTTGCTATGAATCATTCTTCAGTCAGTGTTTGTCTATGGCGACTGTCAGGCTATGTGCATGATTCTATACATCTGTTGCTGATGGGTGTAGCTGAAATACCAGAACTCAATCATTCAAATGGTGCCCACATACTTTTGGCCATATATTGTATCTCCAAAGGAATTACAACTGATGAGTGTCTCGGCATGCTTGGAGGAGAATGCTATTTACATGTCTTTGCAACACAGCGAGTTAATTGTTGCTGGCGCTATTGCCAGAGGAAGAGGTAGGCTACCATCTGATATCAGGGAAATCTTCTGAAGTTCTTAGGAAAGGAAAATAAGTGAATTTACAAGAATTTCCAAAAACTCCTAAGGTTATTATTAATGAAATAACAATTAAATAACAAACAGCAGCATACACTAAATATAAAGAATAAAATAAGAAAAATAAAAAGTACAAATATAAACAAATTAAAAGCAGATCTGAAGAGGTGGGTTTTGAGAAGTGACTTGAATTTGGACAAATCCAAACAGTCTCTTATGAATTTTGGAAGAGCATTTCATAGGGAGGGCGCAGCTATGGAGAAGGTTCGATCACCCCAGGTCTGATTTTGACAGGAAATTAAATAAATGAAGGGTGGTCGCTGCACCTTTGAACAATACTGTATGTTGAATGTAAATATAATTCATTTGCAACTCAATGTCAGTAAATATCTAATTAAATAGCTACTTTTGAATAGAGCAGCGAAGAGGATAACTCTCGATTTCTAAGGGTTAAAGGTATAAGACATGTAAGTGAGACAGTAAGTGAACACAGAGAAACCCTGAATGCAGTGTGTAAATGAAGCCCTCATTTAATCATCATCAGTATAACCATAATAAAAATAATCTGTTTGACTCATGACCCAGGAGACGTTTACGTCAGCTAATTTGATACAACTAGAGAAAATGAAGAAAAACAGCACATAGGCACATGGATTTGTCTGGCAGGAGAAAGAGACAGATGAAGCTAAATGAGTCTAAATTTTGTGTTTAGTAATTTAAAGGTATCGTAGCTGTCCATAGAAAAACAAGAATCTCCAAAATGGCAACTTTACAGGAGAGGGTAAAAATCTACTTGACTTATAATGTAAGCCAATGGAACTAGAATGTTTTCCAAGCTATTTTGTGCTTAAGTGATTGAGAAAAATAAAAATATAGATACATGTTTTTTTTGGACAGTGATGATATGCATTACAGCATTAAATGGTTAGGAAACTCTGGTTCTGGAAGGCCAGATTCCTGCACATAATGATGTTTTTTTAGTATATTATTAAAGAAACTGGTCTTCATAATTTAAAACAGGGCATCCTCTTAAGGTCTTTAACAGCTGAGACCAATTACAGACGAACTGGTCTGTTGGTTAACAGACACGACAACGTAATTTTTTGATGACTTTATTTCAGGCACATTATCACATAGTCATAAACAAGCTGATTTCTTCCAGATACAAATTCACACCAAATAAAAAACTCAGTAGTTCCACAGGGAATCCTGACAGAATCCCTACCCACAGATGAAACCATACAGAAGATGCCGTGCTCCTCAGCTCAGTTCTGCTTGTACTGCATTGTAGAGGAGCTTTTATTATGACTTGGTATGATTCATTATAGAAATCTCAGCCCTCAAAAAGTTGCCACACTATCCGAAATGGTAATAAAAACAGGAAGCAGTGATTTGTAAATCCACTTTAATCTGCATTGAAACAAAACAGTACAAACACAAGATTCAACGTTTCACCTCATTCATTTCATCATGGTGGATTTCCCACATGCGATCATTTTGGCACAGCATTGTCAATAAACATTGTTCATCGCCTCATCCACACATAAGTTGAAAGTTAAAATTGTACTATGCTCAGAGGAATCCAAATGTAAACAATGTTCAGAGACGCTGCCAACCTCTCAGACTCAAGCTTATCTGAAGAGGACTGATGCTCAGTGGAAACATGTATGGTGATCAAATGAACCAAACTTTCAGAATGTTTATAAACGTAAAGGATGTCATGTTCTCGGGGCCAAAGAACCGTCCAAATAACTATACATGGGACCACCCAAATTGTTACCAAAAGCATAGTTCAAAAACCAGGGTCTGTCATGAAATGGGGCATATACCATTTTAGAGCAACATAAATTCTGCCTTCAAGATGACGTCTTTTTCAGGGACGTCCATGTTTATTTTTACATGACTAGACAAAGCACATTCTGCATGTTACAGTACAAATCTACGTAATCAGAGAGAGCAGCTGCTCGACTTACATGACTGCTGTCTCCCATCGAAAGATGGTGAAGGTCCTTTGTACTTACACAGCTGAAGACTTTCATTACAGAAAAGTCTAAACTGGATTAATTAGTGCCGTCAGTCCCCAAACGATAATTAGTGTTGTTAAAAGAAAAGGTGATATAACATGCTAGTTTGCAAGTATTGTATTTAGTATCAGTGTATATTAGCAAACAACAACAACAACAACAATAAGTTTATATGGTAACACATTCAAACAGGTCCAACAGATTGTGTCGTTTATAAGCATTTCACATACCATCCTTACTTTTTTAAACCTGGTTCTGGAAGGCCAGATACCTGAACAAATTGATGTTTTTTCCTGCCCAAACAGAACTAATTCAAATCAGTGAGTAAATTGCTAGATTTAGTTGGAGTGTTAAAACATGGAAAACGAAATTGTGCAGAACACACTTTCACAGCCTACCATTAAAAAAACACTTCAGCCTCGAAAGTGTTTGTTCTGTAGAACTGCTCCGAAGAATGTTTTGGCACCATTGTTTCGATGTGTAGCTTAAAGTATAGCCATGTAGTGTATTTTGGTGGTTTCATGTCTAACTTCTTTTGACTCCCTTTTATGTTTTTAGTAACAGAATGGAAATCCAATTTAAAATTCTTCAACGCCTACTAATCTTTCCATCTGTCAGTGGTTGTTGCAATAGTGTTGCGTGATGGGATCCTTGGAGGTTGAAGATATCACTGGACGCTTGTTGGCTTGGTCCACTGAGGCTCAAGACTAAAACTCCGCCAGATGTTTTAGGACCATGGGCTCTTCCTAAAAATGTCCATCATGGTATTAAAGTATCCAGGCCTGCTGGAAGTGTCTGAAGGCCCTCCAAACCACCGTCAGCTCGCCTCATCATGTGACGTAGAAGCCGGGGTTTGCACAGCAGGGGATCGACAAAAAGGCACTGAACTCCATCAGGGTGCATCTGCTCCAGATCTGATGTGATTGGAGTCAGTCCCTCCAGTAATGGACAGAACATTCATCTGCCAAATGACTGCAACTTTGAGACTGGTTGTGTCATAGTTGTCTGAGTCTAAATGATCGGATTATTATCAGCTCTGAATTGGTGTACTTATTCGTGGATGCTCCAGATGTGACTCTGACGAAGGCTCCATGATCCCTACCTACTGATGTTTTGCTAAAGCCACGTGTTACTAGGATAAACTGATGGATCTGGCCGCCGGTGACGGATGGGCTGAGGGAAACCCATTTCTTTGCTGCAGCCATTAAGTGTTTTGAGCCTGAATGGAAAAGCTAACAGCATCAAATAAAATCTTACCTCATGTTTACCAGATGCCGATTATTGCATTTCCTGCTCCGTGGTGATCCGGGACAGTGTGAGATCATTAATATAAAGAAAGGATCAGGAAGCACTTAGTGGCTGGGGCTGAGATGCAGCACATGGAAGGTGTTTCCACATTGAGCAAACTTAGAAGCGCTTTAACAGGTAGACCATAATAAGAGGGACTCACATTGGAAGCAGTCAGTTTACTGCTGCAGACAGATGGCAGATTGACACAGTAGCCGAAGACTTTACTGGCTACACGTTCGGTCTATAAGACTACATAAATTCATGTCTTCCATTGGATACTCACATGTGCCATGGGTTTGGAAATCTCATATCTTTTATATCTCGTTAATTCATATCCCTGATTAGATTACAATAACAAATTTTACAGTGTTTTGTGGCCACACTGGAGCACCACTGCTAGAACCACGGCAGCACTAAGAGAGACTATGTTATTCAAAAATTGTTTAGAGCTCTTCATAGATCAAATCTATTTTGCCCTCAAAGTGCATGAGACTGCTACATTTAGCTTTCAAATATTTCTCTTAGGGACCATTCCCAGACACCCCAGTCTTCAAAGTGTGATGATTTCTGCCCAACTCTAAAACATATTCTGAGGTGTTCTCATCATAGCAGGGAACGGGCATCCAGTCTCACTAAGCAGAGGGTTAGTATCACCATATCTAATCGCTTATAGTTAAATCTTTTTAACTCAGTTTACGCAGCTAGGTCTACAATGGCTTGCAGCTTAAACACCTACTTTAGTGGTTTTATGATCTCCTTCATTAGTGGTCACTGTATGCAGCCGACAGGACATTGTTTGTTGGCTGGATAGTTTTGCGTTGGGGCCTATTTTCATTCCAGCAGTGACACTGAGGTGTTTAAAACCCCAGCAGCACTGCTGTGCCAGTAGTCACTGGTTTTCACTGGTAACAGTGCATAAGCTTCACCCTAATTTTCAGATCTCTTTCTTTTTGTTACTCTGATAGAACTCTAACAGTTATCAGTTATCCCTGGTTAATCTGTCAGATTGCTTTTTCCTTTTCTCTATATTCAGTTGAGTATATAATACACCACTGAGGCTTTTCCTAAAAAGGTGTCAGTCGGCCATATCAGTTTGAGCCAGAGTCTGATGCTAAAAAACTATAATCTTATCCTTTACATATTGATTTTGTGCTTTGTTTTGCTGCCCCTAGTTAATCAAAGGAGAATTTCCATTTTATATCATGGTTCCTCTTAGGGTTTCTTTCTCTTGCTCTGATGGCCTTTGTGTTTCAATCAAGTTCAGGAAAGAGTTAAGATCATGACCATACCAAAAACGCAAAGCCTCTTCTTTTTCTAGAAACTCTTTAGTTGATTTACTTGGGTCAACCTTTTGTTGCATCACTCAATGTCTCTTTAGGTTTCAATGATAGCAAGGCATTCAGGCTCTGAACTGTGATGCTCTCTCTATCATGCTTCACAGTTTGGATGTGGGTTTTTCACCAAAACGTAGCGTTGTGTTTCAGGATGGTTTTAGTTCTTTTATCTCAACAGGGCCGCCACTTCTAGTGAATGTAGTCCAGAATTTCAGTCCAGAATTTCCCCCTTTTGTAGAACATTTGTCTAACCAGGTGTGTCCAGGTCCTTAGCAATACTTTGGTAGCCTTTTCCAGCTTCATGCATCTCTATAACACATTTTCTGAAAGTTGTTTGCATTGAGACATGGTTCACTTATTTTCTCTAGCCTGTGCTGTGGATGTTCACTCAGTCGACATAGAAGTGTGTGTTTTTTCGTTTAGGCAGATTGACTTTGATAACGTTCAAACCACATTTAATTAGTAGTTAATGCAGAAATCCAGGCATTCTTGCGTTTGTACATGTATTTATACTAACTATATTAACAATTATTTCCAAATATTTGCTGTGGAGTTTGCAGCCTGTAGTGTGAAGTACTTTTCATGTGTATGTCCTAGTGTGTTCACTGAGTGGAAGCCACAGTTTGCCACTGATCAAATTTTTCTTGGCAGGAGCAACAGCTAATCAAGACTGCTTTTACGAGAGCCAGTTCATTTTGACATTTAGCTACGTTAACTGCTAATCATAAGTTCCTTTAACGAGAGAGCTGTTGATGGAATTGTACTACAACAAAACCTCAGGCACTGTACCGAAACCCCTCTGCCTTAACTTAGAGACCGAGGCACTTTATGCAAAACCTCTTTGGTAAAGAAGAACTTTCCTTTGTACTTGAGGTGTTTTATGAAACAGAGCACAGGGGCTCAAGCGCTCCCATTTCCTTCCAAGCATTTATCACTCTGTCCCAGCACACACATAATGTTGTCAAAATGTTGTCAAATGTTGTGCTTTTTACATTGTATGAACAACACTGTCGTCATAATAATGATAATGATTATAACTTATTATAACTACCTGTTGGCAACTTCTAAGGAGTTCTATGCAGATATAATGGAGCGTATGAAGGATTCCAGGAGGTCTTAACGACTGTTATGAACCTGGGAGGGTCGTAATTATTTGTACTAATTATTTATAGTCTTTTCTTTCGTTGCAGGTGCGCTGAGCCACCACCAGGGGATACCACGTATAAAAGGGACGTGTTTCTGTGCATTCCCGGTTCCCTGATGAGGCGTGTGGTGAAAGAGCATCTCAGCTACTTGTTTGTGATGATTATAGTGTGAAATAGCGTTGTGGTTAATGTTGTGTTGATTGAGATTATCATACAAAGGGCTATGTTTGTCTGGCTGATTGTCATTTTAACAGTCTGTACTTAAAGTTTGTATATTTTGGGGGAATTATGATTTTTGAATTATTACTGTTTTCTCCTAGTTTGCTTTATTTAAGGAGTTAGGCTAGGCATTGTATTTGGTTTTCTTTTTGTTGTTAAGTAAGTTTAGTTTTCCCTTTAAACCTAAGTTAGCTTAGTTTGTTTATTATTTTTGTTCTCTTTTCTCCCCCCTTATCTTTTTCCTTTTTATTTTCTACTTCAACTTGTTAATTGAATTTAAGGTAATAAACATGTCAGTTATCATTGCAATTGAACGACGTTCTATTGGGGGAACCGGGAGGGCACGGACACCTTTTTAATTATGTTAGAGTCTGACCAGGTCATAACACAACATACTGACAACATTACCGCTACATTATAACAGCGTTATCAGATTATGTAACTTTCCAAGGAATTACATTTCAACCTGGTGACAACATTGTGGAGCACCAGAACAGTTGTCACAGCGTAACTGTGTTTGCAGCGGTGTCTGACCTGAGGAACTCATCCTGATTTGTCCTAATTCTACTGCCCTGTGTTGATCATGATGACCGAACTGGAACCTTGGTTTGCCGTAAATGAAGACTGAATTAGAACAACACTGTGAACCGAGTAACCCAACCAAGCACATGTTCTCTGTATGTCGGTGGTCTGACCTTAAACAGAAGCCATGACATACTTAATGTGCGACGTACTCCCAGACATATGCAACACTCCTCACCCACTTTACACACTCCTCTTACATGTACTGCACACACACACACCTCACACTCTGCACATTTCTCACACACGGGCCACACGCTTCACATGCTTCTGATCCCACATCAACAGCAGCTTAACAGCCGAGTCGCAGCTTAATGCTCCAAACTGCGTCCGTTTACAGGACAGTGCAGTCCGGCCTGTTTTATGACTTTCTGCTGCTCTTCAAAGCAGGTAATTTCCTGCTAAATGAAAAGGACAGGAGGGAACAGAGCAGGAGGGGGAAAGATCAACAAACACAAGAAAACACATATACAGTTTGCCCGTCTCCTAGCAACAGGTCAGGGCATGGGGCATTCAGGGATGAAGATGGCTCAGACTACAGTTACTTTCAGTGGGCTGGATGCAGGTGGTGTGTGTCAAGTCTGGGTAGCTTATTTAATGTTTGAGCTGTGAAAGTAGATGTTGCCGGGTTCCTACTACATAACAAAACAGCAAGGCTTCTGAAAGTTCATATCCCATCTCTAGTGTTGGGGAATGCTACTTTACCCTCCTCTGTCCCGACACTGAACAACTTAAAAACAACACTGTTGTTATTAAACATGTTCTTTGTGGTGTACTAATCTAACATAAGATTCAGTGTCCAGTGTCAAAAGGGAATATATTTTATAATATACTGAACTTTTCATGTGTTTACCTGTATTTACTCTTGGAACTTCATGAGGTTCTGCATGAATCTCTTAAAATCTTGTAATATTGACATAATAATAATAATAATAATAATAATAATAATAATAATAATAATAATAATAGTGAATAATAATGAATAATAATATTAATAATGTAAACAAAGTTTTTAACACAAACTGGTGTAGATCACTGTCAAAAGTTTAAGACAGTCAAGGTCAATGAAGAAAAAAAAGCTCCTTGCATTACATAAGCTATATTACATATTACAACACTTTATATGAAATATTATACATACTACATACATTTTGTACACTAACCCAGTATCATAGACAGAAATAATAATTTACTTAATAATAAATATTTCATTAGTCTAATTCTAATGACCAGTATACTGTTGAGAGAAATCCACTAAAATCACTAAAACACTATCATCCCCAAATTCACAGATCAATTCATATCTACTTTTTAACAAAATAAACTAAATTCCGGAATGATTGTATTTTGTAAGGCAGATGTCTGTTAAACTAACCAAAGCTTTGTTTGTTTTAAACGTTCAGATTACTGGATATTCAACTTTATCTAAATGTGCGTGTGTAGAAATAAATATCCACCTTTTCCTTTTATCCTCCACCGGAGGAACAAATATACAAAACACTTCTAAAATAAACACAGGATCGTTTAGAAACGGAGTCTTATTTAGTCTTGGAAGTGCTGAGCATCTGTCTCGCCAACCACCATGTTTGTTTGTGTAAGAAAGAAAAGAAAACATTTTATTAAATGATAAACCAAAACAAAGACTGAGACTCAGTTCTGTCTCAGATACATCACTACCTTCACAAAACAGTGAGTGTGGTGATGTATCTACTTCTATAGGGCTATAGTACCTGGGACAAAGTCCTGCATACTGGATGTTTGGAATGAGGAGGTTAAAAAGCAAAAAAAATAGCTTTCTAGGAAAATCAACATTAATTCTCTGTGGACTTCTTCAGTGATATGAAGGTGTGGCTTTTGAAATGATAAGTTCTTGCAGTGATCGACCTCTTTACAGTCAGTACTTGTCTGTATAACCATTATACTGTTTTTGGCTTAGATTGTTGCCCTACGCAGGATTTCTCACATTGTAGACTGATATGCAGTCATGTGGGGTTTTGGAGTTGTGCATCATTTGAAATACTTTCCCATGTTGACTGGCTACTTCAGCATTGGCTGGCTGCTAACTCACTTACCATAGTGGTGCTGATGCTTCAATGGCAACAAAGTAATTTAACACCTTTTCTTTTGGAAATGTTCTTTTCTGATTTTCTGATTTCTGATTGGTACTGTGCTCTTCTTTCTTGCCTTTGGTTTGAGAAATGAGCAATAATTCACTATTTCCACCAGCCGTTTGTAAAACAGGCCCAAGTTTTCAGATTTACAAATATGCTACCCTTCGTTGTAATCTCTTTTAGAGGTATCCCAGGTGTAGTTACAGTTTCTAGATTATGAAAGCTATCAGGGCTGCATTTCTAGTTAGGTAACAATGCAAAAGGAAGAAGCTTTAGTGGTTGAAGCAGCTAAACAATAATCTTTCCCTGAATTAGTATTTGAGTGTCTATTTTTTCCTAATGGGCAGCATAACTACCATAATACATTTATTTTCAGGGAAAAGTCGACGGCGAAAACTGACTTTTTAACCGAGAATGGACTGAGACATTGTTTCTTCCCACAGGTAGTTCCTAACCAACATATCAAGAAGTGAAATTGAGTTAAATAGATGAAGAGATGGCCGGATGGATGAATAGATAACTTTATTAATCCCAGAGGGAAAGTCAGGTATTACAGCAGCACAGAAGTACAGTAAGTAGCAAGCAGTAGCAAAACAACCTCCCATACATGTACAGATACATAAATAAAAGAAACATATGATATAACACGAATATAATATGTGTGACATATATAAGTGTGACATGCGGTATGTAGGTAAGTAAGTAAGGCACATAAATATTATGCAGATGATGTGGCATACTGTCATATGACAATAAAGAAAGTGGGTAAATAGCATATATAACTTAATACTAAATGGATGTGCAATATGAGGCGCATGTATGAAGTGGCAGTGCATATAGATCTGAGTAAGGAGATGCAGTAATGTCCAGCTGGTGCTCAGAGATGATGTTCAGCTTGTGCTCAGAGAGCCATCCTGATACAGCTCAGTATTTAATAATGTTCCAGCACAGTAACAAGGTGTTGTACAGTGTGATCGCTTTTGGTACAAATGATCTTCTGTACTGCTCCTTGATCTTCTGCACTGCTCCTTGATCTTCTGCACTGCTCCTTGATCTTCTGTACTAGTCCTTGAGTTAACAAGATGGCTGCATGTTTTATTTACCTATTTATAAATCAGCACTTTAAGATGCGGCACTGAATCATAATACAAGTAAGACATTATAATTGTCCTTGGCCTGAGGAGATTTCCTCTAACTGGACCTTACTGAATTCTAATTAAATAACCCCCTTTAGGGTTTCTCAATAGTGCTTCTACAATAATTAATTCTATGCCTTTAAATTAAACCTTTAAGTGGAGAAGTTTCTCAAGCAGGGCTTCCTTTAGCACGCTAGTTGCTTTGGTGTTTGTTATAGACCCTTTTCAAATAGCTCCATACTGGACATCATAGCAGTAAAACATTACAGCAAGGCCTGTGTTTATGAATGTGAATGTGGAGGATTCCCATATTTTACATTCTTTTTAAGGACTTTACTTTGGCATTATCTATAAATAAAATAAAAAATGGCAGTGTTACTTATTTTTCTAACTGTGTGAACCAGCCATAGGGCTCTGTGAGGTGCAGATAAGTATGTTCTGATGCTAATTTACAGGGACATTATTGTTAGTTTGAGGCTGCAGTTGACTTCCTGTTAGCCAAACTGTCTTTTATTTTCCATCCAACGTCCTGTCTTGTCTCGTCTCTGTCTCCTTTTCCTCTCTTGTTTACTTTCTCTTGTGTATCTACCCATGTGCTTTTGTCAATGTTCCTGTCTCCTTCCATGTCCTGCCTCTTTGTTATCTGTTACACCTGTGTGTTGGCTGTCGTCCCGCCCTTTCATTAGTCCCAGGTGTTTATCAGTATACTTATACTCCTGGTTGTTTGTTGTGTGTTTGCTTGGTTTGGTTACCTGGTATTTTTTCTGTTATGTTTTGGTTTCCGTCATCCAGCCTTCTGTTTTCTTTCAGTTTAAGTATTTTGATTTTCTAAGTTCTTTCTTTGGCTCATTCTTTAATTAATTTCTTCTGTGGATCTGTTTAATATGGATTTCAATAAAATGCAGACTTGTTCTTGCGTCCTGCCTCTTCGTCTCTCTTATGTGACTTACTTGTTACATAAGTCACAGAAGCATTCAGCATTCTTTCCCAGGATAAGGACATAAATGATCTTGATTATTATCTTCTCTCAATATTTCAGGCAGGAAAATACTACCTCCACTAATGCCATTTCCAAGTAAGTATAATGGGGAACATGGTGACAATGAATTTATATTAATTCTAAATTTTAGATTTAGCCTTTGTTACATCGGCAGTTATATTCAGCGCTGATTATAAAGACCGTAATTTAATTTTTAAAAGAGGTCAAAGAAGGTCAGGGCAGTACAAGGATTTTATGAACTTGTAGATCTTGTAAATCTGAGAACGAACGTTTCTTTGACAAATGAACGATGTCTTTCGTAAAAAACAAATCATACTGGATGTTGCAATAAGCAAACTCTAGAGATATCCTAAATGATCTTTCTGTATGTTCTTATTCAGAAATGCTGCTGCTGCTGTAATAATTTCCTTATCATGACGTCTCACACCGTGTTGAATATGAAAGTTTGAAAATATGAGAGTTCAAGACACAAACAATGTAATCCTATGCTAATAGGGTAAAAATTAAGCAACAAATGGTGATGTCCATTTCAAAACATGCCCAATTATTTTTAATAACACTTTTGGTCACTGCATTGGAGTAACAGAGACTACTTTGCTTGAGTTAATAAGCTAATGTTAACACTAAAGCAAACCAGTGCAACAATATGTTTAATGGTGATGACTTCTACCCAAAGTTTGTTTTCTTTAGTGGTGATGTGTTTGTCGAATAATATTGAGCACAGATAAATGTTTTTTGTTGTTGTTTTTGGTCCTGGTTAATGCAACTATATAAATCTGGAATCTCATAGGTCATGCAGACATAGATTGCAGAGAATAAGACTGAACAACTGATTTGGTTGTATTTTTGTCCTTATATCTTGCTAGAGCTATTAGTTGGCCACCAGAGTCAATCAACTATTAATGTTTAACATTAACTAGTTATGAAAGTTGAAACTTTATAAGAAATCATATAATCTATGTTTATAACTGCGATTTGTATCTATATTTGCATTTTTCTTTAAACAGATGTTTACATGTACTTATGTTGGTATTTTAAAATTAATAATCTGTATTCTTACTTTAACCACAAAAAAGATAATATGATGGCAAGACAGAATAACAGCATTTCCACAATGTAAAAAGACATCCTACACATTTAATGTATATTAAATTATGTTGAAACATCTGCACAAATATTAACAAGGAAAAGAACCCAAGTCCATGCAGGTGTTTTTATCCGTGTTTCTTATTACCAACCTGTAGTCAGTGATTAGCATTATCAAGATTCGAAGTAGGTGGAGGCGAAACTTCTTAATCTTAAACCCTTGAATCGAAGAATTTGGTTGAGTAACGTAAACATTATTGTTCTTTATATGGAAAAATAGCAGCTCCTACACTCACTGCTTACAAATACGCATTGACCTGTCACAGCAAAGGGCCGAAGCAGACAATGTGGCGTCTATGTCTATACGTCTATAGCTATCTCAGTAATACTTTTACCTACATTACCAGCCAAACCTTTTACGAAACTACCAGTCAAACGTTTTAGTACACTACCAGCCAAACCTTTTACTACACTACCAGTCAAACCTTTTACTACACTACCAGTCAAATGTTTTACTACACTACCAGTCAAATGTTTTAGTACACTACCAGCCAAACCTTTACTACACTACCAGTCAAACATTTTACTACACTACCAGTCAAATGTTTTAGTACACTACCAGCCAAACCTTTTACTACACTACCAGTCAAACCTTTTACTACACTACCAGTCAAATGTTTTAGTACACTACCAGCCAAACCTTTTACTACACTACCAGTCAAACCTTTTACTACACTACCAGTCAAATGTTTTAGTACACTACCAGCCAAACCTTTTACTACACTACCAGTCAAATGTTTTAGTACACTACCAGCCAAACCTTTTACTACACTACCAGTCAAATGTTTTAGTACACTACCAGCCAAACCTTTTACTACACTTCCAGTCAAATGTTTTAATACACTACCAGCCAAACCTTTTACTACACTACCAGCCAAACCTTTTACTACACTACCAGTCAAATGTTTTAGTACACTACCAGCCAAACCTTTTACTACACTTCCAGTCAAATGTTTTAATACACTACCAGCCAAACCTTTTACTACACTACCAGCCAAACCTTTTACTACACTACCAGTCAAATGTTTTAGTACACTACCAGCCAAACCTTTTACTACACTACCAGTCAAACGTTTTAGTACACTACCAGTCAAACCTTTTACCACACTACCAGTCAAACCTTTTAGTACACTACCAGCCAAACCTTTTACCACACTACCAGTCAAACGTTTTAGTACACTACCAGCCAAACCTTTTACCACACTACCAGTCAAACGTTTTAGTACACTACCAGTCAAACCTTTTACTACACTACCAGTCAAACGTTTTAGTACACTACCAGTCAAACGTTTTACTACACTACCAGTCAAACCTTTTAGTACACTACCAGTCAAACCTTTTACTACACTACCAGTCAAACATTTTAGTACACTACCAGTCAAACGTTTTAGTACATTACCAGTCAAACGTTTTAGTACACTACCAGTCAAATGTTTTAGTACACTACCAGTCAAGCGTTTTAGTACACTACCAGTCAAACGTTTTAGTACACTACCAGTCAAACCTTTTACTACACTACCAGTCAAACGTTTTAGTACACTACCAGTCAAACGTTTTACCACACTACCAGTCAAACCTTTTAGTACACTACCGCCCAAACCTTTTACCAAACTACCAGTCAAACGTTTAGTACACTACCAGCCAAACCTTTTACCACACTACCAGTCAAACGTTTTAGTACACTACCAGTCAAACCTTTTACTACACTACCAGTCAAACGTTTTAGTACACTACCAGTCAAACGTTTTAGTACACTACCAGCCAAACCTTTTACCACACTAGCAGTCAAGCGTTTTAGTACACTACCAGTCAAACGTTTTAGTACACTACCAGTCAAACCTTTTAGTACACTACCAGTCAAACCTTTCACTACACTACCAGTCAAACGTTTTAGTACACTACCAGTCAAACGTTTTAGTACACTACCAGTCAAACCTTTTAGAACACTACCAGCCAAACGTTTTAGTACACTACCAGTCAAACGTTTTAGTACACTACCAGCCAAACCTTTTACCACACTACCAGTCAAGCGTTTTAGTACACTACCAGTCAAACCTTTTAGTACACTACCAGTCAAACCTTTCACTACACTACCAGTCAAACGTTTTAGTACACTACCAGTCAAACGTTTTAGTACACTACCAGTCAAACCTTTTAGAACACTACCAGCCAAATGTTTTAGTACACTACCAGCCAAACGTTTTAGTACACTACCAGTCAAACGTTTTAGTACACTACCAGCCAAATGCTTTAGTACACTACCAGCCAAACGTTTTAGTACACTACCAGTCAAACCTTTTACTACACTACCAGTCAAACGTTTTAGTACACTACCAGTCAAACGTTTTAGTACACTACCAGCCAAACCTTTTACCACACTACCAGTCAAGCGTTTTAGTACACTACCAGTCAAACGTTTTAGTACACTACCAGTCAAACCTTTTAGTACACTACCAGTCAAACCTTTCACTACACTACCAGTCAAACGTTTTAGTACACTACCAGTCAAACGTTTTAGAACACTACCAGACAAACCTTTTACAACACTACCAGCCAAATGTTTTAGTACACTACCAGCAAAACGTTTTGGTACACTACCAGTTTTAGTACACTACCAGCCAAACGTTTTAGTACACTACCAGTCAAACGTTTTAGTACGCTACCAGTCTAACGTTTTAGTACACTTACAGTCAAACTTTTTACAACACTACCAGTCAAACGTTTTAGTACACTACCAGTCAAATGTTTTAGAACACTACCAGACAAACCTTTTACAACACTACCAGACAAATGTTTTAGTACACTACCAGCCAAACGTTTTAGTACACTACCAGTCAAACGTTTTAGTACACTACCAGCCAAATGCTTTAGTACACTACCAGCCAAACGTTTTAGTACACTACCAGCCAAACGTTTTAGTACACTACAAGCCAAACGCTTTAGTACACTACCAGTCAAACGTTTTATTACACTACCAGTCAAACGTTTTAGATCACTACCAGACAAACATTTTAGAACACTACCAGCCAAATGTTTTAGATCACTACCAGTCAAACGTTTTAGATCACTACCAGCCAAACCTTTTAGTACACTACCAGTCAAACGTTTTAGATACACTACCAGTCAAAGGTTTTAGTACACTACCAGCCAAACGTTTTACTACACTACCAGCCAAACGTTTTAGTACACTACCAGCCAAACGTTTTAGTACACTACCAGTCAAATGTTTTAGTACACTACCAGCCAAACGCTTTAGTACACCACCAGCCAAACGTTTTACTACACCACCAGCCAAACGTTTTACTACACTACCAGCCAAACGTTTTAGTACACTACCAGCCAAATGCTTTAGTACACTACCAACCAAGCGTTTTAGTACAATACCAGCCAAACGTTTTAGTACACTACCAGTCAAACGTTTTAGTACACTACCAGCCAAATGCTTTAGTACACTACCAGCCAAACATTTTAGTACACTACCAGTCAAACGTTTTAGTACACCACCAGTCAAACGTTTTAGTACACTACCAGTCAAACGTTTTAGATCACTACCAGTCAAACGTTTTAGTACACTACCAGTCAAACGTTTTAGTACACTACCAGCCAAACGTTTTAGTACACTACCAGTCAAACGTTTTAGTACACTACCAGTCAAACGTTTTAGATCACTACCAGCCAAACGTTTTAGTACACTACCAGCCAAACGTTTTAGTACACTACCAGTCAAACGTTTTAGTACACTACCAGTCAAACGTTTTAGTACACTACCAGTCAAACGTTTTAGATACACTACCAGTCAAACATTTTAGTACACTACCAGTCAAATGCTTTAGTACACTACCAGCCAAACGTTTTAGTACACTACCAGCCAAACGCTTTAGTACACTACCAACCAAACGTTTTAGTACAATACCAGCCAAAGGTTTTAGTACACTACCAGTCAAACGTTTTAGTACACTACCAGCCAAACGCTTTAGTACACTACCAGCCAAACGTTTTAGTACACTACCAGCCAAACGTTTTAGTACACTACCAGTCAAACGTTTTAGATCACTACCAGTCAAACGTTTTAGTACACTACCAGCCAAACGTTTTAGTACACTACCAGTCAAACGTTTTAGTACACTACCAGTCAAACGTTTTAGATCACTAGCAGCCAAACGTTTTATTACACTACCAGCCAAACGTTTTAGTACACTACCAGTCAAACGTTTTAGATCACTACCAGTCAAACGCTTTAGTACACTACCAGCCAAACGTTTTTGTACACTACCAGCCAAACACTTTAGTACACTACCAACCAAACGTTTTAGTACACTACCAGTCAAACGTTTTAGTACACTACCAGCCAAACGCTTTAGTTCACTACTAGCCAAACATTTTAGTACACTACCAGTCAAACGTTTTAGTACACCACCAGTCAAACGTTTTAGTACACTACCAGTCAAACGTTTTAGATCACTACCAGTCAAACGTTTTAGTACACTACCAGCCAAACGTTTTAGTACACTACCAGTCAAACGTTTTAGTACACTACCAGCCAAACGTTTTAGTACACTACCAGTCAAACGTTTTAGTACACTACCAGTGAAACGTTTTAGTACACTACCAGTCAATCGTTTTAGTACACTACCAGCCAAACGTTTTAGATCACTAGCAGCCAAACGTTTTAGTACACTACCAGTAAAACGTTTTAATACACTACCAGCCAAAAGTCTTAAAACAGTTCTAAAACTTTAAACTGGTAGTGTTCTAAAACTGTTGACCGTTAGTTTAAGTCTTCTTAACAAGAGATCTTTGTAATGCACTCATGTTAATGCACTTTTCTTTAATAGTAGCTTATCTGCTACCGAATAGTGATTTTAATATTCAAATAATGCCGCATTGATCCGTTAGCTGAACACTCACGGACCATCTGCATACCGCTCCTCAGAAATGGCTCATAAACTTTTGTTCTGTGATTTATGTTTGTATGTAAAAAGCTTGTGTCGCAATGAGTGAATAATTATGAAGATGTAGAATTAACTAACCAAAACAAACAACTGTTATGCAATTTGTAACAGATTCCATTTTCTCATCAGAGCAGAGACAGCTTTTGCCCATCTGTGGGGTTTTAGCAAATTCTGTAATGGGAAGGAGGCTGCGGTGGTTAGTGGTTCTGCTCTGGGGATTCGTGGAGCACCTCAGCTTAATGGCTCCAGCAGTGCAAGTATGCAACACTGCTTCTGCTACTGTCATTAGGGGGCCTGCAACCTAAGGAACAGGTCAGGGAAACATTTCTGTCTTCCGCTCATCCGCCCAGAGCGACGTGTATTCCTGAAAACAGAGAAAGGATTTTTGTGTACGAGAGTAAGAGGTCCATTTAAAATGTGTGGATGGTGTAAGGAAACAGCATCAAGCATGTTAGTACCTGTAAATGTGTCATTTTAGCTTAAGCGGTACCGGCCTGTAAATCTCATTTAGCCTCGGAAAGTTTCCATTCTTATCCCTAAAGGTGGAAACTGGAGGTTCAGTCACTTACTGAAAACTGTAGTACTGTGTGGCTTTGTGTGTGATATCTCTGATGTGATTACTTCTCTTTAGATCGTAGAACTGGTCCAACGTTTCAACTCTGTTTTTAAAGGGGGCCTATTATGCAAATTTTCAGTCATAATTTTATTTTTGGGGTCTACAAGAAGAACTTTGCAAGCTTAATTTTACTTAAAACACATACTATGTGTCTGTATTAACCCACTGTCTGAAGGGCTCTTGTGTCTTAAAGCCCCGCCTCCTGATGAACCTAGTGTGCTGATTGGTCAACTACCAGAGCACCACATTGCTACCAGTGAGGAATCTATTAAATATACTCAACAGCAGCAGATCATGTTCAAAAATTTACATTAAAAAAAGTTGTATAAAGCTGTGTTTAAGAGTGAAAAAAATACTTAATATTTCTAGCTATGACATTTCTAACTACGAGTCTGATCCTGAAAGTCAGGTAGAACAAGTTAGTGGACCCGATTGACCTTCTCAGACTGGACTGAGCATTCCAGAGCATTACTCTTCTAGCTTTCTTTGCATTGTGTGATGGCATACTGAGCCTGCTGGCAGATGGGCATTGAGAATTATGTTACAAGATGACTTCGTTTTGTAACAGAGAAAAAGGCTGGAATTCCAATGAGGCCTTTCAGGCTGTTGAGAAAAGTGGTTACTATGGAAGAGAGTTTCTACTTCTGACATGTCTTTTGGGCTTTATAACTTTGCAGACTGTTTACATTGACAAAAAACTACATAACACTACATAACACACAAAAGTCAAGTTAAAACCAGAAAAGCATGTCCATGAGGATGTTCTGAACTTTTTAGTTTGGGGAATTACTGATATCTTCAGGGCTGTTTCCCTGCTGTTAGAACTCAAGTAAGTAAGTTGTTTAATACGTCCAAGACGTTAATTTCAAATTTCATGAGCATTCATTCATATAGCTTAAGGCTGTTGTATTGAAATGCTGCTGCCTATGTAATAACAGTAGGGGTGAGCTGCCAATTTATTTTCATTCTCGTTTTCTCTTGTTAATGTGTAGGTTACTTTTGTTGTATTTTCTTTTTTTCTTTTACCGATAGGTTAGTTAGGTTGTTTGGTTAAGTACTTATTTTGGTTTGTAATTTTGGCCTTGGCTCACCCTGAAGATTAATGTGATTCGCTCTTTAGTTATTTATTGTTTTTCTTTCCTTTATTTAATTATGTTACGAGTGAAAGGACTGCCATGTTATAGTTTTGTTTTTGTAACTCAATACACTTTTTGACGCCAAAAACTTTGTCTGGCTGGTTGTTTTTATTTATGTTGCAATCCTTAGACCCCTAGATTTAAAGGGTCGTAACAATGACCCTTTGGAAGATCGAGGAATCTAATAAATACACTACCGCTTAAAAGTTTGGGATCACAGTGAAATTTTCTTGTTTTCAATGAATTAGCCTTCCTTCCTTAACACAACAATGGACTGACGGATCTCTAAAGAAAGTTGTTTCATTCTGGTCATTTTGAGTCTGTCAGCAACTGCTGATGCTTCAAAGTCAACCTAGAATGTTGTTTTCCCTTTTATGCTCACATATTAGTAGAATGTTTTTCAGCTGTGCATCACAATTAAGTTTGTCCTAAATTGTCCTAACAACCAATTAGCCCAATAACATCCTTAACTTGGCCACACCAGGAGATTTAGACAGAGGACTGAGAATTTCTGATAATAGGACTATATGCAAAATAAGCATCTATACAAAAATAGACTTTAATACAAACATTTTTATTCTTTAAAATCTTCTGATACACTTAAATTAATTGAGAAATGGACAATATTGTTTGTGAATTGTATGAAAATTGCATGAAAATAGCATGAAATGAAATTCTAAAGTTTTTCTAAACTTTTGAGCAGTAGTGTATACTCGACAGCAGCAGATCATGTCCAAAAATCTACATAAAAAATGTTGTATAAAGCTGTGTTTAAGAGTGAATAAAATACTTAATATTTATAACTATGGCATTCATTTTGCCCCATTTATACATTTATTTCTAGGTTATTGATCAAGTATTGACATTAATGGCACAAACTAAAGGCCTGCAGTTTGCCACAATTTCTGTCAGATAAACACATTTAAAACCTAAAGACCTTGTAATGTTGAGGTTGAGGCCTAGCTATTCTTCCGTGTCTTTTCTGTTTGGAAGATTAGTAGAAATCCCAGTGAAAGTTACTAATGGATGAGATGAGACTTAGGGTCAGGTTTCACACGAAATCCACTGAAATCACCCACGCGCTTTCCGACAAGCGAGACCGGAGTCTGTATTTATAAAGTTGAACTTTGATCAAACACCTCTTTATGTGCAATGACCTTACAAACAGGAACAGGTCCTAGATCAACACTCCTCCTCTGAAGAGCTTAACGAGTCCAGGTACATTCTGAAGGAGTCCTGTCTGCACGTAGGCTTGGAAAGTTTTGCATGGCCACTGACATTAGGTAAGTCGGCTCACCTAAACACATGAATGGTGAGGAGAGCTATGACAGAAAGGTCCTCTCTTGCTTTCTCTCTTTCTTTCTCTGTGGCGCTCTCCTGCTCTCTCTCTGTCTCTCGGACTCTCCCTGTGTTTTTTGTCGTTTCTCCAAGGAGTGATTCACTATTTCTCCAGCACAGAACAACCGAAGTTCAACATAATGAACTCAGCTGTGCGCAAGCGAGCCACATTACATGAATAACGATCCAAAGATGTCATATGGTATTGAACGTTTTACAAGGACGTGTCTGCGGCGCGAGATCCTTAAAAAGGTGAGACGGAATAATGAACAGACGTGGCGGGGTTGAGAAGGTTACTTAGCGCAGCAAAACAGAAATCTCAGAGTTGTTCACAAATATAATAACATTATTATGTAATAGCATTATTAGTGCAGACTGTAATAAAACTTCAATAAAAAAGTCTATCACTTCATTATAGCCAGTGTTTCCAGTATGTCACACTGCTAAAGGTCACCCGCTGCAGCGGAGGCTGGTGAGGCAAATGTGTGTTGTCTGACGGTGAGTGGAAAGGCTGTGCTTGCTCCCCTCACGTCATGAATTTTTGAGGGAGAAAGTTCAGCAACGCTTTGGAGGCTTAATTAGTCATTTAACCCCTAAAATCCCAGATTGACTGCATACTAAGACTTATTATTCAGATACTACGTGAAGTACATTGCATACCGGTGGGCTTATTCTTAGGTTATTCTTGGGCTTATCAGAGGGTGTAGTTACACTTTGACCTCACCGATGGTCCCTGACCTTTTTAAAGGGTTAAAGGGTTCAATACATTCAAGTACATGTTTACTGATGCTACACTCTTTTTTCCTTTAATCTATTCCCTCTAAGCTCATATCTTTTGAAGTTCCGCTGATTTCTTTAAACGTTCTTAAGCTGTTTGAAAGCAAATAACGTAATTTAAGAAAATTTTAAGAAAAATCATGTTTCATCTCAAAGTTTGATATCACATTCCATGGACAAGGATGGGCAGGTTACTTTGAAATAGTAATAATGGCTGAATACACTTAAATGTTAAGTGCAAGGGTGTAGATTTGCTCTTAACATTATTGGGGATCTATGAGTCCTGACACGTCTGACACTGTGATCAGCAGCATTGGGGCACCTCAGGGCACAGTGTTGGCACCTCTTCACCCTGTACACTGCGGACTTCTGCTACAACTCTGAGCTGTGTCAAATTCAGAGGTTTGCTGATGACACAGCTATTGTGGGGTGTATCAGGGATGATCGAGAGGAGGAGTACAGGAGCCTGGTGAGGGACTTTGCTGTTTGGTGCCACAGCAACCACCTGCAGCTCAACACCTCAAAGACCAAGGAACTGGTCATTGACTTTGGGAGGTCCAGACCAAGGTCACAACCAGTTCTGATTGAGGGAGCTGAGGTGGAGACTGTGGAGTCCTACAAGTACCTCGGGCTGTGGCTGGACAGCAAGCTAGACTGGACTGCTAACACTGAGCACCTGTACAGGAAAGGACAGAGTAGGCTGTACTTTCTGAGGAGGCTGCGGTCCTTTGGCATCTGCAGGAAACTCCTGTGGATGTTTTATCAGTCTGTGGTGGCCAGTGTCCTGTTTTACACCGTGGTGTGCTGGGGAGGCAGCACATCCAAGAAGGACACATCCAGGCTGGACAAACTTATCAGGCGGGCTGGCTCAGTGATCGGCCTGAAACTGGACTCTCTGGTGACGGTGGCAGAGAAGAAGACAATGGACAAACTTCTGGACATTATGGACGATGCCAGCCATCCTCTGCACACCGTCATCAGCAACCAGAGGAGTCTGTTCAGTGACCGACTGCTTCTACCCAAGTGCAGAACCAACAGACTCAAAAACTCCTTTGTCCTTCATGCCATCAGACTGTACAACTCCTCTCTGCAGGGGAGGAGGGGTCACAGGAGGACAGAGGATGGGATGGAGCAGTAGATAGATTGATAATGACACAACCAGACTAAGTGCAATAACACTAGTTAACATTTAACATTAAACAAGTGCAATAACATTGGTAACATTAAACAAGTGCCATAATAGTGTGCAATACCTCCCCAGTTAGATTTTTCTTTTTCTTTTCTTTTTCCTTATTTTGTACATTGGATTTTCAATTTATATTCCTTTCATATGTTTCTTGTGTGTTTATTATAATTTATTGTGATGCTACTGGAATCTTAATTTCCCTGAGGGAACCCTCCCAAAGGGATCAATATCTATCTATCTATCTATCTATCTATCTATCTATCTATCTATCTATCTATCTATCTATCTATCTATCTGTCCGTCCGTCCGTCCGTCCGTCCGTCCGTCCGTCCATCCATCTATGAATATACCCCAACCAAACATAGCTACATGATCAGGAAAAGGGACAACGAATCACACTGGCCATATGTGTTAGAGAACGTGATTTAACCCTTTCTGCACCTCTATGTTAATACGTTTTTTTTTTGGAGGGGATCAAATTATTGGTGGGGGACAATTTAATAGTCGCTGGATATTGGTGGGGATGTGTCATTTCCATCCATGCTAATTCTACGCCCTTGGTTAAGTACATTGTATACATAAAAATATGACATATATACATTTAGAATGGATACTAATGAAGTATATGAAAATAATTCACCTTATTCCTGTTACTAGTGGTAGTTGTCTTCCTGTAATTCTTCTGTTAGTATGTAAAAATGTACTTATTTTAAATTCTCAACATAGTTTTGGACCCGATCACCTACTTTGATTCAGTGCTGCTCCTATACTGTGGGTAGCTATGTGATTGTCAGTTTAGTAGCCGTGTGTGTAACCTGCCACAAAATGCATGTGTGAGTCCAGTAGAATAACATGGCTAAACTCATCACTGACAATCTATCATTTAAAAAAAAGGTTTAGTAATGCGAGAATAATTAATTTACTCATCATTTTAATTCATCAGTTTACTCAGACTTCAGAAGAGCTCAGAGATTAATAACTGATTAATTACATATATATGTTTACTGATGAGTATGTAACACGACTATATTCTGCACTGTATATCACATTGTGCACATTGCACCCCTATGCTAAGCATATTATGATGAACTGGGCACAAATTTGAAAAATTGGTGGAGCCGCCCAGCTCAGAACTCTAAACCTGGTTCTAATCCAAACCCTGCTGAGAATGCAACTTTCACTAAATAGAGCATCTGTAGAAGATTAGCCAAACAAAGTAGGACCAAAAGTTCTGTGATGCAGTTATGCTCTATGTACTTTTCTGTATCCCCTGCAATATAAACAGTTGCTGATCTTGCTGAAGAACACATAATTGGTACGTAAAGGTCAACAGAAACAATCAGAAAAAAGTCTGTCCATTTTGGTGCACATACACAAGCAATTACGCACTTGCTCAGACTCCCACACATGCACATACAACCTTGAGCTGAGCTTTGTGCTTTACAGGGCTTGTTCGACATTTACACGCATAGATGTATGTGAGCTGGAGGACAGCAGCTCAGTGCAGCACTGGGGCTATAAAATTACACAGGCGCTCAGAATGACCCATGAGATTGAAAACATGTGGGTGACCTGCCTGATGGATAAGATGTGCTTAGCCACTTCTGAGGAAACCAGGTCTTCCATCTCCTCTCTGTCACTCTTGAAGAGGGCCAAAGAGGCCAAATAAGAACTTTGAGCTAGAGTTTACATAGAAAACTTTCACACAACATCTCGCAGTTTGTAAACCATATGAAGCATAGTGTCCATTTCTGCAATTACATTAAATAATAACACTGCTGTCACACACAGTAGTGCTGCGTCCACTCGCTGTCCACTCTTAGACACTACTACATTGTTAGAGATGATAGTTAATCCGTAACTGCACCGTTCGCGTTAGTCTTGTCCTTCTTCAGTGGTCACAGGATGTGTTTTCACAGGATAGCTTTGGTTGGTGGACTATTATTAGTCCAGCAGTGACACTGAGGTGTTTAAAAACTCCAGCTGCGCTGCTGTGTCTGATCCACTCATACCAGCACACCACCACCATGTTTAGTGTCTCTGCAGTGCAGAGAATCATCCACCACCCAAAAAAAAAACAATGCTCTGAGTGGGTCCTGACCATTATTGAATAAGGTGATAGGAGGCTAATAAAGTATGCAGAGGACCAGATGGCCTACAGTCTGTAATTAAACAATCCCGAAGTGCACCAGTATGATAATTGTAGCAGATAAACTAGACAGTGTGTGTAGAAACAATGAGGTACCTAATGTAATCTTTGGTGAGCACTACAAAGAGATATACGACAAGTCAAGCTTTCAAGCCCTTTATTCATTTGTGAGTTTTCTTTACAGCCTGTTTAAAAATACAACCATTCTTAAGAAGACATATTTTCTTGAAATCCTCTTCGTTTTCACAAAGATCCTGCCATTCACCAGTGCTTTCTTATGTGGGGTTTGTTCTTAGATAAGAACAGAACTTACACACACTCTAAAGCACAAAGGAACATCTTCAATCTGACGTAGACTTTCTCTTAGGACGTTTCTCGAGAACAAAATTAAGCTCTTATGAGGTGCTTATGAAGATCAAGAAACTGGGCACAGAATAGCTGTCAGAAATAGCTTCTTTCGTTAGAAGGCTCATTTGTAATAAGCCTATATAAAGTGAGCAGCAGCCTCAGCACAGCACTCTTTGATTGTGTGCACCCAATGAAAACAAATCGTGGCTGTCCAATGAAAAACATGAATCTCGATTTTTGTCAATTTTGAGTTTTCTACATCTTTTGAACACGACAATACTCATTTACATTTTGAAAATTTCATGATGAATGGACCAATAGAAATGCTCCAAAATAGCTTGGAAAAAATTCTGGTTCCATTGAATTGCATTGAAATTAAAGTATGTTTTTGGTCTCTCCTGTAAAGTTGCAATTTTGGAGCTACTTATTTTTCATTGGACAGTGATGAAATAAAACTCTGGCCAGTTGAAGAAAGAACATAGAAAACAGTATAATATGAGTAGCTACAACTAACTGCACATGAAATCACTCATCTGATTTACCAACGCATTTCATAAGGTAGCATCTCATGACCAACCTCAGGTGTTTATACAGGCCCTGGCAGTAAGGCTAGTTCTTTTGGCCACCTTGAGAAAAACTCATAAAGCTAATGTTTGCTTTCCTCTGAAACTCGATAACACTGTTACTCTCCATTAAAGTGTGCTGTAAATGAAATTAAGTTTAATTCATGTTACCCCTTTCCTTGCCGCCCACCCCCTCTTCAGCCTGAGCCTGAAGTATAGCATTAACTACACACTACATAAAGTTTCAGAACAAGAAAGCCTTTCTTTGACTATCCATTTCTTTCCCCACGATGTGCCAGTGCTCTCAACACCCAACAGCTGTTACATTTGGCTGCAATTGGATCGAAGCAACAGTTGTGATTCAAACAGTCTTCTGAAGAAAGCCATTAATTTATCTCAGCAGTGATGACGGAGCTGGTCCTTGTGTAAGTGTTTCACGGGTCAGCGGTGAGGCATGGCATGAAAGGAAGGCACTGTGCATGGATAATCCTTTTCTTCTCTGTCTTCATTCCAGCCCACTTAAAGGACAGACGCTTCTGGACTGTCTGAAGACGCCTCGGTGGGAGAGAAGGGAACGAGAGCTTTCATGCCTCTCTTTCATGAAGGGAAGGGGAGTGAGTGAGGCAGAGATGTCCCTGTGGTCACAGTATCTTTGCCCCATCAATGCACAATCCAATGACTGACTCACAAAGGTCGTACTTAGTTCTCAAGAGGATGGAATGTCCAAACAGATGCTTCTGTCTGTCAGTTTTACTTACAGAAAATCAATACTGCTTCATCGGTGATAACACAAGTATGCAACATGAATTATTTCTCAGTCGTAGTTGGTTGAAAGTGTAGATTCTAAACTTTCTATCAATACTACTTTTGCATTTGTGGGCGGGAGAGGAGATGTTTTATTCTGATTTGAATTTGAAGAGAATATACTGTTGCACAGCAATCTTGTTTTTGTGGAAAGGACAACACTGCTTTATATTTTTTGTTATAGTTTAACATCAAATAAAAGAAAATACAAGTGTGGACTGTAACAGAATTTGTAGTGGAAGTCAGTGTAACATGTAAATTATAATAATACATAATTATAATGTAATTAAATAACATCATAATACAGTTGCATACCGAATCCACAGTAATAATGGATTATTTTTTTAAAGCTTTGAGAACAGTAGCTGTCAGGTGGCAATGCTGAATGAGTATAAATAATTCAAGTATATATAAAGAGTATATATAAAATTCAAGAAACTGTCATACAAGTTCTTTGTGCAAAAGATGCGTATTGCATCTATATCTGGACATCAATTACACCAAGCATACTGTAAGTACTAGAAGACTCCAATTCCACTATAAACACAGGTATACTGAGATCCAGTACCAAATTAAACACCACTCTATACATAACAACCAACAACAAATAATACCTCTCTACGTAGACACACACACACACACACACACACACACACACACACACACACAAACACATACATTGATCACTATGTATTTGTGTTTTTGCAATTTCATTGCAAAATACCTTTAATACTATCTTTTGTCTTAATATGTTGTATACATTTCACGTTCTTTTTTATTTTCCCTCTTGTTTGCTTATTAGTTTTGTTTGTTTGTTTATTTGTTTGTTTTTTCTTCATTTCTTTGTATAAGTATGTATATTTGGGTCCATATCCTCTCATGAATAATACATTATAAATAAAAATAAAGTGTAAATAATACTACAAAGAGGGGGCTGGTGGCGGGCCCACAAAAAAAGCATACTGTAAATACTAGAAGAAAAATATTTGAATGACTTAGTAAGTGTCTCAAAGAAAAAAAGTTTACACCAGATAAAAATCTTCTGATAAAATACAATTTAAAGGTTTTCAACTTGGTTCACAGGCAGACCAGCATGCAACAGCCTCTCCGAATATAATGGTAATGAATCATTACAAAGGATAAGTGCCAGAGTCTTAAATGTGGAGCAATAGCTGAGCCTGGAAGGAAACAGGGTTAGTCAAGCTCTGATTTGTGGTCAAAGGGGAATGACACGGTGTGGATGTGTTGTGCTTTTGTAAAATTGTACAGCCAGGAGTCTGTAACAATGATCTCACTCCAGGATACATTCCAGCATTTCATGAAAATTATGTGTGGATTATAATGAGTACGCCCCTTTTTTGGAGGTGGTGGTGGTGGTGGGGGGGGGGGGGGGGTATTCATGATTTAGCAAGAAAACTCTGTAATACTGTAGTGCTGTAGGGTACTGTTCACAAGGCCTCAAGACACTTGCACACAACCCTACATGCATTTTTATGAATACTTTTTCTAGTAAGTGCCATTTAATGTAATGGCTACATTAGCCAAATTTAATCAAAGTAACAATTACGACAGATGATACTCATTGGAATAAGCATTTCTAAACCTTTATGTAGAATTATGACAAGCTTATGTAGTTATAATGTAGCCAGTATCCTACAGTAAAGTCTTAGCTATAAGTCTGCATAGTTTATATGAAATTCTCCTGAACAACTGGTCATGAGATCCCACTGCAACTGCATGTCCTGGTCCTCGTAATCTTACCACTCTGCAGCATTTCGTTCCAACCCATTTCAAACATCTGCTCAGGTAATAAAAACCATCAAGGGCCACATAACTTTTTTGATCAGATGCACAGATTCCGGAAAACAATGGAATAGATACCGTTTCGCATACGCTGATTCTATTCATTGCAGACCCCCGACCATGACTGCAGTGTTGGTTGGATCTGTGCTCATCTGTTTGTCGTTTTTTCCCATCTCTCTTTTTCCCTATAGTGTCCTATTCATTTTCGGACACACCCAAACTTCATAGCTTCATTTAACCTACAGCCTCCAAACTACATGTACTATTTTAAGTCACATCCCCAAACTCTAATCCCCAGACATACCCACCCACACTTCCGTCTCAAATCACCAAAAAAACATTATACTAAGAATACTATGTGATGGGCACATAAAAGCTGTCAGAAATATCTTCTTTCGTTGGCCAGTCGGCCATTTGTAATAAGCCTATATCAAGACACAAGTGTGTCAGATGTTCCTGCAGACATGTCTTAAGGTGTACAACAGCATGAGGTCATCGGTTTTTGCATTTCATAATTCTTTACAACATTTCCTGTCGGAGACAGGTCAGAACTACAGGCAGGCCAGTCCAGTACCCATACCTTCTTCTACCGCAGCCCTGCCTCTGTAATGTGTGCAGCATGTGGTTTTGCAATGCCTTGTTAAAAATTCATGAACAGTCCTGGAAAAGATTCTTCTTGAGGGCAGCATATGTTGCTCTCTATGTACTTTTCATGCTGCATCACAGAAGCGTATATGACCTTTGCCAAGGTCTCTGACACGCTGACCCTATACCATAACAGACCCAGGCTTTAGGACTTGTTGCTGATAACAGTCCGGCAGATCTTTTTCATCTTTGGTGTAGAACACACTGCATCAGTTTCTCCCAAAAAAAGATCTGGAATACTGATTCATCTGACCACAGTACACATCTCCACTGTGTGATGGTCCATCTCAGATGCCTCAGAGCTGCTTCTAGACATGGTTACCAAAAAGCTTTTTCACAGTAATGTGGTATAAATTGGTATTTGTGATTGTAGTGCTTGAATGTGATGCTTTACAAATGTTTACCAATGAAATCTCTTTAGTATGGCCCTTCAGCTATTGTTGAATGACGGTTCTTGATATAGCACCATCTCAGGGATTGGAGATCACAGGTGTTCGGCTTTGCGCCCTTGCCTTTTACGCTCTGAAATTCCTCCTAAATCCTTGAATTGTTTAATGATATTATGATAAACAAGAGATCCTCTGCCCATCTTTGCTCCTTAAAGACTTCATAGATTCTGCTTTTGTACCACATTATGATTAAAATCACTTGATTACATCACCTGTTTAAAAACACATTATTATTTAGTTTTATTTTTGATCTCATTACCAGCCCTCAGATGCCCCATCCCAACTTTCTGACTGTTAGAATGTGTTGCAGGCCTGATATACAGGAATGGATGTATATTAACAAATGAAATTACGTTAACCACATAAAACATGAAATTTCTTTCCTTCATACTGTCTGCAATGAAATAAAATTCAAAGTGAATGCATTTTTCATCTGTCCCAGCTTTTCTGACTTGGTGTTGTAAAAATTCTAATAATGTTCTATAGATTGATGCCTTAAGATGACCCAATTTTGGCTTCCTTTAGACTCTTTCGATCTATGGTTTACTAAAGAACCATCTTGTAAATGAGATGTACCTCTGTGAAACACCTTTTTAAAGTTTAACCATCTGGGGTCTAAGGCCATTTTCTTGATCTTCGCATACGCGCTTAAATGAAATCTTTTAACATAATTTAACATGATATTCATATGTTTCATATTAACGTGTTCAGCTCTCTCCATAATGAGAAACCATTATATAGCTGCAGCATCTTCAACAACATGAAATTTCACACATCTCTGAAATCTCAGCTGAAAGAAGAATGAAGTGAGGGGTAAGTCCTCTGTGATGTCCTTTAGAGTCAGATTGAATGATGAATGATGAACACATGAATCCACCAATTACAAATGGTGAAAGACAGATGATATCTCAACCCCTCATAACTCTAGATGTGAAGAGTTAAGATGTTGTGATAAGATGGACTGGGAACAGAAGACTATAGATTCAGAAAATGTTTGAGCTGCATTTCTATGCTGTAGTATTACAGACATAGAGAAACACAGAAATGTTGACAAGTGGGAATATTTACAGATGGCCTAATGATCTTCAAGTAATGTGATGGCTATATTCAGGTTATATCTTTGGGCCTCGGGCACAGTAGGGTGACCAGAAAAACAAAATTTTTAAATTGACAGTGAGTATAGTGACCGCGAGTGAGCCTGCTTAGTCTGCTTGGGTGCTGCTTCCTCTGTGACTGCTTCTGGACAACACACTTTTATATTTATATAAAATAAATATTATATATAAATATTATATCGTTCATTAATGTCTATGTCGTGTATTGATGTTCTCCTGCATGTCCGTCTACATTTCTAGTCAGTCGTGTTATTTTCCAGTTTTGTCTGTATTTGATGTTGATTGTGCTTTGTGTTTGGTTTTCGTTTTTGTTCTTATTAAAAGTTTTGAAAAGCTTGGGGGGACGTCCGCCCTCCTATCCATCCTGGCCTCGCCTCGTCGTCTCCATGCGCCGCCCCTGACAAGGGGTAAAAAATGGATTGTACATAATCCACACTATAGGATAAGCCAGAAACCTTTTGCAACTATTGGAAGAGGTAAGTCTGCCTTAAAACAAGTCCCATTATCCCATCTGCCAGGCATACATTAAAACATTGTACTGTTTCTACCTGGTGACTTGTTAATATAATTAAGAAACTTAATTTCATCTTCCAAAATTTTATTCTCACATGGAAAGTGTGCATTTCACAAATTACCTACATGTGACACTTTGTGTCCCGGCTGCGTGTCCCTGCCCACGTAGTTGTATCCGTGTTGGTAAATGTGCTCTCCGTCTGTGTGTTTGTTCTAATGTGATCATCCTGAACTCTCAGTTCTCTACTGGGAAAAAAAACAGCTAGATATGACTCACAAAGCTGATGCAAGCCAGGTTCACCCCCCAGTCACACAAAGATCCTGAACCCGTGCATATCATTGCTGTTGGAACAAAATCTTATATCTCTTATTAGGTTGGTTTTCAGAAAAAAAATTGTCCCTTACAAATTTTGATGAATGAAGCCAAAGAAATTGCTCAAAATGAAAAAAGCCTGGTTACACAGACGTACATTTAAAAATTGTGGCTGTCCAAACAAAAACATGTATTTTCATTTTTGTCCATTTTTATTTTTATACATCATTTGAACACAGCAGCTGCCATTTACATTGACAATTAAATGATGAATGCACCAATAGAAATGCTTCAAAATAGGCTGGAAAAAAATCTGGTACCATATGCTTACATTAAAAGTAAAGATTTTGGTCTCTCCTTTAAAGTTGTCAATTTGAAGATATTCGTTTTTCCTTGGACAGTGACATAGGCTTTTTCCTTTTCCTGTTTTTGTGGATACAAGATGTTTTTGTAATGTGCTAGTTGAATAGCTTGAGGAGCAAATATAGCCAGTAAAACCAAAGCACTGGAAATTATACTCCTAGTCAAGTTCATCCTATTATTATTAATCCTATAGGGACGACACAAAACTGTGTCTGTTTTGGCCATTAATCATCCATGTACCAGTGTTACGACCCCTGATCGTAATAGCCATTTTTAGGTCTGTTGGTGGCCATGTTGTTGGGTGTTTTTCTTTGTGACATTGTGTACAAACGTGACTTCATTTGTACATTTAGCTACAGCTTTGTTAGTTTCTGTAAAATCTCTGTTGGACGTAGGGGATGGGTGCCTTTTGTTTATCTACCCTTTTCTCCTGTTTTGTTGTAGGTTAGGGGTAGTTTTGTTTGCTTTGTGTATTTTGTTTGTTTTGTTTGTTTTGTTTTCAGGCTTAGTTAGATTTTTTTCTTTAGTTGTTTTGTTTGTTATTTAGGCATTTGCCCGTCCATGAAGCCACTGTTCCAACCATTACTCATTTGTGGTCAATAAACTTGCATTTTTCTGGTTTTGAACAGTGTCCGGCGTTTGGTCTGGCAGAGGTCACTGTTGCTAAGCTTACTCTGTTGCATTATATGCCCGGTTGCACTATATATATAAGCATCCCCACTCCCTCCACTGGCCTGCACTATCACCGTGCTAAATGTTCCAGGCCCAAGCATGCTTACTTTTTCCCTCTGAGGGTCATTATAGCTGTAATCTATGTTTATATTGAAAGTGGCACAAGCGTGTGTACACCAAAAAACAAGAACATTTTGGGACTCGGTGCTCAACATGTGTACTGCTTCATTTAAAATCTTTAAGACACATTTGTTTAGCAGGTTTGCCTCTACAGGTGTGTTAATGAGAGTTCTATCATATTTCCCAGAGACTGTTGCAATAACGGAATATGCAGTATAAAGATGTTTCCATGCCATCTGCAGAGTTGGCACTCTGCTACAGCCTTGCATTCAATTTTTCAATTTTAATCCATGACATACACGCCTACTTTGACCAATGGATCTTCTCTTCTGACTTTATTTTACCACAAGCCTGAAGTTTGCCAGCTACTTGTTTGAATTTTCCCCCATAAATTATGGAACAGTTACATTCTGTCACTGTAGACCACAGTGATTTGCTGCCAGGTTTGTTTCATGGGACAGTTGCATCATTGACATATTAGAGTTTGGTGGTTAAGACTGGTTATCAATCACACTAGCTAAACTGTCCAACTAAACTGTGCTCCAGCCCGTCTCTGTATGTGGATCTGGTGGAGCTATGGAGTAAACACACTAGACCAACGAACTGGATTTTGGGGTCAAACGTGCTTGGGCAAGGTGTGGATTGTTAAGTGTGCATGTGTTGGCTGTTCAGGGGTTGCGATGCTTACCAAATGCTTCACAGTTAAGGTTACTTGGTTAAAATATATATTTTTTAATATCACATACGCCATATAATATTAAAGATATCTTTTTTATTGTTCATAAGATTATAATAATGAAAGAACACAGCTATAATAGTCAGTGGGTGTTGAAATCCTTGAAAACTTCACTCAACAGCGTAGGCGCGTGATGGCAGCAGTGTGCTCACTGAAAGCACTAGTGAAAATGTTTGCATCTTCCTTTTTTCTAATTTAATACAAAGTTTACAAATTCTATACCAAGTTCTATCCTAGCATTAGTGTTTGTACCTCTTTTGACTTAATGACAGCATGTACTCAAGCTGATGCAGACTCACTTGATCACTAACAGTGACTGCTGCATTTGTTGAGTAGATCACATCCACTTTCTTCAATAAAGGAAATAATTGATCTATGGTTAATATTACAATTTGTTTAATCTTTAAACATGATCTAGAAATGTTCTTTTTTTTTTACTTGTCATAACTTTCTTTTTTTATTTTTATAAAAACACAGTTAAATTAAATCAATCCTTGACTTTCAAAATTGTCTCAGACTTTTGAACCCCATTGTCTCTCATTTGAAAACAAAGTGCACGGCAGCAACATGGTGAGCAAAGTGACAAACTCAAGGTTGCTCAGTGTGAAAATAAAGTGGCATCACTCTGTCCATAGCCAAACAATGGCACCACCTGTGTAGACCAGTTTTGCCACTTATCATCAAAAACAGCAGCACTTTTACTGCTTTCAGAAACATACAGAGCACCTGCTGACCCCAAACACACCACCAGACCGCCGCTGACTTCCAGCTGTAAACATTTACACATAATATGCATTTTGGCTTTGGTGAAGTTTGTCATGTCTTCCTAAAACAGAATTCGTAAAACAGGTAAAATAGTGAACTGTCAGCCAGACCATCTCCAACTGACCGTACATGGTGATGCGGATGCCTCAGTCACTTTATTAGTGTTTTTCATAAACACATTACATCACTGTCTAGGCTCTCCTGGCTAGTCTGACTTTCAGTTCCTTCCCTCAGCCCAAACCCCCTGTCTCCGAGTCTCTCAGCCCACCACCTTATCAAACACGCTCAGAGGGGAAAAACGAGAAAACTGATATTCCACACCGGGAACGCTGCAGACTCACCTCTCTCACACGCACACATCAAACACAGCACTGTTCCGACTTTAACACAGACAGAGACATGTCACAGATATACAGAGAAAAGTGTGAGAAATGGGGAGGGGGGGAGGAAAAAGAAAACAAGGAAAAGAGGAAGAGAGAGAGTGTGTTCTCAAGAGATGAGAGACCTAGAAGCAAGAACAGCAGAGAAACGTAAGAAAAAAGAGGGGGGTGGGGGGGCAAGAAAATGAGAGATAGTGAGAGAGAGAAAGAACAAAAATTAAGAGAGAAAAAGCAATGGAAAAAGGAAAAAAGTAAGAAAAAAGAAAGAAAGAATGAATAAAAGAAGAAAGAAAAGAGAGAGAAAGAACAAAAAAGAAAGAGATGTAAGAGAAAGCAGTACAGAGGGGAGAATGAGGTGAGGGAAGATAAGATAGAGAGAAAGAGAGTGTGTGAGAGAGACAGAGGAAACGACAAAAAAGAGGGAAAAACAAAGGAGAGTACAAAGGAGAAAAAGTGGAAAGAAGAGTGAAAGCACAAAAAAAAGAAAGAAAGAAAAATTAAAAAAGGGAGAGAGAGAAAAAAGAATTGTGAGAGAAAGCAATGCAGAGGAGAGATAAAAGAGAAAAGAGCAAGAGTAAAGGAGAGAAGAAGAGAGAAACAGAGAGAGAACATTAGATCAGCGTTTTAAAGAACATCTGTTCCTCGTGTTCACTCCGTGTTCAGGCTTCTGGGTTCATATCAGCCGTCTCTGAGTGGAAGTGCTAATCTTAGCTCTCCCTCTGCGCTGTGTGATGCTAATCACTGGGATATGAAAGGAAAAGAGCTGATCTTAGATCTGCACTTCTGCTCCAACACATGCAGCCATGGACTGAGAGTTAACGATCCAAAACTAAGGTGGACTTTAGCAACCGCTAACTTTTTATATCGAACCAACTGTACAGCACTAACTGCTCCACAACACATTCATACATTAATGATGCTGTTCAAAATGCTTTGAGAAAAAAAAGCTTGAGCTAAATCGTATCTCATGCATAATTCAACCACTCTTCCATACTTCAAATACTTCTGTACGCAATAATTCATAGTCTCTATACTCTTTACATACCTTCCATCGAGCCAGCTAGCTTCAAAGACCATGGCGCTTTTTGAAGGCATCTTTAGAAGTTTCAGATCCTTTAAATGCACAGGCATAAAAGCCAACACTCTTTCTGCTGGTATTCAAGTTATTTAAATCAAGACTGCTGCAGATACAGCCCGTTTAACTGTTTTCATCTGATTGTCAAAGCACTTGTGGAGATTAGTGTATATTACCTACCGCTAAAGATCAAGCATGCTTTCAACATAGTCCTGTTTACATCTTATACGGCTGTCACTGCCATTACTTTAAGGTATTTTAAGTATTACTAGTGATAGTTACAGGGAGAAGGTCCAATGTTTAAGATTTTACTGGAGGTCCTAAGCGAATAAAGCATTAGCGTAGCTAACACTGAACAATCACTTTAGATAAATTTGTGAGCTAGCAGACACTAACTATAGGACATAAGAAACAGCTTTTGGTTTAATAAAGAGTAGCTCTGCTAGTCATTCTGTAAAATGACAAAATACATTTAAATTTTGGAAGAAACTAAATAAAATGAATGAATGAATCATGTTTTAATCCATTTTGTCAGGTTGCATACATGGAATTGAGCAATGTGGAGAGATCTCACTTGTTTCTTGCTTTTAGTAGAATTATCTTTACAGCTGCTTTGTTAAAGCACTGTTGTTAAGGCTGCATTGACAGGACAAGCAAATGAGGGCCACCTAATAAAGGCTGATATTGTTGTGCCACCCCAGTGACGTCCACCTTGTACCTGGGAATGGGAACGTCCTAGACACTTCACATTGTGTAGAGTTTTTAAACATGCATGATTCGGAATTTTCGAACTTTTAAAGCCATGCGCCATGTTGTCACAGTCTGCCTTGTTTAGTACCTGCCAGTTTTTGTTTACGTTGTCCTGTTGATGTCATGTGGTTCTGTTTTTTTTTTGTCATATGCTCCTGTCTCCGCCCTTTTGTCTCCGCCCCTCACCTGCTCTGTGTTTATGTCTCCTCCCGTTCGCCAGATGTCCCTACTACAGTGTCTCCATTTATACCCTCTGTTTGTGCCTTGCTTTTGTCGGTCTTGCGTGTTGATTGTGTGTCACTGTAATGTTTGGTTGAGTCCTTGTTTTGTTAGTGAGGATCTTTGCGTTCTGTTTATGTAGGTATGTAAATAAACTGAATCTGCAATTGTCTCCACAATCTGCCCCTGCAAGTTCATTAAACATGTATAAGTGCAAGTGTAACATAGTGCCAAGCAATAGGATCATGTGGAACTAAATAATGTGACTTACAGCTCATCGTTTATTTGAAAAACATCATTTTTCATCACTTATTTGCATTTATTATCAATCAAAGGCTTATCAATATTCTTGTGATCTAATATTCTGTGTATTAGCATAAATTTTGCACATTTCAGACTTTTTCATCCATTTTTATGTCCGTTTTCAAAATTTGCAAAAAAATGGCAGAAGTAAAATCCACTTGGCTTACTCAGCCAGTTCTTCTTTAAGTTGGAATCGGAGTTGTGTGAATCTGGGCTAACTAAGGGATCAGCCTTTTTTGTGTACAGGAAAAATAATGCCAGTTTATAAAAACGCTCCCATATACACTGTGTGGTTCACTAACAAATTCTAGATCTTTTTAATCTTTTGCCCCAAACATCACTGTATTGTTCAAACAAGGTTATAAAAATTTTGCACTTTAATTTAATTGTCCCCAGATTCCGCACAACCTCAATAAATGTTCAGCATATATTCGTACAAAATATGCTCCTAAATTAGCTCATGAAGCCAGAGTAGCAGAAATACCTTTTTACAGATTTTATTTCCAAAATTTTAATTGAAGGAAAGTTGCAACACAAAAGCTGCACAAAAGCTTTTGACTTTTGGAACTTTTAATTATTTTTATTCTGAAGTTGCCCATATTCTCAACACTGGTCCTTTGTCCCCTTTATGAAACTGATGTGGATGTCTTCTTGGCCGTTTCTGTCCACAGTAACAAAAGAGCTCTAAACAAACCCCACACAGCAAACGGATTAGGGATTAGTGTTTAGTATATTTTACACAGTCTGTATCATCTGCATCATAATGCCAAAATCACTCACGCCTTCTGAATGATTCGGGATCTGAAGAGTTATGAGCAGAAATCAGCAGAACCTGTAGAAGAGAGTCTGTAAAAAATATCCTCTTAGCCATATTCTTGGTTTTCTGTTTGCTTTTAGGTTGTTCTCTTCTCTTTCCCTTAATATTCCCCCAAAATACTCCCACCGTGACTTTTCTAAATCAGATTGGTTACAGCTGGTCAGGTATTGGTCTAGCAGATCTCCTGGCTGCTCGATCAGCACACTAACATCCAAAACACACTATACTGGTTTTGGGAGTGATCAGCTAGCCCAGGTGGATTTGTCTAGCAGGGTACCATGCGAGCCAGCTTTCACAGTAGCAGCCTACAATTTGAGTAGTTGACTATATAATTTAATATAACACTATATAATGGTTGGAAAGCCTCCAGGCCTTTGTTTTCTGAAGGTCCAATTATTCTAGCTATTAACATTACTGTGGAGGTGTTGTTTTATTCATTAACCTTTTAACATTCATAGCCCGATCTAAAGGCCACAGTTTAGTAGCAGCCTTACTTTTACAACTGAGTGAGGCTGTTGGGGCAATATTCATATTTTGATCATCTTTGCTTGGAGAATGTATACACGGTGTAAAACATATTTGCTTCAATTAGGTTTGGTTCCCAAGGGGTGGTTGTTGTTCTTTTCCATAGATAAAAACACATTTGACCTGGTGACAGGACCAGCTGTAGTCTTGCTAGATGATGTACTGTAAAATGAAGACTATGACTGCCACCAGCTGTCTACATTACACACATGTATAGTTGGCTAATTGCTGATGATTGGATGCTCGTTTGGTTTTCTAATAAGCTACAATTTAGATTACAGAGAAGTTGGATCCGATCCTGGTGGAGGTGGTGACAGCTTTGCTTTGTATCATAATGCTTTGCTGTCAACATGTAGTATGTTTTCTTTTGGTTTCACACTGTCTGTAATAAACAAACCACTTTTATGTGCACATGCTTGAAGACCAATCAGAGCCTGAGTTTCTAAACCTGGATTAACAGAGAAAGTTGTTACTGCAGTTGTTCACAAGTTAACTGCATCTGAGAATTTTGTCAGGATACCTGTTAAACAGACCCCAGATCTAGAACTTTTTCTTGTCTAAGTACATATCTAAACAAATGATATAACATAGCTGTAAGTATATTTTAGATGTATACACTAAGACATGATTGAACAGATGCTTTTTTCTTCTCACTCCAGCAACTTAGGCATAATGGTACAGTAACAACCCAGACACTCTGGCAGCCAGGGCCTTACGCAGCTGCTTATGGTGTTTATTAGGTATAGCTAGCACTGCCCAGAGTCCATATTTAGGCATGTAGTTGACTACAAAATGACGCACAGTCTTAGAGATCTATATTGACTGGCTGAACAGGCCATGAAAACAACTTGTCAGTCAAAGTGAGCAGGAAGCAGGTCCTTATAACTTCCCCTACATACACTCATATACACAGGGCCTGGTAAAGCCATTAGGGTTTTGTAATCTCCTCTCTCTCTCCTCCAGCTCCCAGTGTGAATGCCCCGATCCTAGACACACACACTACATTTACTGCACAACAGTACAACATGTCAGAGAACAAAGAAAACCACAAGAGCTCAAACACCTAGCCAGCAGCACGTCTCGGGCAGGCCAGCATTTTATACACAACCCTTTCGTGACAAGGCCTGCTCATGATCCCGTTCACTGGGCTATTGTATTTAATGTGCGGTTATACTGGGATCCTGGGACATACTGGGCTAGCGTTTGCATTGAATTGCAGAATGCAAGAGACGGAAAGCTGAGAAACAAAACTATATTTTACACACGGTCCAGTTAATCATTACTCCAGCTGCATTCATACATCAAACACTGACCTGACATAAAAAATGATCTGTTAATATCACAGAAACTAGAGCATATTGTGCCTTAACTAAATGAAACCTCTGCCTTTGAACACGTATTTCAAATATGTTTTCATGTTCCCTAAGTAACCCGAATCCCAACTGGTCAAATGATGATGTTTCCTGGCCTGAAATTTAAGTAAGTGAGCATAAAATGCACTTACAAAGTTTTCACGTTCATTCCTTCATTGGTCACCAGTTCTGTAAGCCCCCTTGTGGCAAACAGTATAAGTAACTGGCACCGTCTGTGGCCCTTTAAGAAAATTCCGTTACACCTCATCTTCCAGTGACCTTTAGTCACCTCTTCAGCGCATGTTTGACGTACTTATGACACGACATGAACATAAAGTATGTACTGCCTATAAAATGTCACGTCTTGACCTATTACATGTGAGGATATATGTGCGAAAGGTAAATATTAAATGTCACAAAATGCATCAGTGTCACATGACAGAATGTAGCTGCGGAAGGCTGAACCGAAGCCTAAGTCATCAACTGTCAGTTTTTGCCCTGATTTTCTGTCACAGTGAATCTCCATAAACAGCAGAGGATTTTATATTAGCAATCCTAATTCTTTAAGTAGGATAACTTATGAATTATTCTCCTTTACACAGCTCTTACATACAGATCATCACTCTTGTAAGAAGATCTTGTATATATACGCCACCGTCATTTTTTAATATGAACCATTCTACTGGGGTCACATGGTAAAGGAAATATAATAGGTATGCATCAGATATTTATGCATATATTTATGCAAATTTTGTTATGACCTACCTAAGGCATGTAGATTTTTTTTTAAGTTTAATTAAAATGAATAACTTTATTAAAAATATGTTTTAAAAGTATATTTAAAAAAGAGTTTTAATTCACAGGCAGAGCATCCCAGTCCCTCATGGTCACATGGTGAGCAGTTAGATCCCATTGTTTGAAAGTTAATGTATCATTCAGTAACATTAAGAACTGTCACTACAGAAACATATTTATACATTCAGAATTGTACATAACCAACATTATTGTGTTATGCTCAAAAAATTGTATTACCAGAAAACACATATATGTATATCAGCACTGTCCAATGAAAAAAAATGTATTTCCATTTTTGTCAATTTCTATTTTTCTACATTTATAAAATGCAGCAGTTGCTGTTTACATTGTGGGAAAATCTCATGATAAATGGACCAATAGTAATGCTTCAAAATAGCTTGGAAAAAATTCTGGTTCCATTGACTTACATTGAAAGTGAAAACAGTTTTTGTCCTCTCCTGTAAAGTTGCCATTTTGGAAATACTTGTTTAATTGGATAGAGACAATAAGTGTATGTGTATATATATATATATATATATATATATATATATATATATATATATATATATATATATATATATATATATATATATATATATATATATATAGATGCTGTTTTTCAAAATTATTTCAAATTACTTAATTTACTCCTAAAACCTGAAATAAAACATTGCAACAAGCATAAATACTAAAAACCTAATGAAATATTGTATTTATTTTTTTTATTATATGAATAATATGTACTTTTGGGTTTTGTGTAGAAATGAAATACATTCTGCACAAGTACCGTCTGTAGGTTTACATGTAAGGCTATAGGCAAGTTTAAGTATCTTAAACCCTTTATGGATTATTTATTTATTATCTGCATTTTTTATTAGATTATATTATTAGATTTATCAAAGGCTCATCTCTGCTACACATCTGTATGTGCTGTTTTGCACCAGGCACTTGAGCAGAACAGTATTTTTCAGAGGACTTTAGAGGCATATCCGATGTCTCTTCTGTGAAAGTCCTGATTCTGTAAATCTCTGAAAAACTGGTGTGTGAAGGAAAACATTAGATCAGCAGTGCCTAATTTCATCCAGCAGGGTGGATCTACACTGGAACTGTTTCAAATAATAAATAAAATGACTAATTCTCCTAATTGTAATCAGTTTGTGACAATCACTGGTGGATAAGTTGGGTCAGGTCTATTCCTCTTTGGAACTCCAGCCTTGAGTGGAAAAACCTGCGACCCTTTGAGAAGCCACAAGCAAAAAAACGACAAGATAATTAAAATGAATGGAATTCTTTACGTCAATGCTGCGCTTGGCCTTCATTCAAAAATGTTATAATACTGTAAAAATGACAAGGACAGACGACAACTGGGGAGACATTTTCAAAATGTTTAGACTGATATCTACATTTTCACTGATGTGCTGTTTTGTTGATGGTAGTGAAGGGCACTGTTTAACATGCCAGTCCAAAATCTCCCATGTGTGTTTAATTGGGTTGAGGTCTGATGAATAGGAAGGCCACAGATGTTGATCATTTTTAAACTCATCTAAGCACTCACAGACTCCTGGCTTCCTGTAATTATCAACATTGTTATCCTAGAGGAGATAAATGTTATATCATAGCATAAAGGTGATGCAGTGTTGGCTTGCAGTGACCCTTCCTTCTAAAGTATTTTTCTTTTGGGTGCGAATGGTAAGACTTTTAGTTTAAAGCATTCAAACATGAAACAAAAATAATCAACAGAATGAGAAGAAATAGGTTTGATTTCCAGACAAGGGCGTCTGTGTAACTGAAGTTAACAACCCCAGCTTCGAGTCAACTCAGTCCAATATGAGAGAATGAAGAAGTAACACAAGCAACCATTACAATGCCACCCACTCTAAGCAGTAAAGCAAGTGATATAAACAAAAGCAAAAAAAGGTTAACATTGGTTAACAGTGGCAGCTTCCTAAGAGACAGTCTTGTAATGTTTCTTCTAGACTGCTAAGGCGCAAAGAAGGAGGAGGTGGGACTGTTGTGGAAATCACAACTTTCTTGGTACATATTGCCTCCTGCTGTATAGAGTGTAAATATGACTGCTCCTGATCCTGGTGACCCACAGGACTACACAGTTTTTTCCTACACCAGCACAACTGATTCAGCTCACTATAAGCTCCATGAAGCTCCAGTTGAAGAGCTGGATCAATAATCAAGAAAAAGTTTAACCTGTGCAGTGCTGTGGGTGGCCAGGAGCAGGAACATTGCTTCACAGGGGCAAATGGATGCAAACCATGTCAGCAAAATAACCCAAAGCATAAAGGTTCATGTGTTCATGAGACCGGTACAGGCCTGAATGCTTGGCTCCAACAGTGAGGGGGTTGAGTGGCTACAGTCAAAAAGTGGTGTTATAGTAGCTGGTTAGCATGCTAACTTTAATATATGTCAGTTGTCTGTAGAACTAACAGATGTCTGTAGAACAAATTAACTCACAGGAAAAGTAAAAAAAAAAAATCTAGTTAGATCTTCTATCGATGAAAATTTGAATGAACTGGGCTAGTGCTTGTTTTTTTTTTCATTGAAAAAAATATATAGGAAACGTTTCATGATGTGTAGAGGCAAAGAGCCTTGACTTGAGCAGCACAGTGATGGTACTGGTTACCACATCATCTGCAAGTGGAAGGGATATCTCTCAACCATCTACCGGCAATGCACAGGAGTCCTCGCAAGATTTGCAACCATGCATTCGGGAAGTTAGTCCGAGAATTAGCCCAAGAGCTGAGGATCATTTGAAAAGAGCAGTGGATACAGTCATCATAGAGAAAACTGTAGTAATTTTGAAAATGTTGCACTGGGGGTAGGGTGATAGGCCAGCCAACCAAAGAACCCTTCTGTTCCTTGAGGAAACCTTTAAAATGGTCCACCATATTTGCTTGCCAGGCCCTTGAGATGCTTTTGTTTATCTGTAGGGGATCTCTAATTCACAGTGTTCACCACTAGATGTCAATGTTGAGCTTCTTGCAGGATCCATGTAGACGCATGTTCTCTGCACCGGCACTGGCGTGTGACAAATGAATTGTCAGGCGATATCCATCAGTCAAACAAAAAGCCATTTCCCCCCACAGCTCGACTCCGATACTGGCGCTTTCAGCGAAACAAAGCACAGAAACAGAGGAAAGAACACTGAACAGCACCCGGCGTCCATTTAAAATGAATGGGACCATCAGCAGGAATAGCTTCACGTTAAAGCCTAATAGGTTTTAAAGGTTGAGCTGGTTGGGATTTAAAGGTCAGGAAGGCAATGGCTTTTCCTAGCAGAGAAGAAAAAGTAGTGGCCTCTTTAAACACATGAGATCATTACAGCTTGTAACATCAGCCCTCAATATCAGGGCCAGGTCATAAGCAAAATGGCCTCGAGTAATGCCTGCTCATCCAAGACATGGACGACTAAAGGATGGCTATGGGAGCGCCATTGATTTTGAGAGTTATTCCAGGGCTTCGCTCCATCGCGTGCTTGTTTGCTCCTCTCTTGCTCCCTTGGCGCGATGAGGCTAATTTGCTGGCCTGAGTCCTGCTTTATGATGGCTCCGAGGAGACGCGAGAGTCCCAGAGCACTGCATAAGTAATAGCCTCGCTGAAGACGAGCGCGGAATAATGGCTAATTCACTTCCCATTTGGGGCTGTAAAAGCCTCATTCCCACTTTGTGTAATTACCCAATTAAAGCTTATTCTGCACATTTGTCTCTGTCTCTCTCTCTCTTTCCTTTTGTTTCTCACCGCCCTGCCCCCAACTAAATCTGACAGATATGCTCTCAGCGCTGTCACTGTGAAAACATAAGCCCACATGAGCACCAGGCTGTTTTTAGATTAATGTTTAATTAGTATGAAAACTGTACTTCATCACAGCTGCCAAGTGAATGGTGACAGTCTGGTAATGGTCATGTTGATCTTTTCTGTATGACTTGCGTGATGCTATAGCTGAATCCACACATTCTGAAGCTACATGTTCATTTAAAAGGTAATGTCACAGAACAAGTAATTGACAGTGGTTTGATGTAAAAGGTGGATTGCAAAGCAACACACTAACTCGGATTTCCCTACGGCGTTGGTGACGGTGGAAAACAGGAGCTGGTGTAGCCTTCATATTTACTTTGCAATGCTACCAACAAACCTTTACATCCTTTGAAAAACTAGTATGTCTGCAACATATGAGTTTTCTTTAGACCTGACAATGCATCGCACCTACCTTTCTGTTATGAACATCATTGAAAAATGTGGTTTAGGCCAAAAACCTCTTGCAAAACTAACAAAAAGCAATGTCGCAGATATCAGGCAACAATTTCAAAACCATTTCATGTAATAACTCTCTGCGAAGAAGGTTTCGGAGATGAGGTTTCAGACGTCTGGTTCCTGTCAACACCACTTTGGACAATCCTGACTCAGTAAGTTTCTCTACAACAGACTATTTCACATCAAACAACTTTGAATGACTTTGTATACATCTTAACAATTGTATTATACAGTAAATTTGAAACATCAGTGGAATTCTTTTTTAACTTTACGCTTCTGTGGGCTATCATGTTTGCATGTTGCTTTCAGAGGCCAGACTGGAATTAAGATTGGAATAGGATAGTGGAAAATTACTGAACACTGAATTACACAGTTAATGTAGGGTAAATTTTATGCTAACTCACCTCTCCATCAAATCATTTATTCAAAATACTCATGAAACATAAAATTATTTATATGCCATTAAAGTATCAACTTGGGTCTGTCAAATATTTTGTTTTGGTCTGGGTTTTGTTTTGCCTTTTTATGTTTTCACTTCTTTGCTGACAAGGATTCACCTTCTCTCTTCTTTCCTGGGGTTTTTGTGCAAAATAATAATAACACAGTCAGCACAGGTGTGATTCCACTCATTGAGCAGTCCTATCAAGCATGCTTATATGATTAGTACAGTGTGCTACTTACCCCCTGCTAAGCTGATTTAGGCTATTAAAATATCCTAATTAGTCTTTTCATATACAGATAGAATGGGATGCAGGAGGAGGAGGGAGGAGCCCCACAGCATACAAGCCAATTCAAGGTTTATTTATACAACGGTTTTTACAATAAATGTTCTCACAAGGCAGCTTTACAGAAAATCTGGGTCCAAGCCCTCAGTGAGCAAACCAGGGTCAACAGTGGCAAGAACAACTCCCTCAGAGCAAGAGGAAGAAACCGTGAGAGGAACCAGGTGCAAAAAATGGAGCCAACCTCCTTTGATGTCCCAGCACAGTGGGATGTGGGCTGCATTCTCTGAGGTGATGAAAATCCATCCAATAACTTTGGGATGAGTTGGAGTGATCCAGAACTAATCATCCAACATCAGTACCCCACTAATGCTCTTTTGGCTGAGTGCAATCAACTTCATACAGCATTGTTACAAGAGTAAAGCCTTCCTAGAGTAGTAGAGGCTGTTAGAGGCTGACGTAATGTATGCCTAAGCCTATTTGTTTAGATGTGTTGTAGAAACCAGTGAAAGCTGCACAATCTAGCCTCCACATGAATTTAAATATTTAAAGCATTATAATGTTCTAAAGCCAATTAAGTCAAGCTGACCAGGGGGACAATGGCTTTCTATAGTCACCATCAATCATGTATCTGCATTCATAAGACTACTATATACTGTGCATGTCTTCTTGGATCAATCTAATGAAGTATGCAGAGGCACTCACATGTAGTTATTTATTCAGAATTTAAAAGAAGATCTCCAAAGCATTTCAAGTAATCACCTACCTTCTAGCGAGCCACTTTCCTGCAGAGTTGAGCACATCTAACATGTTGCACTTCCCCACCAAACATCAACATATCTGATCCAGTGAATCAGGTGTTAGCTGAAGCAGGTTTGCCAGATTGTGTTTGGAACTAGACTCAGCAGATACATAGATCAACAATAACTAAGCTGGGACATCTTCAGTCTTACACTGTTCTGTGCTCTTCTGCTATAGTTTCTGCTACACTTTTGTTGTAGGTAATTTATTGCAATGTTTTTTAATCAAACTAAAATTAATCAACTTTTTCAAAAATGGGACCAAGAATACTCTTCTCAGGGGCCATAGTTGCAAGACTTGCATAACACTTGCATAATAGAGTGCTAAACACATCTCCGTTTCCATTGAAATGAATGTTTTGCTATGTTATGTCAAGGCTGAAGGCAGCCTAGGTAAACACTGATATGAAGTTTTCTGGCATGCTGACTTTACCTCATTTCTCCTATTTACATCTGTTCCGAATTCCGTCTGGCACTTTCTGTGTATTCAAAGTGGTTAAAAATGATGTTGAGGTTTGCTGCCAAGTTAACAACTACCAAAATTCCTAACATAATATTGAAACCACAACCAAAGGTGTTAAAAGTATTCATATTCATTACTCAGGTAGAAGTACAGATACAAGGGTTTGAAAATACTTCTGCAGAAGTTGAAGTATCAAGCTTTTTACTCTACTAAAAATGTAAAAGTACTGCTTTCAAAACTATTTAAAGTATAAAAGTAAAAGTAATGTAAGGGAAAAATATGCCAAAGGGGTTTATAGTGCACTAGCCCACCTCCCCAAAAAACCCATTCTTCTAAAAGCCATAATGACTATAATGTTAAAATGCGCTAGGCTGTTTAAGCCACATATATGCCCATTGAAAATAATTGTACTTTAGTACAATGTAAATATATTAAAGAAGCATATCTGTGTACTACTGAGCATTAACATGTGTTTCATGGAGTGGAAGATATGAAGACTAGTTGTCTATAAGTATTGTAATGGTGCAAAAAGTCAAATTTCAAACACATGCTATCAATAATCTTTACTGGAATGTACATGAATAAAAACAAGATAAAAATGAAATAAGAGTACCGTATTGTTTAAAATGTAAGGAGTAGAAAGTACAGGTAATTGTGTAAAAATGTAAGGAGTAGAAGTAAAAAGTCATCTGAAAATGAATTACTCCAGTAAAGTATAAATAACCACAATTTTTACTTAAGTAAGGTAACAAAGTATTTGTACTTCGTTACTTGACCCCTCTGACCACAACTCAATCTTTCAAAACTATATAACTTAATCTGAAATATAACATGAAGTTAAAACAGAACTCTGTATCTGTATTTTGTATTCTGAATGCGTAACACTATGACTTCCATTCAATGAGACACTCTAAGTAGAATGTACCAGATCACTATTTTAATCAGGTCATCCTCCTTTTGTGCCAGATCAGAGGTCTATACGGCGTGTGGGTATCCTATTCAGTGTTCGGAGCCATCCACACTGTGATAATGACGGGAAGTAAACGGGGTAACTGGAGTGCTGAAACAGATTTGCAGATCCTCATTGGGTTCAGATGTTGGATGAAAGATGAATCTGCTTGTGTACTGACCAAATATAGACAAGTGGACCTTATAAAACAGCCATAATAAATCAGCCACAGGCTGCAGTGTAATGCCATGTTTTCTATGTTTCCAGTGAGTGATTTGTACCTCGCATTGTCAACACACATAGCTTTTCTGAGAGTCAGTCATGGTCTATAGGCCTTGCAGACTTTTGCCCTCCTGGATAGATCCATTTTAACAGGTTTGGATGGCGAGAGCAATTAGTCACTGCAGCTGCACACGCAGTTTGGGTACATGATGAAAAGACCTGTTTAGCATTCCCCATTAAATTTCCTTTTAAATCCGATGTGATCTTTCAGTCGAGATGTTTGGCGTCTGAAACTTACTAAAAATGTGCACAAGGTAAACTGCACGCCATGCAAAGTTATCCCACACTTTCTTCAAACCCAAGTTATTTATTAGAATCTTAAATGGACTTGCTTGAGTGGTTTCTTATACTGGCAGCCTGTTTACACCTTGCACTAACATGTGTTTCTGGTCTGGATTGTCTCAGGATAAACTTTTCCCAGACTCCTTCTCCCAGTGCCCAGTTTGACCAGATGAAATCCAATTTTCTTGTGTAAAAAGCAATTCACACACAAAAACAGTTTCTGTTTTATTTTCGTTTACATCTGTTTATTTCTGTTCAGTTTTGTTTTTCCCCATGACAATACAAGTGGTCAAGCTTGGCTTGGACTGGACCGCATGGTTTGCCGCTAACTGCAGCCTCCTGTATCCTCTATGTTTTGTTTCATTTTTTATTCTGTCACCTGCAAGTCAGAGCTTGACTGATATGTTTCCACTCATATATTTGTATTCAGATAGCATAATGTTTACATTTTGGTTAAAAACAGCCAAAATCCATCTCTGACCACCTCGGAATGTTTGACTGATCTGATCATCCACTCACAATGCATCCTTTGTGTGTTTATACCTGGCTTTTCATGCGGTCAAGCAAAATCTGAACGAGACTGGTCAAAAACGCATGCTGTTGACATATTGTTAAGCTTTCACTACTTGTTAACTATATCAGCTCCAGTGCACAATCATAGAAGTCAACCTCACACCCCTCTACATTTTGGACCTAACTAACAGTGAAGTTCTTTTTTATTAAAAAAAAAAAGAAATAGGGTTAGATTTACAACTAGAGACGACATAATTACTTTTGTTCACAGATAAAAACCCAGGCTTAACCCTTTGTCCATCTTAGTCAGCATGTACGACAGTTTCCTTTTATATGATTTTATATTTTGAAATCTGTTTCAGCGAGGTGAGGCTCAGTCCTGTCATGAGAATAGAGCCAAAGGGTCAGCTTGGGTTACACAAGTATCATCGCTCTTGGGAATCCCCTCTTGTTCATTCCATCAGTCATTCATTCTCGTCAGTTACAGAGGTAGGGGAACCCTATTTTTCCAGGGTGGTCAACAAAAGGGTGGTAACAATATTGTTTGTTTTCTGTGGTATATAGAAGTCTGCAATCCTGCCTGACTCGCAAGTCCCACCACAATATCTTTAAGCATGTGACTAAATTTCAGTGTTAGCGAAAAATTTCCGCACCCCAGCGTACGGAAAGTGAAAAGTTTACAAAATGTGACCATCGCACCATTTGCAATGTGTCAAGTATAAACCTAGCCTTAAACAGTCAATCAGTTGTGCAAAGTGCTCTAAAGAAAAATTTATAAACCACAAATAAGCAAACTAAAGGCATTTCTGACATATGGTGGTCATTTAGACACAGGTGATGATGAAACCAACTGCTTTTCTGTTTGTGTCTCAATGATTTAATAAAATGTATATATTTATTTATCTGTCCGTTTTGACAATGATAAAAATAAAAATCACATTAAAGCCTTAAACAAACTGCTCCAAACAATGAATCAATGAAACATTATTTTCTTAACTGTATACTGCATACCAGTGACCTGTTTTTAAGAGGCTACTGATAAAGATAATATTGCTTATACGCAAAACTTGTAAAATGAAATTATACCACACAGTTCATAATGCTCAGCAACTGCAATGATTACTGAAGGCCCAGTTTCCTTTTGACAAACTGTTTGAAAAAAAAAGTTAATGACGTAGCCAGAAATTATGCCAGAAGCACTCCAGACAAATGAGAGATGCAAAATCCACGTCTCCAGTTCAAAACGGTTTTGCCAAGATGTGTTAAGAGTGAACCCCCTAAATGTGCATTGGCAATAAAAGAAGTGAAATTAGGAAGAGGGTCTATAGTGTATTACTGTTTAGAGGTCAACTGTAAGTGTGGTTTATTGCATCAAAAAGCTGAATGGAATTCATAAAGATTGTATTGAAACAATTTACATTCCCATCAGATTACAGCATTCTGGAGCTCAGCCCTGTTTACCGTTCACACAAACCAGAGGTCTCCTTTGATGGGCCCAATTGTACAATCCCTACAAAAACTTTAATAACAAATAGGATCTTGCATTTTTCTGTTATTATAAAAAAATAAAAATATAAAAATAAATAAATTATGTTCTCTGATGTCTGTGTACATGATATGTGACTTAAGAAAGTGGTGTAAAATGTCCAAACGAGGTTTACATGCTCATTTACAATCTATGATTTGGTCCTAGAATGAAACGAGCAGTTTTACCTTTTTTGGTGAGCTCCTGAATGATTCGATGAGCTTGGCTCTGATTTGCAGGTTTGCAGTGAGACATTGTGAAACTCACACAGAAGCAACATGTCCCTGTGTAATGAACCTGGTCATACTATTTATGTACACAGAGATTGCTAGTAGCCAGTGTTACCTCTACTAGTCACATGCTTTCGATTTTAACAGCACAAATTAAATTACAGTTGTTAGCTAACTATAAAACTCTCAGTTTAAGATGATCAACCATAAAACACTGGATAAATCACATGACATGGCTGCTACTTGCAGGTAGCTGTTAAAGGTGGAACCGATGTGGGAGCTGAGGTTGGCCTCCTATTCACCTGCTTGTTTTGCACATTTTACATTCCACCTTAAGTGGTGCTGAACTAATTGTAGCATTTAGGGTGGAAGCCGAGTTCAGTCTCGTTTAAAGTTGTACATCAGCCATGCCCACATCCCCTGCGCAGCCTTGAGAGCTACATTTCTGCACGTAATGATACACTGTCGTTGTTTCCTGCTGGGCTGGAACATGTCAGATGTCTGGTTCCTATCACCACCATTGTGAACAATTCTGACCTCAGTATGTTTCCTAGAAAGCAGCATTTTACAAGAAACCACTCTGAATTACTTTGTTTACAGCTTAACCAATAATTCCCATTCATGTTGTCTTTTTTCTCTGCCCTCCAAAATGTCTGTGCCTGATTATGACATTGCCTGGTCTCAATGGTTATAGCATCACCAAGGAAAAGTATCAATGCAAGGACAAATATCATCATAAAATAAACACTAAAACAGCAACCTGGGGGCAAAATGGCTATCACTTACCACACGCCCTCACAAACCCTCAGTGTTTACAGTCCTCTGTGTCTAGAAAAGTGGTACAGCGTTCGGTAAAAAACGTCCTCACGTCCGGGAGCATGCTGTGTGGGCTGTAATTCGAGTCGTTCCGCTGATTTTAAGAAGCAATATAAGAGGCTATGATTTATGAGCATATCCACACTGAAGTGTGCTCCATGTGACAGAGCCGTATGTTTTAGAACAGCATGAGATTTTCACTGTATTATTATAATTACAGAGTCACGGCCTAATGGACAGGTGTGTGGGGGAGGTGATCAGATAATAGTAACAGGAGTGCGTACGAGTGTTACGAGAGCATGCTGAGTGGCATTATGAGGAAATGAACCCTCTAGACCTTTGCGGTCTTACTAATTCAACCCACATGAACATTATGAATGCCTTTGTAACACACTGTGCCCAAAGCGTATTGAATAAACCTGGTAGAAAAAAGTTAAGCACCCATAGGACGTATGTTACTAACTTTCTTTGCCGGTTCAGTAAAGAAATAAAGGCTTCTTTGTTTACTACGTCTTGAGTTATTCCAGTGTCAGTCCACAGTGCTGTAAGGCAGCATTTAGAGTGAATTGCTACATACCACTGTGTTGCTATAGTGTGAACCACAGCTGGAGGGCCGGAAGTGATTTTCCACGTAGGAAGCCTCTCGAAATGTCTGAACCAAGAAGCCATGAGGAGTTTTTATCAATTACCAAAAGTTGCTGTTGATGAGGGTGGAAACGCAAGAAATGGACTCGGAAAAGTCAGTGAAATATGGCCTCTGTGTTCAGAACTAAAGAGTTTCTTGTTTCTAGTTTGAATTTTATTGCTGTTTCTTGTAGTTGTGGTTTAAAATCTATCACCAGTGCACAGTCATACCAACTGTTCCTTTATGAGCCTTTATTGGCTGATTTTCCTGTTTCACCTTTAATGCTGCAGCAGATGACGGAATAGTGGCTGCGCTATTTAAGGTGGAGCAGGACAACAGGAAGGTAGTATTGTATTGTGTACAGTTGATCTGTGCATGAGCACTGGTGATACTTTAACCTTAACATTAATGACGAGAGGCATCATAGTTGAATGTTACTTGCTGGTCAATCCACAGGACGGTGAAAGAAAAACAAACGATAGAGATTGTGGAGCAGCCTGGTACAGAGATCGACCAACCGCTAATAAACACACTGTACCTCAGTACTGCTATGTGTTCTCTGTGTGTGTCTATCACTCCATTTCAGCTCCAGTCCGGGTTCCAGACCAGGTAGTCCACCCCATAAAATGGCTGCCCTGGGGAAAACACAAGAGACTTGTCTTGAGATTTCTTGTTGTGTTTTGGATTTTGATTTGACTTTGACCTACTGTGTACTTCTGCTTGTTAACCTCGACCTTGATTTTGCCTAGCCCCTTCAACTTGATTACCTTTTGTATAGTTTGTATATAAACATATTTGTAAATAGTAAAATAGCAGGTGTGGGTGGTGGCTGCCATTTTGTTTGGGATTTGGGTTTTGTCTTTGTTTTGTCTAGTTAGGGAGGTAGGTGTGCTTTGTGTTTTGTTTTCTTGTTACTTAGTATTGTTTTGTTTTAGAGTTAGTGTGGGTTTTGTTTGTTCTGTTGGCCTGGGTCACCACTAAAGAGATTTCGGTGTTTGTTGTATGTGTAACAATTAATATTTTGACAAACTCAGTCTGTAGTTTTTTGGTCCTTTTTTCTCTTTTTTTATTCATTTCATTTCTTTTTTCATTTTACCTTTTGTGTTACGGCCTGACCCTAGACATAACAGTACATTTGTATGCTTTAATTAGTTTCTTAAAGTAGAAGGAAATTTGAAGGAGAAGGTAATGTTTATATTTGCTGCCTCAATAGCAACTAATCTTACAGCTCAGTTAAAATCACTTTTTATAACGTTATAATCACCTGCAGCGTATGTCATGACTTGCATGACTGCAATTGTGGTATGCCTTGTAATACATTATGTGGCCAAAAGTGTGTGACCATCACACCAATACTAGCTTGTTAGACATCCCTTTCTAAACCGCGGGCATTAATAAGCAGTTGACCGCCAACCGTCCGCTCTGCCCAAGTTTATTCTTCCCCCACCAGAATTTTACTGTAGGAGGTATGCATACTGGTATGTAGCGTGGCATCCTGGCATCCACCAAACATAGATTAATCCATCAGCCTGCTAGGGAACGTGCTTCCACTGCTCCACAGTGTAATGACGGCACATTTTATGGTGGTGTAAATCTATAGACACTTATATGTGATGAGCAAAAAATTATAGAGTCAGACGAGTCATCAGACCATATTCTGAGTGTTTGTGTGGCATACACCAAGAAATGAAGACAGATCTGAATGATTACCTGCAGGGAGGGGTCCAATGGCTTGGGGTCCACATACACTAACCCTTAAAAGTTCAACAGTTCAACAACAGTTCAACAGTTTTAGTATACTACCAGACAAAAGTTTAATAACTGTTTTAAAACAATTGACTAGTAGTGTACTAAAACCTTTGACTGGTAGTGTACTAAAACGTTTGACTGGTAGTGTACTAAAACGTTTGTCTGGTAGTGTACTAAAATGTTTGACTGGTAGTGTGCTAAAAGGTTTGGCTAGTAGTGTACTAAAACGTTTGACTGGTAGTGTACTAAAACGCTTGACTGGTGGTGTATTAAAACGTTTGGCTGGTAGTGTACTAAAACGTTTGACTGGTGGTGTATTAAAACGTTTGTCTGGTAGTGTACTAAAACGTTTGGCTGGTAGTGTACTAAAACGTTTGACTGGAAGTGTACTAAAACGTTTGACTGGTGGTGTATTAAAACGTTTGGCTGGTAGTGTACTAAAATGTTTGACTGGTAGTTTACTAAAATGTTCGACTGGTAGTGTACTAAAACATTTGGCTGGTAGTGTACTAAAATGTTTGACTGGTAGTGTACTAAAACGTTTGACTGGTAGAGTACTAAAACATTTGGCTGGTAGTGTACTAAAATGTTTGTCTGGTAGTGTACTAAAACGTTTGACTGGTAGTGTATTAAAACGTTTGGCTGGTAGTGTACTAAAACGTTTGGCTGGTAGTGTACTAAAACGTTTGTCTGGTAGTGTACTAAAACCTTTGACTGGTAGTGTATTAAAACGCTTGACTGGTAGTGGTCTAAAACGTTTGGCTGGTAGTGTACTAAAGCGTTTGTCTGGTAGTGTACTAAAACGTTTGACTTTTAGTGTATTAAAACGTTTGACTGGTAGTGATCTAAAATGTTTGGCTGGTAGTGTATTAAACGTGTGACTGGTAGTGTTCTAAAACGTTTGACTGGTAGTGTATTAAACGTTTGGCTGGTAGTGTACTAAAACGTTTGACTGGTAGTGTATTAAAACGTTTGACTGGTGGTGTATTAAAACGTTTGACTGGTAGTGTACTAAAACGTTTGGCTGGTAGTGTACTAAAACGTTTGTCTGGTAGTGTACTAAAATGTTTGACTGGTAGTGTACTAAAACGTTTGACTGGTAGAGTACTAAAACATTTGGCTGGTAGTGTACTAAAACGTTTGTCTGGTAGTGTACTAAAACGTTTGACTGGTAGTGTATTAAAACGTTTGGCTGGTAGTGTACTAAAACGTTTGGCTGGTAGTGTACTAAAACGTTTGTCTGGTAGTGTACTAAAACCTTTGACTGGTAGTGATCTAAAACGTTTGACTTTTAGTGTATTAAAACGTTTGACTGGTAGTGATCTAAAATGTTTGGCTGGTAGTGTATTAAACGTGTGACTGGTAGTGTTCTAAAACGTTTGACTGGTAGTGTATTAAACGTTTGGCTGGTAGTGTACTAAAACGTTTGACTGGTAGTGTATTAAACGTTTGGCTGGTAGAGTACTAAAACGTTTGTCTGGTAGTGTACTAAAACGTTTGACTTTTAGTGTATTAAAACGTTTGACTGGTAGTGATCTAAAATGTTTGGCTGGTAGTGTATTAAACGTGTGACTGGTAGTGTTCTAAAACGTTTGACTGGTAGTGTATTAAACGTTTGGCTGGTAGTGTACTAAAACGTTTGACTGGTAGTGTATTAAAACGTTTGACTGGTAGTGATCTAAAACATTTGGCTGGTAGTGTATTAAATGTGTGACTGGTAGTGATCTAAAACGTTTGACTGGTAGTGTATTAAATGTGTGACTGGTAGTGTTCTAAAACGTTTGACTGGTAGTGTATTAAATGTGTGACTGGTAGTGTTCTAAAACGTTTGGCTGGTAGTGTACTAAGACGTTTGACTGGTAGTGTTCTAAAACGTTTGACTGGTAGTGATCTAAAATGTTTGTCTCTGTATAAAGAGTCTGGTGCTGCCATGGTGCTCTATGCGATAACTATATCTCTATATTGGTTTTCCTTTTCATTTCTGGACTGGAAGCTAGTTAGTTTGAGGTTGCAGTTATGGTTGCAGTTGCACGTGAAGATCAAAACATTCTTTACTCTCAGTGTAAGTAAATATAAAGAGGTTTTATTCCAAGTGATTTTGGAGCATTTCATGATGGTGTGCACTGAATCCCTGAAAGCCTCTGATCTTCTGAACTAGTGTCTAAATAGAAAGAAAAAAATTACACTAAAAAATTAAACCTTTTTAGACATTCATTACACAGATTTGTTTCAATTTTATTAGTGACTTATGAACTTACTTTGTATGTAACTTAGTGACTTAGTACATAATTTCAAACATTTCTTTCTTATTTGAACAGTCGTAACTTTTATTTATTTTAAGGATTTTAAAATTCAGTTGTTGTTTTTTTTCAGTTGTATTTCAGGGATACAATTAAAATATCACAATTTCAGAGTAGTCTCAGACATTCACTTTGAGGTAAAACATTTCAAAGCCTGTACTGATGTCTATCAGAGTTATATCTATCAGAGAAGAGAAAAGTTAATTATGTCTAATTTTTTAAAGTAATAATTATTTATAAAATAAACCACCATCAGACATTCTTGTATTTTTTTCCCCATAATAACATAATTATTATGTGTTTACTAACTAAATAAGATTTGGACCAGCATGATACTTGGATCTGCCTTATAGCTGCAGGAACCAGAGAACTTGGATGCACAGCAGGCAGAGAGTTATGTGAATGCCTGCTGGGGGTCCTAGCAGCTCCCCCAGCTTCTCCTATAGAGAGTATAGATCTCCAGCAGAGCAGTGGATACTGCAAGCAGGTGGGGGGAGGACCATCTGCAGGTCAGCCTCGAGCCTGCCGCAGGGGATTCACTCTTTCACTCCCGGTCTCCATCAAACACTCCCACCACCACACCGACACTCAGACAGATACAGAGAAATAACTGATTCGGACACAATAGGCACTGACAATGGGCACTGAGCACTCTTTCATTGGGTTTTTTCTCCCCCCCTCATGAGTCCTTCCTCCTTATCTTCTCTTTCTCTTCCCTTGGCCCCCGGGACCGCTCTGCTCGAGAGAGTTTAGAAATCTGTCTCTCTGTCTGTTTTTTTGAACATCACTTCATTTATTCCCTTTTTGTTTTGTTGCTCGGAGCTGCAGGCTGCGCCGGATTCAAAAGCGGAGTGGAGCGCCTGCAGCAGAATGGAGAAAGAGGGATGGAGGGCTTTTGTTGTTTGTTTGAAAGAACAGCGCTGTCTTGGAACAATTGACAGTTTGCTTATGGAGATAGAAAGAATGTCCCGGTAATACCCAAACACAGAGCTGGGCATGCTGGGACTGATACCTTAAATTCAATATTAAACCCAGAATGATACTTTTCAAACACCTTCACATCTGGGCTCACAGTAATTTTTTTAAATGGTACATACAGTTCAACACACAGTGATTCATACCTTTGAACTGTAGGCAGAAAACGTGATGTGAAAGAAAGGGTTTGTCCTGAGAAATAAGATACAGAAAGTGGAAGTGCTTCTGTCTACTTCTTCTGGTGCCTTGAGCGTCTGCTGCATTCAACTGAAGCTTAAAACCTGGAATTGCTAACCTCTGACTAGGAAAAAAACAAAGAATGCACCCTACTGACATTCGCCATTCCCACTCATACAGGCTGGAAGGTGGTCTCAGTGTGTGCAGTCATATTAACATGGCTGCTAACCCTGTCAACAGTAATAAAGTATAAACTCCTTTTAAAGGGAATTGTTTTTACATAATTCTTTCATTGTCAAGTAAACAGCCATTCCGAGTGGTTTGATGTAAATTGGTTTGTTACTGTAACAGTCTGCCCTGTCATTGTTTATGTTGTCCTGTCAGTGCCATGTGGTTCTGTTTGTTTTTGTCATGTGCTCCTTGTCTCTCTGTGTTTATGTCTCCTCCCGTTCGCCATTTATACCCTCTGTGTGGGTCTTGCCTTTGTTGAGGTGCATCTGAAATCACCTACTAGTCAGTAGGTACTGGATTAGAGTCAGTACGTACTGCTCAAGCGGCAGACTAGTAGGTAATTTCAGTAGGTGAGTTTTAGTAGCCACCCAAGCTCTGACATACTACGTCCACCATGTTGCCAGCGTCCTGTGATGCAAGACGTCAGACCACCACCGTAAACGTCCCGCTAATCATTTAAAAGCTCGTTTACTGACAGGTTTAGATCTTTTTGTGACACTGATCTGCGTTTTTGTCTGAATATGTACTCAGACGGTGTTGAGCTGTAGCTCAGAGAAGAAGGAATTGAATCATTGTTTACTTCAGCAGAAGCGCTAGCTTCTGTAGCAGAAGTTCACTAGCCATAGCTGCGTACACACAGCCGACGTTCCGCTTTTTACCACTTTTTCCCTCAGCTTTGAATTAATCCGCGACTCCAGGTGAATCATGGGATAGCGCAGTGTGCTGTGTTCACATACATAAAAATGGCTGCCGTTTCAGTAGGTCATCCGGGTACCGTTCACGTACTACTCGATGCCTACTGAGTATTCAGACATACTAGCCGCGCTTGCCTACTGATTTCGCCTACTGAGTAGTAGACAAGTAGGCGATTTCGGACGCACTTTCGGTCTTTGTTGATGCCTGTTTATGTGTGTGTTGCTGTAATGTTTGTGCTTGTGTTTTGTTTAGTTCTTGCTCATTATTTGTGATCTTTGTTTTTAAACGTTAAATTTCTATGTGAATAAAACTAGTGATGGCCAGATGAAGCCTTATGTAGCATTAAAGCTTTCCCTCCAGCCGGTAAAAAAAAAAAAGGATAATTTCTCAAAGCTTCATGTGCACACAACCCCCCTGCTGGCCAAAACCTTTATTGTCATTTCAGCTATTTGTGATGGCCTTATGCGATTTTGTCAGCATGGGAATAAACACTGCCAAGTATATACATAAAACACCTTCATTTTATTTTCTGTGGTTCATTCGTTTGTTTATCTAATCTGCGTTTGATTGTGTGAGTAATTTAATTAATTAAAAAAAATAATAAATCCAATAGGACGTGAGATATTAATGTTAAAACTGTTGCAGTGGTTTCAAGAGTTGAGACAACGATTGTGGTTTGGTGGTTACTTTAATTTTTATTAAGAAACAATGAATCACACCAATACTCGAACCATGTCCTGAACCAGCGAAGCTTCAGAAGTCATCAGTGACATCACTTAACGAAGCAAGCCTCGATATGTGCTTCATAAACAACTTCCTGGATTTCTCGACACAAACTCTGAAGCCTCAGTATCATTTGCCCATCAATAAATAAAACTCCACCTTCCTTGCCTGCTCCCAAATTGCAGTTATAGAGAAAGTTGCCTCAGATTTCTTTACAGGGTTAGTGATGGAAACCAGGATTTCTGATGTACACACTAATACAGTTATTTCATTTATTACCCAAGACTACCAGTGAACCTGCATGTATCATTTTTTATATATAAAATTTATAATGACAAAATAGTGGAAAATCTGATAAAACAAGTTATTTTTTGGGACAATTTTGCCCTACAGCGGCCAGCATGTACCCCTCCACCATGAATGAATTCAAATAAATAGACTATTGGCTTCACGCTCCTTGCTGGAGGTGTTTCTGTAATTACTCTGCTCCTGGTTGCACACATGTCAGAGATCCACTTTGTTCCCAATTATATATATTATTACGGTTATAATCAAGTCGTTTAACTCGTATGCTGTGGTTTTAAGGCCAAACTACCAAAAAACAGGCACTTTCCCAGGCACTTTCTGTGAGGGAGCTTAGAGGCAACTTTTCGGACGTCTGGTTCCCATCACCACCACTGTGGAGATTTCTGAATCAGTACATTTCTGTAGAGCAAACTATTTCACCACTCTCTGTATTTAATTGTGTAGACATTTGGAAAAACTGGTGGCGTTCCCCTTTACAATAAATGATAGCAGTATTTTCTTTTGGCTCAAAAATATCCCACACACATCTTTAGCAAACCTGCTTTCTTGCTACATTCATTTCCATAACACTGGAACACTTCAGGCACAAAGTCACCTCTTGCCCTAACTCCTCCACTGACACTCTGCACAGCCAGAGTGCACGGAGTAAAAGAAGCAGTACCTCAGGGGTGAATACCGGTGCTATTGACCCCATACACCTGGCAGAGCGTCCACACACTTATTGTCATGTTGGCCCACTCAAGCTCAATGCACTCTGTTCTCAGCACATAAACGTCCATCTGGGCCTTGTGTTCCTGTAGCCGGTCTGCGATTTGCTTCAGTGCAAAACACTTGTAGATGATGTAGAGTGGCATTCGCTTGATTCATGGCTCAATAAAGGCTCATGGGCACACAGAGTAGAGAGCTTGAGAAGAGCTGGATGGCCAATGACCTCCATTACGACTCATTGTCACTGTAACTGCATATGGGTCCATCCACCCTCTCAGAGTCCGCCTGTGAGTTTGCTAATGGAACCCAGGTCACTCTCAGGCTCCATGTTGTCAGATCGCTATAGCTACGTGCATGAATAGGTATTGAGTCACTCAGTTGGCTACAGAATCATCCACACAACATTGTTTCGAGACAATTAACTTCAAAATGCCAACGCTTTATTCATTTAATTGTTGATTAGCCTGAAAGACAGCAGCCCCATTTTCATGAGTCCCCCTCAACAGCAATAACAGCAATGATTTACCTCCAAACTATAATGAGACAGAGTGTGACGTCTCATGTTACGATGCAACTGAATCCATAAATAGGAGCACAATGAAAACAGCAGTTTCTAGAAGACACGCAGGTGTTCATCTTTAGAGATCCAAGGACCGGCTCAGTGCCAGTTTTCCACCGTGCTAGTAGTAAATAGTCATATCAGAGCAGAATAAGTATAAGAATATTAATTTTTTTTAATAAAGTTGTTCTTGTTCCTCTGGGCCACAATATACACATCCAAAGTATAGCTTATGAATATTTTCCCAAAGCCTAATACATGTCTGCTGTATTTCACCATATTTCTCTCCTATGGATATAAACTGGGTGGTCCTACTCTTGGGTAACACATCCATAAGAACTTTTCTAACCAATCACAAGGCCAACATCTCTTGCAGGATGTTTTAAGGATGTTTTATATAACACTGAAGATTAAAATCATTCAAACATGTTTCATATTTTACTATGTTCCCTTTAAGATGTGAATAATGTCATACGGAGCAGTTTGATTGAAAATGTGTCATTGTAGAGAAACTTACTGAATCAGAATTCTCCATAGTGGTGGTGATAGGAACCAAATGTCGGAGAAGTTTGATGCTCCTAAAACTTCCCCTAGCAGAAACTTATTACATCAAATGATTTCAAACACATTAGCTGATCTTTTCTAATGGATAAGGCTTTGGTTTAAAACATGCTTTAAAGCAGTTTATGGCAGAATGGCACATGGAAAGTCAAACTAGTCCCCAAAGTTTACCACAGAATCATCATGCTTGTTAAGAAGTAATGCTCTTATTTTCTTTTTAGGTTTATTTTGAAACAGCCAAAGGAAAATTGTAGAATTGTAGAAATTTTAGAATTTTTGTTCTCTGTGAAATGTGGTATATGGATAGATACAGCCTAGGAAGCTCTCTCCTTGGCAAGACCTTCAGAAACTGGACAGAAGGCCTTTAGGCCATTAGGCCGTAGCCATAAAATGAACATTGGGAGGGGCCAAATTCACCAGGAGGCCAGTACTCAGGTACTATATTTTCCTCATAACTCACTACACTGATTGACACTTTACTGAGACTAATTAACTTCCCAGCTAACATAGCTATGCATTAGTGATGGTTGATTTATTAGCACTTGCAAATCCTGTTTTACCAAAAATGTTTGTTTCCACTTCAAACAATTGCTGATACGTTAGCACATCTTCATATAAACATCAGAGACATTATAAGACTACACTGAAGTGAAGTGCTGGTATGGTGGTACTGTATTACATTAATAAGTGTCCTATTAACAACGGATGCAAACACTAATGGATCCTAACATTACATAAAAATTTGTGAGTGAAATATTTTTTACATCAGTATATTGGGGGTAGCATGAACAATGAGGAGTCTTGCCCTGGAATGGGTATGAACATAAGACTCATCCAGTCTCATTTTTATTTACTATAGGTGGAACCAATTTTAATATATAAAAACATTCAGGGAAGCCCTAAACAAAACACTGTACAAAAAACACAGTCAGTGGTGATGTGGAGCTCTGGAACAGAACACGGTAGCAGTTTCTGAAGGTTCGGAGCAAAGGTGATCATTTTTCCAAATTTTCTGGGTGTTTAAAAAGTCAACACGCGCTCGCTTCATAAGCGCCGCTCCCCATGGCCAGATGTTCTCCCGTCTGTCAGATCACACTCTGCTCTCTGAGGCGTCCACCTCAGGTTTGCCTGCAACAGTTTCCTGGAGAGCTGACCGCTTCTTGACCCAAGAGCTTTCCCATCTGTTAGTGGCCCACACCTGTAGAGCTGCAAGATCCCATAAAATAAGAGTTGCTTGTTTTGGACTCTTGCCGTTTCAAATTCCAGCAGTGATAGCAAGCAAGATCAAGGCACTGACCTGTAGTGTATGTCTCATGGCGCCAAGCAGTATTCCATGAAAGTCCTCCAGAGCATTTGGGCCATTTTGACATAATGCTAAAATCCATGTCCCCCTATACACATACATCTATGCAGACACACACTCTTGGCAGGGAGTTGGGAGAATATATGAGCCCTGAAAACACAATGTACATGCTTACTTTATAAAACTAAAAGGACAGACATTTCTGGTTACTGCGGTTATGTTTAAATAAGACCACCCTTTCCTTTTTTTCCAGACAAAACAGCCGTTAAAGAAGCAATGTGTAAGATGGCTCAGGGTTCTCAGGGTTTCACTAAACACAGCTAAAAGAAACTCAGACTATCCAATGCTTACAACTACAGCACAGCCCTCTGCTCTACTCTGGAAAACCCACAACCACAACTGTATTCTGTCTTTTTAACATAAAAGTCCTTGTAGAAGTGCCTAACATAAACATTTCTTCTATTTGAAAACATATGTCCCCAGGGAGGCTGCTAAAAGTTCCCCGTCCTGGACCCTTATTAGGGCTATGGTGTATGCTCTTAATACCTCAAGTTAGATCATTTCCATGATGTGCTGGTTAACCCATGCATGTACTATGATATTACCCCCTAGCACAACACTAGGAGACACTAGTGGGCCTGGTATATGGAGCGAAGCACAACTGTGAATTCTGCAGTGCTCTGCTAGGAAAGCAGCCAGCCTGGCGATTTGGGTTTTACAGTGGCTGAAGCTGCGAATGGTTCTTTGTACATGGGTTTCCAACACAGATTTTCTTGATGACTTTCTTGTTCATAAATAATTCATAAAGTAGTATTACAAAACAGACCGAGGTTACCTAATTAGCATGCTGAAGATGAAGATGTAGCAAGACATACATCTTTGACGTACCATATTCTGTTTTGTTTATTAGTACTACATTTTCTTACTATTAATGCTATTTGCTGAAATGTCCCCAATTAACAAAACATTATTGGGGATAAGTAAAGAAAGATGAATACAGGCTAGTTTTCCTTTTCATACTGGATATTTCTGACCTCTTTAGAAAGCTCACGTCGACTTCTTGTGAAACACCTGACAGCTTAAGTGGTTCAACGGCAACGGTGAGCCACTTACAGTTCTTTTTTAATCAACATTCAAACTGTGTGTCAAACATTCTTGTAAAACACTTGAACAGTGACCTGCATACTGACTCTTTCAAGCAACAGCAGTTCATTAAGTTAATTTCATGTCATGCTAAGGTCTTTATGAAAACCAGTTGAAGGCTGTTATGTGTATATGTGAAGCAAAATAGAATGAATATCAAATCAGTCCTGCATGACTAATACTGAGGTTTACATTCGCCTGTTCTAGATTCATCTTACTCATGCCGCTATGACTAGGGATGCATCATTAGTATTTTTTCAGACCAAGTACAATTACATGTTTTTCAGCGCTAACCAATATCATTAAGAGTAACCCCAACCCTACTATTATTGTAAAAAGTATGTGTACCATAACAGGAACAAGGGAATAGAATTAGCATGGACTGAAGTGACGTGTCCCCAGCAATATCCAGCGATTATTGAACTGTCCCCACCAATAATTTAATCCCCTCCAAAAAAGACCCCAAACTGTCAACGTCTCATTAACCTAGAGGTGCAGAAAGGGTTAAATCAAGTTCTCTGCTGTAGTTCTTCATCCCCGTAATACATATGGCCAGTGTGATTGGCTGTACCTTTCCCTGCTGTCACGTGAGACTTGTTAGCAGTGCCAAAACTGGAAGGAAAGCTTTCCAGTCATATAATGCTCACTGTGCAAGACTCAGGTGCAGCGTGGTTCAAGTTCCTTCAGTAGCACATAGAACACATATCAAATGGTAAAAGTGAGACATATTACCATTTCATTTAATTGATTAACTCATTTAAAACTTGATGTATGCAATGCATTTTGAAAAATTTGGGATGGGGCAACAAAAGGCTGGAAAAGTAGTAGGTGGTACTACAGGAGGAGCAATTTGCAGCTAAAGCACATGACTAGGTATATAAAGAGCATCATAAAGAGTCAGAGCAAAGGTTCACTAATCTGTGAAAAAATCAAAGAATTTCAGAAGAATTTTCCTGAACGTAAAATTGTGAAAGCTTTGGAAATCCAATCGTATCTAAAAATCAAAATATCAACAAAGAATTCAGAGAATCTGGAGAAATCACTATGCGCAATGGACGAGGGTGATGGTCAACACTGGATGTTTATGATTTCAAGCCCTCAAGCAGCACTGCATTAATCACAGACATGATTTTTTACTGGAAATCATTTAAAAAGCTCATTTAAAATAGACCGAGGCAAAATGGAAAACTGTTAAAAAATTGTAATTCTTTTTGGAAACCATGGCCGCTGTGTTCATCTCCAATGGTATGGGGTTACACAGCGTACACATCTGAAAAGGCCTTATCAGTGCTAAACATGTGCTCCCATCCAGACAACGTCTGGGGCAGCACTGTAGATACTGATGACCTGTGAGGCTATTAACTACTTTGTGACCGTCCTCTTCTCATTCATATTACCAATAACAAATAGTGGTGTCATACCTTGTTTAAGGTGGCACGGTGGTATAGTGGTTAGCACTGTCACCTCACAGCAAGACAACCTGAGTTCGATGCTCGGTCTGGGCTGTTCTGTGTGGAGTTTGCATGTTCTCACTGTGCTCAAGTGGGTTTCCTCCTACATGTCCAAAGACATGCAGTCAGGTTGATCAGTCACTCTAAATTGCCCGTAGGTGTGAGTGCGTGAATGAATGTTGGTGAACTGTCCATGGTGTACCCCACCTTCGCCTGATGACGCTGGGATCGGCTCCAGTGACCCCGACTAGTGGGATAAAGGGCAGATAATGGATGGGATTGATGTCTTGTTTTAGCTATGGACCATGTGAGGCTCCCATGTTTTCTGGTGGTACTGCTCCATTTGTCTATCCATACGCATTTAGGGAATGTGCACAAATACAGATGAAATTAAAAAAACATTTGAACAGAAGACTGTTTGTATATGTATCTATATGCTGAGCTGTGATATGGTGGAATGTGTAAAATGATAAATGACTGTGTCTAACTTGAGTGTACACCAGATTTATGATGTTGGTATTGATAGGGACCATATAAGATGTTGTAAGATAACAATCTTGAAGCAAAATTATCTACTTTTGTCTCAAATGCAAGTGCCTATTAATGCTTTACACAAATTTCACTTTGTTTGTAACGAGCCTTCACAGGAGTCATAGAACAGATTGCCTTGTCAACACATCCTCCTTGTATTCATGTCTTTAGAGTTTTAACCTTCATATTGCGTATGATGAGCCAAAATTATCAGTGTGTGAATGTAAGCCACAGATGCCGAGGAGTGAGCCTCCTAATCAGGCCTCTGAACTTGATGTCGAAGCCTGAATACTTTAGATTAGTAATTATGTGTTCTCTAAGGGCTTTCAAGTGGTATTTCATCCATGTAATGGTCATGTAATAACAATCAAGGCAGGTTTTAGACTTTAAATGCTACACACAAACACCTGCACTTCGTCACTTTATCAGACTAAATCACTAACACAAGTTTTGATGACAATGATTTAAATCTGAAGGAGTGATGAGCAAAATTTGGATCTATAGCCTGACCGTCTAACTTTATGCTAACTTAGGGAACAGGTTACAGATCCAAGCAGTGCCACACACCACAGTACAAGTTAGGTACCAACCACCTTCTGCTCTTCTAAAACAAGTGCAGATGATAACAATTAATGTCTGAGAGACCACCCGTCAAGTGGCTTGTTCTGCGCTGTTTTGGACTGTAACATTTTGGCTAAAATAGCGATAGCATAGTTGAAAGCCTGCAATTGTTACACAATGCAGGTCTGGCTTCCAGCTAAAAATAAATAAAATGAATATAACACCTGTTCATCTTGAAATGTAAAGTCAAGTGACTGGTGTTTAAGTGAAAGCTGAAATGTGGTGCCTGTAGATCAGTAGCTGTTGCTATCAACATGTTCCTGTCGTCATTCCTGGCTCAGTGTGTGTGTGTGTGTGTTGGGCGTATTTGGACGTTCACACATGGAACAGAATTGACACAATGATTTAGAAATACTATCATAATTTTTATAACTTTTTTTATAACCACTATCATTTCTAATTACTCACATATAAACTGCTTAACCCTAGTTCAGACCCTAATATGGGCCTGACGCTCATTACAGAACGATGCACTTAATATAGAACTTCAAGTTCAATGTTTTCTTGCATAGACCTACATGCTGACCTGATTTTTTTTATCATAGAATTATGTTTAGAACGAGTTTCAATAAGGCCACACGTATGCATGCATTACTTTGATGCGAACTCAAAAGGTTCAGTGAGTTTAATAATCTTCCATATCCTCACTAGCAGTTTTTAAATGCGTTCATGGTTCACGTGTTCACATTATTCATATTCCCACTGCAGGCCATGTAAAAAAGTGCAGCTGACTGTTACACCAGCTGTCGTTCCAGCTGCAGCTGCAGGAGTTCAGTGTGAAACAGTTATGATTCACACTTCACTGCCACCGCTCAGTCCCACATGTGAATAACCTGTGAATATCTTCGAATGAATAAACTCTGCGCTCTCGCTCTCTCAGCTGACACACATGCGCACCCACCTACAGCATGTATGTGCATTTGTGGCTGTTCTGATTAGCTTTGTGACAGCTTTTAAATATGTGTGAATGACACACTCTGAAAAAAAAATGTTAAAACCTGCATATACATATATATATATATATATCCTGCGTATGGAAAGGTGAATGACGCACCATGCGTCATGTGGAGGGCTGATGAAATGAACGATGAAGAACATGAGCGTGACAGGTTTGTCAACCTTAAACCAGTGGTATGACTGATTGATCTTTTTTTTACTGGTTCAAACTGAGCCAACTTCCTCTGCTGCTGCAGTGCATCCTCTGATGGGCCTAAAACTACTAGAGTTTTTAAAGAATTCGGTATTCCATTCTTCCAAAGTTTAGTCTTAGAAGTTGGTTGCATCTTTCTGCTCCTCATGATCCAACTATTCCTGAACACATTCAGTGATGCTGTGGTGAGTCCTGTGTTCTAAGGACACCAGATCTTCAAATTCTTGTCCTCCTTTTCTCAGTAACAGCTTCATGACAGCTACACGTCCTCTCAGACTCCTTTAGCATTTACATTCACATGCATGTAATCACTCTCTTACCCAGAGTGATTTACAGTTTACATTAACACAGGTAGGTGAAGTTAGTGTTAGGTGTCTTGCCTCAGGACTCTTGCCTTATTGGTAAAGTATAGGCTAGTTGCCCTAGTGGGGAGTCAATCACCATTTTACAGGTGTAACCCAGTACACTATACTAACAGCCTATCTCCATCAAGCGACAGCAAAGAAAGGAGAAAATCACTTCTAAACAGGCCCCCCCACATCCTACATCCAGCACCTCATAAACACGCCCACACTGAAGTAAGGTTTGTGGCTCCAGAATTGGCCTATTCAGCCATCTGAAGAGCCACAAAAAGGTCCCTCCCTCAGGAGGACCATCATACTCGACGAGTGATCGCAGTTGAGCGTAGTGTAGTGTTGTGCACCGTAGCACTGAATAATGTCTCACTACAGTGGAAAGACAGAAAAAAACAACTGTGCATCTTTTTCAGATCTGAAGCAAGAGTGGAGTTTCTCTGTTTCAAATATAAGTACTGTTTATCTGATGAGGACAGTTTTGGTGGTCTACAAGTCTTGCATGGTTGTCAGAATGTCCATTTTTCTCTGTATCTGGTCAATGTAACGGTGTGGGAGATGGTGGAGGCGGATACACACGCATATGAGGATTCACAAGTTTAATGACATTCATGGTGGCAACAAAAAACAGACAAACCAAACAAGCATGAACACACCGACAGTATAACAACGTAGGACACAGACAGACTGCAAACACAGGGTTTATATAACACAAGGTAACGAGAGGGAGCAGGTGATACGACAGGTGGGGCTAGGGTGGAGACAAGGAGCACGTGACCAAAACAAACACCATGTGGACATGACAGGATGTAAACAAAGACAACAAGGGTATGTAAACAAGGGGAAGACGAGCAGGGCGTGAAAGTTTTTTTAAACTCAAGTTTTTATTCTTATTGTCCTCTGAATTCTCACACCCTTTTGTAAATAAAGTGCTTCCCATTAGAAGGATGTTTTCTGACTTTTGCACAGTATTGTAAATAATTATCTATTATATTATTCACATCTGCTTGTACTTAAAATCACTGGGCATCTTATCAGATACACTATTCAGTTACAGTTTTCATCTAGCAGACAAAGTTGACCATCTGTTAGTAGACCCCCACTCTCCAGATATTATTTGGATGTTGCAGACTATAAGCACGGCAGTGACACAACCATGATAGGGGCATTCACATGTCAGTTTTATAACTGTGTTGGAGAACCACTTACCAACAATATCTAGCCAAGAGAAAATTGTCATGCCTGGCCATCCACGTGTCCCTGTTTACGTCCTGTCTAGTCCACGTGGTCTTTGTTTACCTTTTTGTCATGTGTTCCATGCCTCCGCCCTCCACCTGTGTCATGTTATGTTTACCAGCTGTTTCCGTTGCCTTCTCGTTATCATGTGTATTTAGCCTTCCTGTTTGCCCCATTCCCTTGTCCGACATTGTGGTTGTTAACGTTGTGGTATTTAATCTTCTGTGTTTCGCTGTGCGTTCTGCTTGCTGTTACTCACTATGGACTTCATTAAACCCCATAAACCTCATCTGCATTCGCCTCTCCTATCTCCTCCAGCGTTACAAAAGTCATTATAAATGTAATTTTTTTTTTCAGACTGTATTTTTTATTTTAACTGGAGTCAAAGATTTAGTTTTTTCCAAAGTGTTCAAAGTAATCCTAGTCAAATGCCAATGTTTTTGCAGCCCTGGTCAAATTACAATGACATGTTTTGGTACTTTAGGTGTGAACATTTAATTTGACGAATCTAACATCTTGGGGAAAAAAAAAATTAACATAACTTTTGCAGATGTTAATGTTCCTTTTTCATTATAATAAATACACATTCACAGTAAATACAGCATACAGTTTATAACATGGTATCTGAGAACCATGGGGAATTACACAACAATTGAATACATAAAATCGTTTAATAAATAAAAATCCGCTTTATCCCGCTAGTTGGTCTCATGGGGGGGGCTGGAGCCAATTCCAGCGTCATCGGGCGAAGGCGGGGTACACCATGAACAGGTCACTAGTCCATCACATGGCCAACATTCACACCTACGGGCAATTTAGAGTGACCGATCAACCTTACATGCATATGTTTGGACTGTGGGAGGAAACCGGAGTACCCCAAGAAAACCCCGTTGAGCCAGGAAAAACATTGACACTCCACACAGAACGACCCGGACTGGGAATCCAACCCGGATCGTCTTGCTGTGAGGTGATGGTACTAACCACTACACCACCGTGCTGCCCATATATAAATATTAATATTTTAATATTTAACTTTTTCCTATGTGTTTAACTGTGCCCTAAATTTAGCGGTAAAATGGCAAATTTCATTTCTACAATGTTTTTCTTACACCATGTCATCTCCATATTTTCCTGATTTTTCTTTTTTTGCATCATTTGAATGCAGCAGCTAATGTTCACGTTGTATAAAAATGTCAATGTAAAGAAAGTTTTTGGCCTCTCCTGTAAAGCTGCCATTTTGGAGGTACTTGTTTTTCTTTGGACAGCGACGATATATAATACATCAGTAAGAGATGTTTGGCATTCAGAGCCTACATGTCACATAGATAGTAGCAGTCATGTTTAAAGCTGAATGTTGTCCATGTTTAAACTCAATCTTAATTTTAAAAAATCAGCTAAATATTATTTGACCAGGGTAGTAAGACTGCAAATATCCGCATCTAAAAGGAAAGTCTGAAATTGAGAGCAGGTTATTAACAGGACAGTTGTTATGATTTGATATGGAGTTCTGGAGAAGGTAAAGCATTTATTTACAATCTGTCTATACATTTATGCGCAGTTGGCAAACCCAGGATGCATGTCTGTGTGCATGGACTAGCTCCTTTGCGATACTGCGAGCAGAAGCTGTGATGGATGGTTTTGCTGTCTACCCTGAGGATGGAGAGGTGCTCGGGCTGCGGGGGCCGAGCATGGGCAGATGAAGAAGGAAAATGTCTCCTTTTTCATTTGACTGGTTTTGACCCAGCATTGATCCCTGCCAGCTTACAGCCAGCAGAAGTCTATTATCTGGGAGATTAGTCCTGCCAGGCCTTTACGCAGTCCAGGCATGCTGGACTCGCCTGGCTGCAGAGGGGTGATTGAGTTTGTCCTGTGGCTTCGCTCTGTAACAGACTTGCTGCTGCCCACTCCCAGTGCTACTGCATCATCCCCCAGCCTCCTCCCTATCACCTGTCACACACCCTAAGCTCAGCTCTCACACACTTTCCACAATGTTCCTCCAAATGTTGTCCATTAGCTAAGAGATGTTTGTTATTCAGTGTTCGCATTTCCTGAGTTCTGCACTGGAGCTACAAGACTAATGTAATGCAGGCTTGTATGGCCTGGATGTCAGTAGTAGCAGCCATCTTCAAACCTGAATATTGTCCATACTTCTGCCCATTTTTATAGATAGCAGGATAACATACAGTGTTAAACGCCACAGTCTACTATGAGTAGTTTGATGCAAATTATGAAAATTCACTTGCAATGATTCCTTAAATCATTTTTCAGGCCTTTACAGTCAAAACATTTTTTTAATAAACGTTTTTCAAAAATTGATTTTAAATTTGTCATTTAATTTATGTATCATCCAACTTTTTTTAGCTTAATTTAGCCTGATATCTGTATGCAAAACTAAAATAACAATGATTAAATCAAATTTGCCTTTGATCTTTTCACTCTTCTTGCCAAAAAGTAATTGAGTAAGTCCTAATATCTCATAATAATACTTTCTGAGAAACTTTCTCATAAAAATAAGATACCATCTCATATGTAAAACAATACTATGTAATATTGTTTGTTAACTAAAAGAAGTAGCTTTACTAAATATGGTGAAAAAATAGTACACACTTAAAATATGGTGTGCATGTGGTGCTGTGATCGCCCTGTACAGCCTAGAATAATCATTGCAAGTCAGAGGTACTGGGACAGAAGTTTTTCAGATCATGCCATGTTTAGGTCACATATATATAATATATATATAATATCACTAATACCATAAAATCACCGTGAAGAAGATATGATGACAATGCTAGATTGCTTTCATCCTCATAAGACACAAGCCTTCACCAAGATTTGATTGAGCTCTCTTTAAATACTCTATTAATGCACCTTCAGATAACAGATTTATTTGCGTTTGGGGATGCAAAGCATAATCGATGGTTCATAATTTTCTTCCATACATTGCAAATACATATTTTCACCAGAGAGGTCTCCAAATCCCCAAACCATTAAAAGTGTTTCTTTACGCTCAGTATCTTAAAAAAAGATTTAGTGTCTCAAATGATGTGATTCATCATAATAATGAAAAGGTGATTGATAGCATGACAGTACGCTTTATGTAGGTTCCAAGTTCTAGGTCAGTTCCGCTTAAATATACAGTGCAGAATGTTAGAATGGGGCAAAGAAGAGTGTGTGTGTTATCATAGGGTCTCTACGTGGCTCCGGCGTTCACAATGTAGATCAGAGCTCACACATGAAACAGAACCATTACAGCTCACAGCAGGACTTTCCTGCCACCGTGCTGGAGTCTTATGCGGCGGTGTGTGTGTGTGTGTATGTGTGTGCGCCAGCTTCCCTTCTAGGAAAAGCTTCATTATTAAAGCATTTCCTGTATCGAGTTCTATAGGTGTTTGTATGGTTGCATGTGTCTTCTAGGATTAATTCAATAAGCAAATTAATTTGTTTTTAAAGCTATGCATGGATGGGCAACTTCATACCACATAGTGTCTGGCAGACTATTCCAAAACAAATCCTTATCTCAGCAAATGTTTGCTGCACGTTTATAGAGTAAAACATGAGATTATGTCATCTTGTAACAGGAGTGTGCTGGAATCCCAGTAAGGCGTTTTAGGCAGCTGAGAAAAGTGGTTTCTGTGGGAGAGAGTTTCTCTCTCTGGCATGTACTTTGGGCTTTATAACGTTGCAGACAGTTTATATGCACAAAAAGCCACAAAGCACACTAAAGAAAAGAGTAATACCAGAAAAGCAGAATAGGTCCCATGTTGCTTGTCCTGGATGGTTCTACATCAAAGGATAATTAGTACTGCTGAACATTACAGGGTAGTTTCATCACTATTGTATGAAAAGCTGGTTCCTCTGAGCATTTGAAGATGCATGCTTAGTTCCACATTGTTCATCTGCTGTTTAGGGAAGGTCTTAATTAATGGTGTATAAGAGGTGTATGGATGCAGCTGGTGCATTCAAAAGACATAGAAAAAATAATATTTGACAAAATATTGAGATGCATGTTTATGTATATATATATATATATATATATATATATATATATATATATATATATATATATATATATATATATATATATACACTACTGCTCAAAAGTTTGGGATCACAGTGAAATTTTCTTGTTTTCATTGGAGTAGCTTCCTTCCTTAACACAACAATGGACTGACGGGTCTCTAAAGAAAGTTGTTTCTTTCTGGCCGTTTTGAGTCTGTCAGCAAGCCATCAACTGCTGATGCTTCAGATACTAAACTAACCTAGAATGTTGTTCTCCCTTTTATACTCACTAATTAGTAGAATGTTTTTTAGCTGTGCATCACAATTAAGCAAGAGTGTCCCAACAACCAAATAGCCCAATAACATCCTTAACTTGGATTGGCAGCCGTACCAGGAAATTTAAGCAGAGGACTGAGAATTGCTGATAATAGGACTATATGCAAAATAAGCCTCTATTCTTTAAAAATCATCTAATACACTTAAATTAATTGTGAAATAGACAATATTGTTTGTGAATTCCATGAAAATTGCATGAAATTTTGGTCCTAAACTTTTGAGCGGTAGTGTGTGTGTGTATATATATATATATATATATATATATATATATATATATATATATATATATATATATATAATATATAGCTCTGCAAGGTTTCCCTTTTCACCTGATTCTACAGCAGCACACTGAAAGTCTTCCTGTGAAAATAATTCCCTTTGAAACTTTTAGCTGAGAGTCTGTCTGATCAACACACCAATATGAAGCCTTATTGACCAATATAGGCCTTTTAGCAGGTAGAGCACAATTAATGGCCAGTCCCAGTTTTATAATGACCTCTATTATTGTTTATTTGCTCATTTTAAATATTTATTGGGAACGAAAACAAAAAATACTGCCTGTACAAACGTTATCTTGTTCCAAACTTCTATATGTTCAAACAATTGCATATAAATGTAGAATGTATCCTTTTCTCAATTTATTAAAAGTTTCAAGTCATTTTTGGTCATTGTTTGGGTTTGCTCATCTTTTATTTTTCTCTTTGTACCCCACACCAACCGACCCCTGCTGTGGGTAAGTGCTTCTTCTATTTCGAGAGCATCTTTATAAAGCATCTGTATTGGCCTGTGATTTATTAATGACCCCAGGTTACTGACCCGTCATTAGCATGCTTCACTAAAGAACACTATTAATACCTGCCCCTTTCATTTTTTTCCTATTTTTCTAATTGATCTCAGTGCCATTTCGGCAAGTCAGCAGGTTCAGGCGCCAGAATCGGGTCAATTCAGAGTGCAGGCCGATTGATTCACAGACGAGCTTATATCCTCTGGACAATTATGGATCAGGCAGCAACGATCAATTGATCATGATGGATGTCCGATGGGGACAGAGGCCCTCCCAACTCTCTCTCGCTCTCTTTCTCACTCTCTATAGATGTTATAAACGCTAATGGTTTGACCTCAGCACCCTCAGACACAATGTGCAAAGACACCAACCACCAACCAGGCAAAGAAATGGTTTGGTCAAAAACAATGCAACACAATAAACTACTTATTCTTTGAATCTTCAAGACCGATCTTGCTGTGGTCGCCAGATCCTCTAAATCTCGTCACAAGGGAGATTTATTGATGGCTAGAAAAGAGAAATGAAAACAGACATTTTTAGAGGTGAAGTAATATTTCAACTGTTATATTCATTGTACTGTTTTTCTATCAGATGAAAACTCATGCTTGTGCATTATGTTGCAGTATTGATTGGAGCTGGAAACAGAATAATATGAGGATGAGTGAAAACAAATATCAAAAAAAGAGCAAAAGCACCTCAGTGAGGGAGTGTGTGTGTGTGTGTGTGTGTTTGACGAGAGTTTGTTTGTGTTCATTCCTTTAAAGCGAGGGCAGTCGGTGAATTGATCGGCAGGATGCCATGTACCTCAGGAAGGATCTCGATGAAAGACTTAAGGGAGATAGGTAATGGAGGATGGAGAAAGACAGAGAGAGAAAGAGTGTGTGTATGTGTGTGTGTACTTGTTTTTGCACATTGCTGGAACAAAAAGTTCCCAGTACAATATCAACCATCAGAGATCATTTTGTTTAATGATTTTTTAGTCAAAACAACCAGTTATTAATTTTCCCGTGTCATGAGGAAGCAGCAAACATATTTACACAAAAATGACACAAAAAATGTGATATCAAATTTTTTTTGCAGTTGTTGCGTCTACTCTATGTCTTTATTACCAACTTCTGAGACTTGCTTCAAGTTTTGAAAGAAATCCCCAGGGATGTGCTTCCATGACTCTAAAGTTCAGTCTTAGGAGATCCTTGAATTTTTTTAAACTTAAAAAAAAAAGGACTGTCGTGGGCTGAAGATTAGGGATCCAGTCTTGTGACCGTAGAGTCGCCAGTTTAATCCCCAGGACCTGCAGGACATGACTGAAGTGCCCTTGAGCAAGGCACCTAACCCCCAACTGTTCCCCGGGCACAGTGGATAGGGCTGCCCACTGCTCCGGGCATGTGTGCCCACTGGCCCCTAGTGTGTATGTTCACTAGTGTATGTATATGTGGGTGTTTCACTGCACGGATGGGTTAAATGCAGAGGTCAAATTTCGCTGTGTGCAAACAAGTAACAGAATAATTCTAAACTTAAACTTCCCACAACCCTAGTGAGTTCAAACACTTTCAGTGATGTTGAGGTCTGGACTGGGTGGTCAGTCCATTGTTCTGAGAACACCAACAGCTTGATATGCAAATGTTCTTCGGTATTGACTGTCCCCTCCTCTCAGTAAAGTCATGAGCCTTACAGTGCCACAGCGTTAAATTGTCTTCTCACAGTGGAAGGATGGACAAAAAACACAGATCTGAAGCAAGAATGGAGCTTTATTTTCTTAGCTTTTAATAATCTTTTAAATATTTGGTATAGAAAGTTACACATACCCATCACTGGCATCAAAAACGCAACAACTAACTGCACTGCCTAGCTATACAGTAAGAGACCTTGCCACTGTCCACTTAAACTTGTTTAAATCTGACACCAGCAGTGTTGAGGCACATGCACATCCAGCCATAGTAAAACACATAAAACACTTTTAGAATCTAAGCTTTCTGTGTTAAATCATTTAAATATCTAAATGACACACAAGTTCTCCTTTCAGAGCAAGCATATTTAGAGCTCAATTCAGATCAGTGGGTGCTTTTGTTTAATCAAGGTAATTCCAAACGCGACGGAGGTATGACTTAATTTGCTGTTTATGTGTTTGGCTGTTCAAAGCATGAATTTCAAAACAAAGCAAATAAAAAAAAAACATACAAACATTAGATCATCTCTTGTAGATTGTGTTAGTAAAAGAGAAGTAATGCAGCCAGCCTGCTTTATTCTGAATGATAAAGTGAGATGGGAGGATGATCATGTTTCATTTATTGAACATTTATCATTTATTGGCACATACCACCACACAAGAGGATGTTTTCTTTCAGCCCGTTCATTGTGAAATTTTAACTCAATATAAAGAACAGCTGGAAAAAACATTTATGGGATTATGGGGTTTTCATATAATATTGACACATTGACACATAATTTATGAATATGACTTATGGGTCAGAAATGAAAATCTGACATTGTGTAAGTGTGTGTGTGTGTGTGTGCACATGGGAAACATTGCTGTATTGAATGACATTGATCCATCACTAAGACACAAGGAAACAGGGATGACCAGAGGAATCCCTAGCTAAATCGTCTCCTCTCAGGTTTGACCTTGAGAGAAAATAATAATGTTTCTGTCACGCCTCTTTGTGCCTCTGGTATTTCCTCTGACTCACTTTATTTTCCCTCCTCTCCTTCTCCTCCCCTTTATCCTTCCACTCTGTGTCTCTTTCTCTCTAAAACACATACACACACACACACACACACACACACACACACACACACACACACACACACACACAAGAACCTATCAATTCTGATTAGCTGGACTCATGGGCATGACTTAATCCAGGGGCAATGTGTTAACCCTATGTCCTTCCTTGAAACTCACGTCAACCGCCTTAGTGGACTCAGCTATGGAAACCTGGCATGGTGGTTGTGGAAAGAGGCAGAGGTCAAAACATTAGATCAAAGACAGAGAATGGAGAGTGAATCAGTACTGACTGCATATCAATCACAGTGCTGGAAGAGCCTGGATGCTCTAAAGAGACATGACAACTCAATCAGTCGCCAGGAGTCTTGCAATATCGTGCAAGATGGCAGCCAATTTAGTGCAGCAAAGAAGATGCACTGCAAAGACCAAAAAACAATCTGCATGATTGTGGCTGAAATTTCATTCTGGTTTGATTGCCTCATCTAGCGTAATGGTAGATCTTCAGACGCTTCCCTTCTGACAACCACCAAGAATATGTAACTTTGTAGACCCAGCAGGAACCAACGGTTCGCATCAGCTGTGGAAATTTGAAATATGGAACAATATTTGTTGGGTACGTGGTACAGGTGTATTAAATTTTGTGATTTTTTACTGATCTAGTGTTCGTAGGCTACTTATTTACCACAGTGGTTCTGATGGTTCAGTGGTTTAACAAGTCTCCTTCATCTACGAGTAAGCAGAACAGGATGTGACATAAATGAAGAACATTTATCAACAGATGAATATTTACTCCTATACTCACAAGCTTAAGCATTGTACCTGAACCTTTATAAATATAGATGATAAAATTATATTGAAGAGTATTAATGAGTATATCCTGCGAATCAATATTTTAAATGTAATATTTAATCAATCAATCAATCAATGTTCATCCTCCACTTTTCATTTTGTAGCCAAACCTCAAGATAAACATTGTTTTAAAATGATGTGCTACTTTTATCTTCAGGACTGATCTCTGAGAAAACCATGGTTAGTGGTTTCTGGTCAGACTAGCTCAAATACCGACCACATTTAGTTATAAAATCTTAATAACTCCCTGTTTGAAAACAAAAATTATACGTACATTGCAAAATACCTTTTTATACATTAAACATTTCTACATATAAAATATGTTTTAAATAAAATCCATCCAAAATATATTCTAAACACTAAACACATTTATTTTAAATATTACACGCAGAAACGCACCATACAAAATGTAAGTAAATGTATTTATTAACTACATTGGAAAATCGGCAATTGACTAATGCACTGTACTAAAACACACACTGAAAGTTTTTATCTCATTTTGAATGTTTTGACAAAAGCGAGTGTTGCAGGTAGTGTTACACCGTGAAAATGTTGTTTCTTGTTTATTTGAAATCCATTTAGTGTGAGCAAATTACAATACAAAATAATATATATGTATCGTCGCTATCCAATGAAAAACATGGATATCCATTTTTGTTGATTTCTATTTTTCTACATCAGTTAAATACCACAGCTGCCGTTTACATTGTGGACAAAATTTCATGATGAGTGGACTGGTAGAAATGCTCCAAAATAGCTTTGAAAAAATTCTTACATTAAAAGTGAAGACAGTTTTGGCCTCTCCTGTAAATTTGTCATTTTGGAGATATTTGTTTTTAATTGGACAGCGATGATATATATAGCATTCATATTCATATCCATATCAGCAGCATCGCATCCATATCTCAATTCACCACTATCCATCCTGTGACAGTGAGCTCAGTCATAGTGTTTTGCAAGTTTTGTATGGTAAAGAGATCAAATATAGGTAGAACAATAGAACTATATATATATATATATATATATATTTAAATGCAAGCAGTATCACACTATATATACGCCTGCTTTTAAGGATATATGCACTCACACAACAACAAATACTGATTCACACGCCCACACACGTGCACTTATCCGCACACAGAACGCAGTGCGCCTGATAGTTCCAGTTCTGGCTCCTTTAATGAAGGTGTTCAGAGAAAGAGGGAGAGAGAAAAGAAGGAAGCTGGGAGAATGACTTTCTTTGTTGTCTGTTATTGCACTGCATTTGACAGGCATTATCTCCCCCCAACAACATGAGCAAAAGGACTCACTGGAATGCAAATGAGAAAGTAATAATGGTGGCATCAGCGGTTTGTCAGTCATAAAGCAGGCTCTAGGTGTGTATGTGCATCGTATGTGCGTGCACCATCTAATAACTCCATGATGCACTCCCTGTGCTGAAGATGAAAGATATAAAGCAGCGATTTAAATCAATGGAGAGCAGCTCATCGCCAGGCGGCCCCTGCAAGGATGTACCTGCATGTATGTGCGATCTTGTCAAATATGCTTAGCTGAAGGCATGCTGAGAGAGATGCTCAGGTTGCCTGTGTGTCATCCCAAGGGACTGCTCTGAGTCTCATGTGCTACTGAGGCAAGCAACACATACACAGTTTACAGAGAGAGAGCGAAAGGGAGAGAGAGAGAGATAAAAGGAGAAAGAGAGAGTAGTGAGCAAGCGGTATGAAATCTGATCAAGTTCTGAAGCAAACACAATCATGTTTCGCGATGACCATCAATCAAACTGTGAAACTACAAAGGTGATGTTTGGCACCTGGGGGCAAAGAAAACATCCGACAGTCACAGAGTCTTATTAAAAGCGTCACCAGGCCCAACTAGAGCCCGCCTGATGGGTGTATACTTCACATTCCTAGCACATGAATAGCTTCTGTAAAAAAAAAAGTGAGAATCGTGAAAATTAATTTTTGGGCAAAGGAGGCTGGCAAACATACTCTATAAAATCCAATTCCGTCCTATTTGCCGTCTCCAGTAGAGATGTTTTAAGATATGCATAATGAATAATTCAGAATCCGGAAGTGCAAATTTGCGGTGGATTGTATAGCCGCGCTCCTTTAGTCTTGGAATATAGTGATATCTAGGTGGTCATGATGACTCCTATCTGTTCGATGTCATTCCCGTTTAGCTTTAACCACCTCCTAGTTTGTCCCTGAATTGCCTGGAGCAGGAGTTACCTTCTGTAGCCCACACAACTGGCCCTATAGGCTTTCATGGCCCACAAGAACGTGAGACCAGCATGATTCTTTTATATGTGCCAAATGTAAAGCACAAAAATCTAAATGGACTGTTAAATTTCACTTGATAGTATAATCAGTGATTGGTTATTGTTAAAACAAGTGTCCAACCAAATAAAGACCTGCCAGTTGAACATCACTGGTCAAACGCAAAAAAATGTTCAGGCCTGAAAACTGAGACCTACAAATATTTTACTTGCATTCCTGTTACAAGCTTTTTATGTGTTTATGTAAACCAGCTTGGCACTTATGCTGTGTTCAGGTGCTCAGCAGAAGGTTTTATATACCAGCTTGGTAAGTAGTAAATTCGACTGCTATGTTCAGATGCTTTTTCCTAGGTACACCTACAACACAGATAAAGATAGCATGGAGGTCCGGAGAATGCGTATATATATATAGGTGCAATTGGCCTTGTGCAACAAGGACTTTTAACAAGGTTTTGATTATAGATTAAAACCTGTTTATCCAGCTCTCCTGGACTCTGGTCTCCTGGATATGCCATGAAAGTACTACTAAAGAATGAACTCTGGGTATATATAGGGCTGTGTAAAGAAAAAAAGAAAGAGAATCTTCTCTGAACAATCTCAACAACTGGCTCATTCTATATTATCTGTTTGCACAGTTTATGGAAGAGAATACATTCACGTACCTCCATATCTATCTTTTATTTCATGTTCAGCACACCAGTGGGAGCACGCTGGTGTTAGACTTCTAGATCTCTGTGGTTCTTAGATAACTCACTATGGCACTATCTGTGTTAGCTTTAACAGTGAAGAAGTGATGAAGATGAAGTGAAGAACATTAGGATTCTGTCTGAAGTAAACCTGATTCGATCGACTCTGTAAAAAGACTTTGGTCAGAGATTTTCAAACCTGTACTTTTCTGTTTTCCAGTGGGCTGTGACAGGGGTCATCAATTCTAGTCTGGGAGGACCAGAGTCCAGCACAGTTTGGTGATGTCCCTGCTTACACCTGATTTAGCTTATCAGTTAATTACCAGCGCTAGGTTGTGTGGTGGAGTGCTAAAATAGAAATGGTTCAGAAATCCAGACCGCTAGGACCAGTTTTAATGATCCTTGGGCTCAGAAAAAAGATCAGCACTGGCCAGGAAATTCCATCAACATCAAACCGAGTTTACTGCTTTTGATCAGTAGGGACAAGTTTGTGACATTAGCTCTCTATTTTTATGATTTTTTTTTTGTTAAATAACCTGTGATACTTAAAGTTTTGTGGATGTATGCTATTGAAATGGAAATAATGGTTATATTTTTTACATGTTAACAAAACATTTTCTTGATGTGTTTATCAACATCTTAAACGTTGCAAAAACCTCCTTGGGATTTTGGTTTAAGAAAAAAAAAAGTATAAATTTTGTGTCTTGTGACAAATATCCCTAATATGCATCTTACAACTCTATTTTTATGATTTTTTTAAAAGCTGTGATACTTGAAAAGTTTTGTGGATGTAGGCTATGGAAATAGAAATAATGGTTATATTTTTTAATTGTTAACAAAACATTTTCTTGATGTGTGACCTTAAATGTTGCAAAAACCTCCTTGGGATTTTGGTTTAAGAAAACAAAATATGTATAAATTTTGTGTCTTGTGACAAATGTCTCTAACATGCCTCTTACAACAAAACACAAACATATCTGGAGAGGTTTAGCTGGATTGAGGAGAAGACAAGAATGTTTTTAAAAGGAATGCTGCAACCTTTATCCTGTGCAGAAAAGGCTACTGCTCTTCAGAGTTGCTCTTGCCATCTACATGGCAGATGTATACACGTAAACCTCTCACGTAGGGACTCAAATAGAAAAACAATAATAGTAAAATAAAATGCATGTAGCATAATGTCCATATCAGTAAGATGTGAAGAAATTGGGGAAGCCAAAGATACACATGTTGTGACATGCTTAGAGATGGAAACATGTCAAATACTACTTTTCTTTATATTTTTATTCTTAAATAGAGTTATGACATGACCTATGTTTGGGGAAAGGACCACATTTAAAGCTCCTCCTCTTTGTCCTCCCCTCTCCCTTCAGTTTCTCATAAAAAACTTTGCATCCCACCACCATCCCATCTCCTCACACTCTTACATCTATTTTACTGAGTGACCAGAGCATCCTTAATCCCAGTAAAGCTGCACAGAACTCTCAGAGATCAAGACTTTTAGATCCAAATGGGGAAAAAGTGTGTTTGGTGAAAATTAGCTGAGCGGCAAAAAAACTGTAAACCCATTTTTGCTTGCAGTTTGATTAGAAAGTTGATGAAAAACATTACTGAGGGAGAGAAAATAAGAGAGACAGAGAGGAAGAAAATGATCTGGGTAGCAGCATCAAAAAAATGCCTTTCTTGAACTGAAACCTGGATTTGGACCACAACTGGAAACCAGAGTTGGAACGTTTTGAGCAGTTGCAAAAAGAGAAGTTAGAGTGATGAAAGGACAGGCGAGGCAGCCAGGACTATGGAACATCTGTGGAACATCTAGAATCATGGCCTATTACAGTGTGATTAAGTGGAGAAAAGGAATAAGAGATGCTGCCAGATTTGTAACTTCCAAGTCTCAGTGATCTCAGCCGAAACCAACTGCTACCTCTAATCTGATGCTTGAAACTGTTTACGCAGACTAACAGAGCTGGATTATTAGTTTTGGTTCGAAAGCCATTTTTGGGTCTTATATTGGGTCACAACCTTGTTGTAGGATGGTAAAACATTTTCAGGGCTGTGGAATCCTCTGTGATAGCATTTGAAATATTTTTAACCTATTTTTCACTAGACTGCTTTCATTTGTTCTCCATGCCCCTTGTCCCTCTTCATTGCAAGAGGTGCTGGAGCCTATCCCAGTGCTCATTGGGCTGAAGGCAGGAAATACCCTGGACAGGCTGCCAGTCCTAGTTCATCACAGAGTGGACACACAAACGTGTCGGCCCCTAGACTACTTTCACTTCTATTTTAATTAGTTTTAAGCTCTTACAGCTCCTGTACAGCAGCTAAAGATGGTTTAGCACTGGAAGGCTTAATTGAGTCCAACAGGGGAGCCAGTGCTTATGTTCTCTTGCAACTGATGTTTGGTTTGTGGTCACACTTCACTATTCATATTCATGTGGTTGCTTTTTCAACTAGCACTGCTGACCTGAGTTTGTAACACAATCATGGTTGGAAAAGACATCTGTGAGGAGCGAGAGGTTTAGGAAGTGAGTGCTGCGTACTTTTATTGGAACACACAGCAGGGGTAAAAGCACACGCTGGGAGAATAATCACAGAGAAATCCGTAATCAAAGTCCAGAATGAAGGCAACAGCCTTTAATACTTCAACAAAGGAAAATCAGGAAATACAGAACTAGGACACGTTCTTTAGTACTGCCGTTAACACACACAAAGACTTTGCAAAGACACAAAAGAACATGGGGATTACATATACAGACGATAATTACCAAATGAAGAAGAAACAGCTGAATGTGATAACAAGCAGGAGGTACCGAGACTATAGGTGTAGGTTTCATTAGTGTGAAGCGCTGCTGTTCTATTATGTTTAGTGATTCACACTGCATAGAGGTTTACAGAGTTCTACTAAGTTCTACTAAGAGTCATGCAAAGATACTGGGCTTTTAATTTTTTATTTTTTTAAATATCATAATAGTACGCAAAGGTCGCATATCAACGTTCATAATTGGATATTGTCCTTATATAAGGTGATTAAACCACATGTATAATATACAAAATCTGCACACAAACTGGCTAGCAGGAGGATGACAAGTCGCTGTTGTCCTCATCCAGTCAAGGAACAAAATTAACTTCATACAGCCTGACATCAACCTTACTTACACAAGTCTGAGATTAAGACAGCTATTTTGTGTAAAATCAAGATAAACTCAACTACAAACACCTTTCAAATCAAATAATCTCTGATCTCGGTACTGATTTTGTCTCAACTACTACAAAGACCTGTTTTCGACTCGATGCGTCTCAGTCTTAACTCAGTCTTGCCTCTAATGGTTTTGCCTTCATTAGCAAGTAGACTACCAATCACTGGGCCATGCATCAGTCAAAAAGCATAGGAGTTGCTTTAATAAGAAACCAAATCATGTTAAAATTATTTGTGCTATTTTAAATTGCTTAAAACGTATTTACACTGAAAAAACATCAATATTATACATCGTGCATTATATCAAGTCTTAAAGTAAAGGTCTTTGCCACCTGGTATCACGAGACCCATACCAAAATATATGAATGCCTCATTTATACTGCCAGCCCAAATCCCAATTTTTGGCATTTCTCAGTTTGAATGCTCACAAAATGCACAAAAATACAATCTAACCCCTTACAAATGACAACTCAAAAGGTCTACCTGCACTCTGAACACAGCCTGTGTCTGTCATATAAAGCTACATTGTGTAAAAACACACTAAAATACAGTGTCCAAAGCAAAATGTTCTTCTGCACATTGCAATTCCAAACCTTACATAGTGCAACATTAAAATAAGTCTTTTGAAATAGGTTAACATTTTAGAGGATTGCATGCATTCAAATGGGTTGTGTTTAATCCACATATTGACATTAAGTTTAGCTTGTTGCCATCAGCAGCTGTAGAGATTGGCACAGAGGGACTTTTCTGGCTCCTGGCTGCATCTATTTGCATACTGGGCATGTATTTGCCCCTTATTTTATTTACCATTTCTGTGTTGTCTTTCCTCCAAGGCTATCGTCCCTTGGGTGTTCTAAACCAACAGACTACTACAGTGGTTACTGGCCCTGGTAAAAATAGGATGGATCAACATAAAGTAAGGCAGCACTAAAAAGTGAAGTTCAGTAAACTTTAAAGAGTTGAGTTGGTAATGAGATAAAATGAAAGCTATTTCTACTGTGTGGAAATCTTGTTCATAATTCAGTTCACGTAAAAAATACATTTGTGTTTATTTCTAATCTCAGTGGATGGTGTTGCTCATGTTTAGGTCTATGGTCTTTTAGACGTGCATGTTTCTGTTTCTGTTGCAGTGCTAGAAATACATGGGAATATGATGTTAATTCAGTTGCTCAGACACTTCAGCCACATTGGGGATAACAATGATGTTCTGTGTGCTGTTTCCTGGCTCTTGTGTGTTGGTTTGTTGTTTCTGCTGGGCCTTGTTGCTGTTTTTACAAAGGCCCAATTTGAGTAGTAACACGCTTTCAGCAACTTCTGAGATATTTAGACTCCTTGCTGTTGGACTCTGGGCTGTTTGCTAGTTGGCATGTTTTCCAGCCCAGTGGTGTTCCAGTGTGAGTGGGAATCCTGTAGACTTCAACATCCAAGATGTCCAAGATGTCTCCATCCTTTCATCCACACATTTTCAGAACTGCCTGTCTTCTCATGTGAACTTGAAATAGTTTTGTACCGAGTTGATGTGTTCAAGGAAGACTTGATCTTCACTTAGGCAAGTTTTATTCCCAGCATGGCTCTGCTTTCTACCTTGTTTATATTCTATTCAAAAGTTTGCGATCACTAGCCATATTAGTATTGTTGCATCCCACCACATGTTGCTGTGCACATGACCCTGCGCCCTGGAAACAGTGCGCTCACATTAGGAAAGGCCTACATATTGTAAAAAGTGTTGTTGATGTTTGTTTAAGATGTAGTAACGAAGGGGTAAATGGTCAGGAGGTTACCTGGGTGGTGGTATCTATATTGATATCTACAGAATATACACTATTTATACATTTGCTAGCATGAATAAACAACTACCATATGCTACTATTCAGAGTTTTAATTCCAGTCCCCTAGTAATAAAGCTTTCCAGTTTTGACCAAACGCTGTTGTAATAAATTGAGAATCATCCGCGGTCTCATATGCTCAGTGTTTCCCCAACTCAGGGGTTCATCTGCCCTATATACCTTATATACCTCTATATATACCCTATATACCTCTACAGGCATGTGCACAACTAAAGTGTTTAAGAAAATATATACAATATTTACATTCCATAATATTTACACAAATATGCACGCATTTATGGAAGCTCTAATAAATATATTGCCGCTGTCCAAAGAAAAACTAGTATCTCCAATATAGCAAATTCACAGGAGAGAACAAAGCCATTCTTTACTTTTAATGCAAGTCAAAGGAATCAGAACTGAAATCAGAAGTGATTTTGGTCCATTCATTTTAAATTGTTTACACAATGTAAACAGCGGCTACCGCATTCAAATCATGTAAAAAAAAACCCCATGTTTTTCTTTGGAGAGTGACTACATACATGCATACAATGTTGAATGTTTTTACCATTGTTTCTATCTCTTTTGCACACAGACCACTGTGCCAGGACAGCTCTTCATTTCTTCTAAGACCTTAAGTGTCTGCCATTTTCTATGGGAACCATGTACTGAGGGGTTTTGGATAGATGGTGATGTCTCGAGGGACCTATCATAACAGTGTACGACTGCTATCCTGGCTGTTTCAGTATAGTTGAGTGTTGGTTCTCCCAATACTGCTGTTCGAATTTGCTTTTGGGGCACAATGTTTCCTGGGTCTACCATTACACTGATGCCATGTTGGTGTCAGAAGTGGGATAGTGCTGCCTAGCTCACTCAGAGAAGGATGCCACATCCACAAACTGAAAGGTGCAAAGGGCCCAGCATGACAAGAACTGCCAACAAAAACAATGGAAGATGCCGTATGGTGAGGACTGGCTGCACAGTGGTAGAAGCAGGTGAAGTTCAGCAGTGCAGGAGACAGCTGCGAGGTCCTGCTGGCAGAGCAGCATGGCAGCCTGGCAGCATTGACCATGGCTCTCCAACGATTCTTTCAGCAGATGCTGGCAGCGTGGTTGGCCAGGCAGCTGCATCCTGGTGAATAGCTAGACAAGCTGGTGGTTGAGCTGAGTATGATGGTTCAGCAGGCATATCCAGCAGCATGAGAATGCAGCAGAAGTGTAGCACTGTGGTGCCTCCTGGGCACACTGCTGTTGGGATGGCACATGCAGCATGCCGCACCAACCAGCCTTCAAGCTGTCAAAGCTGAGGTATGGAGTTCCACTGCCTCTGTGTATGATAAATATATCTTCACTGTCCAATGAAAAACAAGTATCTCCAAAATAGGAACTTTACAGTAGAGGCCAAAAACTTTATTTCTTTGTCTTACTTTTAATGTAAGTCAATGGAACCAGAATTTTTTTTCTAGTGATTTTGACGCATTTATATTGATCCTTTCAACATGGAAATTGTAAACAATGTCAACGGCAGCTGTTGTGTTCAAATGATGTAGAAAAATGAAAATCATCAAAAATGATACTTGTTTTAATTGGACAGGGATGATATACTGTATGTATCTGTTAATGTTAACTTTTCTTACAGTATGTGCCTTGAGGTTTGATCACTTTTAAAATATGATATATTCTGTTTATTTTTTTTATGTACCTGCTCACACATTTTGTTAAGGAACGTTGCTTTAGTTCAGTTTTAGTTGAGTTTTTTGCTAGTTGATTGGTGCTGCCACCTGTCAATTAAGTGCTGAAGTGATGGGCGGGGCTTAGAATCGCGTTCGCAGCGGCAGAGCAAGAGAGAGCTGATGTAGTACTGCTACTAGTTTCATGCTCAAACGCAGTTATACCACATTTAGAGCACTTTTGATAAGGTAAATTGCATTTCTGGACACATTTATATTTTTGATTTGTCAGTGTGTTAGAACTGTAAGTCCTGTAGTTAGGAGTAAGTTAAAATAGCATTGTATGATGTGTTAGCCTACCATGCTAGCTAATTCAGTTGTGTTTTGTGTAAACTGTTCTGTGTAGCTACTTGCAGACATAAGAGTTGCCTAAAGGACTGTTTAGCTAAATATAGCTGTGTAAATACAGGACACGGACAGCTAGTGTGGTCAGACTAGGAAGGTGTGTTTGTCTTTCTGGACGTTTCCATGAGCCTCGTATTCGCCCTGAACTGCTACCGCACTGCTTCATCTTCGCCCTGTTCACACCAAACATCCAGAACCGTCCTCAAGAGGGTTTGTGAGTACTGAATGCGCACCAGACAGTATAAATTTTGATTTGCTTGCATTACGTGAGTGAAGTGGCTGTTAATTTTTGAAGACCTGAAGGTCTGAGTTTGAGTTTAAGTGTGAGTGTGTGTGGAGCTCCACCATTCAGACAGGTAGTAATATTTTGTATCTGCTCAGACCCCTTAATTAGATGTTGGGTATCTTTTGTGTTATGTCGTATATTTTGTAGAGCTACCTTAAGCAGCTTATAACACATGGACACTAATAGTTAGCTAAGTGTCTATTTCATCAAAGTGTTGTTTCAAACCATTCTAAATTTTTTTCATTTTAACAAAATAATAACAAGTAAAGTCTTCCAAAGCTTAAAATGTATACTTGTGGTTGCCGGCGTTTTTTGCGTTTGTGATTTTGTTAGTTTAAGGAGATTTTCAAGGGGACACAGGGTGGCATTTTATTGGCCATTTCTGAGCATACTATGGTAATTTCATCTTTTAAAACACACAAGTAAATACGACCATGTATTGCACAGTACCTGTCTTATTTTTGACCCAGGCCCTTGCCTTCCTTTTCAGGTGTTTAGGCAGGGTGTTCTTCATTCTTGACCTGGAAGCTGTAAAGTTGCACAGAACTACCATTAGATTTAGTTCATAATTAAATGCTGCCAAATTCATTTTATGTTATTTAAGACATTGATTCCGTTATTTTAAAGGCTATTATATTGGTCGGCCACAATAAAACGTAACATCCTTAGATGTTGAAACAGACGTCATTGCCTTTATGCAAAATAACTTTTTCTAAAGTCTGCACTTTTCTCACTGCCCAGCTGTTCAGTGACACCCTCATCTTCGTGAAGTAATGTTAACTTTTTAACTTATGCCTTCTTAGTCCTACTTTGGTTTTTTGCAATTGTTGCTGATGTTTGTCCATCTTCACACGATTCACTTCTGCCTTGGTACAAAAAAAGCATGGATTTGTAGAACACTGTGTCAAGCAGCACAATAATTCAAGATTAACCCTATCACATACAGGTATCACATGTATCACAAGTCGTTTTATTCGGATTTCTGTTTCACTTTAAGTAGCTCAGCAGTTACATGTCAGTACAAGCATCTAACTGTACCTTCTAAATCATTACAGGTGAAGCAGGAAATAAGAATACAAAGGTAACATTAGCTCTATGTCATCTGTCCACTGTGCGAGACTAGGATCAGCGCAACAATACTGTACAACTTAAGGTGGGGGAAATAAGTTTAACCCCTATATTACAACAGGTATACACTTAGATGTAAGGTTTATAGTTTGTCTGATCACTCGTGTGCTTATGTGCATAGGTTGATACCCAGTATGACATTGGGAAAGGGCCATATTTGTATTTTGTCATAAGCATTTATTTAATCATTCATCATCTAAGCATCTGGGTTGCAGCAGGGGGGTGGTGCTGGAGCCTATCCTGGACAGGGTGCCAGTATGTAACACCCCACCCCCCCCCCCCCAACAACACACACATACAAACACTTGCTAAAACCTAGAGGTAATCTAGTAACTCCAGCTTGCCTGACTGATGTGTTTGGACTTGGAGAGGGGACCGGAGCAGATACAGAGAGAACATGCAGAAAGTACCCTGGCCGCCCAGCCTTATACTTTTTTATAATTAAAAAGTAAAATAAATAATAAAGTCTGATTTATGGAATCAGTGCAGCTTAAAAAATACCACTTCAGTAGAATTTAGTACAGTGATGTTCTTTACCTAAAGGTGTTGAAGATACCCTTTGGGATATACCCCAGCAACAGTATAGTACCTTTATTCAGAGAGTGTATGAGTAGCTGGACCTGGGAGGTTATGGGTTAAATACCTTGCCCAAAGGCACAACAGCAGGTCATTTCCAAGTAGAAAACCCAGTCAGTCCTGGGATTCAAACTGACAACCCTCTGGTTTCTGGCTTCTCCGCTTTTACCGCTGAGCTAACAGCTGCCCAATTCCACTAATTGTGCACTAGGGAGCCATTATCAAATGCACAAGGAATCCCTGCTTGAACCCCCAGCTTGCTTTTCGATCCCGCTCCATGAAGTTGCCATTTGCAAACAAAAAAAAAAGAAAGAAAGACTGACGTACTTTTAGAAGGTCATGTTTTTATGATGCAAATGTTTTCATAAGGAATTTATGTCTTCACATCATTTATGTGAGTATGCTTAATGGAACATTCCTCACAGCCAGTGCACCAGGCGAGGCCCTACACGTATTTTACATATGCACACATTCACCTATTAGCAATGCAGGAACGTAGCATTCTCAAATATTTAAGAACCCTGCAGAGAAAGAAGATTAGAGAAAAGAGGGTGGCTGCAGTTCAGGTTGGTGACTGACTGCTGGGCTGTATGATGGTGACAGTTCCTGAGCGCAGCCTGGAGCTTATTTCATAAACAAAACAGAGAGAGAGAGAGCGAGAGCTGTACGCATGCATGACCTTGCTGTGAAGCTGTGGGATACCTGTGTAGGATAAATATATTTGATTGGCCTGGGTATGTCCATAAAGTGTGTATAGGGAACTGGGAATTGTGTAAGGAACCGTCCTGGACAGCCTTCACTCGCTCTGGGAAGGTGTGAAAAGGTACTGTCCTCTCTGCAGAAAGCTGATAAGTAGTGTGAGGTCACATTGTCCTACTTCGTTCTTGCTCTCCCTCAAAGTGTCCATCTGTATTAAAGCATCTATCACACCAGTTTATCACATGACGGATGAGATCAATAACTTTGGTTTCCCTTAGAATGACACCAGGCCAACTGCAAATCCATGCAAATCCATGTCACCGAATTCCAGCCGTTTCTGCAAACTGCAGAATGAAGCTCCTTATTTATCAGCTTTGTGTTTGAATTTTCCTGTTCCCCCTTAAGTGGTGTAGTAGTTCTGACATGAGGCACCGGAATGTAACTGCAACACCATTTGTTAGTCTGATCCCTTTATTTTTGGCTTATTTATTTATTAAGGTATTTAAAGTAATCAAAAACAAGATTTTTAATGAGTACTTGGAACATTGAGATAATGTAATAAACTGATATCAATAGATATGTGAAAAAGATGCTGAGCAATACAGAAACCCAGGTTGTGCATTAAAAGGGGTTTGCTTAGCTCGTGCATTAAAGGGTTAAAAAGCCAAATATGTAGCTATCACTGCACTTCGCTGTATTCATTGATGAGCTCTATATCGCAGAACAGTGGGCACACCCCTTACCCCAACTCTTCCTTTTTGAGATGAAAGCAAAACCATCAAACAGAAAATGACCTGGTAAAACACACCATGTAAAGACAGAATAAAGGTGATATTTAATAAAGGGAACCAAAAACAGTAAAATGTTTTAGCCTCTGCAACAAACGTTAAGTGAACAGTGGATTATAGAGATGGACCGATCAGCGTTTTTGAGGCCGATTTCGATCGCCGATCACCTTTCAACGTGATCAGCTGATAGCCGATACTGATAGAGGGCGGGTCTATATGCCACGGCAGGGCTACACGTAGTTCTTAGCGCAAGCAAGTCATGAAACCGTCTAAACTGGTTTATTACCATTTTTAACGAGCTCATTTGAAACAGCATAATATTTGTAACAAAATTATCAGTAAATAAACAAAGTAAATCAAACAAATATCCCCAATACTGCAATTATTACATTTAGACCCTTAATTTAAAACGAAAAAAGCTAATTAAATAAATGCAGTAAAAACTGCAGTCATTAAACGCAGACTCTGTGTTATTTTAAACGACAATCTGTAATCATTAAATGTAGATCTTGAATTGTTGCTGCTGTACTGTTTGTACCGGTCAGATCTGGTCTGCACGGTTCTCTGGGTTGCGGTTCTCTAGCTGTGCGTGCTAGCTCTGCTGTTTGCTGGTACTCACTGTATTCAGTGCAGTGTCGTATCAGATTAGTAGAGTTAAATATCTTTGTCTTGGTTCCCCAACGAGACACGCTGATTTTACACATTTTAAAAACGTCCTGGATGAGTCTGTCACGTACGGTAAAACGCTGCCAGACGGACATGCTTACTTTCAGTGCATTTTTTTCATCACTGGTGTAACCTTTGGATGTTTTAGGTCTTTTAACATCAGAGACCCTCGCCAGGTGACCCATCTAGGGGCTGACCCCAGCTTGCGTGCCAGCAAAACTTGCCCACAGATCTGATCTCTCAATCCAAAGCCACCTAGTGACTTTCTCCATAGCTGCAGTAGCAGATCTGATGCCCTTGCCCTTCGCCTCCCCAGAGATGCCCAGTAGCATAAACACTTTGCAGACTGAATTGTCAGCAGCCCACCTCTAGAGTCTCACAGTGAGTTCACTAGCCTTGCCTTTTGCACTCTTCCTTAAGCTCCCGGCACTTGGTGACTTCATCAATCCACTCTTTCCAGTACGCTGTGAGTTCCAGCATTATCAGTTGCTTGGTGGACACAATGACCATGTCAGGTTGAAGATAGGTTTATGTTCTCTGGGTTGTGAAATTCAGCTGTGTGCCTAGGTCCATTTGTAATTGCCAGTCTTAAACAGCTGTGAGGAGTCCAGACTTTGTTCTAGGTTGTAAGCGGAGCTTCTTTCTAGCTCTGAGGGATGTGATGGTCTTTGTCTTGTGGCAGGCAGGCAGGAAGATTCCTCACTTTTGCCCCAGATGTGAAGGTTTGCTGGACTCGGTAGGACATTGTAGACATTTTTTTTTCCACACCTCCAAATTCAGTGGATTCAAGTAATCACAAAGTTGGTTGTCAGTCAGTTGTTCCAAGAACACCAAAACCTTTTTGTTTGTATTTGTATTTTTGTCTAGTTGCTTTTCTACTTGGCTTCTTATCGCCTATATGTAATTTCAGATTCTGTTATCCGGTTCTCTTATTTCCTCCTCCTTGTTTATCTGATGGTGACAGTTTGGTGGTCTGTCCTGCCTAGCTGTTAAGAATCCCATTTCCTGTATAACTTTTAATACTGTTATGCCCAAAATTGGACCAAGTTGTAGTACATCTAGTTCATGCTTCCCTTCTGTCCCATCCTTACTACACTGTTGGCTCATACTAGAAATACTTAAAAATACTAAATTTTGGGATTCATTGAAAACCAAATTATATGATGCCAAATCTGTGTCTTACATTTTGTCAACATTCTCCCTACTTAATGTTCTACAAACACAATGAGCACTGGTATTTTGTAAGCTTTAATTGTTGAAACATTTAAGCATTTAGTGATTTTATGTACCAATTTGCCCATTTTACATGGCAATTTTCCAGCCTCTCAAAACGCTGTAAAATGAAACAGGCTGTTTTTGTTACTGTGACTTTTTGGCCAATAGATGAAAATAAGTTCCGTTCTGATTGGGTGTCCAATATTGTGTTTAATTCATAAAGCAGTCCACTTCTTATAGCTTGAGTGTAAACGAGTGGTGCTCAAGTGTGGTAGTTGAATAGTCAGCTGTATGACATGTTTTTGCGGCTTAGTTTCTATATATGGACAATGAAGAATTTAGAACAAAGTGTATGTTTAAAAGCTTTAACAATGTTTTCTTACTACACCAAACACTTTGATAACAAAAAATGAGAAAATTCAGTCTATAATATAGACTCTTGTAACACAAAACATAGCTGCTGCAAAAACAAGAGATTGTGAGCTCAAACCTCAGCAGTGTCACAGCTGGCTGTAACTGAAGGGTCTAAAAGGAGGAGACATGTGTCAGCCCCTCTTTCCTGACCCTGAAAAGTCCCTGCTAGCAACTGGGCTAAAATAAATCTTGATTGTTTAATTCACCATGGTGAAGTACTACAGTATGACTGATACATTGTTTTCATCATAATTGGCTTAAATACCCTCTTCACCTTCCAGTAAATAAGCCAAATGCAAAGTCTTTTGCACGAACACATGCCATAGCCATCCAGCAGATGGCAGTATACCCCTCTTAGGTGCTCTTTGTTCTGGATGCTGCTTGTTTTGATATCTCTGGTCCCTCGGCACGAGCCAGACGTGACTTTCCGTCCATCTTACAACTCATCGCTTTCTTATGGCTGAAAGGTTAAACTCAGAGATGCCCCAGGGCCAGAGAACCTAGAGGGGCGGGGGCGAACATTAAAATAAATGTCAGTGCTAGCCTCTAAGGCGTAGCCCATGACAATAACACCCTCTTTGCATCCTGTTCACCTGCTCTGCTGGCCTGAAACACAGTGCAGCCTCTATGCATTGATCAGAGCAAGAGTCAATGAATCCATGTGCATCCCCGGGGAGAGAGGGTAAGTATTTAAAGGTTCCATATTGATCCAATGGTTAACAGCCAAACCCAATCCTCTACCATGTGTTGAGATCTCAGGAGAGATTTGATTATTGAGCGAGCTGTCGCTTGGAAATCTTGGCCACTGAATGAAGGACCTGGAGTCACTGGATTGGGCAACCTTGAACTTCAAACCTCGTCTTTTTTGGTTCAATGTTTTTTTAACAGCAGATTCAGATTTTTTAACCTAAAGAGTTTTAGGTTCACTGTCAAAACATAACTGGGTATCTCCAAATACATTTGCATTACAGTTGCATTTAAGACAATTCCAATAAAAGCTTAAAGTGAAAGTCTTGGGACTTCTTTAGAGTGGCAGTAATAGAAACTATGGATCTTAAAATGCAATTATCCTTGTTTTGTTTACTAAACAAAGCTTTCCACCATGAATGGACTGTAACCCTCTCAGGTTAGACATTCTTTTATTTAACTCTGAATGTTATTGTCTTACTTTTATTTTTTCCCAGAAGAGTGATATTTTGCTGTTTTCCAACAATCATACAGTAAGTCATAATGACACCTAACACTGGATGTCTTTAGTGATTAGTTATTGATTTCTTAGTGTTGCTAGGAGTGCGTTGTTGTATCTTTGGTGACACCTTAAATTAGTGTGTTGACCAATCAGAGACTGTATTCTTGTGATATCTGGCTCTTATCACTACCACTGCAAACTATGTAATTATGCGTAAATTTCCCAAATATCAGTGTAATTTTCTTGAACGCATGAATTTTATGAGAATTAAATTGTTTTTAGATTCATTAACTCTATTTTAAATAATACTTTTTGGCTTATTTTCCCCCAAATCGTCATTCTTTTTAAGTGGCAGCTGGTTTTCAAATCGTATAAAAAAAAAGGAGTTAAAAAGCTTTGTTATGCAAGAAGATTTCTAACAGTAGAGTGGCATGTATGACTGACAGCATTGGATATGTAAGCACTGGATCTTAAGCTTTAAAAGATCCAAAAAACACACCCATTAAGCTGTATGGATGGACTTTCATTGTGCAAAAGGAATATTCTGGTACATCCAGCATCAGACAAAGAGCTTGCATGTAGATGATGCAATGCTGGGCAATACATCCTCAGCTGATCCAGGGATTTGAAGCTGACCCCAACCTACTTTCAGCTTACCTAAGCTCTACCAGCAGCCTGCCTTCCTCTCTCCCTCTGTCTTTCTTGCTCTGACTTTCTCCATCTCCCTCTTTCTTCCTGCCTCATCCTTCTCACTGATCTCCTTCCCTTAGAGGGAGACAGAGAGAGAGAGAGAGCACAATGAAATGAATAAAATCAATATCTACTGTCTGTTTTCTTCATGGATGAATAGAAGATATTTCCAACGGCTGTCTCATAGGTATGGATGGAGTTTATAGTTTCAACAAGCAAGTATTATCTCTATTATATCGCTATCTCTATTATTCAGACATATGAACAGATTTATAAATATCTATAAATATATTAGTTGCATCCAAATCAGTCATATCATACTCTTTGCAAATGATGCATTCTAGCATCTGTACTGATTATGTAAGCTGCCTTTTTTTAACCATAAAATGAACCAGAGTAATAACCCATTATGTACAATTTTCACAGGAACGATATTTTTCCACACCTCGAAGTGCAGTCGGTTGTATTTTCTCCAAGTAATTACAAGTAAATCCAAATCAAGAATCTGAATCCCCTCTTACTTATGCCATTTGGGCATGCAGCAAAGCTACACAACAAACATAATTTACAGCTGTGACCCTTGGTCAGACACCACAAGGTCTGACAAGGTGACAGGAGTAACTAGATTGGAGAAGTAATGTCTCTGGTGGGTTGTTCTAGAACGGATGGCAAAGACACGGGACGGACTGGATGAGAAAGATGGACAGTGAAGGATGAAGCTACAGCAGGAAAGAGACTCTGAGGATTAGTGTGTCTGAGGATGAAGAGGGCTCTAGAAGAGGAGAGACAAAGTTCATGGATGGCAAAGAATGATGAAGATGAGGGAAGGAAGAGGGAAAAGGGAAAGGTAAGGGTCGTCTCTAAAATCCCTGACTTCAAAATCGATTGATTTCTTCAGCTGTCATCAACTGCCCACTCTTTCCTCTGCACAGTCTCTTATCTAACGGCCACATAACTCATGTGCTCTCTTTACTTCTACTTTCTTTTTTAAGCATTACAGTAAAAACCTAATCTATTTATTTTTGTAGGTTGTTATTGCAGCTAGCTAGGTTACAAACACTGACACTGTTCTTACATAACACACTGTATTGCCAATAGTACTTGCTCGTCTGCCCTCAAACACATATGAACTTGAGTGACGTCCCATTCTGGATCCTTAGGGTTTATATGATGTTGGTCTACCCTCTGCAGCTTTAACAGCTTTAACTCTTCTTAGAAGACTTTCCACACGGTTTAGGAGTGTGTTTATGGGAATTTTTGACCGTGCTTCCAGAAATGCATTTGTGAAGTCAGACACGGATGTTGGACGGGAAAGCCTGTCTCGCAGTCTCCGCTCTAACTCATCCCAAGGGTGTTCCATCAGGTTGAGGTCAGGACTCTATGGACTCTATGTCTTTATGGATCCTGCTTTGTGAACTGGTGGGCAGTCATGTTGGAACAGAAACAGGAAACTGTTCCCACAAAGTTGGGAGCATGAAATTGTGCAAAATCTCTTAGTCTGCTAAGGCGTTAAGAGTTCCTTTCACTGGAACTAAAAGGGTCGAGCCCAACTCCTGAAAAACAACTCCACATCATAATCCCCCCTCCACCAAACTTTACACTTGGCACAATGCAATCAGACAAGTACTGTTCTCCCGGCAACCAGCGAAAGTGAAGCATTGCTCAGTCTTGCTTCAGGAGTGGAATTAGTAGGTTGGCTTGTGTTCCACATATGTTGCTAGTTTACTTTAACCTGACACAAATGCACCTATCACCCCAGTGTTTCTGCAAAGCAACCTACCGAAGAAGCCAACACAACAATGATATTTCAATAAAGGTTTAGATTACTCTCAGAAGTTGGTTGTATTTTCTGCTTCTTACAAGCATATTTTCTGCATATGCTTACATTTTGCATAACAACATTTTTATTATGTTATAAATTAGTATCACCTTAAAATAAACCACTCGTACCTAATAGGCATTATCACAACAAGAGGTTAGTGGTCTCTAATTTTTTGCACAGTACTGCACGCTAAAGATGAGGTTTCAAAGTTCTTTATAACAGCTGTAAAGGTAGTGCCTTGGGGCAACTTCAACACCCCATTTGGTGCCCAAAAACACGATTACACTTGAGGTGCGAAATACAGGTCGCCCTAAGGGGTCTGGGACTCCCTAATTAACATGTTTTGCATGTCTCAAATTCCTTTTTTTCTCATTTAACAACTGGAAATGAAATAGTATTGGCGTATTTCCCTTCCTCGTTCTAGGTCTTGGAGTGCTGAGCCCCTCACAGACCCTCCTGAATCCGGGTGACACTGGTGAAGCCCACTCCATGGACAACCAGACAGGACCAAACTGGTGGTGGAGGGGAGGAAGGAGTGGAATGTCTGAATGCATCAGTAGGGAGTCAGGTAGACCAGTGTAGGCCAGTGATTGGTCAGAAATAATGATATAACTAAGTATAACCTTGAGTCTTTCATTTCTCAATTCAAAACCTTATATGTATACAATCTCAAATAATGTATGGAATAGCTATTTTATAACCTACAGAAAGAGCAGTTCCATTAAAAGAATTGTTAAATGAAATATTTTGTTCAAGCAGAAGAATCAGCACCACTGTTGTGAGTGGGTTAGCAGCCAATCAGTGCTGGAGTAGCCAGCCAACAGGGAACCACTTGGATACCAGGGGGTATCCTGCAGACTGATTGCACTGTGTTTTTTTTTTAATAGAAGTGTGTGCTATATGCAGTAAATTCTTCAAATTCACATTCAGGTGTCTGAATGCGTGAATTTTTGCATTTTTGCCTCTGCTCTATAAAATTTCTAAATTCTACTATTCTATTACAGTATATATTCTACTTTTGAACATATGTTCACATGCCATCTGCAAAGTTTCTCACTCCACATTACTAGGAATCATTGTCCTAGCTGAAATGTGATTGGTTCTTATTTTCTCTGTGATGCCTCAGATATGGTAAGTGGTTCACTGTAGTTAGGGCACAATACAGGGTTAACCAAAGCACTTTTTTGTTCTGTGTTAAGTTCAGAATGCTGTTGTAGGTCCTTCTAGCCCAGTTTAACCTCTTCTTCTGTCCCATCTCACTCATTTCGCACATTCCCTTCAGCTGCTATCATCCACACTTATTGAATAGGAACAGTCCTTTGGCTTTGTCCTGTTCGATTCACCCAAAGAGAGTTGTGGAACTTCACCCCCTAAAACCTTTTCTTCTTACCACCGTGGATGGCAGCTGGACAAACAGTGACCCATCTCTCTGCCCTTTTGCCTGTGACCCAGCTCCCACCCACACTGGTCCCAGTGTGCCCACTGGTGAGCTGCTGGAATCCCAGACGCTTAAGACTTACAGCAAACAGGAGGGGTCAAACACAGACGCTGCAGCGGGGTCAAGGATTTGGTGTGTGAACAATTCTGGGTTGAAAATGTTATGCAAAAAAAAGGGACATGCAGAGAAAGAGGGCGAATAAGAGAATGGGAATGAAAAGAAAGGCAAACGAAAGAGAGACATGAATAGTGAAATGCAGGCAGGTGAGAATACAAGAAGAGGGAGAGGGAGGAGTTGAAGACAAAGAAAGGAAAACAGAGTGTGCCTGCTTTTTCTGCAGTCTCTCTCTGTTGCAATTCAGCAATGCTTTATTGCAGTGGTCAGGCGATCCTGTGGAGTCCACAGTGTTCTAACAGCTATATATAATAACAGCTATATCAATCAGTAAAGGACAGAATGACAAGATATTGTATACATCAAAGTTGCATAACGTTGCTGGTTTTTATTTTTCTGTATTTGAAACCGGCAGCTGCTTTTTACATTGTGTAAATACTCCAAAACGGCTTGCAGAAATATCTAGTTCCATAGACTTGCGTTAAAAGTTTTTGTCCTCACCTGTAAAGTTGCAATTTTGGAGTACTAGTTTTTTCATTGGACAGCAATGATAAGAGTCATTTCCAGTGTTCATACTTTTATTTTGGGGTCTAGTAGAATATGTGTGTGTGTGTGTGTATATATATATATATATATATATATATATATATATATATATATGTATGTGTATATATATATATATATATATATATATGTATGTATGTGTGTATGTATGTGTGTGTGTGTGTATGTATGTATGTGTGTATATATATATATATATATATATATGTATGTGTATATATATATATATATATATATATATATATATATATGTATGTATGTGTGTATGTATGTGTGTGTGTGTATGTATGTATGTGTGTATATATATATATATATATATATATATATATATATATGTGTATTTGTGTGTGTGTGTGTGTGTGTGTGTGTATATATATATATATATATATATATATATATATATATATATATATATATATATATAATGTATATATAATGTATATATGTATATGTGTGTGCATGTGTATATATATATATGTGTGTATATAAATGTAGATATATAAATATCCTGTGTCTTTAAGCTCTGCCTCCCAGTGAGCCCAATGTTCTCTTATTAGTTAGCTTGTCCTCTCTGTTCTGACTGGTTAACTGCCAGAGCAGTTGAAAGCGAGAGCGGCATCCTGCTGCAGGTCCCATCCCTACTGGTGGCCAATGAGGCTTGTGTTTTGAGATGACATCACTGTGTAACAGAGAAAACGGCTGGAATTCCAATGAGGCAAGCAGGAGGTTGAGAAAAGTGGTTTCTATGAGAGAGAGTCTCTCCTTCTGGTGTGCTTTTAGGGCATTTCTTACTTTGCAGACCATTTACATGCATGAAAAGCTTCAGAATGCACTAATTTGAAGAGAAAAATAAAAAAGCAGAATGTGTCCCCTTTAAGAATGTACTAATTACGTTTAGAAGTAGAATCAAACTAGGATTTGCGTTTCAGTGAGTAAATTCCAGCAGCAGCCTACAAGCACCTAATTTACATAATGTTTTCATAAAACCCACCGTGATTCACGAGAACCAGGAGAACCAATAAAACGACAGCATTCAGCAGCCTGTGCTTGTAGGTGGAGTTTAAGCTCGAGCTGAACTGATCAAACTTCATAGTAATAAAATAATAAATTTACAAACCGTGTTGGTGTTTTGGTTGCTGGATTGTTACAGTGTATTGTAACATCTGTACTTCTGTCTCTAAATGAAACACGGAATAGTTGCAGTGTTTGTTTCTACCAGTGTGCAAGTAAAATAAGCGCTCCTACTTTTGTACTGGATTGCTACGTGCACAAATCACTAGTGTTATTATTTGCATTGTTATTGTTATTTGGTTAATCACAAATGAGGCATTTATTTAGGGTTGTTAAACTACTATGCTCAAATAAAGACAAACCCGTACCAGCATGGCTTTGACTGTGGAGATATGCCAAATGTGAATGTGATGATGTAAAATCTGCTCGTTTTATAATCTGCTTTAAGCTGCTTTGATGAATGAGAGTCAAACTGTGTTTGTGCGTCAAATACATTATCCTCTATCCTTTCCACAGAGTGGTGGACGGATTGCAGTCTTGCAAGGTTCCTGGGCACAAGCATCTCTGTAGGCCTCCATTAACCACTTAAGTAATTAATCAATTAACCATTCAACCAATCAATTAATGGATTGATCAATTAGGCTGTAAAACAAGACCTAAAAAGTACAATTGAACACTAGTAAACATTAAATGAAGTAAGGACCATGCGCAAAGTCCTCCTCACACTCCTTACATGCCCTCTATAAACCACTCCTCCACTCTCACCTTCTTGTGATGATATTCAAATTACAGCAGCTGAAGCTGCCCAGAACTCCAGCCCAAGTTCCCCTTCCTTGCCCTACCTTAAGGGGTCCCCAATTCGCAAATTCTTTTGTGCATTTTGAGGATCATAAATATATTTATTTTTTATTAGCCTTCTTATTGTGCAATATTATATTGAGTTTACATCATAGCAGTTTGAAAAACAACTTTTTTTTTTTTTTTTTTTTTTTTTTTTTACATCCCTGGAAGACGCGTCCTTCAACTATTTTGGATCAAGTTGTCTTTGAAAACTATTTCAACACTCTCGTTAAAGTCAGATCGATGCACTTGAGGAAGATACAAATCGAACCAATGTTATAAAAAGTTATTCTGCACACAGTCTGCAGTTACATAGTCCCACCAGAGAGGTGTAAATTAAGAACTTCGAGTTTTTAGTGAACTGACTTCATGTGCGACTTGTTGTCATGACATTTTTATCCATTCTCCATCCATTCAATGTTATTGAAGTGTGTGCAGAAAAGGCTTCTGCGTCATTGTCATCATATCATTAAAGAGTAATTCATTTCATAACAGTAGCTTTTGCACATGCCCAACACTAAGACATCCCCTACAGGCGGCTCACGGCAGATTTCACACACTGTAGCCTTTCACTGTGACTGACTGTGTGTATGCGTTTGATGTCTGGGAACAGATGGACCTCCAACCTAGACCTGAATGACACCACACCACAACTATTAGAAAACATTCAAGCCTTTGTCCGTGAACATTTTTATTTTACCCCTGAGATCTTTTATGTGGTTTAGGTGCCAAATACTGTCATAATTATGCTTCATCCTGTTTTTTATAACTGAACCGGTTGTGCCGTTAGGACTGATGGCAGTGTTGTGCAGATGTATCTCTCTCTCTCTCTCTCTCTCTCTCTCGCTCTCTGTTTCTCTCTCTTTTTCTCTTTCTTTTGCTATTTGCACCAGTCAATTTTGTACAATCTACATACCTAATTCATTGACTTATCCTATATTATGGAAATCTCCCTATAATTTCCCTTTTACAAACACTGGCAGTAGAATGAGGTGAACTGAAGATCGAAGTGACTTTCAAAGGGCCGACATCACAGTTTATACATTTTTGGCCTGCTAGAGCGCCCCCTGCCAACTATAAATGTTATTATTGTGAGGTGGAAATGTCCAAGAACAACAACAACACAACTGAAAGGCTGCACAACCCACAGAATAGATTGTGCTAAAGCCCACAGCACGATAAACGTCTGTCCTTGGTTGCAGCACTGATTTGGTCCTTGGTTCCAAACTGTATCTGGAAGCAACATCAACACAGGAACTGTTTGCTTGAAACTTCTTTTGAATAAGTAAGTTTTCATGGCCGAACAGCTGCACACAAGCTTGAGATCACCTTGTGTTTATTGCCCTCACCGTCTGGCAGTCAACACACATCTAAGTTTGGCAGAGACTAGGAGAACACTACCTACCTGAAGAATGCAACAGTAAAAAAAACGAAACAAAACAAAAAAACATTTTTTGTGTCCCTTCTTTTCATTCAGTCTTAATACAATAGCATACAATGACTTTTTAAAGAACTGTTTGCTTAAAACTTGGCAGATGTTTGTTGAAGGTCCTTTACTGTTTCATTTGATGCCCTTGTGCACAAAGTAAGCTAGCTGAAGAAACAATTCACTGAGTTTGGTGTGGAAGATCTTGGTGGGACATTTTGGGGATTCCTTGAAAAAAACCCAACCTTGATCCTAAATGGAAGTGATTTCCTGCAGCCATGTTCCAGAAACGAGTGGAAAGTCAGAGTGCAGGGAAGTAAAAGTAGTAGCATACGTCATCATTTGTGTTTAATGTGAATAATTTTGTTCAGTATCAGGCTGTTTTCTTTTCCTGTGTATTTAATTTTGAATTGTATTGTAAATTGTATATCGCTGCTGTCCAGTGAAAAACAAAATTACTTTACTTTCAATGTAAGCTATTTTGGAGGACTTCTATTGGTCCATTTGTCATAAAATGTTCACACAATGTAAACTACCATTGTCGTGTTCTAATGATGTAGAAAACCTAAAATCGACAAAAATAGAGAGACATGTTTTTCATTGGACAGTGACGATATTGTATATTAATTCTATCCTCTGTTTGTATTGCTCTTATGTTGTTTTGTAAAATTCTTTTTTAATCTGTGATGCAGCCAAACACCACAGGACAGTAGAATGAGATGTGCATTACTAGCCTTGAGATATGGACCCCAACATGTTGTTGTAAATCTGTAAAGCATCGTGTCAGAATTCCACAGTTGGCAAATTCTGAAGTAAACACTGCGAATCACAGTACAATAATTTTGAGAGGGAAATTTTTAGCAGAGGTGCATCCAACATCATTGTCAACAAAAATGTTATATATATATAATATATATATATTTATATTGTTTTCATGCTAACACAGGAGTGCCTGGCTTTTTATCCTCCATATCAGTTACAAATGTATTAGGAGTACAATTTTATACTAGTAAAATGGCTGCAGTTAATGTGTGTTACAATTCTTATTGATAAATTAAATAAATTAATTAATAAAAACATAGTTTGATGACAGTAAATCTTAATTTAAACTAATTACACGTAGCACCCACTGACAAAGGCCAACCTGATTCTTAATAAAAACCCCTAAATTAGACTATAGGTTTTATAGGGTATTTCTTGCCATAAACCTTTGTATTCGGATTTCAGTTTGAAATACTGACTGTGAGCTGGGCAGCACAGAAAAAGTTAATCCAGTTCAGAATTTTTATGTTCAAGGATGTAGTATTGTTTATGATATAAAACAAATATTTACAAATGTTTGTGGCTTTACATTTCAAATTTAAAATGGTGAAATCTAAATAAAGGGATACAATGAATGCTTTTTTATGACAATAACAGCTTAATTAACAGCTTAATTTTACAGTTATTAATTTACAGTATTAAATGAATGCAGTAATGCTTGTTAGAGTAGTCCAATATTTGCTGTGATAAAAATACAGCACTCTATTACTATGGCGACAATTACAGTACTAATTACTACTGTAATAACGGATATGGTTCTGTAAGTATGTCATAAAAAATTCAGTATTTTAGGCACGGTGATTAAATCTGCAATAAGCATACTGTGATGTACTACAGCAACTTACTAGCTAATTGCCGCCAGCCAATTACTGTACATTTCTCAGAAAACTTTAAACAGTGCAGCTTTCAGAGCCTTCAAACTGATCCTAAATTATAAGGCTCCTCAAAAGGTGACCATGTCGTTAGTATCGTAGTCACCTGATCAGCGATTAGTTGTCAGTAAGCTTTAAGCGTCATTACTATGTAAATACATCACTATATAAATCGTGATATATATAATATATAATCGCTATATAAAAAGTGAACTCCTTATTAATGACTATGGAAGCACATGATTATGTGACGTTTAGGTATACACACACTGTTAGCTTCATAGTGTTTATTATTTTCCCAAAGTGCTGCTTTCTTCATTTTTTCCCTCTTTCTCCAAAGCGCACATGCCTGGTACTCCATATCATTAAAGAAACACAGACACTTTCACAACCTGAGCCTCATTATGCTCACGTAAAAGGTGATGGTGTTAACAATAAGAGCTGAGCGTCGTATTTAGTTCTGGCCTTGCCTTGAGAGAGAAAGTCTACTCTACATAGTGTGATGCTTTTGTGCTTGCATATTTCGCACCCCACATGTACACAGTCTTTGTGATTGTGGTCTTTACCCCCACAGAGCACTTCTATATGTGTAGTACACATTTGAATACAGTTTCTCTCTCAGCCCTCCCTGGCTCCGCTGATTACTTAAACTGAAGTGGCCGTGATTTTTCATAAGAGGGATAGAGAGAGAGAGAGACAGAGATGGAATTAAAAAAAAGATGGACAGACAGGTTGAACAAACGTACAAGACATCCGACATGTCTCGTCTTTAAGGCCGGCTCTACCTAATAAGTGGCATAAGCAGCTGCTTAGGGCACCATTAGCGAGGTGGGAGGCTAATTAATCTTGTGGACCCCTGAAAGTCACAAATCAAAATCCTGGGTGCTCACTGTAATTAAATGCATGCTGTCAATGTTTATCTGCAAACTTTCTTGACTAAAATGAGATGCAGCACTGGTCTGCCCCAGGGTGGCGCTGTAACAAATTGGCTCACCCAGTTGGTCTTTTATTGAAGCTGGCATGTACTGGGGTTGGACAATGAAACTGAAACACCTGGTTTTAGACCCTAATAATTTATTAGTATGGTGTAGGGCCTCCTTTTGCGGCCAATGCAGCGTCTATTCATCTTGGGAATGACATATACAAGTCCTGCACAGTGGTCAGAGGGATTTTAAGCCATTCTTCTTGCAGGATAATGACCAGGTCACTACGTAATGCTGGTGGAGGAAAACGTTTCCTGACTCGCTCCTCCAAAACACCCCAAAGTGGCTGAATAATATTTAGATCTGGTGACTGTGCTGGCCATGGGAGATGTTCAACTTCACCATTGAAACCGACGTTTGACCTAAGTTTTGGCTATAGCAGCCCGGCCGTGTATATTGACCCTGTGGAGCTTCTGACGGACAGTTCTGGTGGAAACAGGAGAGCTGAGGTGCACATTTAATTCTGCCGTGATTTGGGCAGCCGTGGTTTTATTTTTTTTGGATACAATCCGGGTTAGCACCAGAACATCCCTTTCAGACAGCTTCCTCTTACGTCCACAGTTAATCCTGTTGGATGTGGTTCGTTCTTCTTGGTGGTATGCTGACATTATCCTGGATACCGTGGCTCTTGATACATCACAAAGACTTGCTGTCTTGGTCACAGATGTTCCAGCAAGACGTGCACCAACACTTTGTCCTCTTTTGAACTCTGGTATGTCCCATAGTGTTGCGTTATTGCAATATTTTGAGCTAAACTGTGCTCTTACCTGCTAATTGAACTTCACATTCTGCTCTTACTGGTGCAATGTGCAATTAATGAAGATTGGCCACCAGACTGGTCCAATTTGACAAGTGATGTCAGGTAATTTCGCTCACGAATAATAAAATAATGTAATACTAATATTAATACTGTGACTAATCTTCTTGTGTTCACATGAACTTGTGATATTTATCATGAGCAACATTACATGAAACGTGAAGCACTGAGTGAGTGAGTTACTGAAGAGTGACTGCAAGCCTGTTTCTACTGCCACCAAGGGTTAACTTGAACTAAGATTAAACTTATATAGGTAAACAATAAACGCTGCACAGTGAGACCTGGATTATGAATTATAGAAAGTTAGTTGTAATTTAAATGCTAACTTATTAGAATCCTAAATCATCAGCAATTCACAAATTAACCAGTTATCCATGTATATAACACAGATAGCTTATGGTAGTCGTTGCTACAGTTAATGTCTAATTTCATAGTACATCAGCTAGTAAGATAGGTTCCCTGAGCCAACCTGCCTCAGCGTAGTGCTAGTCAACACACTATAACAAAACTGGTAGTTCTTCTTCAAGCGTGTAAAGCTGTAAAATAAACGTACATTAGTGCCAGTTTGATAAGATGCAGCAGATGTTTTCAGATCACTCAGAGAAAGTAGATGCTAGTGACACGAAACTGGATAAAGAAACTGGATGACTTCATAGCCTTCTTTGTTAACTTCTCTCCACATTCCTTACACAATGGATTTAGGGCATTACTATCCTCCATGACGATACATTGGTATTTTGTATAGCTGTCATCCTATTTTACTTGGAATTTTACTTGGTGATTTTCTACAATATTGTTTTTTATAATATATATTATATATATTATATTTATAATATAATAATTTTTATTTCTTCACATCATAGACTATACAACTAAAAAACCCAGCTCTAAAAGAGTTGGGGCACTATGTGAAATGGTAATGAATTACAGTGATTAATAAATTGTGTTTGAGCTGTATTGTATTAAAAACAGTAGAAGACCAATATTTTACATTTTATTTTTTGAACCATGCTATTTTTGTAAATATGTGCTAAACTTTATATGTGATGTCTGCAACATGTTCCTAAAATGTGGCTCATTATGCACTTAAGAGGGTGAAGTAGACTACCCTAAAATTGGTCTGACTGCTCACTGAAGAGGCGAGCCTTGACTCATTCTTGATCATAAAGGACTCTTGACTTTCCTGAATGTTCCTTTTTATAACCAAACATAATTGCATCACCTGTTTGAGATATTTTTAAACATGTCGCATGCTTAATTTACTCCTGTTCCAACTTTTTTGAAACGTACTGCAGACATCAATTTCAGAATTAACATATAGTCACAAAAAAGAATGATGTGGACAAAAATAAAATGTTACATATCTTTGTATTTTTTTTTCTTTAAAAAATAGGGTAATGTAGATTTATAAATCACTGATTTCAGTGATGGTGAGAGACAAACAGGCTGAAATCTTTAGTCTCTGAAATATATAGACGTGTATATAGAAGTTTGGAGATACAGATGCTTACTGCAGTTCTATTATACAAAAAATTATAACCTTACATTTCATGTTGTTGCTGTCCAAAGAATAACGTGTCTCCATTTTTGATTTTCATTTTTCTACGTCATTTAAACACGGCAGCTGCAGTTTACATTCTGTAAAACTTTCATGATGAATGGACCAATAGAAATGCTCCAAAGATTTCTGGTTCCATTGACGTACATTGAAAGTAAGACAGGTTTTGCCCACTGTTTTTTGTCTTTTTTTTTTTTTGACAGCGACGATATCTAAATAAATAATATTAAAAATCGATGACTGTGCACATTTATAATAACTGAGTTTCTCATGAATTTGAAAGAATTTTTTGCCCATGTTCTGGAAAATTTGTTCAGCCTCCCAGCTACGCAGCATTGACTTAACTTATTTGTGGGTTAGTTTAAAAGCCGAAATGACATTGATTCACTACTGACCTGTACATTAAACAGTTAGCACTTAGCACCCCGGCATCAGCCGACCTCTGACACTGTTCACTATGCATGTTTGATTGAACAGGACCAGCAGCACACAGCATCCCTCTATCCCTCCAGAGCTGACTGAGAGATCTGCCCACACATTATGCATTACACAGAATGTATTACATTAGCTAGATTTGTATATATAATTTCCACGTAAATACACGCAAGTCCACTTTCAGCTTCATTTTGGCTGGTTGCTGTGATATATCCTGTTTTGTGAAAGAATGAAAAAGTTAAAATTCCTGATAATTAATTTAAAATAAAAATAAGAAGAAAGAATGAAATCAAAGATTGAATTATTTATTTATTTATATTTGCTGCACAGTAACATGGGAAATCAAAGGAAAAAGCTTTTCCTAAACTGAGTGGGGCTTTAAGATCACAAACTCTGTAAAGTTGTATTTTTAGCAAAGCTAACAAGAATTCTGTTTCTGTGCCGCGGCTCGTAAGCTACTGATCAAGGCTTGGTGAGATCAGGTGTTAAAGCAGAGGGACTCATTTTACCACTGTGCTGCAGCCCTGCAGAACTGAACTAATGAAGCAGTGTTGCTCAGCTAATCAACTGCATACTGTGTTGTGCATTTTACTTCCCTGCGTTCTGATGTTGCATGTAAGCAAATGTTTTCTGCATGAGCTTCTAAAAGTCTTCTAAAGTTTACTCAGTTCAATCTTTCAAACTCGTAGTTCTAAGTGATGTTACGTGTGAATCATCAAACGCTTTCGAGTGTTCCTCGTTTGTGCAGAAGTCCTGGTGGGGGGGTGGTTAGGTTCTTTTAACTAGTTTTCTTCTGTAATTATGAGTAGCAAGAATAGAATGCAGTGTGGGAATGAACAGATGGTGCAAATCTGGGAATAAACAGCCAACACTCATGGATATCTGACAGTCTGTTAACATTTATCAGTCTGACAGTAACTAGTGGCTCACCTTGGTTGCAGAAATACAGGCTGAACATGTAAACTCAAAACATCATCAGTGTCAAAACATGTAATCATGTTCTAACCCTTAGCACAAGGATAACCAGACACATAGGTAGATTAATCAAAAGGCAAATATATAGACAAATCACAGGCAGACAGGTGGACATATGCACACATATATTCATTCAGTCCTGTTGCCACAGATATATAAAATTAAGCATACAGTCATGAAGTCTTCTTTTACAAATATTTGTGAAAGAATGGGTTGTACTAAAGAGCCAACTGAATTCCTGTGTGGTTCTGTAATAGGATGCCACCAGTGCAACAAGCCAGTTTATATAATTTCTTTTCTCCTAGATATTCCACGAACAGCTGGACGTGGGGTTACTGAAAAGTGGAAGTGTTTAGAAAGCACAGCAACTCAGCCTCAAAGTGGGAGACCAAGTAAAATTATGAGACAACCATGAGACATATACGCCAACGCTCTGCTGACTCAATAACTTCCAAACCTCCTCTGGCATCAACATCAGCACAAGGATTGTTCACAGGGAGCTTCATGACATGGATTTCCATGAGCAAGCAGCTGCAGTCTTATATCACGAAGCATAATAAAAGGCATTGGATGTGTGTAGTGATGTAAAGCGCCGCTACTGCACTCTGGAGCAGTGAAAATATGTTGTCTTGTGACTATTCACTCATTCTCTAATTAGCAGTCTGATGGACAAGTTTAGTTAATGGCAGGAGGATGTTAATCGCCTGACTGCACTGTGCTGACTATAAATTTTGGTGGGGGAGGGATAATGCTATGGGGTTGCATGCTTCCAGCTTTATAAGAACTGTTTGGGGAAGGTCCCAGTCAGTTTGAGCATAACTCTGTGTCCCAGTGCCAGGTCCATAAAGCCATGTTTGGGTGAGTTTGGTACTGAAGAACTTGACTGGTCTGCCCTGACGTCAACTCCATTAAACACATTTAGTATGAACTAGAATGAAGATTGTGAGCCAGGTTTTCTCATCCAACATCAGCATATAATCTCACAAATGTTCTGGATGGAAAAAAAAAGTGTCATGTGTAGGTGTCCCAATACTTTTGTCCATGTAGCATGAATAAAGGCAGACTGGCCATATGGACACCTTACCAGTCTCCAATCTATTAAGAATTAATTTCCATTTAATCAACAGAACATTTGTAAGGTCAGAACTGTTGGCATAACGCTGGCAGCATATAATGGTCTAATCTGTCGTTGTATGCTGCAACATCATCCTTCACCGGAACACAGCAGCACAAAGCCTGAAAAACAGCCCCAGACAGCTCTACTGCTGGCACTATACATTCCAGTAGGTAGCGTTCTCCTGGCATCTGTCAAACCCAGATTTGCCCATTTGACTGCCAGGTAGTGAAGAGTGATTTATTGTTGTAGCGAACATGTTTCCAGTAGCAGTGGGCTTTGCACCACTCTTGGCATTGTGCGTTGTGATCTTAGGCTTGATTGCAGCTGCTTGGCCATGGAAACCCTTATTTTGATCCTGTGGTGTTGCTGGGCATTAGAGCTATAATACCCTATTCCCATTAAAGGTTGGCACAGACCGGACGTGTTATGTCACATTGAGCAGCGTCCAAAAATTTGAAACTATTGTTTTCAGTGGAGGTACGCAGATCGACTGTGCTTTGCTGTGCGCCGCCTCCTAGCGACTCTGAGCACTGTTTAACTCCTTAGCGCGTCACAGCATGCCACAGTATATTTTGCCATTATTACATTAAATTAGTGCAATATTGAAAGATACAGTAAAACAATGACACCTTGTTTGAAACTCATACAGAGATAGGCAGCTGGTCTTTTAGATTAACAAACTGATGCCAACGGTCTACTACTTTAGCTAATGTTACTAACCTAACCTTTTTCAGCCTGTATCTCTGTGTTTCTGAAATGGTAGTAAACCTAAGTGTGGTATGTGAGGCTGAAAGCTTAGTTTCTTCAAATTACATGTATAGATTGTACAATGAACTTGAAGTTTGGGTTTATCAGCTCACCCTGCCGGTATTCAATTGTATGTACTTTGCCATGTAAAGCAATACAGTGCTGTGGCCACTGTGCATTGACCGTAACTCGCTGATAATAAGCTTTATTGAAAAGGTCATGTTTTTGCTGGTTTTTTTTTTTTGTTTTGTTTTTTTTTTTACAAAATATCTAAACTGAACCAGAGTCAGGTATGTCAATAACCATGCCCTGTCTGCCACTTTAACACAACAGTGAGTCTTTATGGTTGGATTATTAGACTGTGTAAAAAACAGCCTGGAGTTTTTTTTACTAACTCTGCCCTGTACTAACTCTGTTGTGTTCTTCTTACAAACCATATCATTACACCTTTATATAATAAAAAGCGTACTTTTTATAATCATATAGCAGTAACAAATCAAACAGGAACAGTAACTCCGGTATAGAGAGAGGAAGAGAGTGGTTGCTAAGAATGACGCTAAGTAGAGCTTGGAGGAAAAGCAGATTCAACAAAATGCTTTTTTAAATGCATATGACTAAAAAAGTAAACTTTTATTTTGATTGCCTTAGTTAAATATAAGTTATATGAGGGTGTAATTAGATTATTTGGAGACATAGGTAGGACACAACAAATACATAAAATAGTACATAATTATGTTAATGTAAAGAGCATGTTTTTTTAATAGTACAGGAATGCTCTTTATACTACATGTACACAGTAACATCATTCTAATTGCAAATATTTATGTATATTTATATAATATAGAAACTGAAACCACTTTACTCATTTGCTTGAGACGCCTCAAAGGAATTGTAGCCAACAATAGATATATATACACACACACACACACACTTAGAAATTACAAAAATCTGTATCTCCACATGGTAACTTCTTCAGTCAGTTAAGTAATTTGAGTAAATTCTATCCGTCTGTTCATCTTGAAATTTTACCCCAAGGCCAGGTTCATTCTTTCGCTTTTATGTTTTTTTTTCTTATTTACATACACCAATGTGTCATGATATGCTATAACATGGCAAGAAATGAGAATGTACACATCATTTACACACCACAACGCTGATGCACATTCTCACTCGGCTTCTTGTTCTGGACCAACCAAAGAATGCAGAAAACGTTCCCCAAAAGCAGCCAGCAGTTGGTCTCACGGAAGCAGTTCAACTGGCTGTAATGAAAATGTAGTGTTAACTTCAACAGGAAACCGCCACTGCAGGATTTAAAAATATATGAATGACACATAAAAATAGAAACACTTAAACGAGCACATAAAGGTCTTTACTACCTTCAAATTAATTTACACCCTCAACACCCCCACTTCCCATGTCATTCTATATATATATATATATATATATATATGTGTGTGTGTGTGTGTGTGTGTGTGTGTGTGTGTGTGTGTGTGTGTGTGTGTGTGTGTGTGTAATGTCATTAATGCATATCTGTATTAACATGGTACGTAATATATATCCTGCTTCATTTTTGGATGTGTGTACATGTGTGGGTGGATGTGTGAGAGAGTTAGACAAGAAGCGAGAGAGAGAGAGACAGAGGGAGTGAAGCCAGGCAGCCGGTGCCCTGGGGTTTAATTAATGCAGCACACTGTGCACCCATATGGCCTCATGTGATTACATGTAAAACTGAGTTATATGTGATCAGGAGTAAAGCCAGGCTGCTGTAATATTGAATCCGCTTTCTCTGTGCTCTAGTTTTACCTTATATTTACAATTCTCGTCTCTTTCTTCTCTTTTGCTTCATTAATTAATTGACTATTTATTTCTTCATGCATTGGTCTTTGTGCTGGAAGCAACATATAAACTGCATTAGGATAATAGTGTGTGCATGGAGAGGAGGCATGCGATTCTCCACAGGGTTCAAACCACACACACTAATAAAATGTGCTGTAATTTAAACAATAACAACATTAATAATGCAGTTAATGTTACTACATAGTTATTTAATTAATTGTTTATAATATTTCTGTTACAACATTAATGTTTAATTTATATTCTCTGACTGTATCTGAAAAAACATGGCAAAAATGTAAATGATCTTTATTTCCTTGCACAAAACAAGTGTGTGTACAACAACACCCTTTATTCAAATTTGAATAATCCCACAATTTCTCCTCTTCTACATACATACATTCCCAAAATTGAAAGTGCAGAATCTGCACATTCGATTGAATTTCTGTGCTTGATTTTAGCAGCACTGGGTCTAATGTTTGTAACTGGAAGACGTGGCATTACTGATAATGGAGAAAAAAGAACACATAAAATACAGTATACGTACTGCGATGGATGTGGCAGGGGTTTTCTGGACCACACATTTAAACACATTAACATCACCCGCGCATGCTCAGTTAGAAGGTCCAGCTCTCCTCAGAAGAGAAACTTTTCAGCACAAATGTGCCCCTCTATGCCTATAGGAACAAGCCCAGTGAATACCAACACCTAAACTTTTTTCCAACTGTGAAGCATAGGGACTTTGCTGCCTCGGGTCATGTATGTCTTTTAAACACTGAGGGGACTGTGTATACAAAGTGTATCAGAATATTTTACAGGAGAGTGTTGGGGCAGCAGTCAGTGACCTTGAGTTAAAGAGACATTAGGTGATGCAAGAAGACAAAAAGTAACTAAAGAGTTGCAGGAAAAGACGAGGGTTCGTATTTGGGAGTGACCAAGTCACAGTCCTCAACTTAACCCCATTGAGATGCTGTGGTATGAAGAGGACAAGACCTCCCAGAAATACTGAGGAACTTATTTGCAGGAAGGTGGTGCAGTTTTTCTTAGCAACACTGGGTAAATTACTTATTTACAGCTACAGGAAACTTTTGCTGTTAAAGTGGGATCTACAGGTTATTAAACACAAGGGTTCACTTTTTCTAACTACTGTCAATGATACTTAATGTGCTCACTGAAAACTATGAAAGTACTACTGTTTGTGTGTGTTAATAGTTTAGTTAGATTGTGTTCGCCTATAATTTTGACTTAGATAACTATCAGACCGCGTGTTATTATTTTAATCATTATTATTTTATTATTATTCTTCAGTAACTACATGAACAGCAATGCAAAGAAAGTGGAAGAAGATATATTCTTAAGTGGTACTTAATAAAATTATATATTATAATATTATAAATATTTATTTATTTATGGGAATTTAAAGTATATCTTGCTCAAAAAGACTAGGGTGTATATTCAGGATTTACCACCAGTGACAAAAAATGTTATTAATGATGATTTGTAATCACAAAAAAGATACTAAGCATTCTTTTGCCACCTTGAGACTTAATCAACTTTCCAGATTTATGAGGGCTGGTAATGCAGATGATTTTGATATAATGAGGTTTCAGAATTGAAAAGAATCTTTTCCGTCTGGAGTTTCAGAGACCCCTCAGTGCTTAAAGTTGGGGAAAAAAGTGTCGGTATTCCCATACACATGTTGGAGTGTGTATCAGCTGGTGTCAGCAGTGAATAGTAAACAGTCTTGCTGTTTGGAGCCGATACAGTGAATGTGCAGCTGTACAGCCTTTTGTGAATGCTTTTGCTTACCGTAGTTTCATTGTGGCTAGGCATTGGTTCCTGTTTAGTGAATGCATGTGCCCAAGGACCTGATTTGCGAGGGAGCATGAATTTGAAGGGGAACTGAATCAGATACAATACTGGCAGTTTGTGAGACACACCAGTATGCAAAGATAAAAGTCACACCATTACTGCTTACCAGTACCGACCTATTTTAAACACTAACTCTGGTGTAAAACATGCACGCACACACACACACATTTAGTACTGTGCAAAAGTCTTAGGCACATAAGATTATTATTTTTCTTCACGCTTAGCAATATGTGTATTTTCACCAGTAAGAACACCAGATGTCATTGGAACAGATGTAAATTAGCATGAATACAATCAAAGTAACGTAAGTACCTTATTGTGAAAGACTTGGATATTATCTTATGCACATCTTTAAAGAACAAAGTTTAGTTCCAGATTTCTCCTGGACGCTCCAGACAATGTATGGATGTATTCAGTTCCTTTAGCAGCAATCTTGATTTAGCTTAATGAAGTGCTGAGCAGTCACAGCAGGTATTAGAAAAGAACTTTAAATAATACTGGGTTGCCTTACGAAAAAGCTTGGAAAGGCTTAAATAAACACACTGACATATGAAAAACCACATATTCAGGAAGAATATTTGTGGCTGTGAAAGTTTCCTGAAGATCACTATTGAAATACTGGTAATATTAAACAATGTTTAATTCAAAGACATACATAGATCTTAGATGAGAGATGTTATGTTTGGTGAAAGAGCTATGAGTTTGGCATTGGGGCGGCATTATGACGGCGGAGGCGGTGAGGCAGCGAAACTTTCTTCTCCGGAGTGATGGAGCTCCATCCAGTACCTTTGTGATGAGTTGAAGCGATCAGTACCAGACCTTACTACTGCTTACTACTGCAGTTTGTGTGTGAATGAAATCAAATCTTCACAGCAATGCTACATTGTCTAGTGTAAAGCAGTCCCAGAGGAGTGGAGGTTATCACTCGAACAAAGGAGAGCAAACTTTCCGTTAATCCCCTCGAGACCTGAAGAAACACTGGATGAGCTGGTGTCTACAAACTTATGGATATCGTGGCTGTCCATCAAAAACCAAATATCTCCATGTTTTGCGTTTTTAGGTTTATACATACTTTGATCTTTGGTCATCATTTCATGATGAATGGACAAATGGAATTGTTCAGAAACTGCTTTAAACAAAATGCCTTTCTGTTAATTTACATTAAGTGTAAAGACCATTTATGTCTTCTGCTAAAGTTAAAGTTATCATTTTGCAGGTACTTGTTTTTTTTTTGGACAGTGTAGAGTGTCTGTAGAAGGATAACACTAACCATAGCCAGAGAGATACTATATGTATGGCTTTCATTAAATATTTACTTTTAAATGATAACTTGCTGCCAGTTGGAATAATAGTTTAAGCAGAAGAGCGAGCTAAAACCACCTCTGTTTCCTCTTCTATTTAACATTCTTACCGTCTCCCTACGGCAGGAGGATAGAATTGCGATGATAATGAAAGCTGACAGAATCCATAAAGCTTCACTCTATGCAGACTTCATATTATGCAATATATCACAGACACTTTTAGTTAAAGTGATATGGAATTTCCTACAGTGGGAAACGCTGTTTTGGTATGTTCACCACATACATTATCTGCCAGCCTGTGAGATATCATAGTGACTTTGACCTATAAAAGCGCCCACTATAACGCAAAGGTTATAGCCCATCAGACAAATAGTAATAGATGTACGTACTGCAACAGTACTCCCTACAGACCCACTCTTCTTTCATCTGCTGAAACATTTCATTTCCCCTCTCTGTAAGGGTCTTTTTTTTCTTTTGGATTGTATAGCTTAAAAAAAACAAAATCAGTTAATACTTTCTAAAGCATTTTTTTCCTCTGTCAAAGTATGCAATAAATGTGTAGATTAAGAATTATCAATCTATCAATCAATCCATCCTTCAACTTCTATGCAAACTCACAATTCACTGAGGGTGATTCTCTTTTACAATGCAGTTCAACATTATACAAAAAAACAAGGGACTGAAAAGAGTAACCCTACATTCATGATAGTAAAAGTCAATATATACATAAAAACAAATGAAAATAAGGAGAGTTTAAAGGCACACTTTGTTATTTGTATTTGGTTTTTCAGTTTAAAACATTTCAAAATGAACTACAATTATGAAGAGTTTATGTATGGTAGAGATGTTTACTACTACCAAGTAATCCTGCTAACCATCTGACTCATAATAAAACTTCATACCTGAAGAGGAACATCACCCTTTAGTCCAACGTGAGAGGATGAAGAAGTAGCATTGCCCTGGCAGCATAATCTAAACTCTTGTCAATCATGCAGAAGGACAGGTAGCCAATGAAATGAAGACTACACACAATGTTGTCTGAAGATCTTGGCAAACGATCATTATGACCACAAACAAGACTTAACATTGCTGTTGGTTTCAACCACTGCTGACAGCTGTTGGCTGGGATGTTTGATGCTGAACATGAAAGGTTTCTTCTCGACAAGTACGTTAATGCTAACATTGAGGAGACAGGACTGTCCATTTCATTGTTTCTTATGATAGAAGTAGACACCACAACTTTCTGGAGATATGTTACTCCCTGTTTGGATTTGGAGGGTTTGTGCCATCTTACATTTATTTCCTTAAGGCAAATAAGATTTGCAAATCAAAACAAACATATTTAGTAATAAAAACAAATAAATAACTGAGCAGGGTACAAAGACAGTAAGATACTAAGAAAGTAATAGTAATGATAATAAAAAGATCTAAATTGACACATATAAAAGATAATAATAATAATAATAATAATAATCCCACTAGTTGGGGACAAAGGGGCGGGGCATGGACAGGTCACCAGTCCATCGCATTCTCGCACACACCTACAGGCAATTTAGAGTGACTGATCATCCTAACATGCATGTGTTTGGACTGTGGTAGGAAACCAGAGTACCCGGAGGAAACCCACTCAAGCACAGGGAGACCAGGAATCTAACCTGGATGCAGCATAATTATCATCATTATCATAATAATAATAATAATCATAATAATAATAATAATAATAACAATAATGATGAAAAATAAATGACTCAACTGAAAATAAGTGAATAAATCAGTAAGCTGAGTGGATGTGGTTGGAAATTAAACATATGAAATGGTTGAGGGACACCAGTGATTCCTGTAATAAGTTCCAGCTCGCTGGTGCACCGAAGCTAAAAGCAGATTTTCCCAGTTCAGCAAAACCTCTCTGCACCTGAAGGTTGATCCAGTCAGTTGAATGAGTTTAATAATTTCCATTGTTCACAGAGAGCATTAATAGCATGTCAGATGGCCTGTGGCCGCTGAGCGCTCTGTAGATGAAGTGTGTTTCCCGACGCACTACCAGAGAGGACCAGCCTACTTTTTGGATACAGTGTGATGAGCATACAATGATGAGCAGTGTAGGGGTCTCTGGTGATAAATCTCAGAGCTCATTGAAAGCCTGAATCTGAGGGCTTGAGGCTGTTAACGGGCGATTGTTTATTACAATATAATCCATTACTGATAATAGAGTAGGCTTAGCAATCCTTTTTTCCCAGTATGCACTGTATCAAAACACGTTTTGTTTTGATCAAAGAAATGGAGCTTCTGCCTTAAAATGCTAACTAGTTTAGATATGATATTTAAATGTAAATTTCTCATCCTGCCAAATGCCAAGGTACTTGTATTCAGTGACCCTGTCAGTTCTGGATCCCTTCAGGGTTTTAAGATTTAATGAGTTAAAAAGCTTAAAGTTGTGGAAAACAGCATACATTCGGTCGTCTTCTCATTTAAAATGTATTTATGCTTATAAAGAGCTGTTTGTAAGGCATCAAAGAAACCCTATAGTTGTTCTGCTGCTGGCTGTACAGAATTAGCAGAACAGCATAACAAAGTGTCATCTACTTATATATCTACTCTACTATATATATATATGTGTGTGTGTAGTGCCCCGATTTTCTCTAAAACCAGATTGATAGCTGCACAGTTTGCCTAACAATGACTTGAGTTGGTCATTCACTATGGTTCCTTAAATTGTGGAAAATTAGAGGTAGGTCTATAATTGAGATCTGCTGCATCACGTGTGGCAGAATGATATGAACAATGTGAAGGAGTTGAATGTGAGGGATGGTTGTGGGGGGTGCTGGAGCTCTCATCGCTCGGAAGGACTGTGGCTCACAGCAGGGTTAATGACATACATAATACCATATCAGTATCATTTATTCCTCAACTGCCTAAATTTGAGTCAATGGTCTCTATCCTTGGTTCATCAGGCAAATATCTGATCTATTTTCTTCTTTTAAATAGGGTAGAACTTTCAGGAGCGAGCCAGAGACTAGATCAGTCCTGAATTCTGTATTTTTGAAAGGAGCATGTTTATTAACTTCAGGAATGTTTTGCTGAAATAGTCTAGTACCCTGTTGATGTCTGAAATGTCAAATATGGAGGGAATTCAGCTCAGTGCTACGTCAGCAATAACAGATTTTTTTAATTAAAGGGGAATGTGTAGTCATTTGAGCAGACTCTGCTGGTATTAGTCAGTTTATTAGATTTATTTAATTATATTATATGCATTTGTTTTTGATGAAATAATTAACAATATTAACAGTTGAACAAGCCTGATCCTAGTTAATGCTGCTATGCTCATTCTGTCTCTCCTCTTTCTTCTATTTTGTCATCTGTATGCATATATTTTGTGTATATATATATATATGCCCTCTCTCCCTGTCTATATATATTCTCTCTATATATTTTCTCATCTTTTTTCTCTCTCTCTCTTTCCCTCCATGACCTCTTTTCTGTTTCTCACTCTTTTTCTTTATATTTTCTTTCCACTCACCTTCAATTTTTCTCTCTCTCTTTCAGTGTCTTCTCTTTCTCTTTCAAACTCTCTTTGTTTCTCTATTTCTCTTTCTTGCTCTATTTCTCTCTCTCTCTCTCTCTCTCTCTCTCTCTCTCTCTCTCTCTCTCTCTCTCTCTCGCTCTCTCTGGGGTATGTAATTTGACCTTGACACAAAGCAGTGTGATTAGGCTGGAGGAAATCAATACCAAAAAATGTCACAGTCAATCAAATGTGGAATGAATTATTGGGCCGTGCTGTTGTCATTGCTCTGGCTATTTCAGATCCCGCCGGCTGCGCTCAGATATGCATTTGTTTTCTGAAAACATGAATCCTTAAACATGCACACACTCACACACTTGCTGTGCAGTGTTACATGTGCGTGCTGATGCGGATTAGTGTATGCATGGATGAGTGTGCGTGTGTGCGTGTGTGTGTGTGTGTGTGTGTGTGTGTGTGTGTGTGATTGAGGTGGTGTGCGAGTGTGTTTTGGTGAGCATTTCTCTTCTCCACACCACATCCTCCTCTCCGCTTTCTGCTTTGTCCTGCTTCACACATCACTAGCGTTAGCAGCCTGAGGGAACAGTTCAGCACCTCCCCCTCTCTCATTCTCTGTTCCCCTCCCTGCAGGCACTCAGGGTGAGAGAGTGAGTGTGTGTGTGTGTGTGTGTGTGTGTGTGAGTGTGAGCTTGTGTGTGAGATATGTGCACACATGTTAATATGTGTTGCTGTAGTGGGATTTGAGATTTGACCATGCAAGGGGAGATGGTGAATTTAATGATTTTGTCTGTGTGTGTGTGTGTGTGTGTGTGTGTGTGTGCGCGCATATGTAATTAGCTCTTTGTGGGGACCAAATGTCCTGAACTACCAAAATGTTTTTTTTCTGTGGACTACAATATATCATCGCTGTCCAATAAAAAAACAAAAAACAAAACAAAACAAAAATGTCAACTTTACTGGAGAGGCCAAAAACACTATTTACTTTTAATGTAAGTCAATGGCACCAGAATTTGTTCCAAGCTATTTTGGAGCATTTCTTTTGGTCCAGTCATCATGAAAATTTCACACAATATAAAGGGCAGCTGTCGTGTTCAAACGATGTAAAAAAATGAAAATCGCAAAAAATGAACTAATGAACATTAGCATATATATATATATATATATATATATATATATATATATATATATATATATATATATATATATATATATTTGTGTGTGTGTATGTTTTGTGTAAATGAAAGCTAATGTTCATTTACTTGTTTCATTTTGAACAAAAGTTTATATCCCTGTAGATTTCTCAATGTAAGTGTCATAAAAAGTGTGTGTGTGTGTGTGTGTGTGTGTGTGTGTGTGTGTGTGTGTGTGTGTGTGTGTGTGTGTGTGTGTGTGTGTGTGTATAACTGTCCAAGTCTTCTGCATCTCCCCAAGTGAAACACACTCACTCACTGCCACTGTAAAAGGTCACTGGATTTATTTCAGGCAAATACGTATCAGTGCGTCTGTGGAGCAGCTCCAAGCAAATCCCACCACACAGCCCTCACACCCGCCTTCACGCACACACACGCACACACACAAAACACCCATGTAGATACACGAGAGGAGCTGCAGGAGCTGACAAGGTGGTTTTGATTATCTGTGCCTTTTCTTTCCCTCTCTCAGTCACCTGGGAAGAGTGTTACGCCTCAGAAATCTGGAAGCCGTAAAAGGGAGAGAGAGAGCGAGAGACAGAAGAAAAGCGGAGAACTTCAGAGGCAGGAGGGCAGGAAAAAGGCCTCTGACCTGCCCTACTCTTTCTTTTTCTCCCTTTGGTCTCACAACCCCCCTTCTTTTAGGGGTCCCTTCCCACCATTAGGCCAAAATTACCCAGAGGTCAGCGGGGCTGAGAGAAACCCAACAGAGGTGGGGAGGTTGGGGATTGGATTTCACCCCAAAGTGTAAAAGGAAAAGTGTCCCAAACTTGTTAGAAAGTAAAAGAAAAACAGGTAACCTATAATGTCAGAGCTGTTGCTGGTTTGTCTTTTCCGATACCAATACTGGTGAACCATTTCCAGTAGGAGTGGTGGTGGGTGGGTGGGGGGTTTGTCATACAGTGGTTAGTGTCTGTCCCAGCTATAGAGTGGAAGTTGTCTGGTTACTCTATATATAATGTCTCAAATACTACTAACATCAAACCTGAATTTTTCACATTAGACAACTTATTTAAAACTGTAAAATACTGTTAATAATTGTAAATAATGTATATAACATGCTGCAGGTTGTAAAGGATTAATTAGAAAATAGAGAGATAAGATGCACAATGAAAAGACAAGATAAATAGACATTATGACTATCCTTCAGTGTTGATAGTAGCTAAGTTCTATTATTAAGAAACTGGATCTTCTGTATGTAAAAGTATTCAAAGAAAAATTCAAAGAAATGTGTAAGTCAATTCAAGTCTAGTTCACTAAAGAATTGAGTCCATCAGAGTAACGTTAATAGCAGTGTTTAGCTTTGACGCTCAGAATACAGCAGCCTAACATCGCCTGTAGTGATGAATAACAAGCAGTGTTCCTATGTTTATTAATGTTAATTTATTAGAAATGTCAGTTGCACTATGGCTGAAGTAATGTTGATAAGTTTTTAGATATAAACTCATTGTTTACTGGTTTGAAACTGACTGAAAGGAGTCTGTGTTTTGTAGTTTAATTAAGAAATTAAGAAAAATTCTGGGATTGTTACTTTGTTTTTGTGGACAATAGTGACGCGGGGCGTGGTGTGACAGCGTAGATTTATAGGTCCCCACCAATGTCGAGAGCAAATCTACGCTTCCTGTATCTATATGAGGGTCCCAATAAAGATTGTTGGGGGACTGGTCAACATAGACTTCTTGCAGCACAGGCCGAAGTGTGGTTACTCCACCTCCACTGGATTTTGACCATGACTGCTGATAGTAATCCACTTTACATATCCAATTTACATAATTTTTACTTCTATTAGTTTTGTTTGTTATCATACTCTACAATTACCAATACAACTTGATGCCATGGCAGAGGGGTTAGAATGAATTAAACTTTTAATGGTCTTTACAACAAAACATTAAAGTCACTCACTATGGGATTATTTTCGTGTACATTTTTTTGTGGGTCAACATTTGTCTAAAAAAGAAGAGTCAGTTAGCTTTTCAAGTATTTAAGCTAGTTCAATACAAGCAACACATCTCTTCTACAAATGAAGACATATACCCAACCGTTACTGTTTATGTACAAAGTAGATAAAGTGCAAATGTTACAACTAATCCCAGAGGTGGGGTTAACTGTAACAGTCTGAGGAGCCAGTTGTAACAATTGTCAGGTAAAGTGATGGAAACGCAGATAACACAATACAATTTTATGTTGTTTAATCTAAATGCATAAACACACAAATTTAATGTGATTAGTGAAAAAAGGCTGTATGAAATGTGACAAAGTAGAATAGAAACTATCAACACACAAATATTAAAAGCCATTTTATTTACAGAATATCTACAGGGCATTTATGGAATTGAGCTTACCAATTGACAGTTGAATGAATTTAATTGGAGGATACAGATTTTTCTCACTGGTTACTTTGGGAGGCTTGGATGTAGCGGCTTGTTAAAATAACTGCTGGGTAACGGCTGTACTTTAGTTGGTATAAAATTGAAATTTGGTTGCAAAATTGAAGTTTGACAACTAACACTTAATGGTGTGAACTGGAAAGTACAACAATCAAACTACTAAGACCTGAGGTTCAACCTTTTGCCTGCAGCAGAAAGCAGCTAAGCTAAACATGGGCCATGTTATTGGTAATGCTAAGGATACTTGGAGGCAGGCTGATAAAAAGTTTGGTATTACACTCTCCAGTTTGGCTGAAAATAATGGCCAAAGCCTTTATGTCATGGTCTAAGGCCAATATATTCTTGGGATGACGGTTTTAATGTCCATAGCTTCTAACAATTTAAAGACTTAAAGGTAATCCCATTTCACCCCAGACCTCTATTACTTACTTACTACTACTTACTTACTCTGCATCCTACAGGATGGTATCTACTATTTATAATAAACTCATTCTAAAACACTCCATGTGCTTGGAATACCAAAGAGCTGGACCCATGACCTAGACATAGACATCTCAGATTTGGAGGGATATATCCCTCTAACCATTTTGTTTACCATCTTAATTTACACAAAGACGTTATATTACCCCACACTGTGCATTGACACTTTCAACTGATACACTTTGTTCTAAATGCTTTCTGAACACTTATGTATATTTTCTGGTAGTGCCCCTGCACGCCAAAACATCTCTGGGAAACAAGAGCTTCTCTGCTCTCTTGTCTTTTAGAAGCCTTCCTTTATGTCCAGCCTTGATTCTGCTCAGAGTTAATGCAGTGCTCAGCTTGAAACAGCATCAAAAGAAAATAATAATGGCTTCTTTGACAGCAGTGAAGAAAGCTATATTAAAATGTCACGCAGAGCCGAGTGTGCACTTAAGATCTACATGCCTGCACTGTTTTATGGATGTTTTGTTATATTGATGCTGGTGTCGTTTGGTCTGCTGCAACTGGCTTGGTCAGGAAAAGTACGGAATAGTATGTGTTTCTCTGTGTGTCATGTTCTGAGGGGTGTTACACAAAGCAGGATTTCTCAGTTAGCCACGTAACTGAAGATAAGGACTATCCAATAAGAATGGCCCTTTGGACTTTTCCTATTGGACAGGCTTGACTTTGAGTATGTTATCTGGTTAACTTAGAGGTCCTGTTTTGTAGAATCCCCACTGCCCAGCCCACCCCCAGGTTGTTTTTTATTTATTTTTTATTGTTTATTAGGAGTGGCGGCATGGTGGTGTAGTGGTTAGCACTGTCGCCTCACAGCAAGACACTCCGGGTTGGATTCCCGGTCCGGGCAGTTCTGTGTGAAGTGAGCATGTTCTCCCCGTGCTTGAGTGGGTTTTCTCTGGGTACTCCGGTTTCATCCCACACGTCCAGGTGTGTGTGTTGGCCATGCGATGGACTGGCGAACTGTCCATGGTGTACCCCGCCTTCGCCCGATGACGCTGGGATTGGCTCCAGTAAACCCCGACTAGTGGGATGATGGATGGATGGATAGATGTTTATTAGGAATATTTTCATAACAAAAAGTAAACTAATGAGGTGAGGGCGTGCTACACTACAACTAGATAGACTGATTCAAATAATATATGTACGAATTCTGTGACTTATAAACAACTTAGTTTCTTCAAGCTGAATATCAAGAAATATCTGTCCAGTTGCTGTCAGACTTTGCCAATGACATTGCTACATGAATACGAGAACAAAACTAAAAACCAGGAAAGAATTCAAACAAAGAAATATCTTATATATATATATATCTTAGTTTTTAAGACAGTGGAATAATGCACTTGTGTAGAGTGATTATTTTTCTAAAATAACATGTTTAAATGCAGTGCATGAAAGGCTTCTGAACTAGCTATATTTTTGGGTGGAGCAGTTCTGATTAGTCAACTGCAAATCAAATATTTTTTTCTGTTTTGCTTACATTTACACACAAACCAGAGAGTTTGATAGTGCAGATTCACTGTAAACATTTATGCAACTATTAAAAATTGGTTAACGTTTGTAAATGTTGACATATTTACTGATATTTTATATTCAGTAATTCATTCTAACATATTAATTTAATTTTAAAAAGTTTTTAAAAAGTTACTTGTTAACTTACTCTTTGAAGTTTAATAAACTATATTTTTTAATTAATTGTAGTTTCCTACATGTTAAGTTTAAAAGTTACAATTTTTTTTCAGACCAACTTTGATGAATAAAGACCCCCTGATAATATGCACCCTGTGCTCTCCTGTGTGTGTGTGTGTGTGTAGGCTGGAAAAATAGTTCCCTGTTCCCACTGATTTACAGCAGACGCACAGATAATGAAGAAAACAGCAGGACCGTGGGATGGTCAGCTTCTCGTTGAAACAAATGGGGGAGGAGAAATCTAATTAAACCCAAATGTAATTAACCATTAGTAAAAAAAAATGGACAATGAGCTCCTGATGAATGAAGTCAACAATGAACAGCTTTGCTGTAGTTAGCCCACCTGAACAGGGTTGCCAAATAATGGCCAAAGTGAGGACATGACAGCTGTTCAAGAAAGATTAAAAGATCGAAACTTATCGCAGATTGCACAGATCTCCTCAGAGAGAGCCGGGAATTTTTCTCTTTTCGCGCCTCTCCTCGCCGCTTACCTGACCTATTCCTCTTCACTGTGCTCCCGTGGTGTGTCTGCGCTGATTTGTCTGATTGTGGCTGCCTTCAAATGTATTTCCTGGGTGCTGGTGGTAAACAGCACAGTTAATCCTTTTATTGGGAAAGTGTGCCAATGAGAGAGAGAGAGAGAGAGAGAGAGAGAGAGAGTGAGAGAGAAGTAAATATACTATTAAGAAAGATGCAGGTAAGTGGCTCCTGGGAGAAGCCCAGTATTTCCGGAGATTACATCTATTACAGCACAGCATGGACAAAGCCTACAGGCAGGATTCTATTAAACTGATCCATTTAGACAGGCACACCTGGCAATCTCTCTTACTTTACTATCAGTCTGCAGACAGCTCATGCACTGACATGGCCTGCCAATCAAAAAGTGTCTTTCTATTGACAGAGCAGAAAGTTATAAACATAATAATATGCATCAAAAGTGAACACAACATTTGACTTGAGTCGCATCCACAAGGTCATGGTTTTCCTATCTAGGCCAGGGCCATATCTAAACATAATCACAGTGTTTTCTTGTTATTCTTGTTATTCTTGTTATTAGCAATTTGATGAGAATAACATAAATAATGCAGTACTAAATAACTAAATAGCAACTGAGCCAGTAGACTATGTTATTTTATATTATATAATTTTAAATAAAATTACCATCTAAATAAAGAAAGAACAGTTTTGACCAGAGATGGACTGATCAGCGTTTTTGAGGCCGATTCCGATCGCTGATCACCTTTCAGCACGATCGGCAGATAGCTGATACCGATCGAGGGCGGGGTTATATGCCACATATGTCTATGTATTGTACAGAGATATTTACTGAACCTGGCATACTAACCAGATAGCCTTGGCTCATTCTGTCTTGTAATAACTCTTTGTACTTCAAGAGGCGATAGTGAGTTACTGCAGTGTCGAGTCAAATCTGTTCAACATGAGAGGATGAAGAAGTGGCACTGCCCTGACTGTATTCTAACCTGTTGTCAGTTATGTTGAATGCCCTGCTCCCACTTAAATCATATAAGGACAGGTAGACAATAAAATGAAGTGTAAACACGGCTGCTGTCCAAAGAAAAACATGTATCCCCAAATTGCAACTTTACAGGAGAGGCCAAAAACTGGAACCAGAATTTTTTTTGCATTTCTGTTGGTCCATTCGTCATGAAATTCATCATACAATGTAAACTGCAGCTCTGGCATTCAAATTATGCAAAAAAATGAAAATCCATAAACGTGGAGATACATTTTTACTATGGAAAGCTTATTGCTGAATCACAATATATATGTCTCTATGTGACGAGGGAGGAGAAGTGACTATGAATTTCCTTGTTTCTTACAATAGGGGTAGACACCACAAGTTTCTAATGATGTGTTGTCTTACAAATTGCTCCTTTAGTCCGTTGAGAAAATGCTTAAAACTCCCCAGCAGAGACCCATAATCATCTACTGTCAGTTATCTTTCCCAATACAGTGACAGTAATGCTTCAAGCATCAGCATTGAAATCATTATCAGTCACTGCTGATATCTGATTACATCCCCCAGGACTATTTGTATCATCAAACAGGAGCTCCTGCCATTGATTTTAAATAGAACAATGCACTGACACACAATAGACACCAATGCATGGCAATGCACAATTACCCACCAGTGGCCATTGACAACATTCAGCAAGCCTTTATCAGATCGTTTTCTACCACACATCAGCCAATAGGAGACGAACCGGGGGCAAGGCTACTGTCAGTCAGTCTGATGTTGAGAAAGATGGACGAGAAAGTAATTGATGCTTTACTCGTACCTCCAGAGCTGTACAATACAACTAAAAACTAAAAGTGTTTTTTTTTACATAAGACATTTGAATTCAAGTTTTCTGCTAATAGAATTCCTGGTTTGATAAAAAAAAAAAAGTCTAAATATTCTTTGTTCTGGGGGTCTAACATTTCGGACCAAAGGATATTCATCCACAACTCACTTTATACTAAATACTTACCTTGTACTTCCACTCACTGGTCGCTTCATAAGGTCCACTGGTCTCTTCATAAGGTCGACCTACCGAATAGCTCTACTATATAGGGAATAAATCAACAGACCCATTTGTCATACCCCCCTTACTCTATCCATCACTGGTCAGTTTCTGACCACAGGGGCAACTGTCGACTAGATATTATTCAGGTGGTGTGCATAGCAGTGATATTGTATTAGCATGGTAGGAATAAGGTTGCGTGTGTGCTTGTGGATTGTGTGTGTATGCAAGATAAATTTTGTAATTATGTGATGATTGTTAAAAAATAAAACCAAACCTGACAATGTAATGAACAAGAAACGGATATAGTGCATCTGAAAATATATGACATTATTAATATTAATATTAATATTTATGTACTATATAGCATTATGGCAACACTGATTTCCTCATGTGGTTTTCATGTATGTAGTCTTTAGCCTCCCAGTGTTGGTCCCCACTAAATGTGCGACCCTGGCTGCTTGTAAGAGGGCACAGCAGTGTTTTACACGCCTCATTGTTGCTGCTAGGATTTAAAGACCACTAATGAAATGTTAGAGGATGGCCAACATATACTGTGCATCAACAGATGGTCTTCAATCTATAGGTGTACCCAAACACTAGTGCTTGGCTGTACTACACAGATTGTGGCTTGGTACTGGGTAAGGTGATAAATTAAACATTTTATATGACAATTAATTTATATGAAAATAATTTATTCTGATATAATTATAATGGCTTATTTGATTTAACTGTTGTTATTGTTTGAAAATATATATATCCATGCTTTAACATAATTAGCTACATTTCTATCAAAATATGTTAAAGGTTATAGTATAAACTTTGTTGTTTATACTATAAAGTGTCTTACTTGCATTCATTGCTTACAGTTAATTACATTAAGTTGTTTAAACTATCTTATTTGTCTTATTGGGCCAAAGCGTAATGTTTGTAGTGGGCCAATGTTTGCAGTTGCCAGGCATTCCAACAGGGGTTGGGTTATGGGACTTGAAATCTGATTTGTAAAGGCATACCATCTACTTTAATGTAGCTACCATGCTATCAACAGATAATTCTGTAGCCAAACCCAAAGACCGGTTCCTTTGTAGTGTGATCACTGAATAAGGCCGACTTACATAGATGGGCTTGGGTATAGTTCTGTTGTGCACATCTAGTGTGATTGTTAACCTTGCCTGACCACAGAACCTGTTGTCAGTGCTGTGACTGTCCTATTAGACAGACAGCAAAGGGATCACTCTGGTCTATGATTATAAATTCTGCAAAATTAAAGGTGAAACAGAAACATTCTAACAAGAAGCTGGCGAAGAGAATGCCAAATGAATGAAAACGCAAAAGAGCAGACTCGTTGGTCAAAGCTGGCTTGTAGCCCCAGCGGCAATGCTGTGAAAAAATACTTACCAAAGAACAATTTTGTCTTTTGGATATTTAAATACTCTGTGGCTCTCAGGAGACAGTACAGTGAATGCTCAGAGTTCTGCACATTAAAGGCTGTAACCAAGTGTAGAGCAAGACTCCACAGATGGCATGCAAACCTGAAGTGAACATATTTATAGTTCTATCATCAAAATACTTTGTGAAATATGATGAGCTCTCATATGCAAATCCCTATTCAAATGTATTCATTTGAAATAAAACGCTGTATGCAAAGAGAGCACTTGGTTATAAAAATGAACAATTATGAGGGGGGCGACCATGCACCAAAAAATTGCACTGGGCTAATGTGCATAAGTCAGTAGCGCATGATTGGATCAATGTTGCTGAGCGTGCCCTTGCGCCATTTACAATGCATCAAGTATAAACCTAGATTACAGGTGTAAAAGCTTTTGGAACTAATTGTTAAGCGCAATGTGAGCATAGGCCAGTGGGGGTTGGGGGTGGGGGTGCAATTCTGCTCAGGCACAGTACAAGGCAACCGGGCATATGTGTATGCCCTGAATCTCCTCTTGTCAAATCCTTTGAATCCCAGACCTTGTTTCGGGGAGCTCTTATTTACATATATTTGCCTCACCCAAACACACCCAATTCACAATCTTAAATAAGCAATCTTTTATAAGCTATTACAATCAGCTCAAATAATAGTGATCAACCAAAAGAATGAATGGCGACGCCCCCGAAATCCTAGTGCAAAGGTTTAGTCACGGTAGTGAAACTGCATAGAACAGGCGGCAAACAGATGCTAAAGAGAAACTTATACTTAGCACCTGACATACTGAACATTCAGGGATGCTGCTGCAACCAGACCACTGTGCTACACATTTCATTTTCTGGTTCTATGTTGCCAGATTCGCAGTTTTACCACCAAACCGGACTGGTTTGAAAGTGCAGTCACGACTGGAAAAGATAGAACTTATAATATACAATAATATAATCACAAAATGATTAATATGAGCAAGAACGAAATTAATAATTAATTATGAAAATAGATTCACCCACTAATCAAGAGATCAGGACATAATCCCCAAACCTTCACCCTGCAATGTTTAACCCAAGTTGCCACCCATGGTTCATAAGTAACGGAGGGCAAGGGGGAGTGTGTGTTAATGGCAGTAGGGGTCAGTACTGAGATTTACTACAAAAACATTGATCTGTGGAAGTTGATGAATCATGTATTGACTGTTTGTGCTCTGCAATGAAACTTCCAGTTTGAATAAATCACTTGCTGCATGGCTTTGGCTGTTGATTAGAATCCTTAGTCCAGCTGATGTGTTCAACAGAAGCGCTAAATTCAGCTAACTGTAGCATTTTACCACACACGTAGATACATTGTGCTGAAGAGACTTGTTTTTCTCAGTGGATTTACAAATCACAGCGATTTTTCTTACTTCAGCATCAGCAGAATGTACGCAGGCACTGCATTTAAAACAGTGGTGTGTGGACAAACTACTAATGTACCGTTGACTCGCTCTACATGGAAGGTTTTACAATGAAAATAAAAAATGAAGTGCTGCGAAGAGCTTTAGGTGATAAATGCTTGGCGCTGGGCTGTGTGAGTAAATTATTCATGAGTCTTTTTTTCCCATACAGTGTAATCAATCCATGTGAAATACACTATACACTGCAGTTACTGGGTACAGAGTGACAGCATGGTCGACAAGAGAGAAATAACACCTACATCAGCACTCCACCTCGGCACATGCAGAAATACACATTCCCACATGTACACTTCCAGACTAGGGTTAATTCTTCCATGTCTTTTTTTATTTATTCATTGTTTTTATCTTCTATCTTTTAAATCTAATTTAAATGTTGCTCACGTTGATGTTTTTAGTCATAATCTTAAAGTGGCAAACAGTTTTAGTTGAGAATAGACGTTTTCTGGCTGTACTTTATAAGATACGTCTCATTTTATCAGCTCCATTGACCTAATAGGTGCACTATGTACATAAACAATCACAGACTGTAGTCCATCTGGTTCTTTATTTAATGTGTTGGCCTCAATTCCTCAGAGACCCTCACAGGACCACTACAAACCAGGTAGTTTTGGGTGGTGGATCATTCTTAGCAATGCAGCAACATGTGGTGGTGAAGTATTAGTATTAGGTTTTGCTGGTACAACTGGAACAGCATCACTGCTGAACTAAGAATAGTCCACCAACTAACACATCCAGACAACAGCGTCTAGTGGGCAGAAACTGGCCACTGATGAAGGACTGACTGGATGACTAATACAGTCCGCTACTGTTACTGACTGGACCAAGTTCACAAGTTGCTTCAGTCTTGAGTCTCTGAACGAGAGTTTTGAGCTTAAATCTTTCACAGAGACTTTTAGTTTAGTCCCCTTACTTGCCGCAGGCCTTGCATTGTGCAAACGTGAACTACTAAAATCCTGTCACGTTTCACACAGCTTCAACTAATGAGCCTTTTAATAAGTTTAAAAAATATTCAGTTTGAAATGGTTAGTCTAGTTTATGTGAACATATGCTAGCTAGCTAATCCAGCTCAAGTTTTAAAAGAGTTTGATGTATTCTAGCCAACCAATTCAGTTCTGGGTGAACATAAAGAGCCTTTTTCATTTGCCACATTAATGTTGTCAGCCCCAATGTAATCAGCTTTCTTTGTATATCTCAGCGTGAGTCGTTAGACTTGTGTTTTTTACATGATAAAAAAAATTGGTTCATTGGGTCATTAAGGTGGTTAGTGAGTGTATATTCTTAACTGATATATAATAATTTTACAAAAAAAACATATGAACAGGAAGCTAACAGTCACATTAAAGCATACAGCCGCAGCTAGACCTACATTTTATTAGCCTGGCCTGAACAAGTGGCATGTCCTTCATGTCCATACTGTTCATCATTATAGGCCATAGCAAGCAAGAATAGTAACAATAGTAACATCCTCCAATAATATACAGACAATTTAAGTTTAAGTTTTCATTTGAACTTAATATTAATTATTGTGAAAGAACAAAACAAAATTATGAGAGGCGTTAAACCCAGAGTGGGAAACACAACACCACTGCTAGCTTGGTGCTAATACTAATTGCATCAAAATTTGCCTAGAGGCGCTAATGTAAATGAGCATAAGGGTGCCTACACAATAAAGGCTGTCGCAGCATCAGAAATGCAGATGTGTTATAGTTGCGAGTTGTGTCAGAGCTTTGTCAGGCTGGAATATACCTTTATGCAGAAAAAAGACGCTTCACTGAAAGTCAAAAGAATTATTAAAAATAATTACAATTAAAATTTTCCCTGCATGAGATTCTGATATAGAGGCATGTTAACCAGTAGAGAGGTGGCAGGCACAGGCTGAAGATGAAAACCCAGGATGCAGGAGAGGCTAATCAGCAGTACCACAGTACTGTATATGAGTTTTTAGCCTTGGTGACTTCTGTATTTGTCCATAACCAAAATTTGCCTTTGACGGTCCATTTACATCTACTGCTCCATCCTTGTGCTGCCTAGTGTGATGGCAGTCTTATTCTTAGTGCTAGTCGCCACTTCGAGGGAAACATCCATCCTTGCATTTTCTTCCTCTTTATCCTATGGGGTGCGGGAGGGGATGGAACCAATCCCAGCGTCATCGAAGGCAGGGTACACCATGGACAGATCACCAGTCCATCGCATGGCCAACACACACTCACGCAAACACTCACACCTACAGGCAATTTAGAGTGAGCGATCAACCTAACATGCACATGTTTGGACTGTGAGAGGAAACCGGAGTACCCGCAGGAAACCCACTCAACCCACATACATGGGAATCAAACCCAGATCGTCTGGCTGTGGCTGATTTATTTATTTATTTATTTATTTAGTCAACGCTAAAGAACATTCTCAGCAGTCATTGTGTTGATGTGATTAACTTTGTTCCAGGCCCAGACTAGCGTTCAAGCAGCAGTGACAGAAACACAAATATCAAAGCAGAAGTCATCAATAAGGACACAGTGACACAGTGTTGCTTTTATTACTAGAACTAGTTTATTATCATCATTGATGTATTTTTCTTTAATCAATGTTGCACAAGAAACCCTAAAACAATACAAACCACTAAAAACGGTCTATTAGGTTTTCCATACGCATATACATATACACATACAGCGCATATGCATATGTACATCTGTATAAGCAGAGATAATCACGACCCGACAGAGGTCAGAATTAATTACAGATATCAAACATGGAGAAGCACAGATAAAACTGCAGAAAGGTAGCGTTCCCAAACAAACACATCCAAATAAACCTGAATCCTGAATCAGACTGTGGGTCACCCTGCGGAGATCGGAGAAGACAGAAAGACAGACATTGCCACATTGCTATCTGTATTTATAACCCTTTGCTGCTGTGATCTCCCCGCAGGTGAACACCTACAGTAGCACATATAGGGGTTCCAGATGTTGTAGACTGAAGTGTACACTGAAGTTGTGGGTGGTGTATTTGGCATCTGATTTTGATTAGAGTTCCATTCTAACCTTGCAGCCTTTCACATTACAACTGTACCACTGTGACCATTTTCAGAGGGATACTACTAGGACTGAATCAAAGAGGGAGGCCATGTCCGGTAATATTATACTAGCAAGGTGAGACTTTTCCAAAGGCAGACTAAAATGCTATTTGTGTTGGATTCGTTTTTTTTAAAACAAATTCTTCCAAATTAACAAAAATGAAAGACCAAATGTCAAAGTTACACAACAGGCACAATAACAATACCAATGCGGAGGGCCAGGCTTTGTTATTACACTAGTGTGAGGTGGACCGGAATAGGTCTGCTGTTTTTGATGGAGCTCTTAATAATTTGATCCAGACAGGTAAACAATTTGAACACTGTACTACATTTGTAATGGATTAAAATCACAGATCTAATCGGACCACATTGACGCAAACAGAAGAATCACGTCTAAAAAACTTTTCAATAGAAATGTTTAAAAAACAACATTTACATAGTCCAAGAAAAGATCAATTAAGGTAGCATTATTTTTTAGAGTGTATTAATTGAAACTACATCGGCTCCTCCAGAAAAAAACAAACCAACTCAAATAGGATTTAGAAGTGGGCTGAGATACGGCTGGCCAGCACTCAGTCACTGACTCACTTTATGATTGAAGTGTGTGGGCGCCTGTGTATTTCCATGAAGCCATGCTTCGCTCAGGGCACTAAAAGTAGCATGCAGAATTCTTCGCCTTCATTGAGTGATGAATGCATCATTTTCCTTATTCCGCTTAATGAACAACCACCTGTTCTGACAGTAAATCAATCCTTAATCAGTCTCTTAAGCGCTGGGAAAATGTGTTCTATACATCTGGCATTGGGAATAGTCATTCCGCCTTTAGATATAACTCAGAGTAAATAATCAGTGGTTGACTTCAACATTCTCAGATAATTATCCAAATGAAATATATATATATATATAGCTTAGCTACCCTCTGAAGGCCATGGAGATTGACACTACAGCATCATAATAATACAGAGACTCTTCGTATGATTCTTCGATGGCACATGCTTCATTCGGTCATAAGATATACTACAAGTTACTACAGGCTGATGTGCTCATTTTAACTGGAATACTGTACAATTATTAAAACTGCATAATGCTTAATGCCTAGAGTGTCCGATTACCTGAAGAGGACAAAAGACATCAGGAATAGAAACCGGTCCCAGATATATCAATGCACAGTGCTTCGTTGTTGGGCTAAAAAAGTCTATGATCTATATCTACAGTGCTAATGTACTTGTGCGCTGCACAATTCTTGGTCTCAGGTGCGAGATTTGTGGCAGTGACTCCTGTTGCGAGGGTGACGGTCGACGGACAAACATGAAAGAAAGAACTTAAAAACTAGTCAGTGAGACAGAATACTTATGTATGGCTGTGTTCCAGTTAGCATACTTGCACCCTATAAAGTAGTACACTACCTTCTAGTAGGAACACTAGCTACAGTAAACCGACCAGGCTTCCAGCAATCAGTACTCTTAAACCATTCTGAATACTTGTCCCAATAAAACTGAACCATACCCCACTACAATCAGCGAAAAGTCAATAAAGAGTGTTCAGTCTAATTCATGTAGACTGATCAAATTTAACACACCACTATTATGGTGTTTCGCTTGTAAATGGAATGTACATTGTGTAGTTAGTATCTTCTCATTCTGACATTTTAAAAGCTTGTGTTTTATAGTCTATATATAGGCTGTCTCAAATCTATTATTTCACATGCATTTTAAATGAAAGCATGAGCAGATCAGCGAGAAAAGCTGTGAGAGACACATGTCCAAAGCAAATATGACTGTGTCATGATCCACACAGCAAATGTTGTTTGCAAATGGCTTGTTTATGCAAAAACTGATACAGGTTTTTATGGAATTCCTGAACTGATTCATTCACTGATATGTTTACCGCTATGCAGCAATCTAAACAGTTCCCCCACATATACTGCAATATTAATGAGCCAATACGGAACCATTTCATTCACAACCATAGGCTAGGGATGTGTTACAAATAATATTGAATTTTATACTCTGAATGCTCACTTGAGGTAAAGCATCCTGGGACTGTTGCACACTAATATTCTGCTGTTTCTCAAGAGCATGAATTGCATCCTAGTAACACCTACTAACATAGTTAGAACAAGTAAGCACACTGGATCACAGCCTGTATCATAGCAGTTAACAGTTAACCACCATTCGCCCTGGGGTAGCAGGGTGTGTTAGCTGGGGAGGTTGAGCATTAGCATCTACAAATACTGTTTGCTGGTGCTGGTGGGTGAGGACTGCGCCGGACTGTGATGAATGCTAAAAGGCAATTCCCATTGGGAGAAACCTGCGTGAGACAGGGCAATAAACTGTTTAGCACCATGCTTGTATGGGACACCCCTCAGGCACAACCCTCCGTTAAATCCCGACCCTGAAAGGGGCTTAGGGAGCCGAGATGGCGACATGTGGTCCCCCACAAAAACAATGTTTGTTTTACAGATTCAAAGTTTGATTTTGTCTCTGTGGAGCGGAATGAGCCAGCGTTGCCATAGCACAGGCACTGGCCGAGGCTGCTACATGGTAATGGGTCATCCCTGAGTCTCCATTGGGAATTCCGGGGCAGGGGTCTCCCTCTGACAAATGGGCCTTTCTTTACAGAGATGTGTGTGGTTGGGGGAAGTGGAAGAAGTGGGGGTCTCATATGATGAAAGGCCATCAGGATGGAAGGTAACACCCTCTTTGTTCTTATATGGATTATACAGCCATAGACAAAGAGGCATGCTGAATTAAAACAAAAGGGAGGCCAAGGAGTCGTTGGTGATCTGACTACTTACAATCAGCAGCTGGGTACGTGTGAAACAACACTGATTCGTCTGCATCTGCGCTGCCTGCCTCATAAAACTAAGATAGGGACAGAGGCAGAAGATAGAGGGAGGACTGAGGATTATTATACATCCGAACGGACACAGGGTGACCAGTCGTCCTCTTCTGAAGAGAATAACAGAGGAACTGATATATCCCTGAGAGCAGTAAATCACATAAAAGCACATACCAAAACAAAAAACCTACCCACTATCTACAGCACCGATGTTCAGAGGAAGGGAATCTGACCACCAGAGGCCCACTTGTCAGGTAAGACAAAAGGAAAGACGTAATCTCCTGAGGCGACTGTCGGATGCAGTCATTCTGCAAGCACAGTTCAGAGCGGTATATCCAATCTAGCAGCCCTTACGCTGGCATGCACATATGGTAGGAAAACTAGGAAATCGGAAATCTCCCCACGTACTGACCTGAAATAAGGCGCGCTATTTGGCAGTGAAAGCTGCCGGAACTTCAGGGGTCAGCGGAGATCGTTTCACCGGAAATGACCCCTAAATCACCCCACAGCTTTCTCTGGAAATACGCCGTCCGCCGCAACAGGAGCAACCATCTCGAATGTTCTCTTTCGGACAAAAAAGAAAAAACAAAGCACCAGAGACGAAATACACAGCAACAACTGGCAGCCGTCAATAAATACACAACGTACGCAACATTAATAAATACACCATTACGCCATGGCCCCCTTCTGCTAGTTTAAGCACCATCTTCACTGAAATCTAACACGCGTAATGAAATATACGGGCTTTTACTATAGACACAGGAGAAACTATTACATCTTGAGACCAACGAAAACGAACAAACAAACAAACAAAATGCATAAGGAGATGCCATTAGGAATCACAAGGTTACTGCAGATGACGTTTCCAAGTTGGTAAATGCAGCGGGAGACACGGCTCCGCCGGCGCTGACAATGGTTTGTACTGCATCTGAACCATAAAACAACTCACTGAATCTTGTGTAGCAAAAAACATATAGAAAATCCCAGAAGTGTCATGTGCACCAGAATCGTACAATAGACATTCCACACAGAATTTTCATTATCAAGGACAAGGCTTCACAGCACAGTTAACCACATATCCCCAGATTTGTTCAGTGCCATCATTTAAGTCTATTACATATGGACAGATCAATTCAACTATCTAATATACAAAGAGAGAGAATACTCAACACTCCACCACGTTTGCCTGAAGACAACACAATGCTTCAGATATTAACTGCAGCAATTCATATACATAATCCAATTCCTTTCTATACAGGTGGCTTCTTCTCATAAGCATTTTGCCAATGGAACTTTATTCATTATCTTCATCATATTTCAATGTCAATTAGAGAAGCACAGTGTGGTTTGAATTAGGGATGCACTGATATGAGAACCACAGAGGAACTGGGATATATGTGTATATAATCAGTGGTGGACAGTAACAAGGTCAATGTACTTAATTTCTATTAGCAGTAACAGTAAAATAGCCTACCACTAAATCCCTCCCGTAAATACCACATGACCAATCATAGCTTGGCACATGTAACTAGGACAAATGTAATAATTTAACAAAATGGTTTCGGTCACACTATAACCTAGAGGCTACATTTAATTGTGTTTTTGTTGATGTTATACTTTACTACACCAGATGATCACCCTTACAAAAACAAGTATTTATCATTTGTTAGTATGTGGTTATTACCATATCTCCATGGTTCACATTAAACAAATAATTGTCATGCTATGAAAAATTGCAGAAATATGTGTGTTGCCTTTAAGCAACATTGTGCAACACTGGAATGGATTTAGCCATTTAGTGAGGTGTCACTAATGCAGCCACATCAGAGAACATTGCAGTTACGGTTTAGTTTTTCATTTAGAATGGTAAGAGTTTGAGTTCTTTGCTTATTTTGAAAATCTAACTAAAGTATTTACTGTGTATGCAATTTTAGAGGTTAGCACCTTCCAGTCATGTATGTAGCAGACAGCATCTAACATCTGTTACTAACATTATTAGTTTTATTTGAAAATTACTTGACCCTTTTTTCCTGATTCAGCATATTTGAATCTCCTATGTGTGGTTTCAGTAACACAATATAAAATAATATAAACAAGATTATTGTTTTCAGTATTAACATTTAGATTTGTAGATTGCTTACCTAATGTTTTTTAATGAGGGTTAAAGAAAACATTGTACATTGTAAGAATTTGGATGTCCTAAACTGAAGATGCAGCAGACGACTAATCTCACAATACTTTTACTTTTAATACTTGAGATATTTAAATGCAAGTAATTTTGAACTTCAGCTCAAGCAAAAATACAAATAGAGTTATAGCATGTATTGTGTTTAAAGATCAACAACTTGCAAAAGTGTTACTTTCATTCCAAATATTTCTATAAAACATCCATTTTCCTATATACTCTGTAATGAGTTGCACAATGTTGCCTCAAAGCAATTAACCAAAAAGACCCCAATATGTATTATTCAGATTCATTTTAAGCAAGAAAAGTGAATGAAAGATTGCTTACCTAATGCTTTTTAATGAGGGTTAAAGAGATGCTGTAACATTGTATCTCAAGAATTTGGATGTGGAGCAAAATTACTGTTTTATTCCTAAACAGATACTTGAGACACTTAAATGCAAGCACTTTAAAACTTTAGAACTTAAGCAAAACTACAAATACTTTCACTCAGTGTACTTGTGTACTCAGTCCACCACTGTTACCAACACTGTAAAATAATACACTGAATGAAATATAGCATCAATATGTAGGAAATATCGGCCTAATGTAAACCTCTTAGGCCGGTATGTTTTTAAAGCAGTTATCTGCTGATTCGCATATCACTGTGCATCCCTAGTTTGAATGAATGATTCTTTTTTTTTTTAGGTTGGTATTTACACACATATTGGTGGTAGTAAACAATGTTGTTAGCAAGCAAGAATGACGATTTTTAACATTTGGCATGAGTGTTTGATATTCCCTCAAGTCTTTACAGAGATGTCACTTCCCAGACTTTTGAGGCAGAATGAAGATACAGTGCATTAATCTAAATAATAAACAAACAAAAAAAATTCAAATAGAAAAGAAACAATGACAAATTGTCATACATTCACATCCACACAAAGTTACAAAAGTATGAAAAACCGTGTGTGTCTCATGTTACAGTTTTACTGAAAGGACATAAAAGAGATGCTCCTCTGATATACTGAAAACGTGTGTGTGCGTACGCGTCGTACAAAAACATAAAATCTTCCCCGAAGAGAGAATGACCTGAGAGCATGACAGCTGTGTTGAGGTAGGTTATCAAAAGTAAAAAGGGACATAAGCACCAGGGCGTTGTGGGATACTGGAGGACAGAGATGGTGCAACATGGTGTTGCCTGTTGTTTCTTGCTCGAAGGAAACACCCTCAAACCCCTTCTAGCTAACTATCAGTAAATATAGCAGGTGGAACAATGACTGGTATCACGTAGACTAGCAGGACTATTTTAGAGGCAGATAAGAGTCTAACAGAGGCACAGCAGATAAACAGCAGTTTATAAACCAGCTTCTTTTGTTTGAGCTGAAACGAACGCTGCTCTGATTGCAGACAGGGTTGCTCAGAATGCATGTGGCGTAAGCACTATTGGAGCTGGATTAGTTTTACAGAGGGAGGCTCTGTAAGGTCATTTGTAATGGATTTGACTGTCCAATTCATGGAAAGAAAAAAAGGATCTGTGTAATTTCCTCTCCTACTACCACACAGTTTGAAATGCCATAGCTTGATGTATTGTAAGTTACACAACAGGATGGGCAAAATATTGATGTATTATCATTATAGAGATAAATTATATCACAATATGCTTTTATGAGTATACTATGGGTATTATTTATATATTTAAAACACTGAACAACTCCATGTAATAATACTCTGTAAACAACATTGATCACTATGTAGTAACTGCAGTAATTGTGTATTAGATCATTTGATTTCAGTAATTATTTTTTTACAATAAATTTTTCTTTTCTCAAATCTTTCATTTGTTTTTGCAGAAGTTGCATTTTTGATGCAAAGCACCTTACATGCAAAGTACCATTAGCATTTGAATAGGTGTTTCGTAAGATTGGTGCTTAACATCCATGACACTGTGTGGCCCTACTGAGTGCTGATAATTTTTGTTCATTCCAAAAAAAAATCTTAGAAAAATCTGATATTTTAATGCCCAACAAATCTTTTGAAAAGCTCAAGTTTCAACCAATTATAGAAAGTTCTTGACTTCTAAATTTCTACTGTCAAACATGTATATGACTCGCTCACCACGCATGGATGAATTTAAATCTGTACTAGACCACAGCCGACCAGCTTTGACAGCCTTTCATCAATTGTACAGTCTTGTACTTGGAGACAGTGGGCAGAGTGGGCTGTAGTCTATTTAATGAGAGCTGAAGTTGTTGTCCAACTTTTTTCAGTGATCCATTGTTCACTGAATTCCATGCGAATATCAGTCCAGACATAGCATTAGTGATGTATTGGTCACCATATTTGTTGGTATGGAAATACATGACTTGGGTTCTTGCTACATCTTCATTTTGATTCATTATGTTTTTTTGTCCTTTATACCAACTTTTTAACATCATCTAAGTGTGATTGTTTTGCTAATGTCAGAATAATAGTATATGATTTTACAGTTTTGGCTTGTTTATTTAGGTTTTTTTTAACACTTTCAAAATTCATCTGTGAGACCTGTGCTAATGTCAAATCATGTTTGTAATTCATGAACATGGTAGCACTTTCCCATGCAAATCTAATCCAGCTTAAGTTGGTGCAAATAATATGCACAAAGGATGCCTGGATCCAAACAGTTGGGGAATTGCTTGATTTTACCAAAAATACAGTTACAATTTCTTTTTTTGGACCAAATGCTACCGGGTTCCATCTGGTAACAAAGAATATTAGTGCAGGCTAGTCATGTTTGGGACTATGAAATGTTGAGAAATGTAGGCCCAGCTGCTACGGAACAGCTGTTCCACTGTAAGACTCCAGTTCTGCTTGCATCTATGTTCTATGCCAGTGTGTACAGGTACACATGTAATCCAGGTGAAACTGTAAATGGCATATGATATTTTAGGTGTTAAGGCCAAATAGGATGATACATGTTCAACACCATTAAAACACAACACAATTGTATCCTTCAATGTACATACATGTAAAATTATGTTAATATGATATATTTTATTAATGTATGTACACATTAGAATCTAGTGCACTGCGGGTTCATACTCTGCGTGCTTTTGCAGAACAAGGAGCTAATGTCCAGTTGTTTAACACATGTTGTGTGCCTCGGGTTATAAGTCATGTTGCACTATTACCGTATTTGCAAACATGAAGAGTGAAAAGTGTACGTTATAACACATATGGTGTAAGTATATGAGTGACTAGTGGCCAATGCACAGCAGTGCTGTGTTTTTGGGTTCTCTGCTCTTTTCTAGGAAGGTGTTTGAGGAAGGAGCCGGCTTGAAAATTGATGAACAGGCTCTGTGTTTCCTATCTGAACTGTCCCAACAGGCCAGGCTGACTGGATTTGTTATATCCATTGAAATACGGAACGGCGGCGTTGACTGACGACCCCCCCACCAACAAAATCATATTACAGTGATGTCCTGCCATTTTAGAACACGGTTATCTTCCACCAGGTCTACATCACCACCACCTTACATCAACACCCAGGCGGGCACCATGATAAATCTGTGCTTAAATCTCTTAAGTACATCATATATACATGAATACTGAATTAATTCCCCCCTATTGTCTCTGCCACGCAATACAATTACTGAAGTCCAACACGGTTTGTATATACATACAGTAAAACTCAATGCTTGTTCAATGCTGATGTATCCTGATGTATGTATGATATGGCCTCCTTTCTCCTCCATGTAAATAGCATAAACATGGTGAATGGCAGAAAAAATTAACCTGAAATCATTAGTAGCAGTGCAGTGCATCTCTAACAGTCTCTTCATTAACCTAAAGCAACTATGATAAAAAAACAAAAAACAAACAAAACATAAAAATAAAAATCCTATACTATGGGCACCATGGAAAAATGCCTTTACAAGCAGAATTCATACGATGTCATCTGTCAATTTGCATGAGGTACTGACATATCCAAACACATCAATTCATCAACATTGGGAAGCCAGGATCTCACAAAAAAAAAGATACATGTTTCATTATGAAAAAAAAGGACAACAACGACAACAATAACAACAGCATTGTTATCTTGAGGTAGAACATTGACTTCAACGTTTGGAAGTGCTATATGTTGGATTTTTTTTTTTCTCGTTTCACTTCAACGAGTATGAATGTGGTGGTTCTTGACATCTGAGGTAGCGCAGCACCTGTTTCTCTTTTTCTGACCGAACGCTTGACATGTAACGAAACCGAACAGACAAGAAGACACAGATCCGAAAAAAGGCTTCCCGTAACACATTCATTCCGGCTGAGGTAGGTTTCTGTTGCAAATCCCAGGGTTCACGTAGTCGAGCCTAAAGCCCAAAGGCTGACAACTGATTAAAGAAAAATATATATCGATATCACGGAAAAAACATCCTGAGACAGAGTAACAGTTTAAATCCCTGGAAGAAGGCCGTAGTCTTCGCTGGATGGGTTTGTGAAGTCATTGGTAGGCTGAGAGCACGCAGCAGGACGTCTTTCTTTTCAAACTGAAGTTTTAAGAAGTGTGGCAAAAGATAAAATAATGATAATAAAAAAAGAATCTCTGTGGATTTTGTTTTACTAGATGAGACACTGGGTTCTCTCGCTGCCCTGCTGTTTTTCTGAAGAGTGGTAATGAAAAAAAAAATCTCTCACTTTCTTCACCTTCCATTGAAGTAATCATGGATGACCACGCCCACCATTAAGCCTCATGGGCCTTCCCAGATATGGTGTTCAGCAATTCCCACGCGGGGAACGTAACATATATAAACTCTGCACAATAAAAAGAGGACAAAAAATAGGAAATACTTCAGTTGACCTGAGAGGGAGAGTAGTCTGAGTGGAATTTAAGGGCTGGTAACTCTACACCCTTCGTTACGTCATCAGCCTTCGTCTGGCAGGCTCCCTGTGGGTCGCCCGTGGTAATGCGACTCACGCTCCTCTACAAGGCTGAAGTCGTCCAAGGGAAGAGTGGACATCTGGGTCTCGTTGAGGGAACAGGAGACCAGCAAGCTTTCCATCTGAAAACATGCATGCACACATAGATTGCTCTCAAAAGGTTTGTTTCCCTCAGCTTCATGTACAGATTCAGTAACTTCTTTGACTGTGTTCAGATTGCGGGCAAATCAGATTTGTTTCTTAAACCAGATCTTTTAAGCTGGCTGTCCACACTGGCGTGAGATCGTGTCCAGACATCACCAACGTATCTGCATGGGCTGCTGTGATAGTGATGTAGGTGTCAGCAAGTGTGTAGCAAATCCCAGCGTTTACATTACTTTGAATTAGACATTGTTTTTTGGCGCACTGTGACCAATGACACTCTGAGATATGATGAGTGTCCTAAACATCCACACTGAGACTCATGTACAAATCTGATTTCATTTGTTTTGTTTTTTTGCTATCCACACTGCAATCTAGATATGCTAAACGTGGGCTAGATGTCTGAACAAAGCCTTAATATTGTGATCAAGTAAGCTCTTATACGAGAGGGAAAATCTCAATTCCCACTGACTTACAGTACGGTTGAAACTAGGGTCAGTGCTACATTGCTAATGTCTTTTCCAATGGGTGACACATAAAGGTTCCATTTGCCAACGTTGATCAATTACCTAAAGTACTCTTTATGACAGATGACTATATCAATCACAAGCATTTATGAAGGGTTATGACAGCTGTCATGAAAAGCTCATGTAGGGTCATGTAGCCTTATGAACAGTACCCTATAGTGTAAGTTTTTATTTTTAAGCTCTTGATCTAAACCTCAGCATTGTGACAGTGATTCTAAAACTCTAATAATACAAATATTTCTTTATAATGTTGTTTATATATGGTCACTATCCAAAAACGTTAACTGTGCATGTTAACTTCACAGGTGTGGAAAATAGACAAAATTGTGTAGAAAGATTAAGTTGTTGGTACTACTACTTTAATGGTAACTCACTTCTACTACCTCTTAGCAAGAATCTAGCCCAAACAGCAAATGTCTAAAATTGAACAAATAATATTCAATTTGCAATGTCAGGAAAAATACACATAAGAAAACAATCTGAATGAACAACCATCTAGTATTACACATATAATACAGATACAATACAGATTTTTTTAAGATATAGAGTATATAAGTACTGTGATTTCAGAGGGAACACTACAGAAGGACTTTCAAAATCACAGAGAAAGTACCAGCTATGTATCCCATAAGTGACCCATTATTAGAACAGATGGCTTTACTTTGTTGTGACTGTTCAGTTAGCTAGCCAACACAGCTTGCCATAGAGGCTTATTCAAGCAACAGAAGATTTGCACAGTTGTAAAGGTCGGATAGGGTGGATGTAGGGCGGATTTTCTGCTGACATATAAGAGATTGGAGTCATGGCAAACAGCCTTATTACTAATCATCCAAAAGTATCCAGCCAAGTCAATTTAGCTATGTTAAGGTGCATCTACTTACAAGCAAGCAACTATACTGGAATACTAGTATAGTGCACGGAATGAGACACACGTAAACCTAAGTTCGCCACGCTCAATGCCAAGGCTATGAGGCTCCACAACATTGGGCTGTGAACTATCTTAGATAATGGAACTTCATCTAACACCATTGGAATGAGAACTAATAATTTAACACCAGTATCTAACCCTATTAATGCTTATGTGATGCAATCAAACCCTTCCTAGAACACTAGGGTCTGTTATGACCTTAAAGGAGGAACAAACTGATACCCTAAATTTGGTAGGAAACACCATCATGGGATAGATGATGAGAAATGCGGTTATGTTATGTGACCAGTGTGTCACGGTCAATCTAATAAAGACCACAACCCAATAAGACCTCCTTAAAAACAGGTTTAGCACTAACCGTGTGCGCAGCATCAGCTGAACCTGAGACGAGCCTCTCCCTCTGGCTCGAGCCGGTCAGGCTCTTAGCTCTGTGGCGGGCTCCGCTGGCCTCGGTGCTGGTGCTGTGCAGGCCATTGAGGGCCAGCGCTCCCTGCTGAGATGAAGAGGCCTCCAGCATTGCCGCTGCTGTTGCTGGGTTCCTTCCCACCTGAGGAGTGGCCTGCACTGTCTTACATATCATTAATCTGCAGACGGAGAGAGGTTTTTCAGTTCTAGCATTATGCATATCGTCGCTGTCCAATGAAAAACAGGTATCTCCAAAAGGGCAACTTTAGAGGAGGGGCCGAAACCTAGCTTTATTTTCAATGTAAGCCAATAGAACCAGATTTTTTTTCAAGCTATTTTGGTGCATTTCTATTGGTCCATTCATCATGATTGCTGCATTTAATTGATGTGGAAAAATGAAAATCGACAAAAATGGAGATATATGTTTTTCATTGGACAGTGACAATATGTACATATATTCAAGTTGCAATTATATTCTTACACTTTTAACAAGGACGTATTATGCTTATTCTCAGCGTTTATAAATATATTTTTGGAGGATACTAGAATAGACATACATGTTTCAACTTCACCAAACACATTCCCAATCTCTAAACGCCCTGTTAGAACTCCTGTGTCATTGATGCTGCATTCCAAAATCCAAGCAGGAAAACATTCTACAAAGTAGTCGATGTTGAACACAAGCACTTATCATCTCTGCCTCCTCAGCCTTGAAAACAAACCATCAACTTTATTGAAACTCTTCCAGATTTATCAACCATAATTTTTCCATCATCAGACCCAACCGAGCTTGACAGACTAACTGACTGCGTAGAAAATACACTCCGATTTACTTTAGACAACATTGCACCTATAAAAATTAAAAAGATGCAACAAAAAAAGCTTGCTCCGTGGTACAACAATGAAGTACGCACCTTAAGACAGGCAGTACGGAAATTAGAACGCAAATGGAGAGTGACCAAGCTAGAGGTATTTCACTCTGCTTGGAAGGACAGCCTTAGCAGTTACAGAAAGGCACTTATTAAAACACGCTCAGCATACCTGTCCACACTCATCGAACACAACAAAAACAATCCTAGAGTTTTATTTAGCACCATCGCAAAACTTACCAAAAATCAGGCAGGAACGGAACCTCAAATACCCGCCAACCACAGCAGCAATGATTTCATGGACTTTTTCAATAGCAAAATCGAGAATATTAGACAAAAAGTTCTACCAATACGAGTAACCTATCCTTCATCCGGTTTGGCTCAAACAGCACAAAATGTGATTTTAGAAGAAAGACTAGAAACATTTTCTCCACTACAGCAGACAGAACTAGAAAAACTTATCTCTTCCTCAACTTCTGCTACATGCACACTCGATATGATTCCAACAAGCCTATTGAAACAAGTATTACCAGCTATTATTAAACCTATCTTAACTATCATCAACTCTTCTCTTAGTCTGGGTCATGTACCTAAGTCTTTTAAACTAGCTGTGATAAAACCCTTGATAAAGAAGCCAAATCTTGACCCCAGAGAACTGTCCAGTTATAGACCCATTTCCAATTTACCTTTTATCTCTAAGATTTTAGAAAAGGCTGTAGCTCGACAACTCTGTTCTCATCTACATAAGAACAACATATATGAAAAATTCCAATCTGGTTTTAGGCCACACCACAGCACAGAGACAGCTTTAGTTAAGATAACAAATGATCTTCTTCTTGCCTCTGATCAGGGCCACGTATCTCTACTGGTGTTACTCGATCTAAGTGCAGCTTTTGACACTATAGATCACACTATTCTCTTGGACAGGCTAGAAAATATAGTTGGAATCACAGGAACAGCGTTATCCTGGTTCATATCTTACCTTAGTGATCGCTTTCAGTTTGTAAAGATAAATAATGTATCATCTAACACTACAAAAGTGAAATATGGCGTTCCACAAGGTTCTGTTTTAGGTCCTCTGTTATTTACACTATATATGCTACCATTAGGCTCAGTTATAAATAGACATGGAATTAGTTTCCACTGTTATGCCGATGATACACAACTGTACATATCAGCCAAACCAGATGACAAATCCAGATTAAATAAGATAGAAGATTGTGTAAGAGATATTAGACTTTGGATGCTACAGAACTTCCTTCTTTTAAACCCAGACAAAACGGAAGTTCTCCTCCTCGGCCCAAAGGCTGCTCGGACTAAATGTTCAGATTTAATGTTAAATCTTGCTGACTTCTCTGTAGTTCCTGGTTCAGTAGCCAAAAATCTTGGTGTAACAATTGACTCAGATCTGACATTTAATCAACACATAGGTAATATTACAAGAACAGCGTTTCTTCACCTACGAAACATTTCAAAGTTAAGAAATGCGTTATCTGTGTCTGATGCTGAAAAGTTAGTGCATGCCTTTATAACCTCAAGGCTAGATTATTGCAATGCATTATTGTCAGGATGCTCCAGCAGGAACCTGAATAAACTTCAGTTAGTTCAGAACGCTGCAGCTAGAGTACTAACTAAAAACAGGAAATTTGATCACATCAGTCCAGTTTTATCAGCGCTACACTGGCTTCCTGTTAAATTCCGTATCGACTATAAAATTCTTTTACTGACGTATAAAACCCTGCACGGTCTCACACCAGAGTACCTGCAAGATCTTATTTCCTATTATGAACCGCCACGTTCACTCAGATCACAGGATGCTGGTTTTCTAATAGTTCCTAAAATTCAGAAGACTACAATGGGGGGAAGAGCTTTTTCCTACAAAGCCCCAAAATTGTGGAATAATCTCCCAGTTAATGTTCGGGACTCTGACACAGTCTCAATATTTAAGTCTAGACTGAAAACATACTTGTTTAGTGTAGCTTTTGGTTATTAATCTTCTCTTTTAGATAAAGGCAGGATATCTGGGGGTTCTTGGACACAGAGGTTTACGGTAAACTGAGATGTTGGTGCTGTTGTTCCACCACTTCACGTGATCACACAGGTTTGTTGATGGTGGAGTGGGGGGACCCCAGTGTCTCAGGGTACTCTCATGTCCATGTTACCTTCTGGTTCTCTCCTTTTAGTTTAGGCTGTTATAGTTAGATCTGCCGGAGTCGCCAGCCACACTCTAAAATTCTGAAAATTCATATTCTCTACAGTCATACTCCCGAGCCCAACTAACTCTCTCTCTTTACTCTTCCTGAGGAAATGACTGTCCTCCCATCTGTTGAAGGCTGTTGAAGGACTGATCATCGGGCCATCACCCCACCATCACCAGCCAGCTCACCTGTCCATTTACTGCTACACCCTCAGTTACATCACTGTGCCATCCAGATGCACCAGCACTGAGATAGGATGGGACTGTTTCAGCTCACGCCCACTTTACATAAAGACTCAGTCATAGACTGCCTCAGCCAGAGACTGCCTCAGTCATACACTGCCTCTATCTGTGCAGCTTCTAAAGCTTTGCTATCCAGATTTCAAACAGAGGCTCCTTTCTTTGGTATTTAGTTCAAACTGTAAATACTGTTTGACCAGAGGAGGATGGGTCTCCCCTTGTGAGTCTGGTTCCTCCCAAGGTTTCTTCCTCCAGTTGAGGGAGTTTTTCCTTGCCACTGTTGCCTCTGGCTTGCTCACTGGGGGATATATGTTATAACTGTTTTCAAAACTCTGTAAAGCTGCTTTGAGACAACATCATTGTAAAAAGCGCTATATAAATAAAATTGACTTGACTTGACTTGACCATCTTAAACATTAACGTATTTTAAATAAATACATTTGGTTTTGACTTATTTGATACATTTCCATCTAAAAAAATACAGAAGATGGTGATTTCAATTGGACGACGCAGGGATCGCCTTGGTAATGCCCACAGGTGGCCAGCTAAAGAGGTGCGTTCACATCAGCTACCACTATGGAGCCCATCTTCCGATGAGCCCATTGTTTTCTGATAGGTCAGCTCCCCAACTCTGTTCTGATTGGTCAACTGCCAGAGCAACATACTGATACAAATTCAGCTCCCACACTGCTTAGTGTCGGTTGTGCTGTATCAGTTTGAGCTACCTTGTAACAGCGAATGGGGCTCCGGTGTGTACTTTACAACTTAGCAGACAGTTTACACGCCCAAAAAGCTAGAAAACACACTAAAGGAAAAAAGGGACAACTAGAAAAGCATAACTGGTCCCCTTTAAGCAGCATATACACAAATATACATACAAAATAGTACACACAAAAACCATATATGATTAGATCTGTTACAGACTAAACAGCACAACATGGATGAAACACCATAATTGTGAAATAAGGCAGATGCAAAAACAGATTCTTCTGTTTTATCTAATCATTTTCATTAATGCAATTTCTGAAATCTGCTGTGATTGGTTAGAGGGCTAATTTGCAAACTGCTCTCTGTTATAATAATACTTGAACTGGCCAACAATGATCAACAACCAATATATTTTGCAATCGCACTGTAACCGCATGCATCTTGGAGTATGTCCTCTGGATAGCATAGAGGATGTGTTAACTTAAGAAGGAATGGTAGTATTCGACAGGTGGAAACCCTCTATAGAATCAGAAACACAAGCACAACACAACAGCGCACACAGGTGTATGCGTGTGTTCTCCTACCTGCCACGGTAGCTGAACATGAGAAAGAGAACACAGAAGATGATGCAAGTGACTCCAATGTGGATGCCGATAATGATGCCAGTAGTGGAGGTTTTACTCTGCTCCTCTTTCAGACAGTTACAAGGAGTATTCAGCACTGTGCACAGACAAGAACACTGTTAGAGCACATCCTTACACACATCGAGGCTGGACGATAACAAGGTAATGAATGAAATCAAACATTTTTCCTGTGTTGATGATAGACGTTTTATGTGTCTTTGATTGAATGGTGTGATTTTGTTTTTCTTAATTTGGTGAAGATTACCATGACAATGTGCTACACTAGGTGGCAATGTGTGCTTTTTACTCTACACAAGGAAGGAGAAGAGATCTAGCCATTCAATCACAGCATCACAAACCAAGGTGGCAGTTAGAAATGTTCAGTACTGATAAAGTACTGAGGAAAAGGTCTCAGAACAAGCGGTGGCTGTGTTAGAAAATGGCCGCTGCGATGTGGAACAGGTTTTGTTTTCTAACATCAATAAGCAATCAGAATAAGTCTTTTGTAAAAACTAATTTAGACTTAAAATTGAGCATTAGCACATTAGCACAAACTGAGGTCAGTAATCAGTTCAGAAGCCAATTTGAATGATTTATTACATTATTTTCTAGAGCTGGGGTAATTGCTGTGGAGTGATTTAGTGTACTGAGTTCAACCACTATGCAAATACAAGTTATGCTATGTTCCTGTCCTGTTTTATGGGTGTTTATTTGTTAAAAAACAGTTTCTTGTCATACCAAAGTCAAAAGATCATTGCAAGTAAAATTTGGCAACCATATTCTTTTAAAACCGTACATTATAATTTCAGGCCGTTCCAAAAACATGCTTTTTATCTGTGTTCTAGCTGCTCTACACAGTACAAAGTGCTTGTATCCTCATTTGCAATGTAATTTGCAGATGATTGCTTAGCTGTTATGTCCAGAGAAATCAGAATGTTCTACGTCAATTACAGTCAAAACTAAAGGAAAGCTGATTGTCTTGCTCGCTAACGCTGACAATGTACACTTATTGAGCACATGTTGACTGTTGATTTTTTTTTCTTCTCACCATTCAACGTTTACTGGAGAAGGCAAAATATGAAAAAAACTAAGCATGTTCACCGCTCACTAAATATGTCTCTTTTTTCATCTATCAAAGACAGATTTAGCATTTAAAATAGCCTATTTTGTGTAGATTTTAATGTAGAATTAGCAAATGCATATATTTATGGACAGTAATTAATATCAAATTATATTATAAGCATATTGTCCAGCTCTAATACACATGTCTCAATTGAATAGAACATATTCAGTATTCCTCATGGATCCCCTTATACACCCCTTATAAAGCCATATATAGAATTCAACACTCAGCATAGTGCAAAACAGACTCAGCAAAGTTAACCCAAATCATAAATCACATTTTCCACTCCACAGTTGATCAGTCAAGTGTTTGGAGTCTGAGGTTTGCTTCTTGAGCGTTGCGCTGGAGCTATGAAGTTAATGTAAATAAAATAATAATGGTGTCCCTACTGTCTCTGCTGCACTACTTCAATTACTAAAGACGCAAACATGCTTTGGCTGATTGTTGATTGGTGTATTGTGTAAATGTTTTTTAATGTGCATGTGCAGATATACTTGTGTGTACTTGTGTGCTCTGCGCGTGTGTTTAAGACGGCTCACCTGACTTCTCCACTGGCTCTTTCAGAGATACGAAGCGCAGGGTGGCATTGCCGTCTCCATGCTGATTGAAAGCCAGGATCTTGATTTCATACACCACTGCTGGATCTAGAGAGAGATCGAAAAAAGAAGGGGGCAGTTACCTTACAAGCCAGCTGCTGAACTTTCTGAACGTTCCACTGTCACTACATCAGCTTTAGTAAGTAGACAAGAAGGCGTTTAAGTATGATTAACTTTTTTATTATGAGTTTTTTTAATTCAGTTTCTTTAAAGTGCACCTATTGCTTTTATAGTAATCTCCTTAGAAAGACACGGTAGAGCTGGGTGCTCTGAAGCAGAGCCCATGGTCATCATGCTTACTGAGGTATAAAGCCCCCCAGCACTGGCTGTGGAGCTATAGAACTGTTTTCTCTAGAGTGATGGAGCTCCATGCAGTACCTTAGGGATGAGCTGGATTGGAGTTTGTGGTCCAGAACTAATCATCCAACATTACTACCTGACCTCACTTATGCTCTTGTAGTTGAATGCAATCAAACAAAGTGACAAACTCCCTGTTAATACCCTTGATTCAAGAAGAAATGTTGAGTGAGCAGACGTCTACAGTAGTTACTGGACATACACCCACCGGCCACTTCATTATCCATTTTATCAGCTCCACTTGCTTCTGGAACACTCTATCCACTCACTGTCCACTGTATTAAACACTTCCAAGTCAGAGATGATAGCTCATCTGTTACTGCACAGCTTGGGTTGGTCATTCTCTAGTCCCTCATCAGTGGTCACAGGATGCTGCCCACAGGATGCTGTTGGCTGGACATTGCTGGGTGGTGGACTATTCTCAGTCCTGCAGTGACACTGAGGTGTTTAAACACTCCAGCAGCACTGCTGTGTCTGATCCACACACTAACACCACCAGCATGTCAGTGTCACTGCAGTGCTGGAAATGATTCACCACCCAAAAAAAGGTCTGTGGTGGTCCTGTTGGGGGGCCTGACCATTGAAGAACGGGATAAAGGGCTAATAAAGTATGCAGAGAAACAGATAAACTGCAGTCAAGAGTTGAACTACAAAGTGCTCCTATATGAGAAGTGAAGCTGACATAATGGACAATGAGTGTAGATACAAGGAGGTGTTCCTAATAAAGTGGCTGGTGGGTGTAATGTAGTTGGATTAAATTACATAGAAACACAAGTTTCCTAGGCATATATAGTATCATATGCAATAATGTCTGCAACCTCAGGCCAGCAATATGAGAAAAAAAACAGTTATCAATTTGCAAGCCTCCTTAAGCGAAGTTCCAATAAACGTCCACAGCTCTAATTATTCATAAAAGCCACAAATGGGAAAATAACAGCACCAACAACAAAAAGACAGAAATACTGTATATACATTGGATTTTTTTTTCATTAGCCTGGACGAGCACTGCAAACCTCAACGGACAAACGTATATTTTTAATTTCCTAAGATTTCTGGGCTTGCCTGCAGCTTCCCTCACGGCTCATTTATCGTGCCTACAAATCCCTGATCGCACTTGGATAACGATGAATCCTAATGCGCATACACAAATCGCATAAATGATGAACTGAGCAGGAAAATGAACAGGGGCTTGCTCATTTCGTACTGCTGAGCACACTCGGCTGGAATGAATAAAGACGGCAGCAATTTGTACATACATACATTAAACCTCAAATGTTCTTTCTGTATTCATAATAAAATATCTTATGCAGACATCCTCACGTTAGTTATTACCACATTCTAAGACTTGGTAATAGCCCTTCAGACGCAATTTAAGACCACACTTAAAGGCCAAAATAGATAGTCAGTTAACGTCATAGAAAGCCAGGGAAATCATGCAGGCTGATCACGAATGCTATTGTGCTAGTAAGATGTTGCATTATTCTCCTCTTATAAACGTAGTCGATCAGTCCAACCGTGTTCGCTGTAAGAAGTTAACTTATTTAGTTTAACACTGGAGCTGAATACTTAAAATAAATAAATAATTTTTATTGAAACTGCACCAATATAGGAATATAGGAATTATGGGGTAATTCCACTGTTCCTGCAGATACATACATTAATAAAGAAACATTTATGACATAAAGAAACTGGGGCTAGCTGCAGATAACTCCAGCTGCATTAGCATTAGTACCTCAGCATCGCGTAATGTTCAGCTTCTAAAGACTTCAATAAATATGCTGTTAAATATAACCATTTGTCTGATAGTAAAAAAGAATTATGCAATTTTCTGCATATAAGTATAATTTCAATATGATCATGCACCTTCATTTCAGTTACAGTGTTTTATGTACATTTAAGTAATTTACTGGAAACAAAATGCCATGGTCTAAATGGAACAACAACAAAGCTACATATGTACATCTAAACAAATATGCTTTCATTTACCCCACTTCTCCTAAAACAGTTGTAGCAGTCCACAAACTAAAAAGTAGAAAGATTCTGTTGCAAATCAAATTGCAAATGTTCAATAATCAAAACTGCATCAAGAGAAATTATATTATATTATATTATTATACTGTGAAGCTTCAAACCAAAGTCTGGGCTTCTTGGACTCATAACGAGCTTGGGCTTAAATATATGGAAGGTAATTACAATTAAAATCACAAACACAATAATAACAATAAAGAAATGTATACATATGGGCCTCACATTTCTGCTGGTGCATGTCACACTGTAGTATATCTGCACTCCTGTGTAACAAGTGACTGTTGTGTGCTGCAGCTTTGGGCTTAAATAATGACATTGTATTCTGATGTAAACAAGTTATCTAGAGAAATGTCAAAAAAAGACCACTCGACATTTGACTTGACTGATCAGTAGCCACAGACTTCTAGAACTTGTTGCTCCAGGCTTATTTTGGCTGTAAAGATCAAAGAACAGCAGCTGAGTACTCACCTAGCAGAGAGATGTTATACTGTGTGATATTGCGGGAGAAGGTGAGGGGTCCGGTGAACAGCGGGGCGTGGGCTTTACGGTAATACAGCTTAAATCCATCATGCTGACCCATCTTTGTGGAGGGCTCCCAGACTGCCTGCACCACGGTGGAGTTTAGCACCTTAGTGTAGAGAGCTGGGGGTGCCGGCACTGCAGAAACAAATAACACCTTCCTAATGTTACACACTTTCAGTACTAATGCCGATCTAGCACAAACAGTAAGTAGAGTTAAGACACATAATGATTTACACCTAGAGTTCTGAAGTGATAATACAATACACGCAGCAATACACAACATCTTTAGGTTCTTTTTTTATAAGTTTCAAGACTGAATGAAGCTTTATTTCTAGCTACATTTTTTTCAGGAGGCAATTGAGCACTATGACATAAATATATCAGCCCCGGTTCTGGACTGTTTTGCTTGTTGTGGCAGTAAAACATTATGCGTAGGCATGTTGATAGTCTAATTGATAGTCTGATCTAATTGTTATTAATTTCAATAACCCTCCTTAATAAATTTAATATTACAATGTTAGAACAACTCTGTTTCGTGAAAGGCTTTAGTAAAACTTTAAATCAAAGCTGACAAAAGTACCTAGACACCTAAGCTCAGACTATAATAGGAATAAGTGAGAATACTAATATGAGTAGGAAATTACAATTTAAGCCAATTACCAAGGGCATATCTTCACACTGCATAGCTAATTCCTTTTATTGTGATTGGGTAATAGGTGAATAGATAATAGGTGTTGCTTGCATTGTGATTGGGTGGGCACATTATATATATATATATATATATATATATATATATATATATATATATATATATATATATATAACAAACCACTTGGAAAGTGAAAAGTAAAGTGGAAAGCCATGCACAACCTGCTAGACCACCAATACAGTCACTATTAGATTAACAGTACTTAAAACTATCTTCAGAGATCTTCAGACCTGAAAACATCTACAGGTATTTCTGTCTACCATTCCATTTGGAAAGACAACTTAATGCTAAGGGTCTAAAAAGATTTGCTGATAAGAAGTAAAAAATCTTTTTCACAGCATTTTTTCTCTTATATGTTTTTTCAAAAACCCTTTTATATATATTTTTCCCTAGATTTTAATCTTAAACGTCTGCTATTTTGTGTCAGGGCTTCCACTATTAATGAAATTGAATTGTCTTGTCTTGTGTTTCTTTCCTTGCAAAATGCCTTTCCTAACATGATTTTAGGATAAATTATTTATTAACGGTGATTATTGCATGCTAAATGCCGTATTTAGCTTTATTCAATGCTCTTTAACATGCTTTTATACCCCGCGGCAAATAAAATCTCTATTTATCTGAAGTTAAACGGATTTATACAACGCTGATGTACACACAGAGGACACTTTAACAAGCATTTTGGTGCTTGTTCTCTCTTGTTCAATGTATGCCGCTTCACAATGATCCCCTGTGGCTAGAGGCAACATAATTACTTCCTAATAAAATAATCGACTATTTGTTTAGGGGGTCCACATACTCGCATTATTCAAGAGCAAGGCATGTGTGGCACTTACTCTGAACCATGAGTGTATATTACAAGCTTGTTAAAGTAGAACAAATGTGCACCAATAGTGTTTTCGTTCAAACTAACATACATTACCAGTCAAAAGTTTAGCCACTTTATGAAGGGGTTTCCCTTTATTTTACTGTCCTCCATATTTGAGTCTAGTGAAAACATCAAAACTATGGATTTAGAATGAAAATATAATTAATTTCCTTTTTTGTTTGCATCCTGTACATCAAACAGAATGTGTCATAATGAGTTATAAGTTAGTAAGTGATCATTTACATATCAAACGACTGACAAACATCCTGCTCACTCATTCAGTTATCTTGTTTAGGGCAAACTTTATGCAAATACTGACTGGCAACCGACTGGCTAAATCACTCTCACAGTAATACATTGAGATTTAACACACTAACAGATGGGTGGGATTTTTCATGAATTATTTTTAGGAGCCACAATCCTAAAATCGTCCATGATTCTTCAATGTAGGGCAACTTATTTGGTCTATAAATATTCAATATACATAACCAGAGCCGGTCTGGGCAGCATTTTATAGGCTTGGTTTTTATTGGGTACTCAAAGACTCATTCATAAAAAAATCATGTTTTCTAATTAAACTTAATTTTAAATACATTTGATATATATAAAAAATGGTGCTGCAAAGAAACTGGGATTCCATGATCTACAGAGTGTAAAACTGGCTGTAACTGTAGCTTTGTTTATTATTATTATTATTATTTTGGTTTTGCTAAAGCGTGAATGTGTTGCAAAAGACATAATGTTTATTGCTCAAAATATCTTGTATATAATGGAATTACATACATAACACATTACATTAAATTTACACATTTAGGAGAAGTTTATCTTCCATGAGCAGGCCATATTATTATCCACTGTGCTATCTTAACACTAATTACATTAATTCATACATCAATTACAGACATTCAACCAGACACGTCCAAAAATTATAGACCACCATTTAGAATTTTCTTTTTTCCATAATACACATTGTTGGGACACAAAAGAAAACATAAACAAGATTTCCCAGCTCTATATTATGATTGTTATAATTAGAGAAAGAATGTTCCATTCTACATCACATATTATTTTATTCTATTCTTTTTTTTTTAAAGGATGCAAACTGAATGTGCACAAACGTGCAAAACGTATGTAACACTCTCCCACTCACCCTCCCCCAGCGTGCTCTCCTGAGCCATGGCCGAGGCTTTGCTGGCTCCACGCGAGGTGTAGGCCTTCACGTAGAAGCTGTAACTTGTGGAAGGTTCCAAATCACCCACCACCTGCTGCAGAGTCACCTTACTCACGGCCTCCTGATACTCCATTTCCACCGGGTCTGAAGGAGAAGGAGGAAGAGAGACTATGAGATTAGCCACAGCTTCGCTAGTCCGCTAGCCACTTTTATGACTGAAGTAATTGTTTTATTTCCCCTTCATTTATAAGCAGATTATTGTTACAAAAGATCATCTATCCAATGAATGTCAGAGCCCCATTGTGCTGGGGGAAGGGGGTCTACGCTTGGGGGCTTCTGACTGAAGGCAGAGGGACTAAGCTACTATACTGATGCCGCTACGAATAGAGCGCCACAAATTAAATCCATGCTTTTTCTTTATTTGCCTAAAGTGTTATTCATAACAGGCTCATAAAATATTCATAGCAGGTTCATCACAGATTCGTAACAGGTCCCAGGTTCATACGTGCCATCTGTCGTTTGAGGTTTTTTTTTCTTTGCTTTGTCTCCTTAAATAGCTCAGGATGCCTCCAATACACACTAAGAATGCTTATGCCCAATTATGCAATACAATTCAGCTTTTAACATCAATTATGTTAACATTGTTAGCATCGTAATATTAGAATGGTACCAAGAATAAACATTTTCTTTGGCTTATGTGGGTTATACTGTGTGCCTTATTGTTAGAATTGTGGAAACTGGCTTAAAATTAGAGCTCAAAACATTAATTTTGTCTCGCTTTAAATGACTTTACACCTTAATTATCTTTATTGAATTAAAACGGTTGATGATTCAACCTTCTGATTTTGTCAAGCTTTTGTGGTCATGAGGACTAAAACTCTTTAGCTGTGTCTGAAAGCATCTGCATTTTGGGGGGAGGGGGGGGTTGTGCTATTCTGTAGTGGTTTCCAAAGACATAGTGCTGAAGATCCAGTGAGCTTAAACAATTACACAGTGCACCACAATAAGTAGTGTATAAGCAATGTACCCTAGAGAACAGGGAAACCCATAATACACATTTATAGATTCATGCTCAACTTCTCTGATGAGGATTAGTGAGCCCAGCTACAAGAGAAGCATCACCACAGACCTCTCTTTAGACCTGTTACAAATGTAAGGAAGCACTCCTCGTGTGTGCAGTCGCACTCAGTGGTTATATTGGAAGGGTGGAATGACATTTATAGTGTTTATGCAACGCAGTCTACTGTCATACAGTGATGAGCAAACTTGTGACGTAGTGTCTGAAATCATTTACTGCCTTCACCAACTCAACTTCCTATAGTGTTCTATTACCATTTTGGTGTGTGGGCTTCGGTAGGTAATTTTTTATTTTTTATTGAACTCATGATAAATCAGAACCTTTCACTTTACTTAATTGATACCACAAAACAACAACCTTATAGAAACTACCCTATACAAGATGATTTTGTATATATTTAGTTTATGACTATCTCAAATAATGCCATGGGTCTAAATAAATTATAATATCATCATTGTAAATATCTGTACTTACATTATATTTAATTGTATTATATTGTGAGACTACAGTGTGAGCTAATCTAAATTGTTCTTATAATCTTCCATTGCTTTAATAAAACTACAGAAGTAAACTTCAGATACTAAACATCTTGCTGATCAATTACATAAGGTATAGGGGAAATGGTAAAAATTAGATTTTCGCTGGCTGTACTGGCTGTAAAAAGTTACTGGATCTCCAAAATAGCTTTTGGCTAAACTGCAATTCATGTGGCTGTACCAGTACTGTCCACTGAATCACATACCTGCAGTCTTGCGGATATGCAGCACATAGCCGATGATGTCCTGTGTGTTCTGGGCCGGCTCGTTCCATGACACCTGGATGGAGGTTGGTGACAGGGCATCAGCCCGGACATCTGTGGGTACGCCTGGCAGCCCATCGGCCCACAGCACGGTGAGGCGAGCGCTTGCCTGAGAGGAGCCGGCACTGTTCTCTGCAATGCACTGGTATATGGCCTCATCCTCCTGACTGATGCTGTAGATGGTCAGTGTACTGCAAGGACAGGAGTGACAGAGGGAGCAATTAGCATTTAACAACAGTTTATAATACTAAAAGAGCTGCACTGAAGTTTGGAACTACTTCTGGTTACTACTACTGTATTTTTTATGTCAGCTCTATGATCTACTATATAAATGCATTCATATATCATTGTGAACCCAGCATTCATAGGAAGTGTTATCAAGGTTTTTAGTGGTCTGGTGTAGTGAAGGTTTCTAGTGGTCTGGTGTAGGGAAGGTTTTTAGTTGTCGTGTGTAGTGAAAGATTTTAGAGGTCTGGTGTAGAGAAAGATTTTAGTGGTCTAGTGCAGTGAAGCTTCTAGTGGTCTAGTGTAGTAAAGGTTTCTAGTGGTCTAGTGTAGTAAAGGTTTCTAGTGGTCTAGTGCAGTGAAAGCTTCTAGTGGTCTGGTGTAGTGAAAGATTTTAGTGGTCTGGTGTAGTGAAAGATTTTAGTGGTCTGGTGTAGTGAAAGATTTTAGTGGTCTGGTGTAGAGAAATATTTTAGTGGTCTGGTGTAGTGAAAGATTTTAGTGGTCTGGTGTAGAGAAATATTTTAGTGGTCTGTTGTAGTGAAAGATTTCAGTGGTCTGCTGTAGAGAAAGATTTTAGTGGTCTGGTGTAGATAAATATTTTAGTGGTCTGGTGTAGTGAAAGATTTTAGTGGTCTGGTGTAGAGAAATATTTTAGTGGTCTGTTGTAGTGAAAGATTTTAGTGGTCTGCTGTAGAGAAAGATTTTAGTGGTCTGCTGTAGAGAAAGATTTTAGTGGTCTGGTGTAGAGAAATATTTTAGTGGTCTGTTGTAGAGAAAGATTTTAGTGGTCTGCTGTAGAGAAAGATTTTAGTGGTCTGGTGTAGAGAAAGATTTTAGTGGTCTGCTGTAGAGAAAGATTTTAGTGGTCTGGTGTAGTGAAGGTTTCTAGTGGTCTGGTGTAGGGAAGGTTTTTAGTTGTCGTGTGTAGTGAAAGATTTTAGTGGTCTGCTGTAGAGAAAGATTTTAGTGGTCTGCTGTAGAGAAAGATTTTAGTGGTCTGGTGTAGAGAAAGATTTTAGTGGTCTGCTGTAGAGAAAGATTTTAGTGGTCTGGTGTAGTGAAGGTTTCTAGTGGTCTGGTGTAGGGAAGGTTTTTAGTTGTCGTGTGTAGTGAAAGATTTTAGTGGTCTGCTGTAGAGAAAGATTTTAGTGGTCTGGTGTAGTGAAGGTTTCTAGTGGTCTGGTGTAGGGAAGGTTTTTAGTTGTCGTGTGTAGTGAAAGATTTTAGTTGTCGTGTGTAGTGAAAGACTTTAGTGGTCTAGTGCAGTGAAAGCTTCTAGTGGTCTGGTGTAGGGAAGGTTTTTAGTTGTCGTGTGTAGTGAAAGATTTTAGTTGTCGTGTGTAGTGAAAGACTTTAGTGGTCTAGTGCAGTGAAAGCTTCTAGTGGTCTGGTGTAGTGAAAGTTTCTAGTGGTCTGGTGTAGTGAAGGTTTCTAGTGGTCTAGTGCAGTGAAAGCTTCTAGTGGTCTAGTGTAGTAAAGGTTTCTAGCGGTCTAGTGCAGTGAAGCTTCTAGTGGTCTAGTGTAGTAAAGGTTTCTAGTGGTCTAGTGCAGTGAAAGCTTCTAGTGGTCTGGTGTAGTGAACGCTTCTAGTGGTCTGGTGTAGTGAAGGTTTCTAGTGGTCTAGTGCAGTGAAAGCTTCTAGTGGTCTGGTGTAGTGAAGGTTTCTAGTGGTCTAGTGCACTGAAAGCTTCTAGTGGTCTGGTGTAGTGAAAGCTTCTAGTGGTCTGGTGTAGTGAAGGTTTCTAGTGGTCTGGTGTAGTGAAAGCTTCTAGTGGTCTGGTGTAGTGAAGGTTTCTAGTGGTCTGGTGTAGTGAAGGTTTCTAGTGGTCTGGTGCAGTGAAAGCTTCTAGTGGTCTGGTGTAGTGAAAGCTTCTAGTGGTCTGGTGTAGTGAAGGTTTCTAGTGGTCTGGTGTAGTGAAGGTTTCTAGTGGTCTGGTGTAGTGAAAGCTTCTAGTGGTCTGGTGTAGTGAAGGTTTCTAGTGGTCTAGTGCAGTGAAAGCTTCTAGTGGTCTGGTGTAGTGAAAATTTCTAGTGGTTAATGTTACAACCAGTGAGGGATCAAATTTCAATGATAGCACTCTTCTAACTTGGCCCTCACTCTCCATCCTTCATGCTCGGTGCTCATGCTTCATGCTTGAGGGAGGGGTCTGATCGGTGTAGCTAAGATATAAAGTCATTTTTAAAGTGAGAGCGGTGGTTAAGGAAACGCATAGTAGTAATAACTCTAGCGTCTAAATATTCAAGACTTAAGCCCTGAAGGCCCATCTCTAACATATCATTCGCTTTCTTTTACACTCTGCAAGCAATGACAATATAACATGTCATTAAAAACTACTTATAAAACAATTTCTAATGCATAATATACACTGCTACAAAGTCCAATTCATTTTTATAAACATTGTTTACAATGCCTCATTCAAGCATTAGAGCTGGAGTTCAGCTGGAGTTTATGCAAATGCAAATGAAAGGAAGTCCCTTTCTGCCAGACTGTCCTGACCCTGTCCTGATGATGGATATGATGTTTGATGTATTCACAGTGCAGAATCAACACGATTGATTATTGTGTAATGACAGCTGCTAAGATAATGTTACTCCTTTAGACTGCACTCAGAGGAAGGGAGAGAAAGGGGGGAAGAGAAGAGAAGGAGGCAGAAAGCTTGTCACAGAGGGAGGGAGAAATCCAGTAACAGGCATTCTAAGAAGTACAGACAGACGCACCATCAAAGCAGCAGAAAAAAAGAACCCACAAAGCCCCCTATCCCAGAAAAATAAACCCAAACGTGGTCTTTATGTGTGTGAGTGTGCAGTGTGAGGATGTGTGACAGCTCAACACTGAACACACTGAATACTGGAGATGACAGGACTGCACAGAAGCACTGAAAGACCCCATCAGTGTGCCTTCCAAATATTCAGCAACATCATCACACCACACCCATCTGCCAAAAACACCACTCTTATTTAAACAGCCCCCCACCATCCTGCCATTCCACTCCCCCCGCTCCCTCTCTCCCTCACTCCATCACTCTTCTATGTGTGCGTGTGTGTCTAGGAGGGTATTATTAGTGCTGAATACGTAATCAGGTATTTTTTCTCTCTCTTAATCCTGCGGCGATGAGAAAATAAAACATTTAACAGTCGAAGGTGCGGAATACGGAAATATGGAAATAAGAGCTGTCAGCTTCATACAGCTCCCTCTATCTTTTCTCCTCCCCTCTCTCTTTCTGCTATCTTTCTTTCTCCCTTTACTTATTTATCTCTCCCACTCTCTTTCTTTTTCTAAGTCTATTTATCCCTCTCTCTACCTCCTACCTTATCCCTTTCTCTTCACCTCTCTCTCTGTCTTGTCTTTTTCCCTTCATCTCTTACTCTAACTGTTCTTTCTCTCGCCCCCTCTGTTGCTCTTTCTCTCTCTTTCTCCCTCTCATTCCTCCTTTCTCACTCTACTGCTCACTTTCCTTACTCCCTACCTTTCTTTCCCTTCCCTACTCTTTCTCTATTCTTCTTTTTCCCTCCTTTCTTTTCTGCCATTGTCTCTGTCTCCCTTCCATTTTCTTTCTTCTCTGTTAATCTACCTCAGTCATTCTGTTTCTTAACCTACCTCTCTCTCTCCCTTTCCTCGCCTGTCATTAACTCTACACCTCGTCTTCCTACCTCCTCTTTTATTCTTTCTTCCAGTCTTGATTTTTACACCCTATGTTTTTCTTTATTTTATCTTTCTTTTTTCTTTTCTCTGTCATCCACTCATATCTTTCTTCCTTTCTCAGACTACTTTCTATTTCTCCATCTGTCTGTCTTCTCTTTTCTTTCACTCACTTATTTCCTTGTTCGTTCTTATCAGGCTCTATACCCCTCTTTTCTCGTCTCTCCTCTTTCTCTAACTCCTTTCTTTTTCCTTTCATTAGTTTCTCTCTTTGTCTCCCTCTTGGTTTTTCCCTCCTGTATCACTCCACCTTGATCCTGTTTGTCACTCCCTTCCCTCATCTGTCTCTAACTCTCTACATCTTTCTTTCTTTCATTTCCACCGTTTCATTACATTAATTCCTTCAACAAACTCCAGTGAGATACTGAATGATTCTTTCTCTTTATTCTCTCTTCATGGCATATGCGAGGGTTCTATGGTTAGTTGGTGAGTTCATCCAATAGTAACTCTGCACTCTGCATCTGTACTGTTCAACCTTTCTCTCTCTTTCAGTCGGTTCAGGTGCCAGTGAACCACCTTCACTCAATGCATCAGTATACTAATACTTACTATTGCTGCTTTGCTACAACTTTGATTTACATTACCTACTAATGTTTATACAATTCTTCACTAGAGCTTCATTTTGAGGAGCTGAAAATGCAGATAATCAATGTTAGTTTTGACTGATATAATTTAGTGTACAATCTTCTACAAGAAGGTTTGAAATTGCTGCAGATGTATAACATGATACTATTAAAAGCCCTGCACTCTATAGCTTGATGTTACACCCACGTTAGCTAGTATCATGCTGAGCAACGGGGGTGGGAGAGCGAGGGCATCCTTACGCACCCAGAGAAAGCTAGACCAATTATGCTCTATTAGACTCCCAGCCATAGCAACTTGCAGTCTCTGGATGACAGGGTCAACGCTTAGATCGCTGCAACACTCAGGAGCATCATATCCTTTCATTACTTTAGCCATGATGCTGTCCTCTGTTCAGCTTCACTAGTTAAGCCTCTATTGCTGTCATATGGCTAAACAGGGGAGACTCACAGTGGGCTTCCTGATGGTACTACTGCTTAAGATCCTTGTCCTATTTGCATTCCTGGCATGATCGTGTTCCTACTTGGCTAAATGCTACAAGACTACAGGATATCTTACCACAGCTATTCATGGCAACTGCATAACTCTGTAGGTGTCTCGAGCACATCACTAACTGTACGGAACAAAACAATCTGCAGCTGAATAAAGATTAAATCCGAGATTATTTTATTCATGAATAGCAATGAGACTGGTCGCGCACACAAGACAATCAAACAGTTTCAGTTGATTCAAAATTCCCACTAGGAGTAAATGAAGGGAACACATCACTTCTATTCTTAAATCCTTACACTGGATACCAGTATGTTATACAATAGACTTTGAAGTAATACTACTGATCTATAAATCCCTGAATGGAGTAGGACCAGCTTATTTATCTGATATGCTACAGCAGCATAAGCTGAGCAGAACTCTCAGGTAATTAGGAACTTGTCAGTTAGTCCTGCCTAACCTAAAGACTACACATGGAGCTTTTAGCTATGTTTAGCTACTCTCCTAAATGGCATCAGTTGACAGTGACCAATAGAAGAGCTCGGACACTGGAAACGTTTAAATACATGTTGCAATCATGTTTTAAACTTCCATTCTCCTACATCTTTTAACAATTTAGTTTAAATTATCTTTGTATTTTCTCATTTGTAAAGCACTTTGAATGAATGCAGTGTATGAAACGTGCTATATAAACAGACTTGTCTTGCCTACATATATCATTAACATAACTATACCATTTAAATAACAAATACATGTATTGAAGCAAATTTAGAAACAATTCGTTTTTAAGTCTCAAAATATTGCATCAGCCAGGCACGTCAACAACGCTGACATATTTAGGTGGTCAACATTGCTGCTGCTTTGCATTCAGCACCTGATGAAGGAGAAATAGATTGTCCAAAATATACTATTTCAAGATTTTTTTACACTCAAAATAGTGTGGAATGCAATGATGGAGCACTGAGAACTCAGGTGAGAACTTGGTGCAGGTTTTATATAAAGATGGTTTTATTTAGTAACCTGTACAAAGGATCTAAATGTAATGTTTAATAGGTATATTCAGCTATTTGCAATGATTGTTAATGCTGAGCGTGCATTAGCGTGTAACAGCTGCACTACTTCAAATAAGAAGCTAAATTCAGCCTCAAGAGATTAACAAATCTCATTCAGTGCGACTGTGTGAACCTGGCCACAATATCTTCCAATCTGGTCCTCCCTCACCTAGCAGGCAGCTCTACCAAGTTTATTAGTTTTCCTGTAGCAGACCAGCACGATCACAGTTCTGTAACAGAAATATAAGCTACCCTGGATTCATTGATTAATCAAGGGAAGTTAAGCCCAATTTAATCATGAGAACTCACCATATCTATGTACACGTGCATTTGTTTGCAAACAGACCTTGACCACTACAAAAGTAGAGAACATAGAGATAGAAATAGAGAACAACTCAAAACACAGTATGGTCCCCGAACCCTCTTTGATGTCCCCTTCAGGATTTGCTCTTGAGAATTTTACTGTTTATCTTTCCCTCAAACCAGTGAAATGAAATGTGGAGATATTGAATGATGGTATTTGATGATAATAAAATCAATATTTCCCATAAAATTATTAATAGCTACTTAAACAACACACAGGACAGATGAAACTGATTTACAGATTGACAGATAAATGAGAGACATGGATATAGAGAAAAGACAGGAAAAACAGCTGCAATAAATACATTGCAGTTCGCAGGTGATCTTGGCTGATATGGTGTATTTAAAAATACAAGTGGCACAGATATCATGTCACAGAATCACAGGTTTCACCAAATTCAGACATCCATACTTGGTAAATAAACATGCCCTGCTGTGCTGTGGTGATTCCTGTAAGGGTAAGCTTATAAGCGGAAGGGGAGTTATTGAGCTGATGTGAGCCAGGTGGAATTCATTACTGCCCTCGTTCTATTTAATTAACAGGATTTCTATTTTTGTCCACACACATATTAAGACAACACCTGTCCAGCTGGCTGGGACAGAGCGGGGGTGGGGGGGGGTTGGTGAGCTGCCATGGCTACGGACCAGCTTCACACAGATACACGCATCCATGTTCCCTACAGGACGCCTACTGCTGCCCTATGCCTACAGGAGCCATCTACTAGACTTTAAAGGACCCATACTCTAGATTTTTTTTTTGGGGCGGGGGAATGCTCTATTCCAGTTTGGTAATGTGCTCTTGTATACATTAATTGAGATCTAACACACTTTTACTCTATTCATCCTATTTCAAATGCTTGGGAAACTGGGCAAATTCTCAGATTTAAAAGAAATTTAGGTTTATTTTCAGGGAAACTTCAAAATTGTGGAGTCCCTATTTTTCACAACTACTATTATTTTAGTTGTATTTTGTTGTATTCCAAACAAATGTAACCGTCCCATCTCCCCCCAAAATTATGCCCCCAATAAATATATATATATATATATATATATATATATATATATATATATATATATATATATATATATATATATATATATATTAGCACACGGCCCAGCCCAGCAGAAACACTGACAACCGATTAAGAGCAACGGTGGACTATATGTGCAGAAATCTACCTTTCCAGGCTGTTAAGGGCATGTCGCCACTTCTCATACTCTCTCCAATCATCTGTCTGCGGGCATACATGATGTACATCTTCTAACGAGGCTGAAAGTTGGCTTCCTATCTGGCAGCTCTTTAACTGAATGTTACGTTCTGCCTTGAGTACTACAGCTCATACCGGCAAAGGCAGCCGGCATAGAAATATACATTTTTTTCTGGGCTGTGAAGTGGCTGTCACTACTTTACATTCCCTTTTCAAGTCATTCTGAATGAGCACGAATGATGTTCACCTTTAAATGGACTAATACTGGCTTCCTATTTGCAGCTTCTTAGCCAAATGTTCCGTTTCACCTTAAAAGCTACATCACCGTTTAAAGAGGAACAGAACATACACAAAACGAGCTTGTGAATATTAAGCCAACTCAAGTGCACATATCTTTAAGATACTGAAAAACTTTAATTCCACAAAGATAGTTTGCTCTTCACATGTCTGTCTGCTCAACTTCTTAAACCTTGGACAATATCGAACCCACTGTTCCACCTTAAGGACTATCACAACCCCAACAGCAACCTGTAAGCAGCAGCCACTCGCAAGTTTCATAGTAAGTAACAACCTACCTACTTTGTGTTGATGTTCATTTCATTTTTGATTGTATCTATTTCAACATGTTGCTTCTAAACCAACCAATCACAGCAGAGCTCATCAAAATATTCATGAGCTCACCATATAAGCAAAACAACTTTGTTTCTTTGTGAATGAGTGTGCAAAATCTCATTTGGACAATTGTCACCCCAACCAATGTCACAAGCCTTCTATGTAGATGTCAGAAAACAGTTTAAAATGATAAATAAATAAATGCATTTGATGGCGTCTTTAACTAACTGTCAACTAAATACCTACTAAATGCAACTGGACCTGAAGTCTAAACCCTAAACCTAGGCTTAACCTTAAGGTAAAACCTATTGTTGGTAATCACTGTCACCAGAAAGTGTGTTATTTATTAAAGTTTCTGTAGATCGTCTACAGAAGACCATCCGAATAAAGTGTGACCTTATGAAAAGTTAAAAAATAGCTATACAATAAGAGAGAGAGAGAAGCAAGTGGACAGTTTCTCTAACTGATTGCAATGGGGGTGAAGGTCAAGGCCAGTGCTGATGTCCTTCTGTCCAGAGAGAGGGTTGATAAGGCTCAAAACAGAAACCGCAATGACACAAAAGAAGGACTACAAGAAATGTTCTGTCTTTTTCTTTCTCTGCGTTTTCTCAGCAGTAGAAGCAACAATGACAGGCATCAAGGTTTTCATGCATCTATAGAAGACCTTTTATTCACCTACACAGTGGCTTCTGTTCTTTTCTATGTATCCCTCTACATAATCGTTTCTTCCTTTGTTTATTGTTATTATTGCATAGTTTACTTAATTTGTTATAATTTTGTTTAGTCAGAAATGTAGTAGCATAAAACAACGTGTCACCAGGAAAAAAGACTGGTGTTACAGAGAAAGAGCAAAGCCAGGCTTCTTTTAAATACCAACTGAAGTGAATCAGTGTCAGTCATTTCATTTACACAGTAGTTTGAGAAATGCACACAGCAGCAGAGTCACAGCTTTTATGTGTGTGTGTGTGTGTTTCCAGGGCTGCCAGAGCAGAGCTTACGTGTATAGCATGGTGACCTTGTGTCTATGGGGGTTCAGAATTGGCCTTCAACACACACATGTGCTTAAACACACACATACATATACAGGGCTTTATATGTATTTAGCCTTTTAAACGTCATACCCCAGTGAGCACTGCTGGGTCAACTGTGAGAAGCTGCACCTTACCACCCAGGTACCGCCAAGACAAGGCCATTCCTCAAAGCTCAGCACCACAGCAAGCCACATAGAGGTGAACCATCTCTCTGAAGGAGCTACAAAGTTCAGTGGGAGGCGAGTGTATTACTCAACAATATTAAGAACTCTCCATAGAACTGGGCTGTGTGGAAGGGAGGCCACATCAAAGCACAGAACGCCAGAAACCATCACCCAGCTAAAATATGGGACAAGGCTATGGTTAAAATTGAAAACATGCAAACATGCAAAACAGCCCATTCCTGAACAAACATCAGTCAAGTATGGGAGTCACAGCATTGTGTTGTGAAGACAGTTTTCCTCAAGTCAAAGTCCAGATCTTAACCCGATCAAGAATTTGTGGCACTTTTTAATTTATTTTTTTTTAAATAGTAAGTGTTTACCAACCTGAACAACAGGCCTCGTTCACCGATATCTTCAAATTTGTTCTTGAGAAAGGCCCTAAGAAAAAGTGGAACTGACTGGAAAGACTGTGGAACTGTTCGCAACTAACAAATAAGAAAATGTCAGAAAATGTCAGAACTGTAGACATTTCTTCTTAATACCGCTGGTGAATTTGGACCAGTGGGTGAACATCTCTCCAAAACTATGTGTGCAAAGTTAAAGCTGACTTAAACGGACTTAAAGCTGTAGATGGCTTTGCCATCTCCTAGGCTTAGGAACATGAATTTCTGTTTTGAAGATTTACTTTCAGAACATTTTGGTTTGCCATAAATATATTGTCTGGATAATTTGTGTAAGGGTCTATTGCACTCCAGACATGTGACATGTGATGGGGTTAAATACCTTTTGCAAAGGCACAGTATATATTCCAGTCTGTGGACTGTCTGAGCAGGCTTGCCTGTGTGTGTGTACACACTCCTTTGATTAATGTGTGCACATGCCCAATTGATTGTAGTTTGCTGGTCTGATCATCTTGAAGGTCAGCTACATGCGAGTACACACAACTGACCAAACAAAGAACTACCACTTTCACTGCATAGCTTACAAATGCACACAATGCTGGCTCTTTGTTATATAGCAAGAAACAAATATACCAAAACCTTACATAACGATGTATATATATATCTATATCTATATCTATATATATATATATATATATATATATATATATATATATACACACACACACACACACACACACACATATATATATATATATATATACACACACACACACACACACACACACACACACACACACACAAAATATATATATATATATTTTAGAGACGGACCGATCAGCGTTTTTAAGGCCGATCACCTTTCAGCATGATCAGCCAATAGCTTATACCGATCGAGGGCGGGGCTATATGCCATGGCAGGGCGACATGTAGTTATTAGCGCAAGCAACTCATAAAACATGGTCTAAACTGGTTTATTACAATTTTTAAAGAGCTTATGTGAAACAGCATAATATTCATAACAAAATTAGCAGTAAATAAACAAAGTAAATAAACAAATATGCCCAATACTACAATCATTAAATGTAGACCCTGAATTCAAAAGTTTGTACCGGTCAGATCTGGTCTGCATGGTTTTCTGGGTTATTTGTTTTGTGCTAGCTGTGCGTGCTAGCTCTGCTGTTTGCTGATACTCACTGTATTCAGCTGCGTGGTGTACTCTAAAAACCGTATCAGGTTAGTAGTGTTAAATGTCTTGGTTCCCCAACGAGACACGTTGATTTGACTAATTTTACAAAACGCTCTGGATGAGTCTGAGTCACATACGGACGACAAGTTTTCTATCAGCACATGCTGTGAACGCAAACTGTTCTTGCGTGGTGCCCCTGCTTTAGTCTGTCTGTGGAACCTAGCGGTTCAGATAGGAATTGCAGGAACCTGGCCGGAGGGGGTTTCAACGAAAAGCTAGCTGGAAATACAGAAATTAGGCTCATTTGTTTAACGCCATCGATCGGCTCTCGGGATCGGCTAAATTAGAGAAATATTGGCCGTTCATCGATCACATATTTTTTATTAAAAATCGTCTGATACCGATAGAGGCAGGCAAATTAATATACAGATAGCCAAGCAAGCTGAAAGATAGCTAATAATGGATGGTTGCACAGACTGATAGACAGATTGAAGTCAGATTGATAAGCAGACAGACTGATATGCTTCAATGTCCTTAAAGATCCACATCTCTTTCTATTTGCCATTACACAGCTCCAGCAATCAATTCACAGTTACAGTCTCTCCACCGCTGAAGCTGTGTGTGTGTGTGTGAGGATATGTTTCTACACTGAATATTTCAGTATGAGGAAGTGTCTCTCTCAGCAGCAGCACACATAGCTCTTTACATATTCTCACACATTCCTGTCCTACTGACCTCAATAAGAGCGGTTCGAACACTGCAGTGCTCTCAACTTCACTGGGTCAGACACCATACCATTGCGACGGCCGAACACATACAACAACCTGACGAGCGCAGTGCTCCGTCAATCTTTACAAAATGTATTTCCTTATTTCCCATGTGTGGTGTAAACAAAACAACTCCAAGTGCAATACACAAAGTCAGAAACATCCCATTTCAACCGTAGTTGGATAACCTAATAACCCAGGAGAAAACAAATAGGCAGGGAGAGCCTAGGGTATAAATCCAATTCTCACTCTGGAGCTACAGAGAGTGCTCCTGATGCAATCTAAGAATCGTGTCTCTGTGGCAAAAGTCCTGCCAGGTGTTGTGACACTGAAACAAATTAACATCTAAACAAAAAAGCAACCGCAGCATGTGTCAGATGAAACAATCGCATACATGTATTTTTAGAAACACTGCTTTAAGCTTAATTCAAATTCACAACATGGGATGGGAGCACTACACTAGAATAAGCTCTACTCTAAGCTCTCCTTCTCACTTAACTACACATACTTAGGCAGTGCTATCTTCCTTACCTTACAGCAAATGGTCAGGACCTCCATGCCCTGTAGATTTTTGTAATGTATCCTTAATCTGACTTGAGGAGTAAACAACACACAGCTTCTGATATAATACTGACCCATAAATGAGAAAATTAGTATTATTTTTAGTCCAGTACTGTAATTACAGCTGATAACATGGCATCTAATTGGCACTTCACTTAGAATCACCCACTAAAATGGACAGTATAGAGTATAACACAACGACTTCACAAACAGGGTCCAAATCCTGTCCAGACAGGAGCAGCACTATTACATTAACAAAGGTTATCTACTATTCAATCTGGATAAGTGCACTGGTGCTGTGCAAGACCACTGATTATTTGTTTGATATTCAGGTTAATAATCTCTTAGCATCAGTAAAAAAACAGAAACAAATATTTATCAGAGATGTACACAGACGCCTCAACAACTAAATAAAATTTTTAAGAAGTTCAGTATTTAGTGTAGTCTAGCAGCTTTACTGCAAAGGCCATTCTTCTCAGGAGACTTGTTTTCAGATTTTCAAAGGAGATCTACAAGGATGTTTATCCACACATTCAATGTCAGGTCTTAGAAGTGGGTTGTCTTTGTTCTTTCTATGGTCTGAATCATTCCACACATACTGAGTGATGTTGAGGTCTGGACTGGGGTGGCCAGTGGCTGTTGTTCTGAGAACACCAGTAGCTTCTTTGTTTGATTTGTAATTTTTTTACTTTTGCTTTTTTTCAGCAAGAGCTTCAGAAAAAGGATGGACAGAAACAACTGTAGACTGTTTCCGATCGAATACAAGAGTAGAGCCTGAATGATCTCCTATCACTCAAAGAGGAAAACTGAGAAAATAAGTACTGTTTATCTGACATTGACTGTTTTAGTGGTCTACCAGATCTTGTACCTATGTTAGAAGTATTATTTTCTTAGTCTCGTTACATCCTTTTGTGAACTCCAGTTTTGGTAACTCCTGTTTTTTCCTTTGAGTTTCTTTAGACTTGCAAGGGGATTATGCTGCAACTGTTCTCCTCTGAAATATCCCCTGAAACATGAATAACTTACAGGCCAGTTTTGATCTCTGATCTCTGTTAACTCTGATTTAACTGTTATGGCTAAATAAAATGAATTAATAACATATTTGTAGTGTTCTATCTTGTGCACACAGCACTTTAGACATAAATATTTGTGTAAACTTGAAATAAACATTAGAAATAATTGGCTTCTGATACTGTTATTAGCCACAACAAGGAGTTAAATATCAGTCATCCTCATCAACATAACATTCCATATACACTACATAACCCAAACAATACATATACCTTATAATGAGTGAATTCAGTTACTGAAAGCTGCACCTACTGCTGACACAGGTGCTTAATAATGCATGCATGAGTTCTAGAGTCTCCAAAGAAAAACACTGTAAATAAAATGGGACACTGTGAAGCAAAAGCACATGAGCCTAAGAAAAACATGCACAGTGCTAAGCATCGGGGTATAACGCCCTCAACACTGGATTGAGGTGCAGTGGAACTGCATACTCCAGAGAGATGGAGTTCAATTCAATACCTTTGGGACGAGCTGAAGTGAAGTTTGTGATCTAAAAGGAATTTTGGGGTTTTATAGCTGACTGCAATAAAATCCAGTATCTAGTATAAAGTCTAGTATAAAGTCTAATATAGTAGAGGCTGTTACTACAGCTAGTACAACCGACCAGTTATATAGTGAGTACTCGAAGTCGGCTCAAGGTTCCTCAAAACTGTAATCTTAACCAACCTGTCGTTGACGACAGCCTAAGTGAGGTTTAAAAAACATTGGCTCTTACCTGTTGTTGTTCCTGAGCTTGACGTGGCCTCCAGGCTCCAGGATCTGACCATTCTTGAGCCAGGTCAGCTGGGGTGTAGGTTCACCCTGGGCCAGGCAAGTGAAAATAGCAGTTGTGCCCACCGGCCGTGCTATAGACTGGGGAGGCTGCACAAACTCTGCTGGAGCTGGAGAAGGCAGAGAGAAAGAGAGAAATATTATTAATCTATATGTTTATTATAAGCAGCGCCAAATTTAGTGTTCTTTAGTCACTATGATAATTACTCTTTTGTCTTTCTTTCTATGTTTAACTATGAATTCCTTTTATAGATAATGTATTTGCTCTACCAAAGCCAGCATTACAGTGATTGGCAGGCGAGCAAAGCTGGGATTTAACTGAGAAAGAAAGTGCAACGATGAAGAAGGAAAAATGAAGCAATCAAGAGCAATAAATAGAGAATGTGCATTTGTAAGGATTACTATGTTTTGATCATTGCTCTGACTCTGGTAATAGGCGGTAGGAGTAGGTTCAGTCTAAGCCACAGATAAACTTCATTAAGCTGGCGGAAAACAGAAAACAGAAGAGAGAGAAAGAAACAGAGAATCTATACCTGACGTCCAGCGCAAATTAGAATGGATTAAGAAGCAGGTTTCAGGTTGGCGGGGGTGGAGGCTTCTTTACAGTGAAGTTACAAACACTTAAAGCCCGCCAGTGTGGCCTCTGGAGAGAATTTCGCACCCCCCCCCCTCGCCAAAGTCTTAATGCAGAATTGTCCTTTTCCTCAGCCATGTTCCATTAGCCGTAACCGACTCAGAGTTGCCGTTAATCCAATACGTGATTACTTTCTAATTAGGTTGCATTTAGTTTAGCCGGAAATTCGTGATTAGCAGCCGATTAGTGGCTGCTGCCTTGATATTGCAATTTTCCCTCCTGCAATTGCCGCCATATCGTTTGTATCCACAACCGCATTATATGATACATCAAGGCTGGCGTCCGTTGTGTGAAAGGCTTATTCATTTAGGCAATAAACCCCCACATGCGCCGGCTGCCACAAGAATCAAAGTTGCTAGGTTTGTGAAGGTGGGGACGCCATTAGGGGCCTATCAGAGTGAGTTTAGTGGAGACGGGTCTGTTATAAAAGAGAGTAATGCAGTGAACCTCTTTGCACTGCAGCAGAGATATGTGATCTTGGAAGCTACAGACACGGTAGAAGAATAAGTGACAGAGAGAAAGAGAGAGAGAGAGAGAGAGAGAGACATACACTATATGGTCAAAGGTATATGGACACCCCTTTTGATTATATACTTCAGGTGCTTCAGCCACACTCTTTGCAAACTAACTGCTGAAACACATATCATGTAAAAAAAAAGAATTCCAAAAAACAGAATTCCAAACTGCAATAGAAAGCAACATCAACACAAGAAATATGTATTGGGAGCTTTATAGGTTTAATAGGTTTCCAAGGATGAACGGCTCCAGACAAGCCTTCACAGATGATCACGTGCAAAGCCAGGCGTCAGCTGGAGTGGTGTAAAGCACGCTGCAGCTGGACAGTGGAGCTATGCTCTCCTAAGTGATGGGTCATGCTAACTGGCAGTCTGATGGTTAATATGGGTTGCAAGAATAAACACTACCTACTAGAATGCCTAGAGAAGCAAAGTTTGGTTTAGGAGGTCTAGATCTGGGGCTGTGTTTTATGGTTTGGGCTAGGCCCCTTTACTCTAGAGAAGGGTAATGCCCTGACCTCAATCCCACTGAACATCTTGGGGATGAATTGGAACCTGAGTCGAGAGCCAGGCCTTCACCAGTAACTGACCTTATGAAAGGTGAATTGGCACAAATGCCTACAAACACAGTTTCCTCTAATTTATTGTGGGAAGCTTTTTTAGAGAAGTAAAGACTGCTACAGCCTCAGAGGTGGTGCACATCAATATCAGTGGTATTGTTATGGAATGTCCATTCCAATACCATGTTCAAATAGGTGTGATGGTCAATTCTTACAGTATATAAAGAGTGAGGGCACCAACTGATAAAATAAAACTAGCTAATCCAAATCACTGCAGAGATACACTTGTAGCAGCTCTCCACAGCCTGTCAGTAGTAGCTCTTTAAAATCCTCTATGATAGCAACCCCAGGACTCCAGAAGCATCAGAGCAGTTTGAAACAGCAATACGCCTGCGTGTATGTGCTAACAGCATTTGATTTGTGATCGTTAGCTCCTTTTAGCATTGGCCCACTGCCACCTGTGAAAAGTGTGGATGAAAAAAAAGCATAGTGCTTTGAGATGCTAAATGTACTGCGATAGTTCATATAACCCTCAACCTGTTTGATCACTTCCAAGGTGAAGGTGCAGTTGTTTCTGCTTCTTTCTGCTTTCAGTGATCAATAAGATGATCAAAGACATTGACACACAATTAGCAGCATGACTTTTCCATCTCAGAGCGCCATAATGCAGTGGCCTTGCCTCCTGCTGATCAAGAAGATTAAATGAAATATTGACCAGGCCCAGCAATACTATCAGCTCTCTGAGCTCTGGTCGATGCTTCCTGCTATCTTACGACAGCTCAGTTCCAAAAGCCAGCCTGCAGGGGAGTATGGTGGATATTCAGTAACAACTATGAAGGACGCATATATACATGTAGCACACAATTTGTACACTTTTATCATTAACATTAGGCTATTTAAAGGGTTAAGGCTGATTTTTATCATACATTTTAAAAATCTGACAAATACTTTAAAGATTCATGGATTATAACCGACTGAAGACGGTGAAGAAACTCTTCAGTAGTGGCACCAAAATCTGTGAGAATCTAGGTTGCATTTCTCATCTCTATTACCCTTCAATGATGAGGTGATCTAAAAAAGCAGCCCATCATACTGTAGCCTACCTGTTGGAACATAACAGCAAATGCAGAAGCTTTTAGACAGAGTGTTGTCCAAAGCACACCAATCAATTTACTCTAGCTATAATCAGTCTGGTCACTCTAGCTATAATCAGTGTCATTCTATCTTATAATCAGCCTGGTCACTCTAGCTATAATCAGTCTGGTAACTCTAGTTATAATAAGTTTGGTCACTTGAGTTATAATCAGTCTGGTAACTCTAGTTATAATCAGTCTGGTAACTCTAGTTATAATCAGTCTGGTCAATCTAGCTATAATCAGTCTGGTAACTCTAGTTATAATAAGTTTGGTAACTCTAGTTATAATCAGTCTGGTAACTCTAGTTATAATCAGTCTGGTCAATCTAGCTATAATCAGTCTGGTAACTCTAGTTATAATAAGTTTGGTCACTTGAGTTATAATCAGTCTGGTCAATCTAGCTATAATCAGTCTGGTAACTCTAGTTATAATCAGTCTGGTAACTCTAGCCATAATCAGTCTGGTAACTCTAGTTATAGACAGTCTGGTCACTGATGTTTAACCAGTCTGCTCACCTTGGCTATATAATTAGTCTGTTCACTCCAGCTGTATTTAGGGTGAAACTGCACAATCTATCCCAACTATCCACCAGTTTAGATTATTTCGTTTAGTTTTTTGGCTTATTTGAGAAAAGCAGGGGTTTGGTTACTCACCTTGTACCACCAGTCGCCCCTGAGCAGTCCGGCGCAGACGGGTTCCCGGTTTGTTAGCTGCGCAGACGTAAACGCCTGAGTGCTGCACTCTGACATCGGAAATCATCAGGTTACCCGTGCCCAACACCTGAATACCCTCAACTCCAATCGGCCTCCCATCTATCAGAGAGATGAAGAGAGATTGTAGGAGGAAAACGTCAAAACACCAGCAACATCAGTATACAGTTTAGTGAGTAAGAGCTTAGTGAGTTACTAATGGTTAAGCCAACAATGCTAATGTTGCTAATAATTAATGAAAGTGAAGGAACAGAATTATGCAGATGTTATCATGGTGGCTACTAGCTTACTTAGCAATCAGCAGTAAGGTTTAGCTATTTGATTCAAGCGGATGTTTTCCAAATATGATGAATGAATTAGTTTGGATGTGAAGTGATTATTGACTGACTGATCTGATCTGATCAGAACACACTATGAAGTGTGAATATTGCAAAAACATCCTATTAGACGGATGGATACTAAAATGAAGATGTGTATATTGACTTTTCATTTTCACCTTTTTAAACATTTAGTGTAAACTGAGAAAGAGAGACTCAGAGTGTGAAAGTGATGGGGGGAGAGAGAAAGAAAGTGAGGTTATGTTCATTGAGCAGGAGGTTCCTTAGGTTTTATCTTAAGCTGGAGTTACAAGGCCAGGCAAATGTAGCCAACAAGTAATGAAACCATATGGCCATTAATTAGCATCATACAAAATGCATGCTCAAATTATCACACGCTTGCCCCAAACCCTGTGGCGTGGTTAAGTAATTTCAAACAGTCTTACATAATTGTGTGACATACTGACATAGTGTTATCTATACAAATGAACAATACTGCAGATGTCAGGGTTGCTGCTACTACTGTTATTAGCGAGACATATGTTTGTTGATTCTTACACTTGTCAGTAATAAATATCAGAAAAAAAAATCATGTTATTAGAACTAAACGTTTTTTTCCCCTTTGCTATATATATGTTATGAACTTACGAGATACCCGACAATAACAGTTTTTTCGTTTTCACTTCAGGTTTTAGGTTTTGTAGCCGCAGCAGCCGTCGTATACCATCCTAGCAGACTGCATGACCACCTCCATGAGAACAATAGGGCAGAACGGAGCGATGGGTTTGTGGGAGGTGCATGCGAAGTGGGGGGGGGCATGTGAAGCAAAATACAAACGCCAGTGACGCAGGAGGATTCCGTTGCCATGGCACCACTCTGTGTGTTCGGTCATGTGAGGGGCGAATGCTGGTGTGTAACTGCCTCTCTTTCCAGCTCAGCCACAGCCCAACTGGGGTCCTCTGCGTGTGTGTGTGTGTGTGTGTGCTGGATCGTCTGAGGTCAGTGCTTTGTAGCGCTGTCACCATTACTCAATTGAACTGGTTTACAAAAATATAGATTAAGCTTGACCTTCTAAATGAACTGGTGATAATTAGCAGCATGTTTTTAACTGTCCTACTGGTCCCCCACAGTAAGTAACGCAGCCTGACAGAAACATGTAGAAGCACATAGACGGATAACATAGTGACGTAGACAGTTAATTTTTTTAGTTAAATAATTCACAGCAAAAATTTTAAGCCATCTTTCATACAGTTTAAACGTATAAGTTTTTTTAAGTTTCTTATTTCACTGGCAGATACTTTTGCTTAGTCACCAAAAAAAAAATGGCATGGCAGAAGGACAAATAGCCATCTCATTCCAAATAGTCTCATTCCAAAACCCTGGGCATTAATATAAAGCACTATGGAGCATACACACTATGTGGTTCAGCACTTGGCAGAGTTTGTGAGGTCTACCACTTCATGTTGGAGCTGTTGTTACACCTAGGCGCTTTCTTTTCACAATAATAACACTTATTTTTGCCAACGGCAGATCTTGCAGGGCAGAAATTTCACAAACTGACTGGTGGCAAGCGTGGTGTGCTATGACTGCACCACGTTTACAGTCACTGAGCTTTTCCTGCATGACCAATCCAGCTGCCAGTGTTTGAATACAGGGATTGCATTGAAAAACATATTTTATATCAGCGATGAATGAAGCTGAAGATCTAATTTCTCTAATTCGGGGCGTCCACATACTTTTGGCTAACTACGAAATATATATTTCACATATCCATGCCCTGACATGGTATGAGTTGAACAAAGGAAACGTTGGTCTGTTTTGTACAGTTATGGTCAGTCATTACTGCAATGCTGTTATCCTACAGCTCACAGACATGCCAGGTTTAATATGGATTCAAATAATGAGCCTTTTATCAAAGAAAAAATGTTCAGTCTAACGGACAAAATGAAGGAATTCATGTGGTAAACACAGCATTAAAAAACAGAGGGAAAACAACTTGAAACATTCGACTAATCACATTCTTTACATCCTACCAAAACGTCAGTTGGATGTTACTCTAGTTGCTGCATATTAACTACAGACTAACCAACCGTTTCTAGTTACACTGATACTTTACTGTCAGTTCTGTCCTAAGATTTTTCTAAAATATATTTAAAGTAGGAGTTTACATTTGCAAAATGAAATGCCCGCAGCCAATAAGAAGACTAGTACAGTTCCTGTAACTTAAGACTCAGGACTCATATTCAAACCCCAGACTCAACTCTGACATGCATGCAGTAACACCTTAATAAAATACTTACAACAATCCTAAAGTGAAAAATAGTAGCTATTTAGACTCATTATAAGAAGAATATTCTTTCACATATATGATGTTTTCAAAACGTTTTACTGTAAAAACCTGTGTTAATGTAACATTTATTATTTTAAAGATTACTATATTATATATATTATACTATATCATAATAATCAATATATTACAATAAACAGTACTTATATATGTTATATAATTCATATTATATTATATTATATTATATTATATTATATTATATTATATTATATTATATATTTTAAAAAATCTACTGTTTTCTGATGTTATTAGTAGCTTCACTACTGAGCCTCAGTCAGTCTGTGACATTTCTTAAATTTGCTTTAAATCTGAAAATCAATTATAAATGTTGACCCTGGATCTGTACACATCGCTTCAAATTAACCACGGCACTAACATTTCTCCTTCCACCCAGCCCTTTCATTCTTACACCCCCCCAGTGTTCACTGTCAGCCGCTCTATATCCATGTTATTATTATGCTGCGCATTAAGATGCCTGGCAGGCGGACGTTAGCTGAGTGTAATTTAGAATGACTAGCCGTAATTGTCTGACATCTGCCAAGTCAAGTTATACAGAGCTAAAGCTTAATAGCCTATTCAGCGCACTAAAGAGAGCCATGATTTAAAAAGCCAATGATTAAGAGAGCCAACCAGGGTGATGGGGCTGCACACTAGGAGCCAAAATATGGCAAAACTGGAAGATTCCTGTTGAGGGGATGCTTTTACTGTTTCCCTCGAAAAAGACACTGAGCATTTAGACTTTAAGGATCTCACATGCAAATGACTTAGAAATATACACAGCTCTCAGGATATATATATATATATATATATATATATATATATATATATTCACCTACCATATACACCTACCACACTTTATTTGAGGGTATCAACTTATACAAGCTTTGACTACTCAGTACTTCATTAAGCTAAATCAAGATTTCTGATGAAGTAATAGAATACATTCATACAATGGTCTGGGGGGTCCAGGATCTAAACTTTGTTCTTCAAACCGGAGCCCAGTTATCTATCTATTATCTATTATCTCCTTCTTTCAAAATATTATATTAATGCTACTCTGTACTGTTTTTATGTCTATTTACATCTGTTCTAATTATATAAATACACGTACACTGTTCTAATTATATAAATACATGTAAGATTTTTGCACAGTAGTGTATATGCTCTTCAGTACTAACATTCTTACAAATTGCAGCCCATCTCAGAGCTTAAACTGGGCCTAAATTTTGGTCCAGACAATTTTGTGCCCACTTGCTCAAATCAGACCTGAGGCAAATTCTGTCTAAACTTGTGAAGCTAAACTGACTTTGATTAGAATTAGAACTACAGGCTGATTAATTCATTGTGATAATGTTATCAAAGTATGATTAAATTTCAGTGTAATTGGAGAAAAGCTATCCTGATGCAGATATATGGGCTATTTTGGTTTATCTACACAATAAGCAAACAGAGAAAACAAGCACTGTGCATGGCATTAAGCATGATTTGACATATATATAACATCCATTATGCAGCTTAGCTTCCTCTCTTCCTCTCTTTCTCTCTCTCTCTCTCTCTCTCTCTGTTTTTCTGTAATCCAATATGGCCAGCATCCAATCCCATTTTGTTAGCATTTAATTCCAGCAACATTCTGCAACGCAATATCCACAATCTGATTATCAACACTGCTTACAGAGAGAGCCAGGCATTTACATACTGAACAAGTAAACTGGATCAGGTAATAGCTGGAAAAGACTGTTTGATCTGATAACAGAGACTAAGCCTGCTGCGGGAAGTGTTTAGTACAGTTAAAAATACAATCCGCAGCACAAGTCTTGAGTATGTTTACAGAAACAATGTGGCCATTCAATAAGCTAAATTCTTTACCAATTGGCAATAAGAGGGAGATAAAAAAGGAGGGAGAACTTGTCTGTGGAAAGTGCGGTTGCCATTGTGACGTAGGTTTGACGTAGGTAACAGTTTAATAAAATAAATATATTTAATATCTAAATACTCTTCAGTTCAAATGTTGTTGTTCAGTTAAAACTTGTTTTTTGTTTAAAGATAACTCATTTAATTTTGCACTAGAGCTACAAAACCGATGTAGCTTATAGTCAAATGCAAAATTCTGAACACCTCTGCTCAAACACGTTTTGTTTATTTTCTATATAAAAATAAGCTGATACATTCTCTACTGGTAAACGACACAATCATATTATATCATATTATAATATTACAATCATATAACAATCATATAATCACATTTCTGCATAATGAAAATTATTAGCTAAAAGTAAATAAAACATCATAAACTTTAAAATGTGCAATAACAGGTCACATTCTATGTTTCAGTGTTTACGGTGTTACATTCAGCAAAGAACCAGTAACTGCTTATTAACATAAATGTGTTCTCTGTAGAGGATGTTACCTTCTTTTCATTTTCTGTTCACAAACCAACAAAATATGTAATTTCACAAGAAGCACCTAAACGTTTAGGACTGTATATGTAAACTGTACATCAAATAACAGAGACTACATTAATAATTACTCTCTGAGAAATCTATTTAAAATAACAGGTTCTGGTAAAAAAAACCTTTACTTGGAAAAAGAAATGTCTTTAGAAAGGATCAGATTTAGGCTAACAGAAAACACAATACAAGGATAGCTGCTGTAGGTCAGTGGTCTGTAAGTACAGGCATTACTACGTTCAGTTAAATTACACTTTTATAAAGAAAAAATATTCTTAATGAAATGAATTGATAAAAAAAATCAAAATAGCATGATCTATCACATGAACTGTGAACAGCTTCTTATCCTGGAAAGGCAGTATATAGTGCTAAAAAAATAAAAAATCTATGTGTTTTAGTTTTTCCCAGTATCTGATAAAAATATATATATATGTATATGTATATTTTACTTTATTGTATCAAATCAAAATAGTCTTCAAAACATAATCAATGATAACTCATAAAAACGTATGTTCAACACTAAAGTTGAACCACTTGGGGGTGGGTGGGCAGTGTTATGTGGGTAATGAAGTATACTAACCAGCTTATGGCACTGGACACCTCAATGTATAGATTTCTGCACAATATAGTGCACTAGTACTGTTCATTTGCTGAATTAAAATATTAAAATCTTAAAATATGGCTTGGGTAGAAATTATGTGTAGAATTATTTTTCTGCACTGGGACTCACAGGGTCCTAGTTACTCTACTGATGTTCAGCATACACATAGCAGACTGAAAACGCTGGATAAAGGTAAGAAATTATACAGGTTATATACTTTTAAACAAAATTTGAAAATGGCAGCTGCTGTTTATATTGTGTTCCAAAATAATTTAGTTAAACTAAATCTTGTTACATTAACTTATAAGGACAGGAACCTTTAGTCCTCCTCCAGTAAAGTTCCTTTTAGGGATAAACAAGTTATGCAAGACAACATCAAATAATGATAAAATACCCTCTACCAGATGATGTTGCGGCTGTGTTCATTGTAAAAATGATTGTGCGGGCCATTATAGTTTATCGACATGAAGGAAGTCTTTTATTAATATGATAATAGGAAGAGAAAGGTTCTTCTATTTAATGTATGTTCACGTGTCAAACTGCTCTTTATGGTGATAAATAGACCTTCATTAATGATACATGAAGAAAGAAGACAAATGGTCGAGATGGCAGTTCAACACATGCATGTGCACACAATTTACCGCAGCTCTACTGCATGTATACACACACACACGTTTCATCAATGCATAGAGTCACCTTAGATGCAGTCACGCTTCTTTCTTTCTGTTTTGATTTATATGAAGGTCAGTGGGATTAACATTGCACAAAGAACTATTCAGGAGCATCTTTAAACAAACAGCTTCAGAAAGCTGTGGGTTGAGTCAATTGAGTTCTGTATGTTGTGCACTATTTTTACATGTATTATTTTTTTTATTTGTCCTGACCTGATCACATTTCCAGAATTGTAGTTCTGGATTCTGAATCAAGGTCATGTAATCCAGCTAGTAATTATTCTGGTCAAATGTAATCAGGCCAGTCTTTGTTGGCTTGACCTCATAGATTCACCAGCGTGTTTTTACTATATTGCAAAGCATACTGCAATGTGTAGCAACGTAATCACAATGCTAGTATTTCATCCGTATGATGCAATCTTGCTCCGGATGGTTCTCCTGGCTCACAGGGCCGACAAGGATCGCAAGTGCAATATGTAGCAATTTAATCGCAATACTAGCATTTTATATCTATAATGCAATCCTGGTCCTCAGACATTCACCCAACATCCCCTTTTCTCGCTCACTGTGTTACACCGATTAAAGTTTTAAGCTCCACTGATTGAGAAGTTTGTCGTTTTTTCAGTTAGTCCATGTTACATCTCAAAATAAATAAATAAATAATTTATTAAAATACTGAAAAGCTAAAGCTGGTATTGTGTCAGCTGTGGTAGCCTGAGATGGTTTGTACATTGAAACTCCAGGGCTTCAGCATTTAAATTAAAAGAGAGGTCAAACTGGACTTACCAGTCCCCCTTGAAGAAGGACTGTGCTATCAGTCAAAAATAAAACCCAAAAACATTCATGGTCTTTTATCTCAAGCAACAGAAAGATGTGGTTCCATCAGCTCTGGACACATCTCCACAGTGACCTTCTCTATGGCTAATTCTAAGGTTTAAGGTTTGCAGCTTTGGTATAAGGAGTTTGTTTACTAATACAGTTACTTCATGACAGTATCACAGCATTCATATGTGGGGGTGTGTCAGTCAGGCGACAGCACCTTTTTCTAAAAGTGGCCTTGCTGTTGCTTTCCTAGGCCACCAGCATGTGAATGTGTTTTCTAAGAGCAGTGAATACTGGCCAGGAGGCTACTCCCTTCGGCAGTTTCATTTCTGAAACCCTGTTTCAACCAGTAACACCAGACAGAAATACACTTTTTAAAGATGTTTTGCTGTTCATTTATATATAAAGGAGTTAATAATTTTTATGTAAGGTTAAATGTCTCACTTTCAGCTTATGAAGTGTTCTACTTTCTGTTATAAATAAAATATCGCTCTATGAGATTGGCAAATCAATGTATTCTGTTTTTATTTACATGTATTTACATTTTACAGCATCCTAACTTTTTTGGAAACTGGGATCGTATTATTATTTTATTTGTATTTAATTCTGTACTGCCAGACAGATATGGACATGGACTACACAAAAAAAAAACATACTGAAAGAAATCAAAGGCTAAAAGGCAAACATGATTAGTGCATTTTCAAGCCACAGACTGTATATATTCTCTGACATTGAAACTGGCCTGATAGATTGGTAACTGTGACTGACAGAATCCATTGCTTATTCACGTTATCATTATTAATGAGTTCTTGGCTTGGATAGAAAAAAGCTTTAACTGATGAAGATCTAGGGTTAAAGTAACCAAGGGCCAATGCTGAGTATCAGGACCTCACCCATGTCAACTGACTGACTTTCTCCTCTGATAATACTGATATGATACTAATATGATAATCTAAGCTTACCCAGTCGGCTCCATGACACGATAGGACGTGGGTAGCCAGTGGCAACACACTCCAAGATAGCAGTCTGGTGCACAGTGAGGGTGAGGTTTTCTGGGCCGACAAGTATCATAGGGTCTTTGTAAACAGAAGACTGGGAGCCTAGAGGAGGAAAGAAAGAGAGAGAGAGAGAGAGAGAGAGAGAGAGAGAGAGAGAGAATATCTTAGTCAAAAAAAGAGAGATAGCTTTTTACATGGTGCAAAAAAAGGATCATTCTCTTTTAACCCTTAAACCACTGATCATTAAAAATGTTAATCATCACTCATGTCATACACAGTAATGTGTGTATTTGGCGCTGGGGGTGTGGGGTGGGGGCTTGGGGTGGGGTGGCACTGGAGCGATCTTGGAGCAACAGAGAAAAAAAGCATTTCTTGTCTTCACTTCCAACTCCGCTCCCGTCCTGCAGCAGGTATGTACTCTGATGAGCATAAATGTGAGGCTGAAAGGTTGTGAGGTTGTAAGGTTGACCATGTGTGTGTTTGAGACCTGAGACGGTGAGGTGGGCTCCAGCGCTGTGTTTGACTCCAGCGCTGTTGTGGGCAACACAGCAAAACACCCCGCTGTCCTCCGGCCGAACACCTGTTATCTGCAGCACACCCGTAGGCAACAGAGTATACCTGAGAGAGGAGAGAGGAGAGATACAGAGGAAGGTCAGTATGATGAGCAGTGTTTGTGTGTGTGTGATATGTATACTTGTCTTTCTATGCAAATGAGGACCAGATAACAAATGAGCAAAAGGTGATGGCCCAGTATGCCTATATTGTGGATATACATGCGATCATGAACAAAGCATAACCCTAACCTTAACCCTGGTTACCTGGATTTAGTGCAGTGTGGTTTGTGAAACTATGTCAAACTGCACTTTTACTTGCACTCTGTGTCACTTTTTTTGTGCTCTGTATCCCTATTTTGTCTGCTCCAACCTATGAAAAGGTGTTGCAAGACAATAACATAAAATTCCTATATATAAAAAATACTATATAAAAACATAACAAAGATTTATAGTAACTGTCAAGTTTTGGTGAGGCATTTTATTACACTCTAGCCTTAAGATCCTCACAGGTGTCATAAAATGTCAAGTCAAGTCAAGAGGCTTTTATTGTCATTTCATCTACGTAGAAGTACACAGTGGAGTGAAATTTCGTTCCTCCAGGAACAACACGGTACAACATAGAACAAAGAGTACAAAGTGCAAACGTGCAGCCAAAAGTTTTAACTAGAAATAATAAATATTATGAATTATAAGATATTACACACAGTAACCAGACATTAGACACAGTAAACAGACATTAGACACAGTAAACAGACAGGACTGTGCAGCACCGACACAGCACTCATTTCTGAACATGTCAGTTTGTGGATGTTTATAAATGTTCATCCAAGGCACGTCATACCTCTCGTCACTGGTGTCCACCGGTCGCCCATCCTTCTCCCAGCTGATGACCGGTTCAGGCAGGCCATGAATCTGGCACTGAAAGCGTGCAACACCTGCCAAATCTGCTCTCACTGAGTGTGGGTGCACATGGAAATCTGCCATCGCTACGAGAGAGAGAGAGAGAGAGAGAGAGAGAGAGAGAGAGAGAGATGAGGGCTGTCAATATTCATTCACAGACATTTTGAAAGAGAGAGAAAGTAGATTTCTAGAGACACATGTATGGACGTGTTGATTTAAAGAGCTTCATTTCAAAAGGCTGTATAAGGATTAGGGCTGTGTATTGCCAAGATCCTGGCAATACAATACGTATTGTGATACAGCAGTGACGATTCAATGTATCGCGATATTTTGCAATATTGCAAGCAAAGTGATATATTGCGATTTTTCAAATCCTACTATTAAAACACACCACTATATGAACAGGTTTGTCAATGATTACAATAGCATTGCGCCCTTGTGCTGCTTGTTAATGTTGGAGTGGAGCTGAAAATGGATTACAACACTGCCATCTAGTGGTCAGAGGTTTGAATATAACACACAATGATTCACTGTCTGCCAGGAATCTGTGTATCGATAAGTGGTCTACAAGTGGTCTATATATTTTCTGATCTAAAGCAAGAGTGGAGCTTTTATTTCCCTCTCAAAGATGAAATCATTACGTACTGTTTATCTGATGGGGGCAGTCTTGGCAGTCTTGCATGGTTGTTAGAAGACTCACTTCCTCTGTGTCTTCTAATCATTTTTGAACACCAGCTTCGAAAACTCGCTTTTTATTTGACTTTCACCCTCCACATGCAAGTTTATCTTATTTTATACTGTATATCAGCCTGAAACCTTACTAACTGGCTGTGTAGACTGGAAATTAAATAACTGACGGGTGGTCTCTGACTTTTTCACAGTCCTCTATGTGTGTGTGTGTTAGCACAAAGACACACACACAGACTCACCCACACACATCTGGGACATGCAGGTGTCATCTGGACCCGCATGGCAGGACAGAGAAGCAAAGGCCAACCGTGAGTGTGTGAATGAGGAAGAGTAATCACACACCCACTCGGCTACAGATGCTTACACACACACCCACACACACACACTCACTCACACACAACAGAGCTGGATGGATAGCGGCCAATTAACCCCAAAAGAAGCCAGTGATTAACCAACCTGGAGAGAGCCAGGTGGACTCGAGACAGTGATGCAGAGGGGCTCGTGAAGACCCACGCACACACACCCATTCAAATGCCCACACGCCCACACACCCTTTCTACTATTTCCTAAATACAAATGGATATGCTCACACACACAGTCGACCTTTAATCCTGGAATTTTGTTTATTCATTTTTTCATATCATTCCTGAGCTCAGATTTTACCATGATGTAAGTATTATGCCAGTGTATTGGTGTTCGCTGTACTACACAATGCAATGTCCAGGGGAACAGTCTCCACACAGTAGACTTCTTGGAGAGCAAAAGACAGACGGGTTCACAAACTGAAAGAAGTCTGTTCTGAGTCAGTTAAACTGCAATCATAAATGAACCAATTCATTCTTAATATCTTGAATGTTGATTTTTTGGTTAGTCCTTAAATCTACTGTGATAGGCGTTACGGAGTCATTTGTGTCGCAAGCAGGAGCTGTTACACAAGCGATGACAACACTAGTAACAATAGGGAATGAAATTAGCTTGTTCCAAGACGGACTCCAGATCGAATCATCGCTTATTAATCACAAATTATATAAAAAAAGTGACTTTATTATTTACTTGGGTATTTATTTATTATCTGAAGGTCTAATATGAAAATTAGAAATTGCTACTTGCAGTGACTCTGACTTTTGCACCAGAGGTCACTTTGGAGTTTAGGGGAATCCAAAGTACTTACTTCAGAGTAAGCATTCCTAATTATTTAAATTATAACACCAATAACATGAAATTGAATGACATGTTCTTTATGATTGAACTATTTTTTTTCTAATCATTACAGTCCATCAATGTTTTGTTAAACTCATCTTTAACAAAAAAACTCAGTGAGAAACATTATTTATTAAAAATATTTGAATAATATTTTATACATTTCATGGTTTTTCATCTTTTTTTAATATCTGCATATCGCTGCTAAAAAGCCTTTTTTCATTTTCTGACATAATTAGAAAATCATGGTATACTTTATACTGTGTGTAGATTTCATGATGAAAGGACCAGAAAAAAATTGCTTGGAAAAAGTTTGGTTCCACAGACTTTCCATTAAAAGTTATGTATGTTTTTCCCTCCCCTGTAAAGTTATTATTTTGAGATGCAAATTTTTGATTCAACAGCAGTGACATGCTGCTGTAATGATACACAAGGCCTGATGATGCTCTTAAAAAATCAAATTCTAATTTATCAATAAAAAACATATTAGTTAATATGTGAGTCATGCATTAATGTTTAACAAATCAGCCAGCTATTGCTGTGCTTCTACCTAAACCCAACTCCTAACTTAGTGTTTATTATTTATTTTGCAAAATAAAACATACAAGCCCTGAAAGAATATCCTGGGATTTCTGTGATGCTATGCTGGATGTTGTTGTGTACAGAGTCTTGGAAAAGCTTAACTGAGTCATACAGCTTTCGGCAACAGAATCAAACAAATGCATGAATTAATGTCGGTTATATAGGGTTATGTGAACTGCGACACAGATCTCTGTTTGAGCATGTGTTCATGACTCACACATGTTTGGAGGGCAACGCTCTAGACAAAATATACTGTCTACTTTACACTATCTGTCAATATATATATTACAGTATAGCACACACCAGCAGCAACATGAGAGATCATTGTCCCATTACAATGCTTGTTGCGCGCCTACAATAACTGGCAATAACTGGACAATAACTGGAGGCTGGTAAAGGCTTTGGTGGTTGAACAGTCAGAGCAGCGTGGATGAGCTGACCAATCAGAGCGTACTGAGCACACTGGGAGGTAGCGATTTAAGGCACAGGAGCTCTAACAGAGTGACAGGGTAAATACAGATGTACAGTATGAGAAAAATACTGTGTTTTTGGAACTCTAAAGCATGTATATGTATCCCAGTAGTCCCCAAACATAAAGTTATAAACACTGAAAATATACATAATTGGCTCTCTTTAGGGGGGGTCTTTGACTTTTGCACAGTACTGTACAGTGACATATACACATACTCATCTAAAGCAAATACTGGTATATACTTCATTACTGTTGACGGTGTGAGCAGCCCTGCTGATATGACCTTCTCTACTAATATCATAGCTGAGAACACTTTCCTGACAGTTGTACAGGTTGTCTGGGGCGTTTTGTTTTTTCTTCTCCTAGTCAGAGGTTAGAAATTTGAGTCAAATAGCATGACAGCAGGAAAGCTCACCTCATCTCACAGCTGTGCACCTGACTGGCTAAAATAAAGTGACTAATGTGTGTAAAGTGACAGTGCTGATTCCAGCTGGGCGCCCAGGAAACACTGTCTACTGAAAATGGGGGCTCGTCCTGGGTGAACGTTTAACGCTATTCTCGTACCCAAAGCTAATTGAGCTGCAGAGCACATGTAGGCTCTCGTTGGGTTCCCGGCTCTCGCTCTCTTGTCTCTGGGTGAGGGAACGTGACATGGGGGGGAGGAGCTGTCAACACAAACTCAATTAGCACAAGGCCAGGCTCTTTCACAGCCCGCGCCACAAGTGCCCTTCTTCAAATGTCAGCCGTAATTAACTCGGGCCGAGCGGGCCCGTTCGGGAACACTCTTAGCATAACAAGAGCCAGGACCCCCTCCTTGTTACTTTCTCTATCTTCCTTTTTTTGAAAAAACACCCTTTTTTCCTTTTCTGACTGGTCTGGATTATTTTAGCTTAGCTTAGCGCTCCGCCGGACTCTTGGCAGGGGAGCCGGGTGAGTTAAGCTTTCTCAGAGATGCCTCTGTAATGGGTTGTTTTGTTTGCGCAAATGGCGAGACAAAGGCGGAGGGGTGAAGAGAGCGGGAGAAGGGAACACACACACACACACAGAAAGAATTCTCTGAGGATGAGGGAAAGAAAACAAAATGAACTTCCACACATATAAAGAGTTCGCCTCCACTGGAGATAGTCCAAGCGTTACAGAGAATTGATTTACTTCTCTCTTCATTCCCACTTCTTTCTCTCGGTACTCCAATCTCTCTCATTTTCAGACTATGTACACTATATAGCCAAATGTATGTGGACATCTGATCATCACACCTATATGAGTTTGTTGGACATCCCATTCCAAAACCATGGAGCCCATATGCACCCAATTGCGACCATAACACAAAACTTTGCAGTGTGTTTATGGGAGTTTGTGCACATTCAGTCAAAAGAGCATTTGTGAGGTCAGGCATTGATGTTGGACAAAAAACGAGTGGCTAACAATTGAGTACTTGCCGTTCATGGAGTTCAGTGTGATGAGGTCAGGGCCAGACCAAACTATGTCTTTATGAACTGTGTACCCTGGGGTTCCATAATGCAAGAGGAAAAGGCCTTCCCTAAACTACTGCAACAAAGTTGGTAGCATGCAATTGTCTAAAATATCTTTGTACGCTGTAATATTCAAATTATCTTGGAAAGGAGTCCAAAACTCTGAAAAAGACCATTATCCCTCCTCAACCAAACTTTACTGCTGGCATTATGCATTAAAGTAGTTAGCATTCTTCTGGCACCCACCAAACCCAGGTTTGTCCACTGCATTCTAGATAGTGAAGCATAGTAATAGATATTTCTTAGCTTCTTCTTCTTCTTCTTCTTTTCTCTCTCTAGCTTGACAACTTGCTCGACAGCACTTACAATGATTGAAACTGAAAAGTCGGAAACACTTGTTAACTAAATGTCAACACTGACACCTATTCATTGCAAAGTCTAAATGTTTATTCCATTTGTCATTCCATTCATCACGTTATTAATGCCCTAGTTAAGTGTATGATATGCACTCATTAAAATAAGCTACAGACACAGAGGTAGCTGCAGATTCTTTCCATGCAAGGGGCAGAGCAATGATTTACACCAAGCTGTGTAACACCAATTTTAGCCAATTATTGTCCAGTACAGTCCATTTTTATTGTGCACCTATATTAAGACACTACATGATAGCAAAACAGATCTGAAGGCAGCCTCAGAGGAGTTCTGCAGTGCTTTCAGTGGTAGGCATGGAGTCTCTATCATTAAAGCATGCACACATACAGAGGCATCTGGTGCAGTGAGGACTGGGTTGTAACTCACTCATAAAAGCATAGCTAGGGGGAAATGGCTCGCTGGTTTACCCACAAGGCACAGCGGCGGGTGGACAGAGAGAAGAGGCTCTAGAGGGGCGAGCATGCACACACTGCCCATGATCAAAGCTTGACTGTTCTGCTGTTCACACACGACCACACACTTTGTGTCTCAGGCTTGAACAGCAACAAAGACACATTAACAATCACACATACAGTACTGAGCACTGCGTTAGGCACCAGAGGAAGTTCTATTTTCATATATATGGTTTATTACAATAACAATAATGATTTTCATTAAAAAATGTGATTTTATGTTTATTTAACCAAAATAAACATAAAAACCATTTCCAAACATTGCGGTTGACTAATCAACACTTTGTTACATTCAAGCAGGTGTGCTGCTCTTGGATTTGAAGCAACTAGCTTTTTTAAAAACTCTATTTTTCTATGTTTATATGCAATTATTCTAATGCTATATTGTGCATACTTACTGCCAATATGAAGTTCCAGACAACTTGCTTAGGTGCCTAGATCATGTGTAATACCACCCTGCCCCACCCTCGGTTTTCAGGGGGGGGACCCATATAGATGGACTTTTCCAGTATTTGGTGGACTGCTAACTCAAAAAAAAAGGTTGACCAATAGAAATTGTCCAAATTGAAATGATTAAACAATCAAAATGACATTAAATTAAAATTCATTAACAACTTTCTAATAAGGCTTCTGATTTGAAGATTTTGGAAGATTTCGGTATGACAGCGACACAGTACTCATGGGCATACAGCATTAGTTTATGTTTCTGGACGGCTGTAGTGTCGGACTCACAGGACAGAATGGACATGAACGGCGGACGGCCCGCAGCTCTAAAAGGGTGACCCAAAAGCTCACACATACATACACGCATACCTCCCTGTTGGGCCTCTACCCTTTGCCCTCATGCATAAAACATGCAGCCTGGAGAGGTCCACTTTTCTGGTACCATTATGGCTCTTGCACACATACACACACACACAGACACACACAATCATCCATGTTGACATGCACAATTTAAATTCACTTTCATATACATTATATTATGTGTATGTAAACAATGTACTCACAAACTTGCACACCTATGTTCAGAAAGTATGGAACCTGGGATGTGAATCTTTGAGCTAAGATCTCTGATTTGATTCACTGTTCAATTCCGTTTTAGTGAATTAAGGATTATTCAGTATATTTGATTCTGTGATTACAATAAATCAAAGGAGCTGATATAATATAATTAATGTTGGCCAGAATCCTTTGAATAAAAGTAGTGATGGCTGAATATTGAATGCTTTGTCATAAATGAGTAATTCAGAATACATTTAAAATACATTTAGAATACATATTTGATGATAGAGCACATGGGGAAGAACTCTGCTGTAATTTATATTTCATTCACTCTGCTCCCTGCTGTGACTGGTTGGGAGATTTCTTCATGTAATTCTTCATGTTTCATGTTTTATGGAAAATGCACGTATTGAAATGAATAGGATGTGTTTGTGTGTGTGTGTGCATAAGTGTGTGTGTGTGTGAGTATGTGTGTGCATTTGTGAGCTCCAAATAAATCTAAATGTTGACTAATGATGATACACACACGTCAAAGATGACATAGAAAAAGAAAACGTTCTATTATTTCCCCCAAATATTAGCTGATTAAAATAATATTGCCACTCAGCAGTTGGAGTGTAGGATTATTTGAGGGGGGTGCCATAATTCGAGGGGCTTATGATGTGGTTGTGAAAGAAAGGATGGCATTACGTTATACACAGCTCTAAGAATGATCTTTCATAAAATGCACTCTCTCATTAATGCTGCCGTTGTTACGCCTCTCCTGCTGCTCTGCATTCAAAACATGCTCTATAAGTATTTTCCTTTTAAGATGGATGCAACATCCAGGGTTGGATTCCTGGTTCGGGCCATTCTGTGTGGAGTTTGTATGTTCTCTCTGTGCTTGAGTGGGTTTCCTTTTTACAGAGGAAAGATAAACATTATTCATTTTGAATTAAAATCAAAACAACACTTTATATTGGTCCATTCAGTGTTTGGCAGCAGGAGCCTTTAAATGTCTGAGCTCTTAAATCATAATCGAAAACAAAACAAACAAGAAAATAGAAAACAAAACAAAAAATGATGTAATTAATAATAAGGCACATACACATTACTAACTGCCCCCCCCCCCACACACACACACACATTTAAATAAACAAGAGGTCAGATTTACATCAGACCCTGCCTCAGCAGCACTTCAGAGTCAGTAGCCCCAAAAAGCCTTCATAGCCTTCATTATTATTCATCACACACACACACACACACACACACACACACACACACACACACACACACACACACACACACACACACACACACACACACACACACACACACACACACACACACCCACCCACACATAGCACTCTCACGTTATTACAGATCACTTCTTTCCAGCATGCATGTGTGTAAATTAACCACATCTAATTCAGGGTGAGAAGAGAGAGAAATGAAAGTGAGGGAAAGGGGTGCAGGTTGAGGGACAAAGAAAGAAAGAAAGAAAGAAAAGAGAAAAAAAACAAAGAAAGAAAGAAAGAAAGAAAGAAAGAAAGAAAGAAAGAAAGAAAGATCTGTACATGAATGTCATACTCGGTCAGACAGAGAGAGAGAGAGAGGGAGACAGAGAAAGAAAGAAAGATGGAGAGAGATATAAAGAGAAAGAGAAAGAGGCAGAGAAATGCAGGTCTGTACATGTATGTCAAGCTCAGGTTGAGACAGAAATATTTATCTATCTCTCTCTTTCTCCCTCTCTCCCTCTCTCTCTCTCTCTCTCTCTCTATATATATATATATATATATATATATATATATATATATATATATATATAGAGAGAGAGAGAGAGAGAGAGAGAGAAAGTGAGAGAGAGAGAAAGATCTATCTATCTGTGCTTGAACATGAGGCTCAGGATGCGGTCAGTTTCACATTGACAATCGCCAAGGAGACACTGACACAGGAAATCAAACCTGACCAGCTGCTAATGATGATTTACTGCAGCGGGTCTGCAGCTACAGATGTTTCTGATTCATGATGTTAACCTCTTCGGGATCAGGATCAATTCAAACTGTACTGTCATCCCAAATTCACAAGTAGACTAAAGTACAATCAAACAAAACAATGTGCCAGCAGATTCAGATCAGCCAGTAAATTGTACGAGTGTCCACACGTTTAAGAATAAGACCTTCTCTTAAAGATAAAGTAACTCATCAAACATGCCAAACAGCAGAGAAGAGCAGCCTTGCAAAATGCTGTCTCAGCCCGTTCTCAGCCTGCTGCCGCTAAGAGCATCAGCAGTTAGCAGACGTGGACTCGATTTTCATAACATCACTGTCGACTTTAACAAATCTGAAACTCCCAATATACATAGACTGAAATATTGCCTTGAGGAGGTTTTGCTGAAATATGAAGTTGTACCTCAGAATAGAGCATAAAAAAATAGGAGCAACACTGAGGATCAACTGACTACCTCGAGAAAAGTGAAGTAATGCTCCATATTGATGTAAAGGCTGTTTTTTCTTTCTGGTGGACACAAAAATAACAATCCAGAAATAAATAGCTCTGTAAATGGTGACAATAAAACACTAGGGTCAGTCAATAGCAGGAAAAGGTGCTGTTCGATTACTATTTTCTTTTTCGAGCATATCTGAAAGACACACCCAGCAGAAGATTGTGGTGATTTAGAAGCCGATGCTCATACAATGGATCCATGTGGCAAGTATATGGTCAATAAACAATTGCACAGCAGCTATGTGATGATAAGGCTGTATTGATGGATCATGTTTCCATATGAAAAGACAGGCTGACATGCAGATATCAGCTGATGGTGCAAAAATGTATTCACACACATGTGCAGTCTCAGATCTCTCTTCCTCACACAAGCAAAAAAAACTCCTCTATTCCACCTTAAAGCAAGACCGTACTGCTCCAATTAACCTTACTGTTTTTATTACTTGAGGCATGACCTTTTGGGCCAACTACAAGAAATTTGTGTGTATACGCTAGACAAATTGTTGGTAATGTGTGTGGATCTCATTCCAAAGCCATGGCCAGTTTGTACCCCAATACTGTCCGGTCTTCTGGGAAGGCATCCATTGATCCAAAAGAGCATTAGTG